>OX392529.1:36524685-37773018 GCA_947623455.1 Mimachlamys varia
ATTGAACCTATCTCCAATTCATTTGATAATATCACTTATTTAAATGTACCTATCTCTTATTGAATGTACCTACATATGTATGTATAGTATATGTTAATTTGGCGTTCCATAATATTAACATCATTCATTGTACATGGTGAATTTAAAAAGTCGAATAGAAAGTAAACAGTTTTAATTTGTAAAGATTCGTGAATTACGAAAAAGACAGAAACAAATGAGAGCAATGTAACCCATTAAAAGATACAGGAAAAGTTTATATACATTTAGTTCTTATTCTCTGGTTTGCATACAAATTTGTGTTTTTTATTTAATGTTCAGACATTCTGTATAATGACAAGAAATAGAAGGGAAAAGTCTCCATTTATGAATATCAAAAAATCGATTAAACGAATGATTTATTGACCCTATTCATAAATCGGGTCTTGTTTTCGCATTGATTTGCCATATGATTGTGACAATTATAAATGTATATACATGTACATGTAGAAAAACATAAATTTGTAAAGTAGATGTAAGAATTTTATTCTATATTTGAATGGATTATCTTTTTCTCTCTTTCTCTGTTTTTGCTGTTCTTTAATAAAATAGTCAAAATAG
This sequence comes from Mimachlamys varia, assembly GCA_947623455.1. Lineage (NCBI taxonomy): Eukaryota > Metazoa > Mollusca > Bivalvia > Pectinida > Pectinidae > Mimachlamys > Mimachlamys varia. Next base: position 36,525,283 of record OX392529.1, read on the forward strand.
TAATTATTGAATTTGTTGTGAAGAATGTATGTTAGAATATTTAAAAAAAAAAAAAACGTTTTGTATACATGTACATGTTCACTCGCATGTACACATAATAACGCGGGTAAATATTACCTCCCTTGGTAGAAATCTTCAGTGTTGGAGATAACAAATACTGAAACCCTGCGGTTATCTTTCTGTTTTCAGTTTGTCTTTATTACAGTTGATGACGGCATAGCCTCAAAATGTCGCCGATCTTTGTATTTGTGAGTTTCCTTTCTTTAACAGTGTTCGGTCCATCCGTATGTCAACGAGAACATGCCGGTAAGTAATATTTTTGGATTTCGGTCTACCGTTTTGCTTGTAGCTGGCCTGGCTTACAAATGAAGTCTGCTGGCTATTTTTACACATCACGAAATCCATTGATAATCGCTGACATTCTCTGATTGGTTATACGGGATGATACTTTTTCTAATAGATACATTAAATAGATATATTTACAAATTATATAAGCAAATTAGTTGTTATAGTTAAATAATTTACGATGAGATATAGATATAAGTACTAAACCTCTATCTACTACATAGAGTCTGGCATTACCAGTCAGCCAGTATTATAGCATAGTCAACAGTAATTGATAAAGATAAAATCTGGACATACAGGATTACGATAAATCTGGTATACCACGTAACATGCATCTGCATGCAAAGTGTACATTAATATATCACGTTACAAACGCAAGCTATGAATGAATCACCACTTCATCCATGGTATTGACTTAAGAATACAGTGTACATATGTATTAATTTTTCAGGCAAATATATTTGTGTTGTACAAGTTTGAAGTACAGAAAACGAAACATATGTTACACTATCACAGAGTTTGAAATATTCCAAACGGATTTTAAAAAAATATATGTTCTTAACAGTCTGTAATTAAATATGTTAATAAAATATACATACATCTGTAAGTGGATGGTTTACAAAATGATGCTACAGTGTACATTTGTTGACAGTTATATTTATTGCTGGTATGATTTCATTGATTTGTAATATATATTATTAAAACATATTCTGATGCATGTTTGATCTGCATACTTCCATTTATACTTTGTACATCTGTCAGTCCAACTCATTTTTTATGGGAGGGGAATATACATGTAGATGTGCTGTTTTCATTGACAATTGTGTTATCAAAGCAACAGCAACATTTAAACACTAGTTGTCTACCAGGTATTTGTGAATTAGTTGTATGTGTTTCATTTTCAGGTCAATTGATGTATTTAGGGATTTATTGGGTCTAATTTAGTAATTAAAGGGTCTGGTCCAAAAATTTGAATAAAGTGTATTATTTTTTTCATCGATTTGCCCTTTCAAAACATTCAAAAAGGGAAATATGAAAAAAATAATAATGTAACCTTAAAAATTTCCTCTCGATCATGTTTTTAGAGTTGTTAAACATGCTTAAATGATCATTGTAATTAAACACAAAATGTTCTGTTGTTGTTAGGCCTCTAGCTAATTACATCTGCATATAACAACATTGGAATGTCCATGTACAGTGTAGGTGTTAATCTGTCAGGCAGTTTATCTGTCAATGGGTGCCATATATACTCTGTCATGCACAATTCCAGGTTTTGTACATGTATGCAAGGACCTCCTGGGGTATTCATACTTACGTACAGTACATATATATCAAATAGTGATTGCATTGTTTAACGATTGATTATAATGACAAAATGATCAGTTTACAGCTTCCAATTTCAATCATCAATAGCCAATGAAATTCCATAATCAATACAATTGATTTATTGAAGTCATAGTGTCAAATGTAAACAATGAATATTGTTAAGCATGGATTGAAAGTAATTTATTCTCATGATGATTTTTACTTTATTATTGATTAAACTGCTAGTCTGCATAAAAGTTGATATTTATTAATTTTAAAAATAGATACTGTATTTGGAGAATTACAAACCAATGATTGATTTTCAACTTATTACTACACTGTAGTACTATGAATTTTGTTCCTTTTTTCTTGTCGAAGTTGTAATAATATGTCATACAACATTGTGGCCTTATTGCCAATGTGTGGTGACACTTTCTCTGGGATGTATTCATCTTAAAAATAAATTGTCCCATCGGGTTGCCAAATTTAGTTTTTTTGGGAGTAAAATTATATATGCACCTTTTTTATTGATGGAGTTGTCAGTCACATGTAAGTGGGTGGTCGGTAGAGCTGGGTACCAGAAAATCAAACGTACCACGGTATACCACGGTATTTAGGCAAATACTGCGGTACGTACCACGGTATACCACCTTGATTGAATGTTTGAGCTAGCTAAAGGCCTCGGGCTGTTTTTGTTCTGAAGCCAATCCACAAGAGGCCTGTCAAAAGTTTCTCGTTGTGTTAATGTATCCTATAATATTGTTTGAGTGAAGCTATGTCTGTCCTAGTTGATCAGTAAACTTATAGGAAATTATTATTAAACCATATTGGAATTTCAATTGATCTATGTAACAAATAGTTCTTTCAAATTGATAAGTTAAGTTTAATGCATATGAAAGTCCCCAAAAAACCGGTACAGGACTTAATGTACCACGGTACGTACCATCAAAACTTTATACCACTGTATACCGGTAAAACCGCCTAGCCCTATTGGTCGGGTGGTGCAGTGGATAGCGCACGTGCCTTTCACCAAGGTCGCCGGGGTTAGATTCCCTGACCAGATGTGAAAAGGAATGGGGGTCACCTGCCGACCACGTGGGTTTTCTCCAGGTATACGTACTACAGTTTCCCCACAATACGACCCCTTGCGCGCTAACATCCGCGCCAACAAGAGTTATTAATTTAACTTGGATTACATGTTTCATAATTGTTGTAAAAAAAACTAAGTTTGTATTTTATTTTATTTGAAGGGATTATATATCATGTCTTGTGCCCGAAATGGCGAATATATACAGAGTTATCGCCCTTTGTTCACTTCATTATTTTGTGTGCAGGATAAAAGTATATCATTTATTCTATTTCCTACTAAATGTATTACCGAATGTTTTATTAATCTATACAACTTAGCATTTCTTGGATTGATGATGTATTGTGCTTAATACATAGTTGAATCCCTTTATGCCAAATTGTTGATTGAAGCAATTGCAAGGAAAAACATGGAATTAAAAAAACATGCAATTCCAGCTGGTAGGCATAAAATGTTTTTTAATGAATTTTTTTTTAATTTTTACAGGTGTCTATGTTACCTTGTATCCACCCATGAATGTGTCTTTTGGTTACATTGGTGACAAGATGGCCCATGTGTATTGGTTTCCACCTCCAGTCTACATTCATGTGAATTTTACCAACACACTGGGAGACCCGAATGAACCTGCACCTGGTAAAACAGACAGTGGTACAGATATAGAAACTGGTACACTGTTGAACAAACAAAAACATGTGTCTTACTCTTATGACAAGGAAAACAGCACAAACAGTGTTTCTTATGTCACTGACATGAGTAACAATACTTTGTCAACAAATAACAGTTCTATCGCAACTTCAGACGTGTCGAATGTAACCTCCAATTCTGATCAGAGTGACAATACAACATCCTCGTCATCAGCAGCCTCTGTAACCACCGGCCCTGACCAGACCAACACTTCCTCGGGTGATTACACGTCGAGTGAACATCACCAGAATGTTACGATATGGACACCATGGACTCCTAAATACATCAAGTATAATGACTCCAAGGACACCCAGCCCCTGGAGAAAAATGATATTGTCAGATTCCACGATGGACATTTAATCAGCTACATTGTGAAATATTGGCCAGAAGAGACAAGTAAGTTTTTATCACTACTGCTACACAAATGATTCTTACATAAACAGCTTTCTCAGAAACTGTTGAATTTGGTATTTCACCCTTCTCCCCGCCCCCCCCCCCCCCCAAAAAAAGCAGTTGCTTTACAACTATGTCACTATAAGTACCTGCATAGATGTAAAGATTCTTGAAAATTATCTTAGACTGGCAATTCTAATACTATTTAGGGACACTAAAGAAACTTAGAAAGGGAAGGTTTTTTTGCATATTTAATATATTCCTTCAAATTTTCTCTATAAAATGTTTCTTTAATAGTAATATCACTTTTTTATATTATTACCAGGATAATGTAAGTGTTTGGATGATAGATATAAAGTCTATATTATAAAGCTGCGTATCACAAGGGGGTTGGCGATACGATACGTATCATGATACAATGGTCACGATACAATACTTACCACGATATATGAGAAACCAACAAACAGTCTGACAATGAACATTCCATTGCCAGTTTAAATTCTATACCTACAAGTCACATTTAAAAGTACCTCTGTAGTGCTATCTGTGGAATTTATACGACATAAACAGGCAAATCAACACGTGAAATAGTTTTCTATTTTGTTTATTTTCCTGTTTTGTTTTCAACTGATAAAGTTTGCATTTGACATCTGCATGTGTACAGTCAGATTTGACTGTCGTTTGAAACAGACTTTATCTTAATTTTTGCCTGTTTAGATACTGCAAAAGCCGTAAATGAAGAACTGAACTGACATTTAACGTACCGTAAATATACATTGATGTCAATGTCGTAGCAATTTTGTCGTGGTATTGTGAATGTCTTGTCTTCGTCGTATTCCAGGAATACTTGAGTCCAATCCCACTTTCATTACAATTATTATACAGACATTTTATCGGTATCCAATAAACCACTCTTTATTTTGGTTGATCACATTTTAAATAAGTCCAATAAGCTGCTTTGGAAGATGCTAGAGTAGCAACATGTTTCTGTTCAACCCCTTTTTCTGCTTTCACTGCACGTAATGCGGCAAGGCATATAACTCATTTCAGGTATCACGATACCAAGAAAAGTGAAACGATGCGTCGATGCACTGTCCCGCGATTTGATGCATTGATGAATCTTACACCTCTACTATATAAATACCTATATAGTAATACAAATTAAGCTACTTGTTTCATGATCTCATTCAGTACACTGTATAATATGCAAATATACCTATCATATATATATGCATACATTTATACAATGTACGTATATGTATACAAACTACAACGCTATGGTGAATCAATCGCTATGCTTACCAGTGGCTCTCATAAAAGAAATAAAAGAGTTCAGAGTTCTTCATGACATAATGATCTGTTATATAATTGTAGCCTACAGCCAGATGACCTGAAGTGCCATATATTAACAAGTACACTGTTACAGTAATCTTGTGATTGTGCTTGCTATGACAATTATGACAGTCTATATTTTACTCTACTTGTACATTGTATCAATATGATATTACAGTGTACCCTCAACCTATCGCCACCAGAATCTACCGCCACCCTCGCATACCGCCACCTAAACCTCTGCAACAGATTTCCCTTCTATATAATTCCCTCGTTATGTTCGCCACCCTCGCATATCGCCATCCGCCACACCCTTTAAAATACAAATGTCCTGAATCGCTATACATAAATTCCCCCGACGATAACGCCATATTGTTCTGTTTTTGGAGATCGAGGAAATCTTTAATGTTCAATTTGGAATGGCATGCGGCAAAAGCAGATCAATAAATATTTTCAGATACAAATTTTTGCCATTGTAGATCTACAGAATGTATATGACTATATAATACTAAGCTTGGTTTTAATAAAATGTTAGAAAAGCAATCTATTATGCAATTTAATTCATGGTAATAATTTTCATAATTTGATACTATCGCCACCCTCGCTATACCGCCATAATTGTTGTGAACGAAAGGTGGCGGTATAACGAGGGTACACTGTATATCATTTTTCTTTGAATACCCTAATATAAACTATCTTTCGTCTGGACTGAGTTATTTTTCAAATCTTTTAAATATTAGGATTTAAATCTCATTTCCAATTTTGGGATATATAATTGATATACAAATGCAAGAGGTTCCAAAGAAAATGTTTGAAAATCTGCCAGGTTATTTGCAACTGGTTAACCTGCAAATGCAAGTGACTTGGCAAATACATTATATGTTCATAACGATATACAAATGTAGTTAATGCAGAGGATATTGAGTACCTTTTAAATAAATATTACAGATAATTTGGAGTTTGAATTAGCAAACAAGTGAAAATAGTGAATCATTGAGCCACATGGTAGAAACATGAAGAACATCACTATGTAGTGTGTACTGTAGATGTTTGGCCTGCTTGTTAACTCACCTGGCACAAAGTGCCTGTTGATGTTATGCTATGGTTGTAAGTTGTCCATCAGGTGTTCGTCAACTTTTTCTTAAGATGACTTTTTCTTAAGAACTGGAGGACCCAGGACCATGGTATTTGACCAGTACACTAGTTATTAGTGACACATTTACAGTTCCTTCAGTTAAATGACATTGACCCATTTTCAAGGTCACAGGGGTCAAACATGTAAATATCTAAGTCCTTTAAAACATGTTTTCCCTCAGTAACCAGAATGCCCAGTGTACTGAAACTTGTCATGTAGATACCCAGCATGAAGTAGTATAAAAAACACTTTCAAGGTCACGGGTCAAACATGTAAAATTTTTAAAAAAAATCTTCTTTTCAATAACCAAAATCATAGATTACTGATACTCTTTCTGTAGGTTCCTGGCATGTAGTAGCATAAACTTGCCTCAAATAATTGACCCTGCTTTACAGGGGTCAAATATGTGAAAATATTCTTCTCAATAATTAGAATGCCCATGGTGGTGATGTATGGCAAGAAGGTACCAGGACACAGTGCCATAAAGTGTTTCAAATAAGTGACCTTGCCACTTTCAAAGGGATCAAATTTGTAAAAAAATTTGGAACTTAAATAACCATGTCACCTAGCATCCACTGCTTTTGGCACTAGAGTGACCAAGATGGACAGCTGCCATCATAAGCTCTCTGTAAGCTTGGAAAGTAAGTAGTACAGTATACTGTATTGTAGTTTATATATATCCTTAATGTAGAAACCCTATTTTGAATAACTAGAAAGCCCATAGAACTGATATACTTAGCCAGGAGGTACGTGACATGAAATATTATACAGTTTTTTTTCAAACAATTGACATTGACTTATTTTATCAAGGCCACATGGGTCATATATGTAAAATCTTTCAAATTATTATCCTGAAAAATCAGTAAGCCAAGACTATTGATGCTTGGCCAGTGGTTACATGTACCTGGTCGACAGAGGCCTTTAAAGTTTCCTCAAAGAAATGATCTTGATTTACATCTAAAAAATCACAGTAGCTAGTTCTCAAATATTAAAATAATTTTTTGTTTTGTTTTTTAAAACATACTTGAAACATCCTCTTTTGATTAACCAGGAGGCACAGAGTAACGCTACTGGTCTAGTTACTTAAACTTTCAACAGAGTGCTCTAAAGTGTCCTCAAACAAATAACTGCAAAGGTCACAGGGGTTAGATATATTTGCTAAGTACTTTTATTGAGAATACTTTCCACTGATTGCGCAAACGTTCAGGTGAGTGATACAGGCCCTCTGAACCTGGATACATGCATATATATATATATGTGCATTGATCCTATGCTTTAGTACTTGCAAGTTATGTAAAATGTTAAATAAGCAGTTTCATGGGTTTGAAATCATGACATATGTACTGATAATTTCCCCTTCAAAGTGTAAACTCGATATATGCACATAGTTTTACGGTAAACCACGTTCTATTTGACTTCCATGTTACTGTTTTATGTTTTCAGCGAATGTTACTGAGAAGCTTGTGAATGGGTCAGTAAACCACGTTCTATTTGACTTCCATGTTACTGTTTTATGTTTTCAGCGAATGTTACTGAGAAGCTTGTGAATGGTTCAGTGACAGCTCTGTACATACCGGGACTCACCCCTAATACCATCTACAGGATCAACGTGTCCGCTGTTTACATCGGCAACAAGATTCTCCAGTCTAACACTACTTCCTTTAAAACCAATATTGATACCACCCAAAGTATGTATAGATTTGTTTCTCTTTTAACAACTTCAACTGTCATTTGTGATGTAAATTGAACAATAACCATGGATACATGGATTCAGAAAACGTTTTTATAGAAAAAAACCTGGTATGAACGTGATGTTATTCTAACTATTTTGTTTCTTGAAATACAAACATAAATGGAAATTTTATGTAAATTTTCATCTGTATGGAACATTCGACAGATTTTGATTCATAAGACTGACTTGTGTCTTTTTTCCAGCCTGTGAATGTGATAAGTATGGAACACTATCAGGCAACAGCATGTGTAACTTCACCTCTCAGTTGTGGTGTCAGTGTCGCTCTGGTTTCTCCGGCCTTTTCTGTGAACAGTGTGCCGTAGGCTACTACAGGAACGCCCTGGGCCTGCCATGTTGGAAATGTCCTTGTGATGAAGATGCTTCCACTGGTTCCTGCCATTTCCGTAAGTCAAAAATTATGATTGTTATTGTGCACATACCAGTACCCTTCATTTCAAAAGAAACATCAATGTTTTATTCTAATTATTTTTTTTTGTAAAGGCAGCACCGGTTGTATGCTTCCCGGGGAGTTGAGAATGATATTGGCTGGTTGCTGAGGCCCTATAATCACAGATAATAATTTGTGAACCGCTTTGAGACGACCTTTAGGGTCATGATAAAGTGGTATATAAGAACCTCAAATTATTATTGTTATTTAAAGATTTCGATACATTTTCTTGACATCTGCATTTCTTACAGAAAATGCAATTTTATTGTAATTGTGCATGCGTGTACCACAGGGCTAGGCATGGACCTATGTCACTATGAAATGATTGTCAGATAATTATTTTACCTTTCTCGAATATAACCCCTTCCACTACTATATATCTGTGACAGGGGAAAGTACTAGCCTGAACGAGAAAATTGACCTATTTTCACTCTAAGCTCATTTTCGTCACTGAATGAAGTCCAATTTTTAACATGCATGCCTCATTTTGAATATGAAACTTTTATCTGCTAGATAAATCTTGATTGAAGTTCTGACTATATGTAGTTATTACACATATCAGAGGATTTCTTATTATTCATATAGTTTAATCTTTAGTTTAGACAATATATTCTTAAAAAATGAATGACCTACATATGTACAGTGAAACCTAAATATGATACCCCTTGGTTGTTTCATTCGACACCTTTACCAGCAGCATATTCTAATCTACTTTTTACTTGTTTTCTGCATTTCCCTAAATTTGTCGACAAAATCTTTTCGAACACTAAGTTTCCTCTGGACAAATGTTTGTTTTATAACAGGGTTTTATTGGATATAATTTGACCTTTGAATTTTATATAAATCACAATAAGACATTAAGCCGGTTATGTACAAAGATTGACTCTTTTTGTTCACAGAGGAAGAGTTTCTTTACTGTGATCAATGCAAGACTGGCTACTTTGGAAATCTGTGTCACAAATGTGTGAAAGGATATTTTCGACTTGGTTCGTCTGGCCAGTGTAAGCCATGTGCATGCAAAGGAAACAGTGACAACTGCAACCCTTATACAGGTGGGAATTTTGAATTAAACATATTTCTTTACAAAATATTTACAAAAAGATTCGGCACAAGTTATTGCAACTTAGAATTGCCCTTTCCATTATGATCTTCAAAATAGTAATATCACGCAGCATGGAATAAAGTAAAACCCCACTTACTCCAACCCGGTTTACTTGAATACTCCTCATTTGTGGAACATGTCGTTTGGTCCCAACCTAGTTCATACATATACATTCAACCAACCTCAAATTACTGGAATACCACATATTCCTCAACTATTGATCAGGTCCTCACAAGTTTGAGTAAGTAGGGTTTTGCTGTATATACATTGTAAGTGCATATGTGGGACGATACATTTGTTTCATATTTGGAGTGCATTACAGTTTTTATGCTAAGACCTTTTATATTGCCATTTCATTGGTCATAGTACTGCTGGGGGCATACTTTTCTGCAATTATCATATTTTGGGGGCAAGGAACTTCACAGTAGTTGTAGAAATGTTCCTTTCATGCAAAATGTGCGAGAAATAATCCTAGTATATGAATATATTTGTTGCACTGAAATGTTTTGTATTGGAGAAGCTACACAAACCATTACAATGCCATTATAATATATACATGAATATACCAAACGGTGATGGTACTTTGGTAACTTATAAGGGAAAATATATTATTTCAACACATTTTTCATTACTTTGGTAAGTCATATGCCATTTCAGTACTTTGATTAAACATATGCCATTTCAGTAATTTGATTAATCATATGCTTCCCATGAATTGTCTTAAAGGCCCAATATACGTAACTTCAGGGAAATTTTCGTCATTCTGAAAAATTCTGAAAAAAAATAAGCCTTAAAACGGAGTAAACCTGAGCGGTAACTAACAAGAAACTCTTGAAAAAAAAATCCAAAGAATTGAAAATAATTCAGGTGGGGCCCACTTCAATAACAAACCGAAGGTAGAAGACGGTTCGAAATGGACGCATGTTTACAAATAGCGTGTTTCAACTGCTGCTGTATCGGTAACAGTGAAAGAGTTCATCTTGAATATTGCTGATATCAGTTAATCTTAACTAAATCTATAAATATAATAAGTTTATTAGACCTGATTTTCGCTTCAAGTTTTGCCGAAAGTTACGTATATTGGGCCTTTAATCTCCTTCACCCCCTACATGTATGTATTGAACTTACCCAGTCTTTGATCTGGTAAGGTTCAAATATGACTATAAGAGTGAATGGGCTATGGACCTCAGTAACACTGTCAGAATCCATGTTAAATTGTAACTTATAATTAATTGAAAACATTATTTTTGGCATGATGATTATGGTAAAAGACAAGAAAGGTTTAAAAAAAACACACCATACATTGATACACTGTACAATTGTACATAGTATGATGTGAAATGCTACAATAACATTTGACTGGTGTTAAACTCCAGGATATTACCAATCTTTTCAACATTGATTAATTATACTAAAGGTAGAAAAGTTTGAGCTAAATAACATGAAAGGTGTGGTTCTCTCATCAGGTACACACATTATGTTGAATAGATTTTTGTCTACCACAATTAAACTAAATGTTTCTAAAATGATTTCTTAATTGTAAATAGTGGTTTTACATTTTATCATTTCAGGAGAATGCCTTGATTGCAAATATAACACAACAGGTTTTTCGTGTGACAAGTGCAAGAAAGACTATGAAGGGGATGCTCATATATTCAAAAACTGTACACACAAAGGTAAACACTGGGATGATGGGCTTGCCAGAGTTGTCCCCCTTTATGTTATCAGTGTATTGATTTTTACAATTTGCCTCTCATACATACATGTATATTTTCATTTAATTTTTCTTACACGTTAACGTTGTACCTGGTATATTTAATATCTGAAGTAATGCAGATGTATGTAAATCTGTCATTCATACTTTACTTTTGAATTACTTCAAACACACTAGATGAGTTAGGGATGTTTAATTCAGCTTTTGGATTTTTGTTCTATGCTATAAAAAGGCCTCATAGTTATAAATATAAAAATGTCTTCCTTTCATGTTATAGGTTTTAAGTATATGTTTACATGTAGTGTGTTCATTATATACCCAAAAACTACAAGTTTAAAGTAGCACTATTTGAATTCCTATCTACATTATATTTATGGACTTTTTGGGACATTTGAATGTCCTTATTCTGAAGTAGGAATACAAATTAGCACTCAGAGCTTGGTTCTTCCAAATCACTTTTAAAATGCTCTTACATAATCCTACAACTTTTAGATAGCTTATTGTTTTCCTTTTTTCACAAACTAGATAAATGTTGACCCTAAATATGATACCAATCTCTCCTCACTTCCATCCCAAAGGGTCAAGTTACACAATAAGTACAATGCCACAAAAATCTTATATCAATTACAAGACTGAAATGGTAGGACCAGATGTATATATCAGCTAGTCTACTTTACATGTGCGTATGTTTATATTGTTTTATATTTCCCTGTTACAGCGGATCTGAAACCAAAGTCTAAATCAAACACTGCCGTTATTGCATTAGTTTGTGTGGTAGTGGTCCTCATTCTCTCCGCAATCGCAGGAATCATCATTTACAGGAAGTGGAAGGAACATCCAGCGGCTAAACCCTTCTGGACAGTAGAGCTACAGGACGATCACGAAGGGGTCAATTTCAGTTCTGTGCCCGAAGATGATCTGCATAACACACATGTTGAAGACATGAACTTCTACGAAAAACATGATAAGACAAAGTCGAAACGAGGAGCAAAGAAGTATTCCCCACTTCGTGAAGATCTGTAGTTGTTGTTGCGTTCTGCTCCGTCGGAATAATGTGCCCAGGTACTTGTGTATTGTCAGCCAGTTATAGGCAGCCTAGTCAACCTATCAGATTGATGTTTTAAAAGATTTCATTCTTAACATGATCATTATTTTTATGTGTAAATGTGTACATTTTGTGTGAATGTAACTTTTTATTTGTGCAAAAGAAAATCTCATGTTTTACTGTTTACAAAAAGAGTAACAATTAGAGGTTACAGTTAGTTCATAACGATATCCAAATTATCAGTACAATGTACTCTTGTACAGGGTTACTAAGTTTGACTATTCACAAACAGAAGATGATATAACTGTGAAAACATAAAATGAATCATATAAATTGTAAGATAAAGGAAAGAATACCACTTTCCTCATTGAATCTCATTGAAGTAACTGTTTGTGAAAAAATATATGCAGGTATCATTTTAAAATCATTATACCCCCCCGCAACGAAGTTAGGGGGGGTATACTGGAATCAGCTTGTCTGTCCGTCTGTCTGTCCGTCTGTCTGTCCGTCTGTCTGTCCGTCTGTCCGTCTGTCCGTAGAAAAATGTTGTCCGGACAACTCCTCCTAAACTACTGGATCGATTTCAATAAAACTTGGCAGTATTGTTGGGGACCATGTGTAGATGTGCATGCAGGGTTTCGTTTGTCAAAATTTTGGTTGCCATGGTAACCAGGTCACTATACACAGGTTTCCATAATAAAATGTTGTCCGGACAACTCCTCCTAAACTACTGGATCGATTTCAATAAAACTTGGCAGTATTGTTGGGGACCATGTGTAGATGTGCATGCAGGGTTTTGTTTGTCAAAATTTTGGTTGCCATGGTAACCAGGTCACTATACACAGGTTTCCATAATAAAATGTTGTCCGGACAACTCCTCCTAAACTACTGGATCGATTTCAATAAAACTTGGCAGTATTGTTGGGGACCATGTGTAGATGTGCATGCAGAGTTTCGTTTGTCAAAATTTTGGTTGCCATGGTAACCAGGTCACTATACACAGGTTTCCGTAATAACGTGTTGTCCGGACAACTTCCTATAAACCACTGGATCGAGTTTAATGAAACTTGGCAGTATTGTTGGGGACCATGTGTAGATGTGCATGCAGAGTTTTGTTTGTCAAAATTTTGGTTGCCATGGTAACCAGGTCACTATACACAGGTTTCCATTATAATGTGTTGTCCGGACAACTCCTCCTAAACTACTGGATCAATTTCAGTGAAACTTGGCAGTATTGTTTGGGACCATGTATAGATTTGCATACAGGGTTTTGTTTGTCAAAATTTTGGTTGCCATGGTAACCAGGTCACTATACACAGGTTTCCATAATAAAATGTTGTCCGGACAACTCCTCCTAAACTACTGGATCGATTTCAATAAAACTTGGTAGTATTGTTGGGGACCATGTGTGGATGTGCATGCAGAGTTTCGTTTGTCAAAATTTTGGTTGCCATGGTAACCAGGTCACTATACACAGGTTTCCGTAATAACGTGTTGTCCGGACAACTTCCTATAAACCACTGGATCGAGTTCAATGAAACTTGGCAGTATTGTTGGGGACCATGTGTAGATATGCATGCAGAGTTTTGTTTGTCAAAATTTTGGTTGCCATGGTAACCAGGTCACTATACACAGGTTTCCATTATAATGTGTTGTCCGGACAACTCCTCCTAAACTACTGGATCAATTTCAGTGAAACTTGGCAGTATTGTTGGGGACCATGTATAGATTTGCATACAGGGTTTCGTTTGTCAAAATTTTGGTTGCCATGGTAATGAGGTGACTATACACAGGTTTCCGTAATAACATGATGTCTGGACAACTTCTTCTAAACTACGTGGTCATTTTCAATGAAACTTCGCAGTTAGTAATGTTGAGGATTACTATACACAGGTTAAAATTTGTCCGTTCGGCTTTTAAAATTCTGCTGACTGTTGACATTATATAATGCATGTTATATACAACTTGTACTACATCATGTTTTTTTCAAAAACATGTCAGACACCTCTAATAAGAGGTAGCGGGGGGGTATTAGTCAGCCATCGGCTTACAGTTCTAGTTAATCCTGTTTGACCCAATAAGAGACCAGAATGCTTAAAATAATACTAATTATAAAGATGAAAAAGAGTTGCCACTTACTCGGACCAATTAAGACTTAAATGGGCCTAAAGTCACCAGTAAGCTAATGGTCACACTAACCTAAAATACTCAGAATATCATCATTGTGATTATTTAACACAGCAAATGTAATAAAAATAAGAAGTTGTGTTATTGTCAGTGTTTTGTATTATGGCATATCCAGTTAAGAGAGGGTCGGGGTGAGGGGCACTTATAGGGAAATTGGTGCTTATTTGGTCAGATACGATACTGTAATGATAATTAAATTTGTTTGCATATTATTTTGCAGGTGTCAAGTATGTATAAAGTCTGTTGTTGTATCTGTATTATTTTTTTATAAAATTTTCTGGAATATCAAGAAAGTTTATTCTTTGTATTTCAAAAGTAAGCTTTTTTTCATCATTGCAGAGAATTTTTTCTTTTGATTTTTCTGTATTACCGGTCCGTACAATAAGGTTTGTTGGGACCAAAATCTTTGTAGGAATTTAAACAGTGGTGAGAATTGCTTGAGTGGGATGAAATGAAGTATAAATGAAATCATTTGTGATCATTTTTCTCAATGTAAGATAAGTTTGTTTATTCATTGTTTTATCTGTAGTATGATTGTTTAAATTTTCAAACAATTGTCCTGTTATTATTGTAAATAAGGTTTTATAAAAGTGCATTGAATGTGATCTGAGACTGAATGAATGATATTCCATGTGCAGCTATATGAGGTGAAAGAAAGATAACAAATATTCATTGGTAAATATTTACCCTGCATTTCGCATGTCTGATACTTTTGTTTCCTTCCTCACTCTGAATGTCTGATTCTTATGTTTCCCCCGTCACTCTGAATGTCTGATTCCCATGTTTCCCTCCCCACTCTGAATGTCTGATTCCCATGTTTCCCTCCCCACTCTGAATGTCTGATTCCCATGTTTCCCTCCTCACTCTGAATGCCTGATTCCCATGTTTCCCTCCTCACTCTAAATGCCTGATTCACATGTTTCCCTCCTCACTCTGAATGTCTGATTCCCATGTTTCCCTCCTCACTCTGAATGCCTGATTCCCATGTTTCCCTCCTCACTCTGAATGTCTGATTCCCATGTTTCCCTCCTCACTCTGAATGTCTGATTCCCATGTTTCCCTCCTCACTCTGAATGTCTGATTCCCATGTTTCCCTCCTCACTCTGAATGTCTGATTCCCATGTTTCCCTCCTCACTCTGAATGTCTGATTCCCATGTTTCCCTCCTCACTCTGAATGCCTGATTCCCATGTTTCCCTCCTCACTCTGAATGTCTGATTCCCATGTTTCCCTCCTCACTCTGAATGCCTGATTCCCATGTTTCCCTCCTCACTCTGAATGTCTGATTCTTATGTTTCCCTCCTCACTCTGAATGCCTGATTCCCATGTTTCACTCCTCACTCTGAATGCCTGATTCCCATGTTTCCCTCCTCACTCTGAATGTCTGATTCCCATGTTTCCCTCCTCACTCTGAATGCCTGATTCCCATGTTTCCCTCCCCACTCTGAATGCCTGATTCCCATGTTTCACTCCTCACTCTAAATGCCTGATTCCCATGTTTCCCTCCTCACTCTGAATGCCTGATTCCCATGTTTCCCTCCCCACTCTGAATGCCTGATTCCCATGTTTCCCTCCTCACTCTGAATGCCTGATTCCCATGTTTCCCTCCTCACTCTGAATGCCTGATTCCCATGTTTCCCTCCTCACTCTGAATGTCTGATTCTCATGTTTCCCTCCTCACTCTGAATGCCTGATTCCCATGTTTCCCTCCTCACTCTGAATGTCTGATTCTTATGTTTCCCTCCTCACTCTGAATGTCTGATTCCCATGTTTCCCTCCTCACTCTGAATGCCTGATTCCCATGTTTCCCTCCTCACTCTGAATGCCTGATTCCCATGTTTCCCTCCTCACTCTGAATGCCTGATTCCCATGTTTCCCTCCTCACTCTGAATGTCTGATTCTCATGTTTCCCTCCTCACTCTGCATGTGTGATTTTACTGTTTCTTTCTTTTACCCCTCGTCATTCTGTTTTCTTCTTGAATTAAAATGTTTAATGAACACCAATTTGTGCAGTGAGAGTTTGCAAGTTTTACGTCCTCGCATGGCCTTACGACCTTTGGAAGACGAGTAATTGTGCAGTGAGAGTTTGCGAGTTTTACGTCCTTACATGGTCCTACGACCTTGGATGGATGAGTATTGGTGCAGTGAGAGTTTGTGAAATTGTGAGTTTTACGCCCTTACATGGCCTTACGACCCTCGATGGACGAGTATTGGTGCAGTGAGAGTTTGTGAGTTTTACGTCCTTACATGGCCTTACGACCCTCGATGGATGAGTATTGGTGCAGTGAGAGTTTGTGAGTTTTACGTCCTTACATGGCCTTACGACCCTCGATGGACGAGTATTGGTGCAGTGAGAGTTTGTGAGTTTTACGTCCTTACATGGCCTTACAACCTTCGGTGGATAAGTATTGGTGCAGTGAGAGTTTGTGAGTTTTACGTCCTTACATGGCCTTACAACCTTCGGTGGATGAGTATTGGTGCAGTGAGAGTTTGTGAGTTTTACGTCCTTACATGGCCTTACAACCTTCGGTGGATGAGTATTGGTGCAGTGAGAGTTTGTGAGTTTTACGTCCTCCCATGGCCTTACGACTTTCGGTGGATGAGTATTGGTGCAGTGGAGAAATTCCATTTTTACATCTATCAGAATGGTGTGAGTCTGTGATACAGCAGATCTGATTTAGTGCCATACCTGGTATCATTTGGGCCATTGTAAAACAAATGTCAGAGATAACTAGCCAAGTCAATATCAATCATAACCTGCAGAAGATCATATACTCCTTTTGTGTTGAGGAAATGTCATCTTCTATATGTTGATAGATACTTTGACAGGTCAAGTAGTCTTTATATTACAATGTATGTGTTTATATGTGATTTGAGGATACTAGAAGTGTTCTCATGCCATATCAATGATGCTGATAAATATTGATGTATATATAAAAACGTGTGTTTAGAGCTTCCATTGGTATGTTGTAAAGTATTGCTCTCTGTCAGTCATGTATCAGCATTTTTTTTATTCTTAACACAAAATTCAGCATTTAAATATCTTTGAATTGAGTCATCATAACTATTTTCATTTACATACAACCATATATATCAGCTCATTCAATGCAATATGTGCCTATTTTGTTCCACATTTGCGATACCCTTGTTTTTCTCTAATTTGCCTGCCAGTGTTGCAAATCTGAATTAAACTAAACTGCTCACATTTTGATTTCTTTATTTTAGTTTGATGTCATTTAATTGTTTTGTTTTTACATTAGACTTGAGATGTCTGGAGTAAAGATCTAGATAGAATATTCTTGATTTCTAAAAATTGTAAACTTTTCTTTTTGGTATACTTAAAAAAATGAAATTTTCTGTTTAGTCTGTAGATTGTAAACAGATTATCAGAATATATGTGCTGTATGTGTTTACATTTCCACTGCACAGAGACTAGCATGATAGCATCATTGATATCCAGGGGTGTAGAGAGCATAGGTGAGCGTAACCCCTGGATATCGAGGATGGTACCAGGGGTATAGATAGCGTAGGTGAACGTAACCCCTGGATATGGAGGATAATTCCAGGGGTGTAGAGAGCGTAGTTGAGCGCAACCCCTGGATATCGAGGATGATTCCAGGGGTGTAGGGAGCGTAATCCCTGGATATGAAGGATGGTACCAGGGGTGTAGATAGCGTAGGTGAACGTAACCCCTGGATATCGAGGATAATTCCAGGGGTGTAGAGAGTGAAGGTGAGCGTAACCCCTTGATATCGAGGATGATTCCAGGGGTGTAGATAGCGTAGGTGAACGTAACCCCTTGATATCGAGGATAATTCCAGGGGTGTAGAGAGCGTAGGTGAGCGTAACCCCTTGATATCGAGGACGAGAGACTAGATGAAGGTACTGTGCCCAATGTTATTTCCCAATAACATTGATTGAGACATTGTGAAGTCATCATGATTATGATGTTATAATTGTAGCGTTGGAGACTGCACTGCTCCACTGTCAACTGGTAGCTGTTCTCTTTCTGGATTTATCCTGACGTTGAAACATGCTTTGACTAATACTATATGTATATGTTTGCATCATGTATATTGGTTCACAAAAAATGTAATTATAAATATTTTTTGTCAAAAAACGTAAATATAAAACATTTGTTGTTAAAAATGTAAATACATGTACTGTATAGATATTTGTTGTCAGATTATTAACATTCATTGGTGTTAAGTACTGTTGATATACATTGGCTAACCTACATATTCAACATGGTGCACAAACATGCACCATTCAATATGTTGGTGTGCCAATGTATGTTACACAACAATGAATGTCAAATTTAAGACAACCGATCCTTAAGTAGTAACAAACATAATTCTCATTCACTTTTATTTTCTCAGTCATTTATTTAATCAATAGTATAGTTTTACTTTGTACATACAGTTACTTACATAGAACAATGTAAAAAAAACGCTGTACACTGTAGATGTGTCTTAAATGTTACATTGTAATTTCATATTTGCATACTAAATGTTCGCCTAGTTTTTAGCATTTATGCAGTTTGGACATGGAATACATGTTGGTTTTTGAAACATTTAATGGCTGTTGTAGCCACGTTGGCCCGGTTCTACTTTGTATTAAGACTTGATTAACCTTACCACTCCTATTTAACTATAATTGTAAACTTGATCATGTATAGATGTGGATAAGTCCATTGTAGAAGTGAAAGATTTAAGGGACAATAATTGTGTTCATAATAAACCACTTCTGTTAACATCACAGAGCTGGTTCATAATTAACCACGTCTGATACTGTTATCAGGAGCTGGTTCATAGTTTTAACACATCTGAAACTGTTATCAGGAGCTGGTTCATAGTTTTACCACATCTGAAACTGTTACCAGGAGCTGGTTCATAGTTTACCACGTCTGATACTGTTATCAGGAGCTGGTTCAAAAATAACCACATCTGATAGTGTAATCAGGAGCTGGTTCATAATTAACCACGTCTGATACTGTTATCAGGAGCTGATTTGTAGTTTACCACGTCTGATACTGTTATCAGGAGCTGGTTCATAGTTTACCACGTCTGATACTGTTATCCGGAGCTGGTTCATAATTTACCACGTCTGATACTGTTATTAGGAGCTGGTTCATAGTTTACCATGTCTGATACTGTTTTCAGGAACTGGTTCATAGATTACCACGTCTGATACTGTTATTAGGAGCTGGTTCATAGTTTACCACATCTGATACTGTTATCATGAGCTGGTTCATAATTAACCACATCTGATACTGTTATCAGGAGCTGGTTCATAATTAACCACGTCTGATATAGTTATCAGGAACTGGTTCATATTTTACCACGTACGATACTGTTACCAGGAGCTGGTTCATATTTTACCACGTACGATACTTACTAGGAGCTGGTTCATAGTTTACCACGTCTGAAACTGTTAACAGGAGCTGGTTCATAATTAACCACGTCTGATACTGTTATCAGGAGCTGGTTCATAATAAATGGTCTATTAACTCTATCAAGGTCTGGTCCGTTCTGTGTTTATGTTATCAGTTTACATTCCATTTTTCACTTCATTATAAAACACTTAAGAAAATGTGAAAAACTGTTAATTGCTGATGAAACAGTTTTTTTTTATTTCTGTAGGAAACTTGATTTTCTTGTTACTTATGTACTTATATGACAAACTGATGTAATTTTTCAACCATGAGAATATACCAGACACATAGTATAAGTTTGGTTATTGCCATATTGATAAATGAATGTATGTAAATTGATGATGTCAGACTAATTTACAAATTTAGCAGGGTAGTGAATTGATGATTTAAAAGGAGTTATCAGTATTTTTTAAATATGGAGAGGAATTTAAGTATTTACCTTATATATATTCAAAACCAATAAAAGTCAGATATATTTGAAGAATATATTCAAGATTGATAATTTTGGATAATTAGTTATAAAGTCTTATACTGCCTTACTTCAAAACCATTTTAAACAAACCAAAACAGGTAATTAAGAGATGTGATAATTCATGAAATGTTTGATAATTTACCAAAACAACCCAAACAAACCCAACAAGCTTGTTAAGATTACTTAAAAAGCAATTCAGTTATAAAACAGTTTTTTAAAACATTTTTCTAAAACTTTGTTAAAAGAAATAAATAAAAGCTTTTTCGCAGCTAATTTAATTTTGGCAATTGAACCTGTGTAAATATCTAGTCATTTTGAAACATGTGTTCGGTTTTGGCTATTGGTTATTTTTATTTTCAATACATGTATATACTACCTTTATGAAGAAAAAGGTTTATATTCATGTACTTGTCACAGATATTATGGAAGAAGGAGGGAGGGCGGGAAAGGTTTATATTTCATGTACATGGCACAGATACTATGGAAGAAGGAGGGAGGGCGGGGAAGGGGGTTTATATTACATGTACATGGCACAGATACTATGGAAGGAGGGAGGGTGGGGAAGGGGGTTTATATTACATGTACATGGCACAGATACTATGGAAGGAGGGAGGGTGGGGAAGGGGGTTTATATTACATGTACATGGCACAGATACTATGGAAGAAGGAGGGAGGTCGGGGGTTTATATTACATGTACATGGCACAGATACTATGGAAGGAGGGAGGGTGGTGAAGGGGGTTTATATTTCATGTACATGGCACAGATACTATGGAAGAAGGAGGGAGGGTGGGGGTTTATATTACATGTACATGGCACAGATACTATGGAAGAAGGAGGGAGGGTGGGGTTTATATTACATGTACATGGCACAGATACTATGGAAGAAGGAGGGAGGGTGGGGGTTTATATTACATGTACATAGCACAGATACTATGGAAGGAGGGAGGGCGGGGAAGGGGGTTTATATTACATGTACATGGCACAGATACTATGGAAGGAGGGAGGGTGGGGAAGGGGGTTTATATTACATGTACATGGCACAGATACTATGGAAGAAGGAGGGAGGGCAGGGGTTTATATTACATGTACATGGCACAGATACTATGGAAGGAGGGAGGGTGGTGAAGGGGGTTTATATTACATGTACATGGCACAGATACTATGGAAGAAGGAGGGAGGGTGGGGGTTTATATTACATGTACATGGCACAGATACTATGGAAGAAGGAGGGAGGGCAGGGGTTTATATTACATGTATATGGCACAGATACTATGGAAGAAGGAGGGACGGTGGGGGTTTATATTACATGTACATGGCACAGATACTATGGAAGAAGAAGGGAGGGTGGGGGTTTATATTACATGTACATGGCACAGATACTATGGAAGAAGGAGGGAGGGTGGGGGTTTATATTACATGTACATGGCACAGATACTATGGAAGAAGGAGGGAGGGCAGGGGTTTATATTACATGTATATGGCACAGATACTATGGAAGAAGGAGGGAGGGTGGGGGTTTATATTACATGTACATGGCACAGATACTAAGGAAGAAGAAGGGAGGGTGGGGTTTATATTACATGTACATGGCACAGATACTATGGAAGAAGGAGGGAGGGCAGGGGTTTATATTACATGTACATAGCACAGATACTATGGAAGGAGGGAGGGCGGGGAAGGGGGTTTATATTACATGTACATGGCACAGATACTATGGAAGGAGGGAGGTTGGGGAAGGGGGTTTATATTACATGTACATGGCACAGATACTATTGAAGAAGGAGGGAGGGCAGGGGTTTATATTACATGTACATGGCACAGATACTATGGAAGGAGGGAGGGTGGGGAAGGGGGTTTATATTACATGTACATGGCACAGATACTATGGAAGAAGGAGGGAGGATGGGGGTTTATATTACATGTACATGGCACAGATACTATGGAAGAAGGAAGGAGGGTGGGGTTTATATTACATGTACATGGCACAGATACTATGGAAGAAGGAGGGAGGGTGGGGGTTTATATTACATGTACATGGCACAGATACTATGGAAGAAGAAGGGAGGGTGGGGGTTTATATTACATGTACATGGCACAGATACTATGGAAGAAGGAGGGAGGGCGGGGGTTTATATTACATGTAGATGCTATAGATACTATTGAAGGAGGGAGGGCGGGGAAGGGATAAGTGTTACTTAAAGTTCAATTGTTTTGTCAGTATGTCTGCACATCCGTCCTTTGTAAAAAGAAAAACCCATGTGTTCAGGTATTCTCCTGAATCGCTTTGCAAATTCGGTTTTAATTGACAGTTTGGTATAGTGAGAATGACACTATATACAATGTAGTATATTAACTATGACACTATAGTAGAGTGACAATGACACTGTAGTAAAATGACATTGACGTCAAAGGTCAGTTTTAGTATGGTGACCATCTGACAAGATTACAGGGTCTGATATATTTACTAGCTTGTGTTCTGTATGTCTCATCCACTCCTCATTGTGTTCATATCTACATCATGGTATATAAATATCAATCTCTACACTTCATTCAGAATTTGTGAATCACACTTGACCACATTCATAAATTGTTTGCATTCTCATAAAACTACTTATCCAGAATGGCTTGGTGAACTGAATATTGTCAAAGTTTGGTATTGAGCATCCTGCTGTCCAACAGGAGTGGTTGTCTAAAAAGGTACTCTTGTAGTTAGTACAGTAGATAAGGATAAGGGTTTTATGTTATTGGGTAAGGACTCTCTGAGAGAACAGGAAAGAGGTGATATTAAAATCAAGGTCATATGTCATTATTTTTTGAAAAAGAAATAAGTTATATCAAGTAGAGAAGTGCAAAGATAAAACCTATGAAAGGCGTGATATAAAACTTTGTAATTTTTAGTCTTGAATTTCCTATTTCTCTTGATAGTTCTTGAGAAAGAGTGATTAGGTGCTTAAAGGGTAGTGTTTAGGTTTCAACTGATGTTCTTCAGATTCATTAGAAATATTCATGTCACTTAAAGCTTGTACAATTCACAATGTTTTAAAAACATTTCACTGGATGTATTATGTGCAACCATGGTTTATAAGTTACAGTTTGGATAATGTAAGTCTTGGACATGTATTTACAGTTTATACATGTATTCCACCTATCCCAAATTATTGCTATAGAAATGAAGATGTTTTTCAATCATAAAACATGACACTCCACATAGTTTTACATATCTACCAAGGTACCGAGGGAAAACATTTCATATCACAATTGAAAAACTGGAAAAATTGGCATACTGTATTCTTCTTTGAGATCAACAATACCGGAGTAACGGTGTTCCTAGTACATGTAATTCTACCAAAAACATAATTGTAATGGTGTACATTGACGAAAAAGTAGGCATGTCAGAAATTAAGGAAACAAACATGTAAAATTTTTTTTAAATGAATCACCATTGGCAGACCCTGTTAAGAAACATTCTATATAGATCTACTTTTGGATCTGTAATATCGAAAACATCCAAATATGGAAAGTGTCATATTACAGATATTAATACTGGAAAGAGTGTTTAGACAAATTAGAATGAACACCAAACATACTTAGAAGAGGAACAAATCCATACATGTATTTATATTAAAATCATGATATTAATAAGGCAAACTTGTCTAATTTGTGTGATAATGTTGTAAATTATCGAGGTGTGATGAGAACTTAGACAGTGCCTTCCCTGTCGTATGAATATTGTAATATTAAATACTATGTACAATTGTCTTTCGAAGGTGTAAATGTATTAACCAATGCCTTTTAAAATGCTGCTTATCATAATAAATATGTTTCAATGTAATCGTCTGTGTGGTAATTCTGTTGCTGAGGATGGACCTTAAGGGTATATCGCAACAAGTAGGCATACTGCATAAACACTGACAATCTCGTCGATGTAGTCACATCAAATGTATCCGCCTCGCACACTTTCTTGCAGGGATACATTGCACCTACAGAGGTATCGTGCATCGACACTATTGTGCATTCTCGATACAATAATTCCACACGGATTCCAATACCATCAGTATCGTAAGAGAATTTACACGTCATAAAGCCAACAACAACCGGTTACCCAAAGTCGATCAATCCTCTGAATTTAGTATCTTTAAACTGCCACTCGGTGAAGAATAAGTCATTGTCCATCAGAGATTTTATAACATCTCAGGATATTGGCATTCTTGCCCTGACAGAAACCTGGTTAGGTTCAGTTATCGATGACCAAGTTCTTGCTGAGCTGATACCAACTGGTTATGGATTCATCCACAATGCTAGAGACGGCAGACGTGGTGATGGTGTGGCTGTTCTGTTTAAGAAAGGCCTAAGTGTGAAAAATCTCTCTCATAGCCATGATGAAGTATTCACACATTTCGAGCACATGACTTGCTCTGTCATTGCCGATGATAAACAATTTAGGTTGTGCATCATTTACAGGCCTCCTCCATCTAAACAGAACGGTCTCAGAAATACTGTGTTTTTTGACGAGTGGTCTTCCTTTTTAGACCACTAGGTTGTTGTGCCACAAGAGAAAGTTATCACGGGGGACCTTATATAATTTTCACTTGGACAATCTTTCTAATGCTGATGCTCGTCACTTCTCAGGGCTACTTGAGTCCAGAGGTCTGATTCAGCATGTGACAGAAGCTACACACACCCACGGCCACACACTTGATGTGGTCATAACAAGGGAAGAAAACTTTGTCATTCATGGAGCGATTTCAGTTATTGATCCATGTCTAAGTGATGTAAAGGGAAACCCCTCTGGTGATCATTTTGCTATCCGAGCACCACTGAATTGTAGAAGGCCAGTTCGTATCAGGAAAAAGGTGAGCTTCCGGAAATTCAGTGAAATTTCGATACCAGATTTCAACAACGATATCCAGTCTTCTTCTGCCCTTCAATCTACCGAAGGTGGGGTTGATGAACTTGTTGAAGCATACACGTCTGGTATAGACGCCCTTATTGAAAAGCATGCACCTCTACAAACTAAGGTGATCACCATGAAATCTAAATCACCGTGGTACAATGAAAATCTGCGCGAGGAAAAACAGAATCGCAGAAGAGCAGAAAAACGTTGGCGAAGGACCAAATTGGCCGTTCACTATCAGATTTATAGGGACCAATGTTGGTTAGTTGGTTCACTTCTCGTTCAATCAAAGAAGACTTATTATTCAGAAAAGATCGAAGAATGTGGTAAGGACACCAGGCAGCTTTTTAGACTCACAAAAACGCTAATGGGTCAAAAAGGTGAAATCATCCTGCCAAGCTGTACATCTGACAAAGACTTGTCAAACAAGTTCAGCGATTTCTTTCTGAATAAGATCAACATGATTAGAAGAAACAATGCCAAAGTGAATTCGACAACTGACAACGATGTATCACTCCAACAACTCCGGATGAACTACGCAGAATCATTCAGACATCGCAATCAAAATCATGTGAGCTTGACCCCCTTCCAACAGACCTTCTGAAAAAATGTCTTGAAGCACTGCTTCCTTTGATAACCTCAATCATAAATAAATCATTGGCTGAGTCAATGGTTCCATTGTGTTTCAAGAAAGCACATGTAAGACCATTGCTGAAGAAGCCTGGATTGGATAAGGAGGAGTTGAAGAACTACAAAATGTACCGTCCAGTGTCAAATTTGCCTTTTCTGTCTAAGATCTTTGAGAAGGTTGTGTCCCGGCGTTTAGAGGCTCATCTCCATGCAAACAGTCCCCATGACAACCTGCAATCGGCCTATCGCATGGGACACTCAACAAAGACGGCCCTCCTACGTGTGCATAACGACATAGCTTCTGCATTGGATAACAAGTGCAAAGCGGTGCTTGTCATGCTAAACTTGTCAGCTGTATTCGACGTCATCGACCATAGCATACTCCATAAACGTCTGGAGTATTCGTATGGAGTGACTGACGACGCCTTATGCTGGATGCAGTCCTATCTAAGTGATCGACGGCAGTGTATTGCAATCGGGTCTTCTGTTTCACGTGACAGCATGCTGGATTTCGGGGTTCCTCAAGGATCGGTGTTAGGACCCCGTAAATACTGCATGTATTCAAAACCAATCGGGGAGATTTGTCATCGACATAACCTGTGTTATCACTGTTATGCTGATGACACACAGATCTACATGGTCATCAGACCACAGGACAGTTGGGACACCATATCAGAAAATCTGGAAGCTTGTCTGACAGACATTAGAAGCTGGATGAATGCCAACATGCTAAAGCTAAATCAGGAAAAGACGGAACTGATCGTCTTTTCTCCAAAGTGTAAGTAATCAACGGCTCTCCAGCTCAAGGTCGGAACAAATACTGTAGAGGCTGTCCCAACTGTTAAAAATCTAGGGGTGTACTTTGATAGTTCACTGAACATGGAGAAACAAGTGAATGCTATTGCCAAATCCTGTTACTACCAGATCAGGAGCATCGGCTGTATACGGCAGTTTATAACTGCCGATGCATGCAAGATTTTGGTTCATTCACTTGTTACCTCACGACTGGACTATGGAAATGCCCTTCTCTGTGGTATATCTGACAAATTGACAAGTCGCCTACAGAAGGTCCAGAACACGGCAGCACGTCTTGTTTCTCGAGTTAGAAAGAGAGAACACATCACTCCTGTTCTGTATTGATTGCAATGGTTACCTGTGCAATACAGGTCACAATACAAAATCTTGGTATACACATACAAGGCACTTGATGGAACAGCTCCCCAGTACATACGGGAGCTAGTTACCCTGTATCAGCCGTCACGATCACTGAGGTCGAAGACAGAATCATTGTTGTGTGTCCCAAAATCCCATACTGTGACCTAAGGAAACCGGTGTTTTGGGAAAGTTTCGGCCACGTTGTGGAATAGATTACCATCCGCTATCCGAAAAACAAATACCCTGGCCGAATTCAAGAAACATCTGAAGACGTACCTTTTCACGTCTGCATATTAGGGTACCAACTTAAACGACATGTATATACTGACAATTGTTTATCTACAGTAGATGTAGTTCGTATTTCTGTGCATTTTTTATATTATCACATAAGCGTAGATTGTAATAACTTCTTTATTTATGCAGTGTAAGTATCAAATTATTATCTACATGTTGTGAAGCGCTTTAGAGTAATTTTACAAATTATATAGAGCGCTATATAAATGTTGTATATTGTTATTATTGTTATTAAAAATATATTGCGACGTCCAATCGGGAACCGTCGGCACTTTCCGTAAACGAGACAATACCTCGGGGGATTGTTGCGATGTCAACAATGGCGAGATGAGAGGGGATGGTTCATGTTTTCATTTCAAGATTACGAGGAATTAAAGTATTGTCACGACCACTCCTATTGCATAACAACTCAAAAATTGGTGTACACGATATCGACACATGGTCAGACACTGACAGCGACGACAATATTATACTATAGATACAGATGTACACGATATCGACACACAATCAGACACTGACAGCGACGACAACAGTATAGAAACAGATTCGGAAAATAGGCCTAGTACCGGCACAACATGTTATGTAAAGCCCCAGTCACACCGGACCTACGACAAGGTTACGACCTAGTTGCGACCGAAGAAAATCGGAATCGCAGGGAAATCGTAGCATGAGCGCACGACTAGTCGCAGTGGTCGTGGGTGATCGCACGCGCAAAATCAGTCGCAGCAAGGTCGATGGTCATGTTCAAAACTTCTGACCTGCGATTCTAAATCGCAAGTGGTCGCAGGACGGTCGTACCACCACTCGCACATGAACGCAGGACCAGTCGTACATGATCGCGGGCCAAGTAGTTGCAAATTGGTCGTGCTACTGGTCGTGCCACTCTACGATTGGTGGTACCACCGATCGTACGACCTCACAATTGGTCGTACGATCAGTCACGACCTGTCCCACGACCACTGCGACTAGTCGTGCGCTCATGCTACAATTTCCCTGCGATTCCGATTTTTTTCGGTCGCAACTAGGTCGTAACCTGGTCGTAGGTCCGGTGTGACTGTGAGCAGTCGCAAGTTGCCACGACTGATCGCGCGAGCAATCGCAGGTTGCCACGACTGATCGTGCGAGCAGTCGCAGGTTGCCACGACTGATCGTGCGATTGGTCACTGATCGCACCACTCATCGTACGATTGCCTACGATTGCGTTCGATTGCCTACGATTGATCTTGCGATCAATCTTCTCCAATCGTAAGTCATCGCGCGACCAAGCGCACCACCAATCGTACGATGACCTACCACCAGTCGTAGGACCAATCGCAGTATGCGATCGCGAATAGACATCGCAACAAACATTGCCGATCGGTCGTAACTCGGCCAAATCGCCCCCAATCGCACGATTCAGAAATCGTACGATCTGGTGTGACTATAGCTTTAGAATACTACCCACTACAAAATCTTCCTAATAGCATCAAGGGAGACAACCTACCCTAGTTTTCAATAAGTAGGTTAGCATAAAAAGCTTGTCTGTGATATTTCGGTAAATGGTTTTGCAAGTGCTTTATGTGACTATATGCTCTGTAAATAATTTGACTGTGAATGCTGAAATTTGTTCGCTAGTTATAAAAATAACACACTTGTAAAAATCGTTTTGTCCATTTTACGATAAATAAAAATATTTTTGTGGTTGCTGTTGATTTCTTTTTTTTTTAGTTTCTTGTATGTTTGTGATTTAAAGAACATTAACAAAAAAAACACCAGAAAACATTACATTTTGAGAAAAATCATTGAAAGGATGATAATTGTTAATATACCATTTAATGAAGAGGAAAAGAGATAAAACAGAGAAACCAAAACAAGCAAAATGAGGAGAGAAATAATGATAAACTTGTTTCAAATCCGTAATGAATACAAACTAAGTTACTGGTATAAATGTTTGTATAAACACACATGTACCTGAACCTATATGATCTAAAAGCTTTATGGTAAACAAAGGGATTATATTGTAATCAATCAAATCTGTATTTAAATAATGAAAAAAATCTTCTTTTTTTAATCACACCATTATCAAACCTTTACTTATATTGCACATTATTATTGCCTTTTTGTTTTAAGTCAATATACCACGTGGATGAAATATTAAAATTGTGTTTAACACCATAATAGAACAAGCCTATTGCCTTTTTTCCGTACTGTACTTTTTACTCCCAGTCAACATCACCTTTGTTTTGTGAAGTTTTAATTGAGTCATCACTATTTAAAGCTTTTAAATACTGACTAATAAATGAGCATCAAACGGAATAGAAAGCCTTTCTCAAGTCTATTTAACCTCTGCATAATCGATTACATCATCAACCAATCTAGAATTATCAGCTATGTAGTCGCCCGATATGAAATTCGTTAGATCACTACGTGAGAGTCTAGAACTGATAAAACTATTCTATATACTGTTTTTGAGTAATTTATAGTGCCTAAGGTTCATTTTATTGATCAAATAATAAAATAATTGAGATTTTCCAAAAATATTTAAAATATACATATATATATATATTAGTAAAACCATCTGACCCAGGACTTTAAAGGCCCAATATAAGTAACTTCGGGAATTTTATTGGAATCCTGGAAACATTCTGAAAAAAATATCAAGAAGGTTAATCATGCAAAAACAAGTCTAAAACGAAGTAAAACTGAGCGGTAACTAACAAGAAACTCTTGGCAGAAAAATCCAAAGAAAGTTAGAAGACAGTTCAAAATGGACGCGTGTTTACAAATACGGATTTTCAACTGTTGCTGTAACGGTAACCGCGTAAGAATTCATCTTGAATAATGCTGATTTCAGTTAATCTTAACTAAATCTATAAATATAATCAATTAATAGGCTTGACTTTCGCTTCAGGTTTTGCCGAAAGTTACGTACATGTATATTGGGCCTTTAAGGCAAGGATTGTAAGGTCATTTTACATCTTCTTTAATACATGTGTTGTTGCGATGACGTAACTTATACTACCTTCTTGTAGTAAACTCTGACCCTCATTTACCTATTTAAAATAGAGAATAATGAAACGTTTACAAAACCATAATCCGAACTCAAAATCGATTAAACCGGGGCCACAATACGAACAAAGGAAAGATCCACACGGCAACCATTGTAAAAGTATAAGAAAACAAGACCAGCTCTTCCGGAAGAGTAAGCATCTTCTACTTCATCGACGACACCCGCCATGTAAATCCTGGTCACATCCAAGAAACATCTTGTCCTCGAAATGAGAACCGAGTCATCATTGCCATCACAACAAGTAAGCACGCTGATGAGTATTCTCAAAAAATTTCATCTTCATATCACACAAAAATACAGAATATTTCTCAACGAAACAAAAATGGAAACCGTAAAACTTGCCCATTGTTATGATGAACGTGTATCTGTCGAATCCATGTGTTGTTATAATTAGTTTGTTTGTCAGCAGTCGAAATCGATCACGGAACTGTAGAGTGATGACGTAGGTAAATGCCAAGAAGCCACTTTCTGGTCGTGATTTATCTGCACACTTGCGTTTATGTGTTTTGTTTTTATTTATAAGTTTGTGAACGGGTTTTTACATAATTTATCTTTCTGACCGTAAATGTAGATTTAAGGACAGACATTTCAAGAAACTATACATGCTACTACCCAGATAATACAGTGGAACAATTTCCGTTTACTTTTACCTATTTGTAATGCTGTAATAACGCTCTCTGCTGGTAGAGTCCTTTGTCGGATGGGAAATAAAAGTACCAATTAGTGATCAGCTGTCTGCAAAGTATTCATCATTGGACGCTATTTCTTCACAAATATTTACAAATTGTAAACTCTAATCAGCGTACTGAAGTTACTGTAGCGCCATAACTCTGTAGCTTCTCAAGATAAAAAGCTGTTCATCAAGATTTGATCGTGAATTGTATCAGTTTAGAGATTGTAACATATTGATGGAATTATGGATAGTTTGTGACTAATATCTTAACTGTACATAATTGAAATAGCAACTTACTTTCATTTCTGTATTTATAAAGGTGACGTAACACACACATACAATTGTATGCTGCACCTTAAATTTAGTACTAGATACAGTATGCCGAAAAAATAATTTAACTGCATCATACTGCTGTTTCGTCCGCCTAGTAGGACTCTTCAGCGGAGCAAGGGGCCAAAAGGTAGTAATCCCATTTCTAAACTAATGTAGAAGCAGAAGGGTCAGGTGCGTAAAACCCCTTTAATTTATGAATTTAGAAGTAAAACTAAATGAGTTCTGTATAATTTCCAATCGCGTACTACGAAAATGTGTATATTATGTAACGTGCCACTACTCAAATGAGATTAACTGTAATTATACATATGATGAAGACTCATCAGGCCACTGATGTATTGACCTGAATATATAGTAGGTATGGTTTTTTTCCAAGAATTTTTCTTCTGATAACATATCAAAGAGTTTGATATTGTTGATTTGATATACTGCTGATACGTTTAAAAAAATCTGTCGCAGAGTTCCTCCTAGAAATCCTATACACAGACCGTTGAATGACTAGGAAGTACTGTATCTGTAATACATTGCTAGTTGTATGAATCGATTTATAAATCCTTCAGAAAATAAAATCCTTTCATTACGTAAACAACACTGTACACATTCGTCAGGGTCCAAATTAACCGGGAAGGAATATCACTTGGGTTTAAAGTATGAGGATTTAAGAGTTATCGATTTATAGATATATTGTGTAAATAATTTAGATTATATTAAAGATGAAGCGTAAAAAAAATCGAACTCAGCCAAAAATTAACATAATCTGACCGAGGACACCCGGTACGGTGTTGAGAAAACGTTGTCAAATTGACTCGGACAGTTGAATGCTTAATGTAGGTTTTTAAAGTTATATATAAAATGGACTTACGTAAATACCAGGCCCTGGTTTCATCAACGTTCATTAACTTACGGAAACTCCTTAACTTAAAAATCTCCAGGAAAGCATTACAGAATTTAAGGGGGAAATCCTTAACTAAGGAACTTTCCTTAAATTCTGTAATGCTTTCCTATGGAAAATTTAAGAAATTCCTTAAGTTAAGGAACGTTAATGAAACCGAGGCCTGATTTTATTGACATTTATATTCAAATTGTTATATAATTACCGATTTCAATCGTATGGCCGTCATTTTGGTCTCCATATGCCTGGTTGCTTGGTTTTGAAGCAGACGACACTCAGCGAGAGTTCACAAGAAAGAAGAGAAAAGATTAATTAAAGAACAATTTAGTAGCAACAATGATGAGCGCCTAGGTTCTTCTATGTTCCCGTTTTCTGTTGGATTGAGTCATGCTAATTGAACATATTGTGGCAACTTTCGATCAAAGCTGCTAACCACTATATCGCATGGATGCCAGTGTCGTTTCACATTGAAGTTGTTGAGAGACCCATGTACTATAACAGAAGTCCATAATTGTATAATGTAGCTCAAATGCCTCCCCAGATAAAAATAGTCAAAATCAGCTAGTTTACAGCAGGAAATAAATTGAACACTAAATTGAAATAATTGTTATTTAACTTATTGAATTCAATAATTGCATGCCATTAATAATAACACAGGTAGCTAATTTAAAAAGTGTCATTAATCAGCAAATTCCATGTTGGCTAAAGGCGTTTGCCTAATAACTTGGCCAATATAGAACTAGTTGATTCATAAATCTGAAGTTTATATTTTTATTCCCCTACCTGAGTTTATACAATTACTCCAGATATACAATCTCATGTAAAATAAATGATAACGGCATCATGGTAGTGTGAATATGCATTTCCACGAGGAAAAACATACATTGCATACCGGCTATCTTTCGTGATTGTGACTTTTAGATTTCATATAGACGAATGGAAGTCTTTTGGAGTGTTTTGCATTTTGGACATTCTTTATTTTTTCTATTTAAAGGATTTTGGTCATTTCTATCATGTTATTATATTGAATATTGATGGGAAGAGATTTGGTGCAATTTATCTGATATCGACAGTTTTCTCAAGATCCGCACAAACACAGGAAGACAAGTAAACCAACATACTCTGTCTCCACAACACAAACATACTTACGCAACAAACGTAGAGTCTCGTTCCTAAATAATCTTAGCTATTGATGATACTTTAAACAAGATTAAACAAAACCAAACCAATCACACACTTGATATAATATAAAAAATAATAATTAGAGATCAAAGCGTCAACAAAACCATAATCCGAACTCAAAATCGATTAAACTAGAGGCAAAATAGGAACAAAGGAAATATTTACATGGAGACTCCCTTAAAAGCGGCACAAGAGAATAAGACAAGGTGTTCCGGAAGAGTAAGCGTCTTCTGCTTCATCAACAACATTCGCAATGTAAATCTTGGTCTCATCCAAGTACATTTTAAGCATTAATCCCCCAGATGAGAACCGAGTCATCATTGTCAAGTAAGCACACTAATTAGCAAACTAAAAAACGTCCATCTTCATATCACACAAAGATACAGAATATTTATCGATGAGATCAAGATGGCGACCATAAAACTTGCCCATAGTCTTCATCAACCTGTATTTCTCGAATCCCTGTGTCGTAAGCTTGTTCGTCAGCAGTTGATATCTATCACGAAAATCTCGATATTCAGAGCAAGCCCTAGAATAACGAATCAACTGCGACATGTAAACACCATAGGATGGAGAAGCAGGAATATTACTATCAAGAAAGGGAAAGTTCACGATCAGAAAATTGAAACGTCACGTTTATCTTACAGCTTAGTAGTAAGTTGCCCGTGTTGGTAAAAGTTTAAGTAAAGATCGAGGTAAGAAGCTGATGTAGGAGAGTCTGTTGTGTCTTTAATCTCAAGTTCAGTAGGGTATATACGATCCACTATATACAACACATAGTCGATACACATGAAAGTGAAATTGACAGATTTGGCAAGGTTTTTGTTACCCGTCTTGATAAGCCTTTCAACAAATTCAGCCTCGTATGAAAACAAAAACAAGTCAGCCAAATGTGGGGCACAGTTAGTGCCCAATGGAATGCCAACAGTCTGTTGGAAAATCTTTCCTCCGAACTCAATAAAGATATTGTCAACCAGGAATACAATCATTCGTACTTTATCTTCCTAAGTATATTTCAACCTAGCTTTTGTTGTGTTTTTCACAAAGATAGCTCAAAACCATATATTTGTATCGCCGTTAACCTATTTTCAATTATGAAAATATTTGAAAAAGTCATAATAACAAAACAGCTTTCACAAACATATAAACACTCACATTTAAAGGTGCAGTTTCAAAACTGCCCACGCTTACATTTCCTTCATACTTCACATGTCAATTACCTGTGACAAATCAATCATCCAAATATATTTCTTAATTTATTTCATTACCTGGGAGTCTTAGGATTGCACCTTGTCGAAGTCCTTATAACACAAGATGGGTACCCCAACATTTTTCTTTTCTAAATCACTATCTTATTTCAAATTTAGATTTTACCTAGTGGAATGCAATAAGGGGACCATAAAGATTATTCTAATACCATATTGGCATATACCTATGTAATGAAATGATTGTTTTTGTAAACTTAATTTGAAAATTACTCCAAAAATTAAACAAAACCCGACACAAATGTCAAGTTCGCTTCAATATTTATATATGTTATGGTATGTGTCAAGCTATGATTTTTATTCAAAATAAGGGCATATATATCCTCTCTACGTGAAAAAAGTTTCGTGCAATTTGGAAACCGGTAAAATAGTTTTTGAAACTGAAATAATGAATGTGGTCAAATTTTTTAGACATGTCAGTTTTATTCAAAAATGTCTTAAAGTTTCACTGAAATACTTCGTCACCAGGTAAAGATAAAAGTTATTAAATAATCATTTATTATCATCAGTATACGCCTCAGAAAGTGTAAATTTTTGCTTTGTTGGTTGGAAAATAATTTTCAAGCAAGAAGTATCCCACATTTTCCATCCCCACTGTTGTACAAGAAGTGCTACTACCAATGCATATGTTAGTTTCGCACTTGTATGTAATATTAAGTATGAATTGATAAGGTAAATACTACACAGTTCGATTAAACATCATAAAGAACTCTTTTTCAGAATCGGGCTTTCAAACTTTATTTGGAGGGGTGAATAATTGTGGCCGGTAACTGTATATTTCAGCATAAGGTATAAAACAAGGTGTTCCACTCCCTCATTTCTATTACTGTCCGCATCAAGACAGCACATAGTCTGTTTATAGCTTACTGAATGTTTGTGTATATATATATATATATAAATGAATTTTCAAAACAGATTGGTTTTGTTGATT
Source organism: Mimachlamys varia (assembly GCA_947623455.1). NCBI lineage: Eukaryota > Metazoa > Mollusca > Bivalvia > Pectinida > Pectinidae > Mimachlamys > Mimachlamys varia. The sequence continues at coordinate 36,560,997 of OX392529.1, forward strand.
GTTGTTTTTCCTAACAGAAACTACTGTTTTCTATAGAATGGTTTTGAGAGTTTTTCTTTAATTTATTTATATATTTCTTGAAACATTTATATTGTCATTTTAGGACAGGTAGTCCTTATATATGTGTAAACACACCAGAAGTTACCGGTAAAATCTGAGCCAGAACGTGATGCGAAAGATCGGCGCATTGCAGAACGCATGCAAGCACGACTCACTCTTGAAAACTCTATTGCAGAAAGAGTAAAATCTGAGCCAGATCTAAGTCGACGAAGCAAAGCCGAATGGAAGAAACTGGACGCTTCTTGCATAGACTTCCCAAAATTAGATTTAGAGTATCTACAAACTGTAACATGTGGTACTTACCAGTTAAAACTCGCTCCAGGTTACATTGAAGAGCATATGACAACAGACGGTGACTATGAAGTATGGGTGTACCAACACTCGGAGGATTTGATTAGGGGTCAGATTCACTCCAGACATAAGTCACAAGTGAAATACAATGTCTGGATTCGCTATGACATACATGACAAAACTGGCCCTGTTAAAGACTACTACTGTGTGTGTACAGCTGGAAGAAGAACGGTTGGAATGTGTGCTCACACAGCCAGTATCATTTATTTCCTAGGATACATGTCTCATCATTCTGCTAAGGAGCCCTTGCCACATGCAAAAAAATTCAAGTCAGCCATGCTTTCATAAGTTAGTTCTTCACACAATGTATGTGGTCTTGCATCTAAATGGATTAGACGTAATTATACCCATTCAGACTTTCATAACACACACTTATTGACAGTGATGATAAAGTATGTTAAGTTTCATTTGGATCACTCATGAAAGGTGGTAGTAATTCACTGTACAAAATATACCACAAAGAAAGGCGGCCATTTTTTCAGCCATCTTGGATTTTTTCAAAAACAAAATCATGTCATGCACTACCACTCATCATGATGAAAAAGTATGCCAAGATTCACTGAGATCCATCAGGCTACATGTATGTAGAAGTAGTTCCCACAACAAAATATAAACAGTAGCGCCATTTTGTCGGCCATTTTGAATTTTTTTAAACCAAAAACATGTAATGCACTACTACTCATCACAATGATAGAGTACTTCAAATGTCATTGGGATCCACCGAGACATGTAGAAATAGTTCAATAAACAACTGTTAACAAATGTGAGACCTGACATGACCAACCGACCAGACAACATGCGCGATTCCTATATATCCCCCTCCCTCCAGCCCTAACCGTCACTTTGTGAAGCGGGTCATTATAACAGGGTCACTGCTGGTGTAAAAGAGCCACATAATGTAGTAATACAGGTCTTTGTACCCAAAGGGGTTAAACCTTTAAGATTTGAACAAAGAAGTAGTCTCAGATGTGCAAAATAAGGCCCATTTTGGTCTCTTGTTAGGATTTGCAAAAGAGAGACCTTTTCACTGACAGGTGACTCACTTTAATTTGTTTTGGTATGTAATAGATTACATAACATGGCAAGCTTTAAATCGGCGCATCTAGATATAACCAACAAAATGTTTCAGTCAACATGGTGTATTTTCATTTTTCAAGAATCTGCATTTTTGAAACTCTGCAGCTTAAAATTATATGTTACCGGTTGTAAAATGTCTTCAAATTCCTTATGCATTAACAACAGATATATGGCCTAATTTATAGTTGAAATTATACCTTGACAACAACTGAAACATATTTAAAATGAAAACTGAAAGGTAAAAATACATTTTTTGGTCGATTTTGGGAGAAAACATAATATTTTTCATTTTTTTTTCATTTCTACTCAAAACAAATGGGGGTATGCATCGGCCTAAACTGATAGGTATTATTTAACAGGTTTTTTCTGTAAATTAAAATTTATAAAACATGAAATATTGATAGTGTGGCAGAAGTTAACTGGAAGATACCCCTTTTTCCGGTCAGGACATGAAAAAAGTCAGCCCTGCTCAATTCTGAGTATGTGAACGGAATTGAAAAGTCCAGTAATATCACAGATGCACTTCAGGCAATAACCAAATGCAGTATTAAAAAATTCTAAGCGTGGGCATATCCCTATGGAAATTCATCATAGGCTGAAACTCCACCTTTACCGCATACCAACGAACTTCGTAATCTCGAAAATTGTATGGTTTTTTCTTGGTCCCGTCGACCTCGAGATAACAGGGTTGACTGTATATGATTGAATATATATTACCAGGAAATCAAGTTTAATAGCGACATTTACATAATATATATTCTATTATATATGTAGCACGCGATAAATAGTGTCGAAATAATTTCAAGATCATCTAATGATGTATTTAAAGCATTGTTTTTGGATCGCTGTAGGAGTAATCCGTTTAATTCCCTGCTATAGGAGTGTAACGTTAGTTAGTTTCCACACAGTTATTCTATCTAACTTGTCGGATATGACGTGGTTATAACTATATATATATATACGTTTGAAAGCCTCTTACAGCATAACAGGATGTCAATCCGTTCAGGCTCGTATACGTACGCCCGTGTAACACTCTTTATGCAGACGACATCTCGAAGGGTAAGTCATATTGAAATATTTCAAGTTTTAAACACGCATAGTTCCATATTGATGTATAATTATTATACTATTCACCCCTGTATTTATGTCTTAAATATTGTACTGTTGTTTAGGTATAACTTGGGTTTGACATGTAGTGTTAGACCAGGGCTCGGCCAGTGCACGTGTTAAACATTGTTTTGAAATTTGGTATTTCTTTGTTACAATTATTAAGACTGTATATCATGTTCGTTATTGTTTCACATACCATTACATGTATATTATATCATTAAGAGCCGATGTCTATTTAGGCAAACATACATCTGTAGCTGTCCAGTCAACGGTTGTATGGTTTTTATGTAATTTGTAACTATTTGTGGTAGGGCTTTAGAAAACCAACCTGCTGTATTCCATTTCCCGTCAACATTGTTCACTAATACGGGGAGGTTACCTGGAAAGCCTTGAAATATTGACGAATTTCCCGTTGATTGGCGCAAAAGAAATATTTGTATTTGTCATCCTTACACACATGCTTCCACACACAACACTTAATGAGTCTTTATTTAATAAGTACCTGTTAAAAGGACGTTAAACTAAATAAAAACAAATCTAATCCAATCGTGCATGGTAAACATTAAAGGCCCAATATACGTCACTTTCGGCAAAGCTTGATTTAACTTTATTTTATTTATAGATTTGGTTAAGAACAACTAATATCAGCAATATTCAAGATGAATTTTTACGCGGTTACAGATACAGCAGCAGTTGAAACTCAGTATTTGTAAAATATTTCTTACTCCAGCTTGTTATTAAAGTGGGCCCCACCTTAATTATTTTCGATTCTTTGGATTTTTCTGTCAAGAGTTTCTTGCTAGTTACCACTCAGGTCTACTTCGTTGTAGACTTATTTTTGTATGGTTATCAACTGGAAATTTTTTTCAGAATTTTTCAGAATCACGAAAAATTTCCTGAAGTTACGTACATCGGGCCTTTAATTACACAGAAATTTTCATCCTATAAATGTTATCAAATGTTGATAGGATCATTATATTTGACCACTTGTATGTAGCACAGGCTACAAAAAATCAACTATCAGACACTGAAAAAGAGCAGTGTCTTATAGTCGATTTTTTGGGGAAATTTCAAGCTGAAATTTGGCAATCATTTTCATTATAATTTTAGATGAATATTTAAATAATAAGAAAATTGGAAAATTTGTTTTTATATGTTTTATTAATTATTCATATGTCGCAATATTATCTATATATATATGGTTATTTTCCTGGCCGCAAGTGCCTGTGGTATGTAGTACCGCTCCCTTTTCTGATTGCGAGAAAGCTTTTATATTTTCTTGTTTCTTTAAGGGTATTTCTTTTGAGGTTGCAATCACGTTCAAGTCTCGTTTCGATCTCACGGAAGGGGTTTGGTAATATATAAGGACGCTTTTATCAATTTTGATGAAAAACCAGCAATAAGGATTTCTTACGCATCAGGAAAGACCAACATCTCATCCTTTAAAGCAAGATTCATAGGATAGCCAATTTTAAGTAACAACAAGTTATTTTTGCTGTACTTAGTAATATTCAATTTGATGTTTATATCATACACAAAGTGGAAAAATATGCATTTTTAGTTCGTCGTAGGGAACAGGGGGCTGTAGTCTGTCCGCCCGTCCCTTTTGGGCTCAATCTCCTACAGTAATTGTCACTCGAACTTTATACTTCGGATGTGTGATGACCTTGGTGAAGCGTTAAGTCATGTGTCAAAAGAAGATCACTCTGACCCACATTTTAACATTTGACCTGCATTAAACAAAAAAGTTACATTCATGGCCAAATTTCCTACACTACTTGTCACTGAAACTTCATAATTTTTGTGGTGGTTCACCTTTGTAAGGCGGTGTGTTCACCGTGTTGTGTATCAAATATTGATCATTCTGACCTACACTTCCACCTTTGTCCTAAATCACAGGAATGACTTGTCAGGCCTCTAGCTCCTATACGACCAGTCAAGGAAAGTTCATAATTGGGGTACGGGTTCACAATAGTGAGGGGATATGCAGTGCATAAAAGTGAGTCACTCGGACCAATATTTAGATTGTTTGCCCTACATCAAAGAACAAGCTTGTTCTTATTTCATCCATTACACTACTTATCACCGGAACTTCATACTTGGTGTGTGGGTTCACCTTGGTTAGATGGTGTAGTTCATTTCAAACGTAGGGGGCTATGACCTATATTTTGAACCCACCATCATCCGTTTTTTATTTACATGCGGTTATATCTTAAACTTTTCTTTTCCACGAATTATTCAGTGGCTTACAGAAGTATCGAATTTCCGTGTTAGATACCATCAGCATTGTACGCCCTATAACAATTAAGTCACAAATACAGTAAGTCGCCCTGATGTTTTCAGAAGGAAGTATCGTAAACAAATACAAGGAAGTTTACTTTCCTGACAACAATCCAGCTTAAGATTCTTAATTTTGCACAATCTCTCATGCCTTGTTTCCTCATGGACGTCTAAGTCATCGCCATCTGGTATTTTAATCTAGTAATATAACGACTTATTCAATACTTTTCTTTTTCAAACCGCATGTGTAAAAAAAAAAATAATAATAAAATTCCATAGCGTCATTAAACCATAGTCCGAACTAAAATCGGTTAAAGTAGGGGCAAAGTAGTAACAAAGGAAAGAATTACATTACCATTGTAAAAGTACAAGGGAATAACACCAGGTCTTACGGATGAGAACGGGTCTTCTGTTTCATCGACGACGCCCGCCGTGTAAAACTTAGTTATATCTAAGTAAACGTTAATTACACAACATGAGAACCGACAGCTCATTTATATATAAACTCGGTTACTGAATGCAATCATGAAATGTTGTTTTCAATGGTAACAATATGGCCTACAAAGCTGCAAAAGACTTCATCTGTGTTTAAGCAACACTACTTAACTATCCTTTCCTTAGGGCAAACAAATGATCGACATAAACAAACGCAAAAAAAACCCCAAAAAACAAACAAACATACAAAACACCAAACAAGCTTTAAAGTAGAAGACAATACATTTGAATGTTTATGGTTACAATTGTTTTATTAAAAATTGGAAAACTAACTGCATTTAGATGGCCTGATTTGTCGAGACAGGTATTTTTGCTTTGATATTTAAGACACGTTACGTTGTTATAGAAAGTATGAGGTTGACTGAGGATCGACACAATCTAATATAAAGCGTTTACTATAAAATTGAACTCCGATTTTAAACCTTATTATAAGTCCATTAATGTTGCTGTAACCAAAAAGGTAATAGGATATGAACATTACACACTGTTTAGTTTCACCCAACTGTGGGTCCCATACTATAAACAGACTTTTGACGAGATTGTACTGTCACGAGCAAGGAAAACATATTATTGTCTTGTGTTTTCCCTCGGGAAGAAAGTCAACCCTTTTGACGTTCATGCGACAAACGTATATGTTCTGTTCCGAACGCATTTGCTGGCTTAAGATGGATTAAACAAGATTATGAAGTGCTTGATATGAAATCAGATTAATCTTTAATACCGTTTACTTGGTAAAATACATCTCGTTAACCGTAAACGTACGTGTGACAAACAAAATTATGAACTGTTCATCTTATAATTGCCGGTGTGAGACCGATTCAAATACGGTTATGAATTGTTTGGTATGAAAACAGAATATGTTTTAATACCTTTCACTTGGCAAAGTACATCTTGTCAAAAGTAGTTACATTTATATTGATACTAATCAATTAGTTTATCGATGCGTCCAATTTTGATTCAGTATTGATAGCAATAGTCCAAACGAAGAATGCCAGTTAATTGTCCTTATCCTCATGTAATTAGATAGTGATTTGTGTTCAATTTTAAATTGAAGTGATCACGCGATTATGTACAGAAGTCATAAGGTAGATATCCAATTTTTGTCAGTCATTGTGTTATAAACTCATTTATTTCTTTAATGTAAATACCAGAATAAGACTGCATTACTTTATCTCAATCGTACGCAGCTAGATTATTTTTGTTAAGATCAATCATGTATGGCATAACTTGGACGTTGCAATTATATTTCACAGGATGAATATGCTGTTCTTTGTACTGGTGATGCTGTTTGCAATCCAAGGCTTTAGCAGCAGTGCTACACTTGGTAAGAAGTCACTTTCACTTTATATAGTTTTACCTTCTATGTTCTCACACATACACATTTCAAGTATAGCTGCATTAGTTTTGAGACGTAGGAGCAATCAGGTCAAATTATTTTTGTGCTCTTTACAAAAAAGCAGGAAAACAATATCACAATCTGATTCAGATACAGCTCCTTGTTCTCACTCCGTTTTACAAGGATCTGACAACATCCCATAAGAGGTCACGTCCAGATGACCTTTGTCGCCTCTTTACTTAACACTAGAATAATTTTCCAACGACCTGTCATCTTGCAGCAAGCTATTTCGTCACATTATTTCTCATGAACTTTTTGGTGACGAAATGACTAAATGGACAAATGTGTTTATGCAAGCTTTGTCGCCTCAAAATTTCACTGTCAAGATTCTGCCAGTAGTAATTTGATTGGCTAATGCGAAAGGTCATCGGGACATGACCCTCTATGGGATTATCTCAGATCTTAACGCAGCAGAGAGAAGTTTTTACGGAACGGCGCGGAGATCAAGATATGATTTTAATCAGATTGACAATATCATTCATTGTGTATCAAAGAAAAGAAACAACATGTTATCTTCGTCCTCGCTATTCGAGGACCTGACATATAAAAGCAAATTGTCATATTTTTGGTGGACCCCACATACATGTAGCAGCGTTATTAGGAAGTAAACAAGAAGTTAAGCGAGGCTTATTGCCAGAAATTACGTTACTTAAATCATCCGATAGCAAAGCGGTTTACACTATGCATGTATTCTTCGAATATAAAATACTATTTATAGTTTTCTTTATGTATAAAAATGATATAGTAAAATTAAAATACAAGTCAGATTGTCGTGTGTTGTGTGTATACCTCTCGTATGTCTGCTATTATATTATACTGAATATTTCTTATATATTTATACCTTTACAAATAGTTTATGGTAGACAAAAAATAAAAAATGTTATGAGAAAAAGGGAATATTTGAGAATTGAATAAAGATTCATTCAGCATAATTTGGACGAAAATTATGATGCACATGAGAATTGGAAAAATTGGTATTAATAATTTACTTCTTTTTATTTTTTATACTTTCGTTCAATTTTTTAATTTATAAGAAAAGTGATATTGCTCCGTTTTGTAGATTTCAAGGGCAATGTGGGCAAATGTTTGGTGGTCGGGGAAACACTTGTGCTAAACTGCAGTATCGCCGACTGGACTGATATCAATGAACCTGACCTGAAACTACTACAGATACAACATATAGGCAGGCGGGTTACCAACCATTCCATCATTGGCAACCGAACTGTACAAGCCGTTATCTTAGACATGGGGAAAGGTGATGGTGGAGCTTACTCGTGCTGCTACAAACAGAATCCTAAAATCAAACTGTACCTCCTCTTCAAAGTAAAAGGTAAAATGGAGAAATTATGACGTAGGTTAAGTCACCTTTAATGTAGCTGCATATTGCTCTAATACTATCAATAATGTCATTGGCATGTTAACAGACATGTTTCTGTCAAAAATATTACGTTTAGAGACACTGTCTGTAATGTTTTACCATGTCAATCGATCAGGCTGGATTGAACCATTGGAATTATTTCGAGTTCGATATATAGCGGTGCGCACCTGTGCTATTTGGAACAATTGGTTTATTATCATTACATGTACGAAATAATGAGCAAATAAAAACAATAAAGGAAGAAAGAAACGACTTTAGTTGTTACCCGACTGACATATCATACTGAGGAACCAAGAACAACTAATTGTCTTATTACCTAGTACTAATGTAAATGACTTTACGTTTTGAGCAGGGATGACAAGTGCAATGTTTTAACCAATTGTTAGTTAAGGGGTTTAAGGGAATATAACGAAACAAAAAAAATACGCGAAAGAAAACGAATTCAAGCAAATGGCCGTAATATCATAATGTGTAAAACAAGCGAGGCTTTCTTATCTACACTATTTATATAATAAAGTGAAAACAAACATAAAGACATTATAACAATTAAGCAATTTTTGATATGGAGAATAAATGCAGCTATTTCAATTCGGATATTCTTCGAAACAAGTCATCAAATGAATTAAATTAAACAGCACATGAAAAGTAACCAATTAAACAATTTTGAAATGTGAAATGAATACGATATTATAAAATTGTCTATTGCTCGAAACAACAAATTATTTTAATTAAACATCACAAAACTGATATAGGGTTAATGCCACATTTATTTAGAAACCTGACCACCCTTTTTCAGAACCTGACCCTATGCCACAAGACATCGACTGCATCGCTAACGGTGCGGCAACACGGATTAACTGTATCTGGAGCAGTCGAGACCTATGTGCAATTTGGCGGCTATTTTATTCTACAACGTAAGTTAAAGTTCATTTGAAAGTGAAATGTTTTATTTGCTATATAAATAATAAAAAAGGCTCGCTTTCAACTTACATTTTATTTCAGACACAGGGGTGATCGTAAGGCCAAATGTGTACTTCCGGTGCAGAACGTGCCAAGGGACTGCGCAGAAAACACCATTGATTCTAGCACCCTTGTATGTATGTACATCGTAGCTACTATTACGGAGTATACACGTGTATATAAATGCAATTTGCATTTGTTAACATTCGTATCAATAAAATGGCAATTTAAGCAAGAGAGTTGTCTCCTCGACATGAACAATAGATGTTTCGAAAGTATACCTAAGCTCTGCCGGTAAATGCATCCTCGTGTTAGATTAGTTAAGACGGTTTGTTTAGTAGGTGTACTTCCTTTAATATTAAAGTGTATATATTCCTAAATGCAGATATAGTATGCAGACAGGATGTCGCCCCTCCGATTCGTATGACCTAATTTATTTGTAATTTTTATGTGAGACCAAAATAAATTTACTAGTTTTCTGTTTTGTTTTTGCTGATGTCCCCCTTGTTTTCTGTTTTGTCTTTGCTGATGACCCCTTTTTCTGTTTTTCTTTGCTGATGAACCCCTTTTTAATTTTGAATGTTTTTATGTAGATGAAGACATATTGCCACAAGAATCCTCCGGAAGGCGAACCATTACAACTGAGATGTAGTGTGGACGTTTTCTTCGGAAGTGATTTTAGTCTCAGACTTGAACGAAGCAGTCCGACTGGTACCGAGGAAAAGATATTAAAGAAGACATTTGACGAAACTATTGGTGATTATTTCCCGGACATCTTAATCTTAACTACGTAAACTACACACCTCTAACTTATGTATAAGGTTCAAAGAAAGACAAAAACGCAATAAATTTAGAGCTACATGTTTACTCGTGTGGAACAAAATGGAACAGTGAGAAAATGTTATTACATCTGGAAGCAATCTTAAAGGATACTAAATCAAATATCAATAATTTGTTCCAAAAGCGAATATCAAAATTTCAAAACAGATACTATATATTAAAGATATATTTCAGAACAGATACTGTATATTAAAGATATATTTCAGAACAGATACTGTATGTTATAGATACATTTCAGAACAGATACTGTATATTATAGATATATTTCAGAACAGATACTGTATATTAAAGATACATTTCAGAACAGATACTGTATGTTATAGATACATTTCAGAACAGATACTGTATATTATAGATATATTTCAGAACAGATACTGTATATTATAGATATATTTCAGAACAGATACTGTATATTATAGATATATTTCAAAACAGATACTGTATATTAAAGATATATTCCAGAACAGATACTGTATATTATAGATACATTTCAGAACAGATACTGTATATTATAGATACATTTCAGATACTGTATATTATAGATACATTTCAGAACAGATACTGTATATTATAGATACATTTCAGATACTGTATATTATAGATATATTTCAGAACAGATACTGTATATTATAGATACATTTCAGAACAGATACTGTATATTATTGATACATTTCAGAACAGATACTGTATATTAAAGATATATTTCAGAACAGATACTGTATATTAAAGATATATTTCAAAACAGATACTGTATATTAAAGATATATTTCAAAACAGATACTGTATATTAAAGATATATTTCAGAACAGATACTGTATATTATAGATACATTTCAGAACAGATACTGTATATTATAGATATAATTCAGAACAGAAACTATATATTATTGATACATTTCAGAACAGATACTATTAATAATAGATAATGCAAACTGTTTGTTCTTATTTGTGAATGTAGATTGTATATACGATCGTACATATAAATCCGGGGAAATATTTTTGTCATCAGACAAATTGTCAAATTAAAATAAAACAAACAAACAAACAAACAAAAAAACAGTTATTTTACAAAAAATAGTAATAATTCCAGGTTCTTAACCGTACTATACATTAACAATTGTTTCAGACAAACTTGATACCGAACAAAAATCTAGCTGAAAGTCCATGTATCAACTATAAAACAACTCTGTCCTGGACTTTTTCATATCTTAACCATATTGTACTGAAATCAATGTTTCAGTCAAACTCGATGCCGAACAAAACCTACAAGTCCACAGTTCACCCAAAACAATATCTATCGACTGGACGTTCCCATATCCTCCGAACTATTACCATAATGGTATTGTCTGTGTGGTGTCATGTGGTAGGGAAACAAAACTATTGGTGAGTTATTATTGAAAAGATTTTTTCTATCTGAGTTTAAGATCCTATAATAGTGTAATCCAAATTCAAGACTGGTGAAGGATGAATCTATGGATTCCTGTTCAATTATCAAATACTGTATTGGTATTAAACACACGATGGGCTTACAAAGCCTTAGATTTTGCCAATTCCACAGATGTAGAGAAACTAAATATTTTTTGGTAAATTTAAACGATATACACTTTTCATCACTTTGTATTTTATAATGAAGATTTTAAAATATACAATGTATGATATGTACAAACTACAATTCCAGTAGTCTCATAACACATTATGAAACTCATAACATGTTATCAAACTCCTTCAAGACACATGGTATTACATATACATGCATATCAGAAGGAATAAACAATGAACATTTAAAACAAAACGACAACATTTCGATTGATTTTGTTTTCCATTATTTCAGAAATTTCCTGGTAATGACACAAATTATGACGTAAGAGGTATACTGTTCAGCGATCTTCGTCCGTTCACGGACTATAACATTACAGTGACATGTCAGGTGGCCGGAAGTCGTTACTGGGGAGACCCAATAGAACGCACCTACCAAACAGAGGAGGATAGTAAGTATAGGTAGTCGTTATTGGGGAGACCAGATAGAACGCACCCACCAAACAGACGCCAGTAAGTATATAGGGAGTCGTTTACTGGGGAGACCCAACAGAACGCACCTACCAAATAAAGGAAGATAGAAAGTATAGGGAGTCGCTACTGGGGAAACCCAATAGAACGCACCTACCAAACAGAGGATAGTAAATATAGAGAGTCGTTACTGAGGAAACCAAATAGAACGCGCCTACCAAACAGAAAAGTATAGTAAGTACAGTCAAACCTGTATTAAGCGGCGACCCAAGGGACCGACAGATATTGGCTGCTTAAGACAGGTGGCTGCTTAAACCAAGTTGGCCAGAAACGCCTATTGCTCTTTTTTTTCAATAGTTAAATACTATAATGCACTTAATCATAATCCACGGATTATCGTTAACAAAACCAAATCACGTGACGATCGATAAAAATAACTGGTTATGTGATCATCGCAGATGTCTATTTCCGGACAAAATGGCTGCTTAATACAGGACGATACAACGACTTGGGGCAAATTTTTGTGGCCGTTGGCCGCGTTAGGCAGGTGACCGCTTATTGAAGGTTCAATATATAATGTTTTCCATCGGGCGGACCACAGACTGGCCGCTTAACGGAGGTGGCCGCTTATTCAAGGTGGCCATTAGAGCAGGTTTGACTGTATATGCATGTCATGAAATAAGTCATTTTTCAAACTGATTCTTTATACACATCTAACATGAAAATCCATTCTTTCATGATATCCACATGACCAAATTTCAACACAAAAGATGACAGTACTTATACTCTCGCACTCTGCTAGCTATGATTACCATGCTTAATGTATCAGTATAGTGTTATGTGTTACATGTCAAAAATACATTAATGTTTCAAAATAATTATTTATAAAACAGCTAACACAGTGATATGTAGGTTCTCGACAGTTTCTACAGAAACAGCTTTCATTGTACTAATTTTGAAATACTTACAACGCTAAGATATAAACATATATCTGTATCTAATTAAGGCAGCTTTTAATTCAAATGGACCTTGTTTAATTCTTTTTATCTATCTTGCTATTCAGTTGGTATTGGTTTGCAATGTTATTGGCAGCACAATAGAAATACTATCTACATTATTGGTATGCTTTGCTTTACAAGTTTTGTTTGACAAAAGGAAAGAATGGCTAGACTGGTAGTGAAAACAAGACCAAAGTGACAGCTTCCGCTTACTGATGATCTCAAAACCTCCATAAAGCATACTGTTAACATTATTAACATACTCATTACGCAGTGTAATAGTCTTTGACATTCCATTTTAATTGTCCTTTCTTACACGAAATAATATTCGGTCTTGTATTTGTTTAAACTCAGTACCACTTTTTGGACCTCACACAACAGACAATTCCTATTCGTTGGCGGGGTGCATCTCAGGAACTTCTGGTACCTGTTTGATCATCCATACCAAGGTAAGTTGCTTCATCATTTAAACAGAAGAAAGAATAAAAAAGCAACAACTACATTTTTGTCAAAGAATTTCTTTGCAATAATAACCTGGCGGAAGTATCATTGACCTTGATAAAGAGGAGTACCAATTCGGTACTTTCTGCGACTTATATGTGATAGAGGTAATATTTTGCACTAAAACGTTAGCAGCTTAATTGTGGTATTAAGTTTGATGAAAATCAGATATGCCGTTAAAAATGCACTTTTTGACCCAATAGACCATATAGTCCTTATCATATAGCCTTAGATCAGCATAGATTATGATCTCCATGTGGTCGGGATAAATATTGTCAATGAGTTTGATATCTTGATTAATAAATCACTCAGAAAAACCTTGACATTTTATCAGTTTAGTTATTTCATTTGAATTTAAAAGTCCTTGGAAAAGAAATATTATATGAAGCTAATCAATATCTTCCTGGAAACATTAGCCTTATCCAAGATAGGCCGAAGAGAGGCCCGAAATGGCCCCCTCGTTTTCTGAATGTAAATGTAAATAATGGAGAAGTTTTATATGATTGGATTATTTTAGCTGGAAGAAACACTAAATGTCAACGGCAATATATGTGGATATACAGTGAAGATTCGATGTGAGCAGGAGCCTAAATTAAACCAGTGGTTTAACTTTTCAAATACGCCCACTACGTTGGAGATCGGACCGCTGGACAATGGAATGATTCCGCCATTTGATGTATCTATATGGTCTAAAACCTCAAAAGGATTGTCAAACAAATCCACGGACATCGTCATAAATCCAAGTAAAGGTATAAAAATAATGTATGTGGATAGGATATACAGGCACATTTATGTTCAAGAGAAAACTAAGCACCGATATCTCTCTTTTGGGCAGGTCGCGATGTTGTACTCATCAGGGCTGAGGGTTTTCCTTGGTGATGTGATGCTGGATATTTAGAACCTCAATATCCTATAGCTCAAAAGTGTTACAATAGTGCTCATCAGTTTGTTAGTTTTTGGTTTACAGTAAGGGAGCACATTCCTTGTCACTATTTGGTTCAGCAGTAATGGTACCAACGTATCCCTTGCTTTTTGTCAAAAGGGACGTTTGTAGAACGCTTTTGTATTTAAAAAAAACCTTAGACATATATTTTTTTATGGATGAAGTCTTTTATAAACGTGATTGTTATTTCTTTGGTAAAATGTCCAGATATTACCTTCGAAGAGGTCATTGTTGAGGAAGAAGGGGCCACCTACCTTATTACGGCTGAACTATCATCTAGTTCTGCCTCGTCAGAATTTATCTGCCATTGGTGTTACGGGCTTAAACCAGATAAAACCGTATTGTGTAAGGTAGGTATATATAAGGAGTCTTCAATGCACGACTTTGCAATGAGACCTTATAAACGTATTGATAACTACTTTTAGATAAAAGAGGTGCGTTCAAAGTGATGGTTATCTTTGGAGGACACTGCCAAACCAAACCCAATCGGTACACTGTTATTGTATTTATTTCAGCAGATTGATACTTGTTAAGCATATAAACCATGTTCTAAACTCTTTCGTATAACTTTTCAAAACCAAGTTTTTTTCAAGGCATGGTACAAAATATTGATCCATAACCAACATTAACTATAACCTCTGTGCAGTTCCTCTACAACAGCAGATGAAGTCCTAAATACTGATGTATTAGGTAGGTGTAGGTGTGAATTATTAATGAAACAAGCCCTTGTACAGGAACCTGGAAGTTTACATATCATTTTCCACACAAGATGCAAGTTAAGGAAAGTGATTTAAAATGTCGTTAATATATTAAAATCTAACGTGTTCAAGTTCTTTTCAGTAACATTTGGCGTAAGGTTAAAAGGAATTCAATAAATACTGTACAGATTTTCTCTCATTATTCATATTTTGGTTTGAATCAGTAAATTAATTGCATCACCCGTTTTGTATAATTATCAAAAGGCAGGATATGGATACAGAAGCTCTTCCAAGTCAGAGTTTTTGATAGAAAAGACGGAACTGGACGGATCATGTGTAATTGGAGAAGATACTAACGAATACCGATGGCACTTTGGAATCTCGGTCAATACAGGGGCGGATTCTACCGGAATTCACTGGGAGAATTGTATCTTCCAGTCAACCAAACTCGGTAATTATATATAAACATACATATAAGGATGACGTAACACACACATATGCTGCGCCTCTTAAATTTAGTAATAGATACAGTATGCCGAAAAAATGAATTAAACTGCATCATACAGCTGTTTCGTCCTCCTAGGACTCTTCAGTGATGCTAGGGGCAAAAAGGTAGGAATCCAAAATTTCTAAACTAATGTAGAAGCAGAAGGGTCAGGTGCGTAAAACCCCTTAAATTTATGAATTTAGAAGTAAAATTAAACTAGTTCTGCATAATTTCAAAACGTGTACTACGAAATGTGATAACACATCATGTGATCCAAACAGTCCACCAATCAGTATAGCTGGTTTTTTCATAACATTTTCAGTAAAGTGAATGTCTCTGCATCCTTTTGTTGTATTTTTGTTGTATGTTTTAGTCCCCATTCTGTCCTGTGTGTGGTAACATGGAAGTATCTATTGAATTAAGACTTTAATTAATCATATGGTTGTAACTGTTTTCCAAAACACATGTGACGTGCTCAAAAGGATGTTCTGATATCGTTATATATGCATGACCTAAACCTGACATATACAAATGAATAAATACCATCGTGATTAGGACATTAAAGTTTTGTTTTCAATTATCATCTCATTGTAAGTAGATCGAAGTCCTCCCCAGCCCGAGAGACCCGTACTGTCCGAAGGAATACGTAACCAGGTTGTTGTACAAATCCAGTCCTTTTGCCCTTCAGTCGACAGCAACAGTGAGAGTTTTCGGCCAATGAACTACACCGTTGTCTGTACTAACAACGATGATATTCACGGTAGGTGATGTGGTAAGACCATGGGATAATTTGATTATGATCAATGACATTAACCACTGATATAGCGGTCTATCCTTGTGAAACTAACATGCTCTAGGATGCTTAATCAATTAATATCAATTGTACATCTTTATACTATAGAGCTTAAACGATAATGTTATCGAACGAGATTAAATAATGTTCCGTCATGTGTGCTGTGTATTTGTGGCAGAGACAGGGTACGCTGTCGCACGCTGACACATGAGGCACGATGATCTAGTGGTAGGACGCCGGGCTCGTGATCGAAAGGTTGCGAGCTGTGAGTGCCGAAATGGCAGCACCGGTCACATGCTCCTCAGGGAGTTGAGAACCATATTGGCTGGTTCCTAAGGCCCTATAACCATTGATGATAATTTGTGATATCGTGATAAAGCGGTATATAAGATCCCCGAATTATTAATATAATCGTTAAGTTGTTGAGCTTGTTTTCTTATAAAAGTGCGAATCTGGCGCCGATTTTATGGTGCTATTTCAATGACACATCATGCGAAAGGCAACAAGCACAGCATCCCGCCCGGTCACAGTATACAACTATTTAAACAGTTGGTGTCATCATTCCGCCCGGACACATTTTACTGACAACGGTTGAATCAGCTATTGTCATTATCCTGCCCGGTCACATTATACTGACGATGGTCGAATCAGCTGTTGGCATCATCCCGCCTGGTCACATTATACTGACGACGGTTAAATCAGCTGTTGTCATAATCCCACCCGGTCACATTATACTGACGACGGTTGGATCAGCGGTTGGCATCATCCCGCCCAGTCACATTATACTGACGACGGTTGAATCAGCTGTTCCCGTCTGGTCACATCCTACTGACAACGGGTAAACTACCGAGCGTGCCATACCACCTGGTTACATTATACTGACGACGGGTGAACTACCCCAGCATGCCATACCACCTGGTTACATTATACTGACAACGGGTGAACTACCCAGCATGCCATACCACCTGGTTACATTATACTGACGACGGGTGAACTACCCAGCATGCCATACCACCTGGTTACATTATACTGACGACGGGTGAACTACCCCAGCATGCTATGCCACCTGTTTTCATAATACTGACAACGGTTGAATCAGCTGTTGTTTCCCTTCTTGTTGAACGTTAAGCAGGGAACCACAACTACTAATTATATAGACATCGTTTTGTTACGACCGTGATAAAGCCTATAACCTTCCTCACAGGAGTGAATACTGAACTAAAGACCAAAAGCAAGGCAGTATAAAATGAGACAAAATGTATAAATAAAAAAATGTCTCATTCCAAATTAAGTCGAATTTTACAAATCATGCAATGGGGAAATTAGTTCCAATTATTGTGTCCTACCTTCAAAAGTTGCAAGTGTAAATTGAGGAATTGCTTAATATTTACTGTATACGGTTGTGTGTGTGAACATGTGATATAAACTTGTTGTTTTAATTAAACATACATCCGTTGTACATGACCATACAGCTATAGGTTGGGCAGCCAGCCCGTGACCGATACTTGTTTGATGTTCGCTGGCTATTTGTGCTGTACGTTTGTAGTCACAACTGTAGGTAAACAATTGATTATAAAATATTTCGCACAAGTTTTAAAGCATTCAAAGACACGGAAATGATTAAATTTTTAAACTAGACGTGGACATCAAACTTGCATCTGGTGTATTAAACACTTCAAGACGCACTGACCAATATTGAGGGCTGCGTCAATAATGTTAAAGATATGAGGCATACAATTAATATGGAGGTTCTTTGGGTCATATGAAAGGTTTTATAGGCTTTCTATTAAGTTTATAGACCTTAAATAATGCACATTTGACTCCTTATTGTAAAAGTGGATTGTTTACTGTTTTTAGATGAACGAACAAAAACTTTCGAAGCTCGCTACAATAATGACCGTTTGGAGATGAACAATTTGAAGCCCGGCTCTACTTACCATGTGAAGTACAACATTGGATATCGGCAAAGCACAAGTCCCTTCAGCGAACCAGCTTCCAAATACATCAGCGCCCAACCACAAACCAAACGTTAGTTTACTAAACTCAGACACATTGAAATGTTTTGAAGCAGAAGACGATTACTCTTCCGGAACACCTGGTCTTATTAACTTGTACTTTTACGAGGGTCTCCATTTTCTTATTTTGCCTCTAATTAAATTTTGAGTTCGGATTATGATTTTGTTGACACTTTGGTATGCTCTGATTGTTTTTTGTTAAATTGTTAATACGTTTTACTTGACCAGTAAATGGATGAGAAAACGTATTTTGTCATTTATTTCATATTATTTTAAGTTGTGGTCCATTAACTCTACATTGATACAAATAAGTTTTACCTATAATCTGTTCAATCTGATGTAAGATTTTATATCATATTGAAAACAAGTTCAAAGGCTTCAAAATAATGTACATTATCGACAAATAAGGTGTAAGGTCCAAATTAATATGATTTGTAATTGAGCGTACATTATAAAACGCTGCTTTCGTTTGACTGAATCTATCTAAATATTCGAAGACATAATAGATTATCATGTAAACTATGTACGATATTTAAAATTATTTCATTTTCTGTTTTAGTGATTGTGGGGTTAGCTGTCGGGATAACATTGGCCCTTCTCTTTGGAATGATGTGAGTATAATACATGTATTACAAATAAATATAATTTAAGCGAAAAAACAACCAAAACAACATAAATAACGATGTATTAACAGTAACAATATTCGAGAAAAATATAATCAAAAGGAATATCTACGTGGAGACTAAGACAGGGCCCAGTTGTTCAAAATGTGATTAGTTAATCATTGGTTAGCGCAAATTTTAAGTTTCCTGTAACTTTGAAATGAAACCATATTTTTAGTTACTTTAGAACTTTGGAGTTATCAAATATGTTATAGTGTTAACTTACATGCAAAGATTTTACCTTGTATATTGACACATTTATTAAAATGAAAAATGTCGTTAAATAGTGATTAAACTAATCACCCTTTGAACAACTGGGCCCAGGTGTTCCGGAAAGGATGCCATTTTTGCTGTGCTGATAATGGTTAATATATAACACTCTTAATTTGTCTTATAGTATCAGTGACATAAAATCTAATTCATAATAACAGAGTTTACAACACAGTCATGTTTCGTATGCCATAGTGTCTGATAGAGTTCTATTCAGGTGTAGAGAAATTTAACAACATGTAGAAAACAAAACCAAAGCAACATCGATAATAAGAAGGACTCAGTCGAATTAGTTTTACAGCACGGTAAACAGTTATGTAACAAAAATTACTAGTCAACTAGAATACACAATCAGGTTACTGCAGTTATATTAATATTTTATTTTAATATTTGTTTCTTGTTTTGTATTGCTTAATCTTGTCTTAATGAACAATTAAAAACATACACTAAAAACAAATGGGTTTACTAGCTTGAATGATGAATATTCATTCATAGAAAACATGTGTAGAATACAATGTCTCTATGTAAATCTCAAATGGGTGGAACAGTTTGAAGTTTACACTATAAAAAGTCACTTGTACAACTTACTTCGCATTTGCTAAATTATATTTTCTGAACTGACATGACGAATAGATTTTGCCCTGAATATCGAGATTTTCGTGATACATGTCAGCTGCTGACGAACAAACTTATGGCACAGGAGTTCGAGAGGTGCAGGTTGATGCAGACTATGGGCAAGTTTTATGGTTGCCATCTTGGTATCATTGAGAAATATTATTTTGTGTGATATGAAGATTGACCTGAGAATGCGCATTAGTGTGCTCCCTTGTTGTGGTTGACATTGATGACTTGATTCTCATTTTGAGGACTTTATATTTACTTGGATGTGACCAAGATTTACATGGCGGGTGTCGTCGACGAAGCAGAAGACACTGATTCTTCCGGAACAGCTGGTCTTATTCTGTAGTACTTTTACGAGGGTCTCCATGTAAATCTTTCCTTTGTTCATATTTTGCCTCTCGTTTAATCGACTTTGAGTTCGGATTATGGTTTTGTTGAGGCTTTGGTATCCTCTGATTTATTAATTCATTAAAACAACCGCCAGACGGGCCAATAGAATAATCTGAACAAGTATAGGGACATTATACACATTGGGAAATTAAAAAAAAAGTTTCAAGACAACCGTTAACTTACTTAATTGTAAAAGCGGACTTTTTTAGTTGAATTTGTTAAAATTGTAGTGATACTCAATTACTCAACAGGTGATTCGAGACAAGTTATTTTCTAACATTTCTGGTTTTCTTATTGTCAATACAGTTCCCAGTAATGCGTGTTTTACTGTAAAAGGTTCTTTGTTTGCTATGCATTGAGACTGGTCTTCACTGTTTGATCTATAAGGGTGATGAGTAATGAATGAATGGTAAATCTGAAGTCGTGCAAGAATAAACTCTACTCGAGTGTCTCTATATAGTGTGGATAACATTTACTGGGTTTTTTTTCCAGTTTTACACATTGTTAAGTAATATCTTCTTTTTTGACCCTATTAGTTCACCAATTAGGCCTTACGGAGTTGTTTTAATAACAATTTAAAAACAATGAAATAAAGTTTGAAATAAATAGCTGGTAGCAACTAAGCAGCGATGGCGTTTAATATTTACCTCTGTGTTTGTTTGTGAGTTCGCACACGTATAACACGTCTGCTAGTATATCCCAAAGTCATGATACGTACATATGTATATTATAAATATGATCTCAACAATATGATTAATATTTAGAAATGTCCACTTTCGGGTGCAGATGTAATGACGAATCACCAGCATCACACACGCTTACATTTTACGACAAGAAGTCACAAACGTTCTGAAACAGTAGAAGATACTATCATCGCTGCGTCACGTGGTGACGTTGAATAACGTTGGTTGGTCGAGTGATTAAATCATTGTATACGAGACATAGTTTAAGTAGGTTGAGATACCCCGTATCTTATACTAAAAGATCTACTTCTTATCTATAAAGTACAGGCGTGCACTTATAACACTTAAAAAGATCACGAAGTTTGTAAAACATGAAGTATGTAAACGACTGCTTGTAATTTAATTAATGAATATCTTTTTAAATGTAAACAATTAAACAATGTGAATTTTTCGTGTTTTAGGATAATAAGGAAGTTAGCAAAATGGTATAAAAAGATCGAGCAGCCAATTGAAGGCGTTGAAATAGACAACAAAAATTGGGTAAGTGAATGTAGCACTTCAAGTAATGAACGAGTAAGTAATAGTATTATTGACAGTAATGAACGAAAAGTAATATTATTGACAGTAATGAACGATAAGTAATAGTATTATTGACAGTATTGAACGAGTAAGTAATAGTATCATTGACAGAAATGAACTAGTAAGTAATAGCATTATTGACAGTAATGAACGAGTAAGTAATAGTATCATTGACAGTAATGAACGAGTAAGTAATAGTATTATTGACAGTAATGAACGAGTAAGTAATAGTATCATTGACAGTAATGAACGAGTAAGTCATAGTATTATTGACAGTAATGTACGAGTAAGTAATAGTATTATTGACAGTAATGAACTAGTAAGTAATAGTATTATTGACAGTAATGAACGAGTAAGTAATAGTATCATTGACAGTAATGAACGAGTAAGTCATAGTATTATTGACAGTAATGAACGAGTAAGTAAAAGTATTATTGACAGTAATGAACGAGTAAGTAATAGTATTATTGACAGTAATGAACGAGTAAGTGTTAGTATTATTGACAGTAATGAACGAGTAAGTAATAGTATTATTGACAGTAATGAACGAGTAAGTAATAGTATCATTGACAGTAATGAACGAGTAAGTAATAGTATCATTTACAGTAATGAACGAGTAAGTATTAGTATTATTGACAGTAATGAATGAAAAGTAATAGTATTATTGACAGTAATGAACGAGTAAGTAATAGTATCATTTACAGTAATGAACGAGTAAGTAATAGTATCATTGACAGTAATGAACGAGTAAGTAATAGTATTATTGACAGTAATGAACGAGTAAGTAATAGTATCATTGACAGTGATGAACGAGTAAGTAATAGTATTATTGACAGTAATGAACGAGTAAGTAATAGTATCATTGACAGTAATGAACGAGTAAGTAATAGTATTATTGACAGTAATGAACGAGTAAGTAATAGTATTATTGACAGTAATGAACGAGTAAGTAATAGTATTATCGACAGTAATGAACGAGTAAGTAATAGTATTATTGACAGTAATGAACGAGTAAGTAATAGTATCATTGACAGTAATGAACGAGTAAGTAATAGTATTATTGACAGTAATGAACGAGTAAGTAATAGTATTATTGACAGTAATGAACGAGTAAGTCATAGTATTATTGACAGTAATGAACCAGTAAGTAATAGTATCATTGACAGTAATGAACGAGTAAGTCGTAGTATTATTGACAGTAATGAACGAGTAAGTAATAGTATTATTGACAGTAATGAACGAGTAAGTAATAGTATTATTGACAGTAATGAACGAGTAAGTAACAGTATTATTGACAGTAATGAACGAGTAAGTAATAGTATTATTGACAGCAATGAACGAGTAAGTAATAGTATCATTGACAGTAATGAACGAGTAAGTAATAGTATTATTGACAGTAATGAACGAGTAAGTAATAGTATCATTGACAGTAATGAACAAAAAGTAATAGTATCATTGACAGTAATGAACGAGTAAGTAACAGTATTATTGACAGTAATGAACGAGTAAGTAATAGTATTATTGACAGTTGTGAACGAGTAAGTAATAGTATTATTGACAGTTATGAACGAGTAAGTCATAGTATTATTGACAGTAATGAACAAGTAAGTAATAGTATTATTGACAGTAATGAACGAATAAGTAATAGTATCATTGACAGTAATGAACGAGTAAGTAATAGTATCATTGACAGTAATGAACGAGTAAGTAATAGTATTATTGACAGTAATGAACGAGTAAGTAATAGTATTATTGACAGTAATGAACGAGTAAGTAATAGTATTATTGACAGCAATGAACGAGTAAGTAATAGTATTATTGACAGCAATGAACGAGTAAGTAATAGTATCATTGACAGTAATGAACGAGTAAGTAATAGTATCATTGACAGTAATGAACGAGTAAGTAATAGTATTATTGACAGTAATGAACGAGTAAGTAATACTATCATTGACAGTAATGAACGAAAAGTAATAGTATTAGTGACAGTAATGAACGAGTAAGTCATAATATTATTGACAGTAATGAACGAGTAAGTTATAGTATTATTGACAGTAATGAACAAAAAGTAATAGTATTATTGACAGTAATGAACGAGTAAGTAATAGTATTATCGACAGTAATGAACGAGTAAGTAATAGTATCACTGACAGTAATGAACGAGTAAGTAATAGTATTATCGACAGTAATGAACGATAAGTAATAGTATTATTGACAGTAATGAACGATAAGTAATAGTATTATTGACAGTAATGGACGAGTAAGTAATAGTATTATTGACAGTAATGAACGATAAGTAATAGTATCATTGACAGTAATGAACCAGTAAGTAATAGTATCATTGACAGTAATGAACGAGTAAGTCGTAGTATTATTGACAGTAATGAACGAGTAAGTAATAGTATTATTGACAGTAATGAACGAGTAAGTAATAGTATTATTGACAGTAATGAACGAGTAAGTAATAGTATCATTGACAGTAATGAACGAGTAAGTAATAGTATTATTGACAGTAATGAACGAGTAAGTAATAGTATCATTGACAGTAATGAACGAGTAAGTAATAGTATCATTGACAGTAATGAACGAGTAAGTGTTAGTATTATTGACAGCAATGAACGAGTAAGTAATAGTATTATTGACAGTAATGAACGAGTAAGTAACAGTATTATTGACAGTAATGAACGAGTAAGTAACAGTATTATTGACAGTAATGAACGAGTAAGTAATAGTATTATTGACAGTAATGAACGAAAAGTAATAGTATTATTGACAGTAATGAACGAGTAAGTAATAGTATTATTAACAGTAATGAACGAGTAAATAACAGTATTATTGACAGTAATGAACGAGTAAGTCATAGTATTATTGACAGTAATGTACGAAAAGTAATAGTATTATTGACAGTAATGAACGAGTAAGTAATAGTATTATTAACAGTAATGAACGAGTAAGTAACAGTATTATTGACAGTAATGAACGAGTAAGTAATAGTATTATTGACAGTAATGAACGAAAAGTAATAGTATTATTGACAGTAATGAACGAGTAAGTAATAGTATTATTAACAGTAATGAACGAGTAAATAACAGTATTATTGACAGTAATGAACGAGTAAGTCATAGTATTATTGACAGTAATGAACGAAAAGTAATAGTATTATTGACAGTAATGAACGAGTAAGTAAAAGTAGTATTGACAGTAATGAACGAGTAAGTAATAGTATTATTGACAGTAATGAACGATAAGTAATACTATCATTGACAGTAATGAACGAAAAGTAATAGCATTATTGACAGTAATGAACGAGTAAGTAATAGTATTATTGACAGTAATGAACGATAAGTAATAGTATTATTGACAGTAATGAACGAGTAAGTAATAGTATTATTGACAGTAATGAACGAGTAAGTCATAGTATTATTGACAGTAATGAACGAGTAAGTAATAGTATTATTGACAGTAATGAACGAGTAAGTCATAGTATTATTGACAGTAATGAACGAGTATGTAATAGTATTATTGACAGTAATGAACGATAAGTAATAGTATCATTGACAGAAAAATAATTTAATAACGAATAAACATTGAGCATGATATATGATTGGGTAAACACAAGTGTAGTTTAGTTTTGATTTTATTTGTTGAAATGTCCTAAATTGGACTGTTCAGTGTGTATGTCATGGGGGCTGTAGTAAGTGCGTGCAAGCCTCTATGCGATAGTGCGGGACTGATGTCGACTTTATAGTGCTACCACACTGAACTATGCTGCCGAAGGTCCACAGCAGCACACTACACCAAGTAATATTACACTGACAAAGGGTGAACCAGTCGTCCCACTCCCACAATGCTTTGGTTTGATTTATTTTGTTTTACGTCCTATTAACAGCCAGGGCTGGTCATTTTTGGACGTCCCATAATGCTTAGCGTAAAGTAGGGAGTAGTAATGTTAATTCATGCCCCGTCCATGGGACACCACCATCTTTCCTCACAGAGACGAACGCTCAATGGAGTAAATGAAAAGATAGTTAACAACACTTTATTGAAGTAATGACACTTATGATTGACCACTGAATAATTAGCTTCGACAATAATGCACTAACAACAAAAACGGGGTCGACCACAATTTTACGGTATGGAAATATAAATTAACCACAATGGTAATCTTCGTTGTTTTGGGTTTTTTTTCGCACCTTTGTCATGTTTTGAAGCTAATTAATTTTTGCTCAAATATTGATGTTAATGTTTTAGTCAATGTTTCGTAATGATTCCCCAATCATCATACATTTAACATCGGTGTTTGCTAATTAATGTCCTAAATATTCCTGTTGGGTCTAACACCAGGTAGACTCACGTTGGTTATTGAGCAGGTGCATAAATTGTTTATAACACTTTTATTTCAACAGGACAAGACCACATATGTTGACCCTACATGCTGTAATGATGACATGCGTGGTGCGGAAGTGCTTGAAGCTGAAGACGCAACGAATCATATAGTGACTGGATGTAACAACGCCCCCGATCCCTTACATCATGCATCCAAGTTTCTTGGAACCAATCCAGAAACGAAGGACCTAAAACTTGCTAGTCGTAACAGTGCCGACATCTTTAATCCCCAATATGAAATAATCGGTTCTATCATGAACGGGGGCAACTTGAATGAAGACTTTTCTGACAAATTAAAAAGCTCTGAGAATATTGTGGCAGCTGATTTCGAAATGCATTCCAATGAATCGTTCACACCAGACGGTGTTATGCAGACGGAGGAATCTGGTTGCGACGAAAGCGGTATTTGCAACCAATTTTTAACAACAAACAGTGGGTATCCGGATAGCATTGTCGATGATACTCAAGGAATTCCTCAGTTGTTAGAATACAAGTCTATGAATGGAAATATCCAAAGCGTATCTGAAGTGATGCTAGACGAACAGGATATTGCGGTTACATTACTTAGTGTAACCGAAAGAGAAGAAATTGACGATGAAGAGGATTTATATCATCAGCACCTCGATGATGTTCTTGCAATGCAAACGAATTCCCTAATTTGTACAGACCCGCAATTTCCAAGTCGGCAAAATAAAAACATTGGAATATCAAAACTGCCTGAGAAACAACACCTTTCGTTATCAGGTTATAAACAACTGCCTCAAACAGACGCTTCGAGAGAGTTTAAACCACACCAAAGTCACGATATGTTCCAAATCAGTGAACGTGATGATGAACCGTGTGACAGTGATGGCGATCTTGATGTGCATGTCGCGACAGAACCATTTGTGTTAATAGAAACGTTAGATACGCGACAGCTAGAAACATTATTGGAACTAGATGATACTTCCGGGGAATCACCAGATCTATGTGGCTTAGGATTGATAACAGAACCTGTAGTCAAGTATGGTGGTAGCCGAAATCCTGCTAAACCTCATTATAAGTCACTTCCCTGTTTTTGATGCCATGCCCAATTTCAACTTTCTTAGAGCAAATATTGTTTTTGCTTTGTTGCTTAAATAGACATTCGTTTTGTACATAAAAATGAAATAATTTGAAAAAAATCAGTAAATATTCTGGACACTTGCATTTGTTATACATAGGAAATGCATGCCCGTTTATCACCTGAAATAACATCCTTAGTTCATGTCTAGGGTTTCAAAACATTGTTTTAAATGGAGCATATTGACATATTTAGAATTTGATACTCGAATGTAAGGTCACACAGTTATATTTTTCCTCCGATTTTATTTGAAAATTGACATCATTGATGTAATATTACAAGAAATAAAAACCTTATTTGAGGATACAGAAGTACAGTATTCGTCGGTAATTTGCTCTACTCTATAGAATGCATTCCAACGGCGAAGTTACATGTGTATGTTACCGAAATTTGCAATATGATATTTCCTTCGAATCGGATTCATATACTGTGACACACCTGTTTAATCAGATCTTTAGTGTACTGTTAATGAGAAATAATTGATATTATTTCTTCATAAATCTTTATTTGTGTTATCCGAAAATAATTGAATATGATTATTTTTTATTCTGCGACAGGGAAACATGTTGGCACATAAAACTGCAACAGCGCTCGTCACACACATACGTGCATAGCAGAATTTCACACACTTGAGTATATCCGTTCCTTGTCATAGCGATGAGTGGTGTATAATGAGGCCTACGAGGTACCATTGACAACATCCGTATCTCAGCAGAGGCATTGGGGACGTGACGTCATAATGATATTGTACACAGCTGTTATCTTCGTAGGTGAATGAGACAACCGTTGTTGTCGGGATTAAATTAAATGAAATATTCATTATAGTCCTATTTCACTGGCTATGGACTATACAAAATGATGTTTACTGATACTAAAACGTTTAATACTGACTTGCTTGCTGCGTTACATTTTTAATTTAATCAAACTTTTCAATTTTATTAGTCATTGTTTTTTTAAAACTTATGACTAAATGTTAAAAACATTCATCTGTGAATAAATATATACATACATTTATATGTACAGATAGTTGGTTTGCTTTTGTCCAATAAAAAAGGATTATATATGAAAACATTGTCGTTTCTGCATTGATTTACAATTTAAAAGTTGCTATGACACAGTTGCAAAAACCATCCTACAAGAATTTTATATTTTTGTGAAAAAGTCAAATGTGAATATGCTGAAAGCTATACACAGGCAAAAAAATGTCTTCAGGTAAATTTGACCTGGCTCAAGGATCGTGAAGAAATCTTAAGTCTTGATTTTTCTTAAATTTGTTTACAAATAATGTTTCGAAAAGTAACGTCATGCGTGATTGGCTAAGTTTAGGATTATTTCATGATCTCGGGGACTGGAATTAATCATGAAATTAAGGTCAATTTGAGGTGAATTTCATGTCATTTTAGCTACTTTTGTACCAACGGAAACAAAATCACTTCATGACATTTTTTCTTAAAACTTACGTTGACCTGAAATTGAACCCAATTTTGAATGAAGAAAAAATATTGTGGAATTCAGGTTAATTTCAGGTCCGTTTCAAGTTTATTTTAGATCTATGTCAGGTACAAAAATGTCATGAACTATTTAACTAGCATTGTTGCTCTTTTCCATTTAAACTGAATTTTTCAGTTGAAATTGACCTCAATTTGACCTAAACTGACATGAAGATAGTTTGCTTGTTTAGGTACCATACTGCTCCTGAAAATTGATTTTTCACAGATTAAAAAAAAAAAATCTTGCAGAAATCATATATCACCATATTCGCTGGATGTTAAATTCTGTCAAGTTCGTGTGGTACAAAGAGTAACTTTGCTTGTGACATTGCAAACGTTTTGTGCGCAGTTAGAGATTATCATTGGGTACAGGTAAACTTGTGATCTGGCATTTCTAACCGTCAAATACATTAAAATAGAAATGCTGAAAGAAAGCATCAACGAAGGATAACGCTAAAAGATATGGCGGAGATAACGTTTATAATTTGTTAATATTATTTTCACTCTTTCATACTTTGAAAAAAAAACTTAGTTAAAAATAGTTTTTGAAAAAACTCAGAAGGACAGGTTAATCCTGTAAATGTATTTTGAATCGTTGTTTTATTTTGTTTTAAGTTACACGATTTCATTCCAACCTTTAACAGATCCTTTATTGTTAATATTTTAAGACCAAATACTAAGGAAAAAAACAGATAATCCACTCGACAAAATACTCATCCAAAAAAGAGTAGACATCTTTATTTTAACAGAAAGTTTTATCAAACATATAGTACCTACATGGGCTTTTTTTCTTTTTCATACGATATTCATGAAACGAGCAAGCTAGAAAAATGGTGACAAGCTTCATAAACTAAAAATAAAATGAAAAGATCATATTTATCAAATGGTTAAAGATCTTTGGCATTTATTCGTGTAAAATGTAATCTTCAAATGTAAAAAGCTGCCGTTTCGACTCCATAGCGTAAGTCTGTGACATCAAAATTGAAACTTACGACCAACCACAAGGCCGAATATATGACATGGGTATCCACTAGATAGTCCCTTATGTTATACATGTATGAATAACACAACTTTCGCTAGACCAATGGTAGGTTTTGTCTGGTAATGATTACTATAACATGGGAAATATTAGAGGAAGATAGATTTACAAGATGACTAACACTTTCCTTAGTTTGTGCTTCTTTTGTTTATCAAAAAGATCTTTGCCAATGTTTTGCTGGTACAAAGAGCCTTTAAATCCAACCTCAAACTCTGTTGTAATACCCCGTATATTCCAACATGAAACATTACCAATCCGGCGCTGCAATTCTGACAAATATTTCAAAAACATTTTATGAGAAACAAAATTAAAACCGAACATCTTAGATACTTTCAGTTTGATTCCTGGTCCTTAATTTGGAAAATAACTACCCAAATTTGTTTCTAATGAAGAATAATTGATATTAATAACTATCAACAATAGGATATATCTATGGTTACCCCACTGACGCTATTGGTATTAAAATCTTGCTCAAAGTACAATGTACTTAACAGTTTGATATCTACGATCGAGTTGTTTCCCTTATATCGTCAATTGCTCAACTTCAATCTTCGCCCCTATTTCTGTTTAATCGACGAGCATATCAATTTTGGATTTATCAAACAATGTTTATAAAGTTATCTGACAGAAACCATATTAAGAGCTGACGGACGCTCGTTAATCGATGATGCGTCTTGTCAGTTTTTATTCATTCACACGTTTTTTTGTCGAAACGTGATTTAGCAATGATGAAATGATGAATTAAACAATTTCAGCTCTAGTTTTGTTATGTTTTGTTAACGACCTATCAACAGCTGATGTCATTTATGTATGTGTACTTCCCTCCTTGTAGTTTCTAGAACAAATTAAATGCCAAATACAATGCCGATGTATCTAGTATAGCATCATGCCTACTCAAATTATACTGACAACGGATGAACCTGTTATCGTCGTTGTTCTTTAATGAAAAGCGTTATAGACTTCAGTTTAGGTTCAACACCCATTAGTTAAGGGCCGAAATTGAGGCAGTGTCAAGGAAGACATAAATGAAAAAAAAAGGTGTTCAAAAGAAGAGAAAAAAGTGAAGTCGCCTCTTACGAATCAAGCGATGGGGCAGCAGGTGAAATTCTTACGCCCTCCCCCATTGCAGGCTCAGAAGCACTAGATGCTTATTACCTACGTCTCACAGAGAAAGTGCAGCACATAATAAATATTTTCAAAAAGAGAACAAAGAAAAAACTCCCGAAAACCCAGGAACAAAGTAACCGTCATCAGAACTGATTGTATATGTACATTTTGACGCACTAAATTCAAGTATCTAAGTATTTGAGGAAAACAACACAAATATTTAAATTCGCTAGGCCTTTTAATGGTCTCCGTGTAAATTTTACATTTATTTATGTTTTGTCTCTATTGTAATAATTATTGATTTCTAGTACAAATGCTGGTTTTAGTAGCGGTACGGTACAGAATATACTCATTTTCGTAGTAAACGATTTGAAATTATACAGAACTAATTTTAGATTACCACCTTTTTGCCCCTAACATAACTGAAGAGCCCTAGGAGGACGAAACAGCTGTATGATGCAGTTTAATTCATTTTTCGGCATACTGTATCTATAAATAAATTTAAAATATGTAGCATATGTGTGTGTTGCGTCATCTTTGTTGACGCTTTGGTAATCTCTAATGTTTTAATACATATTTATGAGTATGACATTATCATGGAACCTCTCTCTCGATTGCTGTTTCGTTTATGTTTATGACAAACGTACACCTAAAAACCAAATAGGTAAATCATCAATACTTTAACAAGCACAGTTCCCATTCATAAGTATAATAGAAAAACCTAAGGCAATCATTTAGAAATATTTACAGTCTACACTGACATTCACTCGATAACCATTGTACTGCAAACTAGAGTTATATTCCAATAACTATACTTGAGAATGTGCCACAATTATATATTTACATTTGCTCTGTAATTTTCCATTGACACAATGCTAAGAGGCAGTTGCTGTCATAGGCCTATAACACCCAGTGCCTTAGACTATAACAGCAGTTGCTATTGTGACGTCATCAATCTCTATTGTGACGGCATCAATTTCATTGTTGTCTTCGCTTGTTTTTCTGTTCAAAATCGGTCCGAAGAAACTAAAAAAAGCACAATAATTCTATCAAAATGTAAATATAAGTAATGAACATTTTAGCAAATATTGTTACAGTCCTATACACACATTGCTATTGCTGACAAACTTACATAAAGCTCTACCGGGCTTTATTTAGTTTGTCATCAAAAGCAATGTGTGTTATAGGACTGTAACAACATTTGCTAAAACATTCATTGCTTAAATGGCGTCGACAACAATATATGTGGGCGGGGCTATGCAAATTATTCCGTTTGATTCACAATTGTACGACGTCATCAACAGTTGACATGGGCGGAGCTAGCTACGGCTTATGCAAACTCTATGCTGTTACATTTAATCATATTCAGGTTTGTAAGTTTTGAAATTAAATATATGTCCGCAGATGGGGCTAAATTGAACAGAAAAGTTATGAACCATTTTTACAGAAAAATACTGTAAATATAAGGATTACCTTTTATTTTGTTTACTTTAACGCGTTTACGCAATTTACCTCGTGCTCCATTTGATTTATGATCTGATAAACTAAACAAAATAAAAGGTTAATGCTCAAATAAATAACAAACAGATTGCATTACTTTCATCGAAGTACGATTTAGTATGAGTTTCCATTAAAA
This sequence comes from Mimachlamys varia, assembly GCA_947623455.1. Lineage (NCBI taxonomy): Eukaryota > Metazoa > Mollusca > Bivalvia > Pectinida > Pectinidae > Mimachlamys > Mimachlamys varia. Next base: position 36,593,350 of record OX392529.1, read on the forward strand.
TTAGGCATTACCAAGCCATAAAAGAATACAGAATGTATACAAGATTTAACCGAATAATACTGTACTAAACAGGCAATTATCACGCAAAAGTCATGCATTCATTCCATCGAAAAAACGGGATGCTAAACTTCTTTTTCAGTTTTTGGTGTCTTGTAAAGTGGCTACGCATGTATGGCACTGTAAAGAGCATATGCATGAACGGCACTGTATGGTACTGTAAAGGGTTAACTCGTGTATGATACTGTAAAGGGGTAACGCGTGTATGATACTGTAAAGGAGCTAGGCATGTAGGGTACCGTAAAGGAACTACCCGTGTAGGATACTGTGAGTTATGTGTGTATGGTACGTAAAGCTCTGTAGTACAATAAGCCTTACCCATTAATGCAGATATAGCTGTGATTTAAAAATATCATAACTACATAACTAATCGGTCAACTCTAGTTAAGTAAATACGCGGAATTGTGCCATTTAAATTTGTATAACGCTAATTTAATCCTACCCACAGATCGTTTAAATATGAAATCTATCAAGTACATTGTTGGAAATCTTTTTATCAAATTTTACTTACCGGGAATTCCTCCATACGTCATTGATCACTGTTATAATGTTTTCGAATCAAGTCATTTTACGTCCGGTATTTCCAGCATGTGCCCTTCCTCAATAAGTTGGCATGCTGCCATACATCATAAATAGTAGTCCTTTTTAAGAACACACGGGAAAGTGAAGCGTCAGTACGGTCTAACCAATAGTGGAAACGTTAAAATGAGCATTTATTCACGTGTTTGTTTTTCAGGCATGGAACAGTAGTAAAATATTTTGTTTGTTTAGGTAATGCTCATTATTTCAGTCCAATACAGGAGTATATGAGTATATACTGAGCTTCATACAAATACACCAAACAGTACGGTTATCTACTGCTTAACATTACATTAATGGCCAAACTTCAAATCATTTAAAGCTTGGTTTGATTGAGATTTATTTTGTTAAGATCCTATTTTAAAAGCAAATATGCTAATAGAATATTTGATAAACGTGACGATTTTGATAACTTTCCCATTCTTGATAGAAAGTAATATCTATCATTCTCCAATCTATGGTATTAACATTTCGCTGTTAAATAGTTATTTTAGGGCTGGCTCTTATTGTCATGAGTGTTGTGATACATGTAGACTGCTGATAAATAAATTTACAGCTCAAGGATTCCAGAAATGCAGGCTTTTGAAGACTGTGAGCAAATTTATTGTCGCATCGAGAGGTATTCTTTATCTTTATATGATATGAAAGTGGGCGTTTTTTAATAAGCTCATTAGTATGCTTTTTTTGTTATGATTGAGAATGATGTCTACGTTCTCACTTTGAGGGCATGACATGTACTTGAATGTGACCATGATTTACATGTCGTGTGTCGTCAATGAAGCAGAAGACACTTAATTACTTTTCAGGAACACTTCATCTTGTACTTTTGCTAAGGTTTCCGTATAAATCTTTCCTTTGTTCATATTTTGTCGCTAGCTTGATTAAGTTTGGGTTCGGATAATGGTTTCGTTGCGCTTTGGCAATTTCTTTTATTTTAGAATAATAAAAATAATAATATCTCCATATGTGTGTATGTGTATGTGTGTGTGCTGGAGCGAATTGTGTTCTGTTTGTAGTGGGACCGTGTTTCCAACAGCATCTTTTAGAGTGCCACCGCACTTGAATGCTACAGGACAGATACTGCAACACCCACCCAGACCATTTTATACTCCTCCTGGGTTGTTGGAGTTGTGTGGGCAGGAGCAAAACACTTTCTCTGAATGTTCCATGCGTATGACGATTACGGGGATCGGACCCCGGGCGCCTGCATGGAAGGTCGGAGTGTTAACCACTCGACCAATCCGCCCGGATTTTATATACAATAAATTAAGAATAAAGTTGGAAATCTTGAAAATTAATTCAGTTTACAGGAAATTCCTGTTGAGGCTAATGTCATTGTTTCAGTATTTTCGAATCAAGTCATTTCACGTCTGTTATACCGGTAATTCCAGGATAAACACTTCCTCAATACGTTGGTTTGTTTCCGTAACAGAACAGTTCTTTATAAAAGGACCTTTTTGGGGAGCAAAGTGTCAATATCGGTTAATTTGTTGTTGAAATTTGTATTTAGAGGTGACATAAGCACACAGCCATCAGCTATCTAACTTACATGTAAATAGCATATTTTGTTCAGTGCTGTTTAGTGGGGATTTAAATTATATGTGTTACAGACACGCAAATTGTACACCCATACCTTTGCCCGGATAAGATCCTCCCGTATGTATATGAACATGATCACGACATTAAACTCAAGTGTTATATATTGACTGTATCGGTCGATATATATTACATTATATGTATATATTGTTCTGGTACACAGGTATAACGACCAGTTCGACTGGCATTTTGAAAACGTGTATCATTCTGTGATTAATTATTATTCTGTTATTATTTATCATGTCATGCGTTAAATCTTAAAAAAAAAGAATAGTAATAAAAACGAGCACATTGACATATCATTATTTCTAACGTCCCTTAGACACTTTATTTCAATGAAATAGGACTGAAATAGGATTATGTTTTACGAACTAATAACAGCTATGGTGGGAGGGAGGCCGGAATTCCCACAGCAAAACCTAAGACCTGTATGTTCAATACCTTGTAATTGTCCAGCGTAGACATCGAATTCATGACCCAGAGGGGTAAGGCTAGTAGAGGATTAATGAACTTATGACCCAGAGGGGTAAGGCTAGTAGAGGATTAATGAACTCAAGACCAAGTGGGGTAAGGCTAGAAGAGGATTAATGAATTCATTGACCCAGAGGGGTAAGGCTAGTAGAGGATTAATGAATTCATTGAACCAGAGGGGTAAGGCTAGTAGAGGATTAATGAATTCATTGACCTAGAGGGATAAGGCTAGTAGAGGATTAATGAATTCATTTACCAAGAGGGGTAAGGCTAGTAGAGGATTAATGAATTCATTGACCTATAGGGGTTAGGATAGTAGAGGATTAATGAATCCATTGACCCAGAGGGGTAAGGCTAGTAGAGGATTATGAATTCATTGACCAAGAGGGGTAAGGCTAGTAGAGGATTAATGAACTCATTGACCCATAAGGGTAAGGCTAGTAGAGGATTAATGGATTCATTGACCCATAGGGGTAAGGCTAGTAGAGGATTAATGAATTCATTGACCCATAGGGATAAGGCTAGTAGAGGATTAATGAATTCATTGACCCAGAGGGGTAAGGCTAGTAGAGGATTAATGAATTTATTGACCCAGAGGGGTAAGACTAGTAGAGGATTAATGAATTCATTGACCCATAGGGGTAAGGCTAGTAGAGGATTAATGAATTCATTGACCCAGAGGGATAAGGCTAGTAGAGGATTAATGAATTCATTGACCAAGAGGGGTAAGGCTAGTAGAGGATTAATGAATTCATTGACCCAGAGGGGCTAGGCTAGTAGAGGATTAATGAATTCATTGACCCATAGGGGTAAGGCTAGTAGAGGATTAATGAATTCATTGACCCAGAGGGGTAAGGCTAGTAGAGGATTAATGAACTCAAGACCAAGTTGGGTAAGGCTAGAAGAGGATTAATGAATTCATTGACCCAGAGGGGTAAGGCTAGTAGAGGATTAATGAATTCATTGACCCAGAGGGGTAAGGCTAGTAGAGGATTAATGAATTCATTGAACTAGAGGGGTAAGGCTAATAGAGGATTAATGAATTCATTTACCAAGAGGGGTAAGGCTAGTAGAGGATTAATGAATTCATTGACCCAGAGGGGTAAGGCTAGTAGAGGATTAATGAATTCATTGACCCAGAGGGGTAAGGCTAGTAGAGGATTATGAATTCATTGACCCAGAGGGGTAAGGCTAGTAGAGGATTAATGAACTCATTACCCAGAAGGGAAAGGCTAGAAGAGGATTAATGAACTCAAGACCAAGAGGGGTAAGGCTAGTAGAGGATTAATGAACTCATGACCCAGAGGGGTAAGGCTAGTAGAGGATTAATGAATTCATTGACCCAGAGGGGAAAGGCTAGTAGAGGATTAATAAACTCATGGCCCAGAAGAGTAAGGCTAGTAGAGGATTAATGAATCCATCGACCCAGAGGGGTAAGGCTTGTAGATGATTAATGAACTCATGACCAAGAGGGGTAAGGCTAGAATAGGATTAATGAATTCATTGACCCATAAGGGTAAGGCTAGTAGAGGATTAATGAATTCATTGACCCAGAGGGATAAGGTTAGTAGAGGATTAATGCATTCATTGACCCAGAGGGGTAAGGCTAGTAGAGGATTAATGAATTCATTGACCCATAGGGGTAAGGCTAGTAAAGGATTAATGGATTCATTGACCCATAGGGGTAAGGCTAGTAGAGGATTAATGAATTCATTGACCCATAGGGGTAAGACTAGTAGAGGATTAATGAATTCATTGACCCAGAGGGGTAAGGCTAGTAGAGGATTAATGAATTCACTGACCCAGAGGGGTAAGGCTAGTAGAGGATTAATGAATTCATTGACCCAGAGGGGTAAGGCTAGTAGAGGATTTATGTCAGACAACTTAAGATTTTGCCATCGTGGTTCCTAGAGGTAATAGAAATTACATATTCTGACTCGAGCACACATCATCTCGTACACATAAGGAGGCACTTATTTATATGATCGTATCCGTATGTTTTATGTATGCGTGCAAAAGTTGGAGACAGGGAATGTTGGTTAAGATATCAAATTGGCATTCATATTCTCGTATCATTGTTCTAATGGTATTTTTCAATGTTGGTTGAGATTTCATCTGTATCGCCGACATAGGTAAGCCGACAATGTGGACTATATTAGTGACAGGTAACTAAATTACTGAATAAAATTGTCTAACTTACTTATAGAATTCAATTAGAAGAAAACACATATTCAACAAGGTCTTTTGAAATCCACATGACGCAAGCCGTTGAAAATGATTTTTTTAAAGTGTGGTTTTATTGCTTTTGTACGGTCTTTATTGAACGGTACAATTGCTTTACAAATACATGTACATACAAATTAAAAGGTTTCATGTAATTTCCAGCGGTCGTCATTTATCCACAATTCAATGTTATCAACAATGTCGGTTTTTCCAGCATTTGCACTTCCGGAATGAGTTGGCAGACTGCCATTAAAGTTCGAACCGAATTTCTTTGTCAGTCAAAACGAAAACATGATATAGCATTATGTCAATTAGTTGAACTAATCGTGGGAACAATTCCAGCATTTTTCGTTCCTTCTTCACTGTACTAGGTTCAGTTGAATTAGTTAGTAAAAAAAAACAAAGAAACAAAAGCACACAATAAATATCCACCAGCAACATTCAAACAACCACCAATATCACTGTGTACAGTACATTGTACCTCAAAACGGACGTACCTTTAAACAATTCAGAGCTGCTTATTTGGGATTTTAATTTAATGTTTTCACAGACCAACAAAATATAACATCCGCATCTTTAAGATATACTTCTCCAATCAACTCCAAAAATCCTATCATAACTGCTATACAAATACAATGACGCCCACAAACACATTATCCATGTGACAGTTTCCGTTTCTGATCCTTATTTTACAACTTCATGCGTGTGACGACACTACGTTTGCACTTGATTTCTTACCTTAGTTTTAATCATTTTTTTAATGATTATGGCTATGCACCAAAACGGCTAATTAAGTTGCATTTTTTTTTAATAAAAGGTAATATGTTTGTTAATTTTGAACAAGATGTGAAAAAGGAACCATTTCTTATAGATAGATTCACTGCGATACATTTTCTTTGAACGTTTCCTGCAGTCTTACAAACGACACAGCGTTAAAAAATCATGTTTATACTAGACATAAGTCATATGATTATTGCTAATTTTTGCTTTGATCGAATAAAATAATACCTGCTTACGCATTTAGACGTTGTCTTTTCTTTTTCCGTGGCTGTTACTACATTAAGACTTATGAAGTATTTGGTCTCTGAATCTTGACAACTTTTTGGATAAAAGACTACGGTCCTGAACACCAAGATATACCTCCAATCGAAAAAGGAAAAATGATATTGAACAAAAGTTTTGATAAAAAATCTGTTTAAAACTTTAACAAGAGATCCCAGAGGGATCTTGGCGCCCACCATCAAATGATCTAAGTTTGTTTTTTGAAAGATGGTTCTTTTCTCTTCTTTCGATTGTCTCTTAGGTATGCATAACTAGGCACCAAGGGGAACCTACACATGAAATTTGAGAAAGATCCATTCAGTACATTCTCAGAAATAGGGATAACAAAGTTCAAATGTCAAAATCCAAGATGGCTGCCTGTCGGCCATCTTGAATTCAGATCGGTCCCAAAATGGAATATACACAACTACGGACCAAGGTGAACCAACACATGAAATTTGAGAAAGATGCCTTCAGTACTTTCTTAGAAATAGCGATAACAAACTTCAGTTGTCAAAATCCAAGATGGCTGCCTGTCGGCCATGTTGTTTTTGGATTGGTCCCAAAATGCAATATGCATAACAACACACCAAGGGGAACCTACACATGAAATTTGAGAGAGATCCATTCAGTACATTCTCAGAAATAGCGATAACAAAGTTTAACTGTCAAAATCCAAGATGGCTGCCTGTCGGCCATATTGTTTTCGGATTGGTCCAAAAATGAAATATGCATAACTAGGCACCAAGGGGAACCTACACATGAAATTTGAGAAAGATCCATTCAGTACATTCTCAGAAATAGGGATAACAAAGTTCAAATGTCAAAATCCAAGATGGCTGCCTGTCGGCCATCTTGAATTCAGATCGGTCCCAAAATGGAATATACACAACTACGGACCAAGGTGAACCAACACATGAAATTTGAGAAAGATACCTTCAGTACTTTCTTAGAAATAGCGATAACAAACTTCAATTGTCAAAAACCAAGATGGCTGCCTGTCGGCCATGTTGTTTTTGGATTGGTCCCAAAATGCAATATGCATAACTACACACCAAGGGGAACCTACACATGAAATTTGAGAAAGATCCATTCAGTACATTCTCAGAAATAGCGATAACAAAGTTCAACTGTCAAAATCCAAGATGGCTGCCTGTCGGCCATGTTGTTTTCGGATTGGTCCCAAAATGCAATATGCATAACTAAGCACCAAGGGGAACCTACACATGAAATTTGAGAAAGATCCATTCAGTTCATTCTCAGAAATAGGGATAACAAAGTTCAAATGTCAAAATCCAAGATGGCTGCCTGTCGGCCATCTTGAATTCAGATCGGTTCCAAAATGGAATATGCACAACTAGGGACCAAGGTGAACCAACACATGAAATTTGAGAAAGATCCATTCAGTACATTCTCAGAAATAGGGATAACAAAGTTCAAATGTCAAAATCCAAGATGGCTGCCTGTCGGCCATCTTGAATTCAGATCGGTCCCAAAATGGAATATGCACAACTAGGGACCAAGGTGAACCAACACATGAATTTGAGAAAGATTCCTTCGGTACTTTATGAGAAATAGCGATAACAAGAATTGTTTACGGACGGACTAACGGACGGACGGACGGACGGACGGACGGACGGACCACGGACGCAGGGCGATTTGAATAGCCCACCATCTGATGATGGTGGGCTAAAAACATTTACAAACAGAATGTAGTACAATTAGCAAGGACAAAGGAAGGTTCAGTAAGTGTCAATTCTAAATACAATTTAACCTGGAACACAAAAGAATAATATATTTTTGCCATACAATGTTGTTTATATGAATTAACACCTATTTCATTACAAAAGTATTAACTGGTAAGTAATTACGTCCTTTATCGGAAAAGGCAAATAACAAACACAAAAAATCAACCCGACTCGCTTTTGTAAAAACGAATATATCAAACTAGTCGTTCGGCGTTAAACAATTAAGGGCAATTAGAATATATACGAATTCAGCGATAATACAAGATCAGCTTTTGGTGTAGCATAATTATTTTAGTAAGGTCACTATACACGAGTCGCCTTTTAAATACATGAAGTAAATGTTTTATGTACTTTTCTATTCCGCCAGTCATACTTTCAAGTTCGAAATCAGATATTTTACTACCTTGTCGATATTTATACTTCCTTGAAGACTTGGCATCTTTCCATGAGGCTCGATCAAAAGTAAACCTTTTTGCTCATTTAAATTAATGAAGTAACGTGGTTGATTCTCAGAATACATTATAATCATAATGAGACCAACAGATATAGTGACAAGTAATTTTCTTGAGTAATATCCACAAAGCGCAACTGATTAAATTTCGATTTGATAAAATCTATCATTAGGAGTTATTAATATAAAAAGATAACAAAGTACGAACACATTAACACCGTGAAAACCTCAGTGGGTATCTCTTTAAAATTATGTTTGTTACGGGTATATGTACGGGGGATTTAAATTTTGTATGAATAAGATGACGTAACACAACCATATGCTGCACCTTGTGAATAAATACACCCAGGCCATTAACTAGATATTTGGATCGTATTTCGTCAACTCGACCTATTGGACTCTAAAATACATATCTTTACAGCTATACAAATACAACCACGCCCACGAACTTATAATATTGATGTAGCGTTATATGTTAATAGCTCTTATCTATCACGACAATATAACATTATAACCTCGTGTTTGTTGTTATGTAAATTAAGTAAAGCACACCGGAGAACTCTGCTATTTTTTTGCCAAAGATTAAACAAGACATGATTGTGTTGTAATAGAGCATTTATTCAAATGCCTAAATTGATAGCATTTAGCAAAAAGCCAAAAACATTTTAATATAAAATAATCTTATAGGCAAAATAGGTGGGACTAGAAAGAAGATATGTGGGCCAACTTGCTAGAGATCATCATCTCTATCTAGTTTTGTGGCCAATTATCTAAACATCTACAAATGTACAAGTGGTAAATTATCTTTGTTACATGTCAAAGCTGCCAATTTTCCCACGATTTAACCAACCGAAAGTCATCTTGGTCTCATTGACAAATATTCTACATCCTTGTATGATATGAAGAGGGACGTTATGAATATTGTCATTAGTATTCCTGCTCGTTGTGATTGAGAATTATTCCTCTGTTCTCAGAAGACGGTTACTCTTACCCAACACTTGGTCTTATTCTCTTCTACTTTTAAAATGGTCTCCATGTAAATCTTTCCTTTGTTCATATTTTGCTTCTAGTTTAATCGATTTTGAGTTCAGATTATGGTTTTGTTGACGCTTTAGTATTTTATTTTTAAAACCGAAATTAAAACATACAAATAACAGGAAGCAAAACTCCATAACGGGCTAAGGCTGCTTATTAACAGGTCTTATAGTTTAAGTTCTTTAAAGCTTCATACTAAGATTTGAATTTTAATTCTTAACATTCATACAAGCAGTTATGTATATCATGTATTCTTCTTATCTTCTCAGACCAACGAAGTACTCTTATGTATGCACATGTACCGCCAAGTTGTATTTGTAAGCCCTACTTAATCACTTGATTTCTCTACCAGTGTTAACAGCAATCAGTATTTGATTAATGACCAGTGTTTGCCAATCTATCTGCCATAAACACGAATAGATAATATACTTGATTTTATGAAGATATTGCGTAATGCATTGATTGGGAGTTAATTGAGGAGAACGTTTACTGATACAATCAATATATTTACACAATCCAATGGTCGTATTAATTTAAGTTGTCTATTTGAAATGTTATCCATTTTCACCCGAAATAAAATCCTTCTATCTGATCATTCCTGTTTTTATGTATACTTCAGAAACCATTGCACTAAAATACATTTCAATTTACACAGCTTTACCAGGAAGTCATATTATAATAGCTTGATCGACTCGTAAGTCGGAAAAAATAGTATTCAACTTTACTCCTTAGTACGATTTAAAACCATGATGTTTAATCCAAATAAAAAACACAGAATATTATGTATAAAGTCGGATGAAACATGCCAAGTACCCTTAAGGATGTACACCTCTGAGAGGCAAAATTGTCCTGTATGAAACTTTTTTTCGCATATACATATTTGGATAAGGGAACTCAAGGCATGCTAGAAAATGCAAAAACAATGATATGTCAGTGTTCTTGTTCTGTGCTATGATCGGTCAAAGATACCATTATGATATAATAAGCGATTTTAAATGAATTTCGTAGTTTTGACTGATTGCGGGACATCTTCATAAAATATCCTCCGAAGTTCAAGCCGAAATGTATCCGAATGTTTGCACAAATGATAAAAATGATGTTTTCTTTTAAGTTATTGAAGGAAAATTTCTCTTACTTAATATTTCTACTCAGGAAAGCAATTTGAGTTACCCTACCCCTTATTTATTAATGAGAAAATCCTCTTTTTCAACATTTTTTTGCACATTTAACGCTTAATTAAAACTTTCTGATATCAAACTTTTTTCTAAATATTTAGCGGATGAAAAGTAAATGGGTTTCTATTTCTAAAACCGTCATAAAAATGGGTGGTTAGTGTGCTAATTTTTTGTTCCTTTATTATTTGTGTTATTTTTCACAGTTTCGGGTTCAAACATAAAAAACTTCTCCAGTTACACTAAATGTATTAAATAAATCCTAAAATTGTATAATTATCCTTTTTGTAGCATGATATTTCTATAAAATTGAACATTATACAGTTGTACAGCAAAAATGAGCTTGCAAAATTTAAAAATGACTAAACACTGATGTTTTAAAAGATCGATCTAGCATTAAAAAGATAAAAGTTTGGCCATCCGCAAAGTGCAGAAAATAGACAGAAATATACATATTCAAAATGGCCGCCAAATTGTGTTTTTTTTTAATTCATGTAAAAAACGTTCTACAAGCAACAGACACTTATATTTTTGACACACTTTTCAGGTGCTTATAAGCTTTTAAAATGATCATACTTTCTTCAATATAACATAAAAATCTTTAAATGAGACATAAACGAAACTTGAACGTGACTGAAACCTCAGAAGAGTACATCATTAAGATAAACAAGAACATACCTTTGATCAATATATTTTCAGGAAATTCTTTATTAATGTTTTGTTATTGCTCATGTTAGGATCAAATAACAAAGACGTACCCTAAAAATACATTTCATTATATTACAGATCATACAATGCATCAGCTAAAATGATTTAAAGAAGAAAAAGAACGTTAAGGATAATTTGAAAAAGGAAACATCAGCATTAAATCTAAACCGAAATAATTCCCTTAGCATTATTCAATTTCCTTGAATCTACCCAAGTATTTCACTCATAACCGTTGTCTGCCAAACACAAATTTAAACTGACGAAATTTATATCATAATCATACTATTTGTTTTATTCTTAATGAACTTAGATAAATTGTACCAGCACTGAAATGGCAAAGTTGGGCAGAAACAACACGATAGATGGTAATTCACATACTCCTGTTTTGATTATATATTCTTTTACATACTGATAATATGAAACGTTCATTGTTTTCATAGTTGTTACGTTATGTATTGGACTACAATAATAAATATAAATAATTTGAATGATATATGTGTGTACTTTTTGTTTTGGTAATATTGGATACCACTAAAGCTCATAACATTTTGCGATTTAAATAACGTAAAACATGAAGGAAGTTCCCTAACGGTTTTTTTTATTTCTAGATAGTAAGCGAAACGATTATACGAATATTTACTTTAATGCTATTCAATTCCATACATGATATGTTTACTTGTCCGATAAATTGACGCGATATTATTTATAGACACATTGAACTCAATCACTTCCTGGTACAATATTCCGTATAAAAGAGCTGTTATATCTGGTAACGCTCATTGTTAATCAACTCCGTTTGGCGATTATCCTATATTAAAGTATCTTTCCTTTTCACAATGGCTGAGACCTAACTGATGTTTATTGATGACGATGGCAGTGAGGCTTTGTTTCATTGTGGTTTGTGTGATCAGCATTTCACTTCTCTCGCTTTCACAGGCGTCGTTTTCCGAAGTCATTCAACATTACAAAGTAAGTGTATAAAACAATTTTTTAGTTTAGCATATTAATTATATTGGCTATAATTCATGTAATATTAAACAACGTAAAAGTTTCTATTATATATATTATGGTTTGGCAGTGTTATTACACATTTGCATATTTTTTTCAGGGGAAACAATAAATTTTCTTAAAATGCATTATCTTCTATAAATATACTGCTTTATACCACCTATCGGTAACATGAATCTTTAGCGTGGGCTGACAGTGTGCGAAGAGGTTGAGAACAAATTGAAAACGAATTTTCCCATTTCCCAGCACTTGGGAACGTATTTTTATTTTCTCAAAAAAGAATGCCAGCTCACACGAGGTGACGCAGTTAAACGAAAATAGAATCCCAACAGAAGTGATTCCAGTGAGAAAAATAGTCCGTAAATGTGCTTATTAGAAAGTCAATGACGATATCTTTGTTTTGAAATTATTATTTTTATTATTTTCATACAAGCTTTACCGAACATAACCTTACATTGTACGTGAATGAAGAACGTATACGTATCAGCTGTAAGGTTTTTTTTTCCGAAAGCACTGTCAACTCAACCACACTTCGTCCGTCAAACCATGCTCTTCGTCTTCTTTGATGGTGTCGTAATTTTTTCGCTGATCAGATGCATCTGCTCCGATCTTTCAATAGTCTCTTTCAGCTTCTTTCTTGTCTGGTATTGTGACTCTGTTTTCGTCAGCCAATATTTGTTTACCGCGGCTACCTGACATTTGCGCTTCCGGTTGTATTTTTATACGAGCAATCACGTGTTTTTTTCGAATCATGTGACCACCATCTGCTTCCGGCTCCGTGCCGATTCGCAAGAAAACATAAGAGATGCTTTTTTTTTTACATAGAAAATGAAAATAAAAATATAACTATGGTACTGATGTAATAAATCTTGATATTAAATAAATATGTACCATTTTGAAATTCCTATAATTATTCGAATGGCAGCGGCGAAATTGAACATGATTTTAACAAACAACCGAAACAAAATATAATTAACATGTATAGTTCAGATATGTTATTCTAAAAGCTGGAAAGTCATATAGTTATCTCAATTTGAAATGTAGTTTTGAGCTAGAGCCTGACATCACCATAAACCCAACTAGCTTTTCATTGTCAATCACAACAAGTAAATACACCAATGAGCATACTCAAAATCGTCCATCTTCATATCACTTTAAAATACTGAATATTTCTCAATGAGAGGGCTTGCTCTAAATATCGGGATTTTCGTGATCAATGTCGACCGCTGACAAACAAACTAAAACCCAAGGATTTGAGTGATGCAGGTTGATCAGAACTGTGGGAAAGTTGTATGGTCGCAATTTTTGTCTTATTGAGAAATATTTAGTTTTTTTTTAATTTACATGAAGATGGACGTTTTTGAGTATGCTCATTGGTGTATTTACTTGTTGTGATTGACAATGATGACTCGGTTATCATTTTGAGAACCTGATGTTTACTTGGATGCCACCAAGATTTCCATGGCAGATGTCGTCGATATAGCAGAAGACGCTTACTCTTTAGGATTACCTGGTCTTATTCTCTTGTACTTTAACAAGAGTCTCCATGTTAATGTTGCCTTTGTTCATATTTTGTTCCTAGTTTAATCGATTTTGAGTTCGGGTTATGTTTTTTTTTCTGGTATGTGGAAGGAGAGAGAAAAATTCTTTCATGATCAAAGTTGTAAGATATGTAAAACTCGGGTTTTACTAAATTTGAAACCTCTCGATTGAAACTTCTCTATCTTACACCCCTTGGCATGAAGAGTTTTAAATTCTCACAACCTTGCCTGTGTAAGATACACATGTCCTACGTGAAACACCAATGTGGGATACCTCCATCTAATGTTACAGATCTAGGCACGTTGACAGGTAACTTTTTGTAGTATGCAACTGGCATACCATACTTTTTCTCGAATTTCCAAATATGTGCTCAGTTTAATTGTCAGGATATCGACAAACAATACAAAGTTTACATACGATTCTGCCATCAAGGATAAATTTCTCATATGCTTTGTATAAGAAATGCGAGAAAAATAGTGGCATATATTAATATTATATCATATATTAGGCATGTGGGATAAGGAATTTCAACCATCGACTGTAGAAAGTGGGGTCAGAGCATTTAATGCTGGACTCTGGTAGTAATTTTGCGAAGTAAACACCAGCTAAAATAAAATTTTGCGCCATATTTTGTTATTCTTAATCAATTGTAATCATTCATACAGGTTGCAAACAATAGTTTGAACAACTTTATGAAACTAAAAAAAATACATCAATGTTTAAATGAAACGACCCTTGGCAAGTTTCATATGAAATTAATGAACGCGTTAAAGAAACCCAATATAACATAAACCTGACTGTCCGATTCTATATAATATAAAACTAATGTGTTTTCCATGATTCTCCTATATAACGAATGACTCATTTTACTACCGAGACAACAGCTTGTCGTCAGATACAATAATATGACGTCATTTTACGTGACGTCACAATAGTGTTTAAATATTTACAATTCTCATTTGTATATTTATTTTTTATTTATAATAAAAGAGAGGGGGTCACGTGGTCACGTGAGTTGAGACAGTTTGTCCGTTTACGGGCTCCATCAAAAATTTGAAAATTCTGCTACTTCTAAGCAACTTGGATTTTTGATATTTGACATGGGAGTTTAGAAAGGTTTACTACGTTTGAACATCATTACCGTTTTTGGAGATTTTTCTTCGAAATGTGGGTTTTGAACACTATATTCTGGACAATGGACTGACTGACCACGGTGACTACTGTTAACCACGTACTCTACGTATAGATATACCACCTGGATATATACTATAGCGAACGTTTTGAATCATGCCTGCCCCGGGGGTGCAGAGAGCGAGCATGGCCGGTGCTTCCACCAGAAGTCATCAGAAGTCCAGACAGAGTGATGCAGGTCTAGAGTCTGAGAAAAGGACGACAGATGAGCGTTTGGATGAAATGACTTCTATTTTATCGTCGCTAATTACACGTGACTATTTGGACACTAAACTAACAAGACTTAGAGAGGATATAAGAACCGAGAACCAAGACCTCATCGACAGGTTGGAAGGAAAAATTTTCGAACTAGAAAACGAGAACACTGGTCTAAAAAGCACTGTGAGTGATCTGGAACACCAGATAAGAGAACTTCAACAGTCGCAGACAGAGTCCGAGGGGAAACTAAACGACCTAGAACAACACGGCAGAAAGGATTCTTTACGGATTATGGGACTACCCGATTCATCGGCCCGAGAAACAGTAGAGGAATGTGTTTTAAAAGTTGTCGACTTTGTGCAGAACAAACTGAAAGTTCCGTTGTGCGAGTCTGATATTAACATTGCACATCGACTTGGAAAATTCTCAGGAGAAAAACCTCGAAATATTATTGTGAAATTCACACATCGGAGAAAAAAGCACGAGATCCTGAAGGCACGGAGAACACTGAAATCTAGTGGATACACTGTTTTTGAAGACCTGACTAGAGTCAACCAGCAGAGACTAAAAGAGGCATACAGACTTGATTGTGTGAAAAATACGTATAGCATTGACGGGAAACTGTTTGCTGTTCTAAAGAACGATAAGAAGAGAAAACTGTTGTATGGTATGCCACTTGAGGAGGATTATTTGTTGAACGATGCAAATTTCCATTAGAAGTGTTAGTTAAAATCGGTAAGTGACTTAGGCACTTTATGAAGTACCGCCAGAGATGGACCGCTCTGGTTTACCGATCTGACTATACATGTGTAAAATGTGTTCATTCAGTGTATCTATGGTGAATTTCTTTCGTTGCGTTCGGATTACATGGATCATTTATTCATGCATTTAGGTAAGCTTTTTTGTCCTTTTTTTATTATAAAAAACGCAATATTGATTTGAAGTGTAAAACTTTTTTGTTTTGTTGCTGTACTCTTTTGTCTACTTTTATGAAGGAAAATACGTTGTTTTTAATGTAAATTTCGAGATAGAAAATTATATAGCATATAATTGAAAAATATATGTGATTAAGTATAAGATATATTCTCGCTGTTAGACAATATAAGCAATTCCGGATTCCCCCCCCCCCTTTCCTTCTGCACCTTTTTGTTAGTTAGTCCGTTCTTATTCCGGAACTTTTACGGTTAACGTTCCTATATATATATAGTTAGTATACTACTTCTGGTTTGATTTCTAATCTTCCTCGTGTTATGAATTTTTTTGTCTACGGAATGAAACAAGATTGTACGTGAGTTGACAGTGGTCTTCGATTCTTGACCATATTGAAATGTTTTTTATTACTTTCCTTTCCTTGTTTTCTCTATATTTCATGTCTGGGTTAGATATCATGTATGTACTACTGCTTTATGGTATCGGTGAGCAATGGAGGGTGTAACGATTCTCTCGGCAAACTGTCAGGGTCTCGGGGACAAAATTAAAAGGAAAGATGTCTTTTCATACTTACGACGGAAAAATTATAATATCTACTGCTTACAAGATGCACACTTTACTGTGGAAAACCAGAATATTATTAGAAACGAGTGGGGTTTTGACTGCTATTTTAATTCTTTTAAGTCTTATGCCAGAGGTGTAGCTATCCTGATCAATAATAATTTCGAAGTTAAGGTAAAAAAGGATAAGAAAGATTTGAATGGTAATTTTTTAGCACTCGATATTGAAATAGAGGGTTCAAGTATTACGTTGATTACACTATATGGTCCTAATATAGACACTCCAAGTTTTTACGATATGCTAGCTGCCACAATAGATGAATTTGAAAATGATAAATATATTATTTGTGGAGATTTTAATCTTGTTGTGAATCCTGAGTTAGATTATGATAGAAATTATGTAAATATTAACAACAAAAATGCCAGAGAAAAAGTTATAGAATTAATAGAAAACTATGGGCTAATTGATATATTTAGAGAATTGCATCATGATTGTAGAAGATTTACATGGAGGAGAAAAACTCCAGTAAAACAGGCTAGGCTAGATTTTTTTCTTATCTCAGAAAATTTACTATCCAGTGCTAATAAATCAACAATTGAGTCTGGCTACAGATCGGATCACTCTTTCCCAACACTTATTTAAGATTTAATGAATTTAAACGGGGAAAAGGTTCATGGAAATTTAATTGTTCTCTTTTATATGAGAAAGACTATCTTGAAATGATAAAGCAAACTATCTTAGATGTGAAACTGCTGTACTCTCTTCCTGTATACAATCCTGCTGCTGTGATTAACATTCCAGATAGAGAAATACAGTTTATAATTGATGATCAGCTATTTTTGGAAACACTTTTAATGGAAATAAGAGGCAAAAGTATTTCATATGCATCTTATAGGAAGAAACAACAAACTGCTTCTGAACATGATCTTATACAAGTAATACAAAATATGGAAGAGCAAGAACAGGTAAATCTTGAGGATTTAGAAAGTAAGAAAAAGGAGTTGGAAAATATTCGTCTGAGGAAGATTAAAGGAAGTATAATTAGATCTAGAGTTAAATGGCAAGAAGAAGGAGAAAAGCCAACAAAATATTTTTTTCATTTGGAAAATAGAAACTATACCTCAAAATGATACCAAAATTACAAAAAGAAAATAACATTACAATTACACAGCAGCAGGATATTCTCGAAGAAGTACGCCTATTTTATGAGGAGCTATATGATGAAAAAAATGAAATTGATGATACTGATTTAGCTGAATTTCTTAATACATGTAATGTTTCAAAATTAGATAAAAATGATTGTGAATGTTTAGAAGGAGAAATTACTTTGGAAGAAGCAGCTAAAACTCTAAAAAATATGAAAAATAATAAAAGCCCTGGCTCGGATGGATTTACTGCTGAATTTTTTAAGTGTTTTTGGAAATACTTGGGGAATATTATAGTTAGGTCAATAAATTGTGGATTCAGGAAGGGGGAATTATCATGTACACAAAAACAAGGTATCATTACATGTATTCCTAAGGGTGACAAGCCAAGACATTTTATTAAAAACTGGAGACCCATCTCTCTACTAAATATTGTTTATAAAATAGCATCGGGCTCTATAGCAGGTAGATTGAAAACAGTTTTAGAAAAGTTAATAAGTGATGATCAGACAGGATTTATTTCAGGTAGATACATAGGAGAGAATACCAGAGTAATATATGATATTATGCAGTATGCTGATGAATACAATATTCCAGGAATGTTATTAATGATTGATTTTGAAAAAGCTTTTGATTCGGTGTCTTGGCATTTTATTGACAAAGTTTTCAATTTTCTCAATTTTGGTCTTGATATTAGAAATTGGGTTAAAGTTTTTCATACCAATATCACTTCAGCTATTAATCAAGGGGGTAATTTATCATCATTTCTTAAGGTAAAAAGGGGCTGTCGCCAAGGTGACCCAATATCTCCATATATTTTCTTACTATGTGTAGAAATACTAGGTATACGGATAAGACACAATAAATATATTAAGGGTATAGATATTGGTAACACTCCTATTCTCATTTCCCAGTATGCCGATGATACATCTCTTATATTGGATGGCACGGAAAGATCTCTGAAAGAATCTGTAGACGAGCTGAATAGTTTTGCTAAAATATCAGGTTTAAAAATTAACAGTGATAAAACACAGGTAGTTTGGATTGGAAGTAAAAGTCATAGTGGAGATACTTTCTTACCAGATTTAAATTTACAATGGGGAAAGACAAAATTTACACTTCTTGGAATAGAATTTAGCGTAAATCTACATGAGATTCCAAAACTGAATTTTGATAAGAAATTAACTAAATTGAAGAATCTCATTAAGACATGGAGCAGAAGATCTCTTACTCAAATTGGTAGAATATCTCTGATAAAGTCCTTAATGATACCTCAATTTAATCATTTATTTATTTCATTACCAGATCCTGATGACAATTTTTTTACTAAATTAAATTCATTACTTTTTGGATTTTTATGGAATAGTAAAGTTGATAAAGTCAAGAGAAATGTTATAGTTCAAACATATTGTGACGGGGGGCTTAAAATGGTAAATACAAGAGCGTTTATAGATTCATTAAAACTTGGATGGATAAGGAGGTTGTATCACAGGTCAGGTAAATGGCAATCTATCATGAAATTATATACTGATATGCACATGCTTTCAACTTGTGGAGAAGAATATATTTCAGTGTGTCAAAATAAATGTAAAAATAATTTTTGGATAGATGTTTTTAAAGCATGGACAAGATTCAATAAGACAGATGAGGTAAGAAAAATCAAAAACAGCTGTATTTGGAAAACACCACTGTGGTACAATACAAGTTTAACTATTGGTAGAAAATCTGTATTTTACAGATCATGGTACAATAAGGAGGTGATTATAATAAATGACTTAGTTAAAGATGTTGACTCTCAAACTTTTTATACTTTTCAAGAATTCATTCAAGCATATCAAATTGACCGTACAAATTTTCTTCAATATCACGGTGTCCTATCCATAATAAAAAAATATTTATCTACATGTATGAATGATTCTAATAGAAGTGCAATAATGCACCCCTTTATACCTAGTAATGTTGAAACTTTTTTAAAAAAGATAAAGGGGACAAAAGACTTCTATGACATTTTAGTTAAAAATAATGCTACCCCAACTGGTAGGAAAAAATGGGAAAAAATATTTGATGGGAATTGTCTTAATTGGGTAGATATTTATAGAACGCCTTTCAGAGTGACACAGAATACAAAACTGCAATGGTTTCAATTAAGAATAGTCCACCATATCTTGACAACAAATTCTTTCATGTTTAAAATAGGGGTAGTGTCTAGTCCTCTCTGTACACTTTGTAATACAGAACCGGAAACAATAACTCATATCATGTGGGAATGCATAGAAGTACAGCAGCTTTTGCAAAGTTTTGAAATATTATTAGAAGCACTTTTTATTCCATTTTCATTTAATAAAATAAGTTTCTTTTTTGGAATATCTACACGCAACGTAATTCAGATATGCAACAGAGTTGATAATGTTATCTTAATTATCATTAAACAATATATATACAAGACAAGGTGCCTCCATAAAATGTTAAACATTAATGTCCTAGTTAAATATATTAAAGAATATTACGCTATTCAGAGATGTATTGCCAACAGTCACGGAGATTTTGCTCAAGACAAGTTTGAAAAAGAATGGAAAAAATTGTTAGAATTTGGTGAAGGTAATTAAGGTAAGATAACATTGATATTTTTTATACTGCTTTTGAATGTAGGTAGGGAGGTATATCACTATGACTTTCATGCTATCCATGGCCAGTTCCCCCTGATCCTTTTTTATTTTTTGATTTTTCAACATCCCCTGATCGCTTGTTTTTGTTTTTAATATATACATTTACACACAAACTCTTTAATATTTAGGTCATTCTCTTATCAATATATGATCCTAGCCCAGTCTCTCCCCCCCCCTCTCCCCCCTTTCTGCCCCCTTCTCTCTCCCTCTCTCTATTTTTCCCCCCTCTCATTTCTGTGTTTCTCTTTCCCTTTTTGTTTTCTTTTTATCTTAGTTTTTTTGTATGTTCGTGTGAGTGTTGTGTATGAGTGTAATGTAGTGTGTAAGCATGACAATTATAATGATGATGATGACAGTTAATGGTGTCATGATGGTGATGAATGTGACGATGATCATCTTAGTGGTAATGATCTCATGATCAGATCACAATATTGACAATAATGAAGTTGATGATGACAGCACGGTATGAGGATTATGATGACGATGATATATGTGGGGATAATGATGTTTATATATGTTGTATATATGCATGTCATAATGAAGATGATACATGTATGGATGACGATGATGATGATGTTATGTAAGATGATGACATGTGATGATAATGATGATGATGTCTTTACTAATGCTAATATGTGTTATGATAATGAAGATATATGTGATGATGTTGTGGTGATGATGAATTGTGGCGATGATGATGATGATGATGATGATGATGACGATGATGACGATGATGATATGGTGACGATGAAGATGATGTGGTGATGATGATGATGATGATGATGATGATGCTGTGATGTGATGTTGATGATAATGATGCGGTGGATTATGATGATGATGATGATGTGGTGATGATGACGATGATGGTGATGTGGTGATGATGATGTTGTGGTGATGATGATGATGATGATGATGATGATGATGATGATGATGATGTGGTGATGATGATGATGATTATGGTGATGATGTGGTGATCATGATTATGGTGATGATGATGATGTGGTGATGATGATGATGATGGTGATGATGTGGTGATGATGATGTGGTGATGATGATGATTATGGTGATGATGATGATGATGATTATGATGATGATGGTGATGATGATGATGTGGTGATGATGATGATGATGATGATGGTGATGATGATGATGATGTGATGATGATATGATGATGATGATGATGATGATGATGCCATATATGTAAGAGTGAATGTGAGGGTGTGAGTCTATTTGTTTATGTATTGTGGTTGTAAAAATGTGTGAAAAATGAAAAAAAAGTGTGAAAAAAGATAAAAGAGATATACTGTATTCCGCCTCACCACAGCCCTCGATATTAATTACAATAGTCTATGTAAAACTCTAGTTGAACAGAATTTCACTTTATAAGGAAAACAAATATTGGAGAATGTATTGAAAATCGTCTTCTAGTTAACACACATAGTATGAAATGTTTTATTCGCTGTTAATTAAGAAATGTAGCATATTTTTTCAACATTCACGAGGTCATATCAACTTTTCGCTCACTGGGCATATTCCATGAATCACTTTGGCGTCTATCCAAACATTATTAAAAAAAAACATACACTGTCAAGTATTTTTACAAGAGATAAAGGCGGTTTAGTATTTCGGAAAAATGCAAAATATCCGTGTTTGGCCCTAAAAAACATGTAACAGCATCATGACAATAAAACAACCAAATGTAGTTCCATCTTCAAAACTAGTTCGTAGAATTCATACCAGCTGTATATGACTTATTATATACATAAAGCACTTTATTTTGGTTTTAAATCAAACCAATCGTGCTTATAACTTCATCGATGCCTGCTTCTTTGCGGATGTAAATACATACTAGTTAAATCAAAAAGGAAACGGAGAGGGACCTCTAACGTTAACAAAAGGCGAAATATCCATAATATAAGATAAATGCATTCATCATGAACGAATGTTTCAATTCTTGGTCGACAATATTTTTGTTGAGTTTGGAGGAACGATTTTCCAGCAGGCTATTGGTATTCCAACGAAAACAAAAGTGCTCCATTCTCAGTTGACCTGTTTTTGTTTTCATACGAGGCTGAATTTGTTGACATGACAGGAAACAAAAAGGTTTTCTAATCTTTTAATTTCTCTCTCAGATATATCGACAGAATATGTCTTTAAATTACAACGTCGATCGTTTATGACGTTCTGAACTTGGAAAACAAGACACAATAGACTCTTATGCATCAGCTGCTTATCTCGAGTTTTACTTAAACTATGACAAACATGGGCCGCTAACTAAGCTATACGATAAGCGTGAGTTTTTGGTTTTCCTATCGTGAACTTTACCTTTCTTGATAATAAAATTTCTGCTTCTCGAATCCATGGTGTTTACTTGTAGTTGATTCTTTTCTGTAGCTTTCTCTAAATTCGTAATAGATATCGACTGGTAACAAACAAACATACGACAAAGGGATTCCAGGGATGCAGGTTGATGAGGGAGCAAGTGTTATGGATTCATTGACAAGTGTTATGGATTCATTGACAAGTGTTATGGATTCATTGACAAGTGTTATGGATTCATTGACAAATAGTTTGTATCCTTGGATATGTTCATTAGTGTGTTTCCTTGTGACTGAGAATGAGGACTCAATACTTTAAAACAGTTGCATGGTGCAGCTAATTATTTTTTTGGCCCGCCGGTATCTTATTGTAATTTATAATGATATGTGCGTCTTTTGTACATTCCTTTAATTAGACATTTCCGATTTTCAGGTACACGGAGGACCTACACGGACGCAGACGCGGACTACTGGTAAATTGGGGGTCGTCTCAAAAACTATTTATTTCGAATTCATATGCGTTTTCTAACTGATACTAGCTCCTCGACGAGGAACGCTTTAAATCCACGCGCATTGTACACAGCCTACACACATGTGCATTCGACAGCACTGAAGTATTGGTGCGAATAGCTACAAACTAACGACATTAACTCCATTACGGATATGTTTTCTACTCTCCACGGTATCAAATTATTAAATATCTTAACTTATGCACGTTATCTATATGTACATGTATGTTTACATGTTTATTTGTGTCATTTCGTGCCACATGCCACGTGTGCTTCACTAGAGTGTAGCTTAGCAACCGCTAGTGTGCGACAAACAGAGTTGATTTCGAATAACTGTATACATATATATGTATAATATGTAGCTGTGATCATATTGTGTTTGCTTGTCGTACGAATTGAAATGGATAATTTGCATTAATATTGCTAACGAATATGCAGGTTATAAACTATATATAAACACACTCGCACTTATAAACCAAGTACATGTACTAGTATTTGACCACAGTGCATACAAATACACTTTGAAACGACCCCCAATTTACCAGTAGTCTGTGTCCGTGTCCGTCTAGGTCCTCGATGTACCTGAAAATCGAAAATGTCTAACTGTAGGTGGTAGACACTGCTGGTGGAATTGAAGTCCCTGGGGTTTGCCGTAACCTGCATGAATCGTTTAAACTCTTTTAAATAGTGACACGGTTTAGAATGATCATTTAATATATATTATATTCATTAAAGATTATTCAGTATTTGAAAAGTAGTAAAATTGTTGCAGTATTTTTTTTATCTTGAGAATGCATACGATACTACGTGGCGGTATGGTATCATGGAAGTTCTACATGATATTGGTATGCGTGGGAATCTCCCGAAATTCATCTCAAATTACATTTCTGACAGACACTTCAAAATTCGCGTCGGTTCAACTATACTCTGAAACGGCCAAACAGGAAATGGGAGTCCCCCAGGGTGGAATCCTATCGGTGACACTTTTGGCCTAAAAATCAATAGTATAGTAAAATATCTTGGTCAGTCAACAGAAGGGTCTCTATTCGTGGATGACTTTCTGATCTGTTATAGATAAAAAAAACATGCACACCATAGAACTACAACTCCAAAAATGTTTAGGCAAATTGCAAACATGGGCAGACGAAAACATCTTCAAAATATCCAGATCAAAAACTGCATGTAAGCACTTCTGTTAAAAACGAAAACCACACAATGACCCAGATCTCACACTTAATGGCATCAAAATTATAGTTGTTGAGTAAACAACTGGAAATTTCTCGGACTAGTATTTGAATCTAAACTCTCTTTTATTCCACATATAAGACATCTGAAAGATAAATGCTCAAAGGCGCGGAACATTCTGCGTGTTCTCTCCCATACTGACTGGGGTGCAGATCGTGAAATGCTTTTGCGATTGTATAGGTCACTTATCCGATCAAAACTTGACTTTGGTTTAATCGTTTATGGTTCCTGCCTGCAGATGCTGAATTCTATCAAGAACGAAGGCCTTCGTCTAGCACTTTGGACTTTTCGAACAACACATATATGTAGAGGCGAATGAGCCGTCCCTAAATGACCGAAGGAAAAAACTGTCACTTCAATGTGCTGCTCAACTAAAGTCAAACCCTAAGAATCCAGCTTTCAACCAGGTCTTCAATCCACAATATCGGAATTTCTCACTCAAAATCAAAAACTCATACCAACTTTTGGCATCCGAATATCTAGTTCTCAACAAGAGTTAAACATAACATTAGACAACATAACCGGGTTTACACTCCAGGTGTACCACCATGGCTTGCAAAAACACCCGATATTAATTTTACACTTCATGAGCGGGCAAAAGCCAGTGCATTACCCGAAGAACAAAGATCTTCCTTTCGGGAATGCATTGCGGGTTTCCCTGATCATGTACAGATATATACTGATGGTGAAAAAGATAGTGAAAAAGTTGCAGCAGCATGCTGCACTAATCAACATTGTTCTTCAATTCGACTACCAGATGGTGCCTCTATATTTTCTGCGGAAGCATCTGCCATTGATCTGGCCCTTGACCATATCGATGAACACCGCATTGCTAAGGCAATCATCTATTCTGATTCACTATCAGCCCTTCAAACTCTACAATCACGTAAACCCAAAAGCACCTTAATCCAAAACCTTTCTTCTCGAGTATATCAAACTTCCGAGATATGTCAAATTGTATTTCTATGGATCCCAAGCCACGTGGGTATAAAGGGAAAGTGGACAAAGCTGCCAAAATTGCTCTTAACCTAGACCAAACAAATTTCTAGCTTCCATATACAGATATAGAGCCAATTATTCAGTCAGCCATCAAACATCAATGGCAACAAAATTGGATAACAGAGACTACAAACAAACTCTTTAAAATACAACCAACACTAAAACCATGTCTGTCCAGTCGGAGAAATCGCAAAGAGGAAGTTGTCCTCTCGCGATTCCGAACCGGACATTACTCTTGCGCATCTGCTGAAATGGGGAGATCCACCTTTATGCCACTCATGCGACTCGCCTTTTACAGTAGAGCATTTTCTGATTGAATGCTCCGATTTTAAACATATTCGTGAGAAGTACTTTTATGTCCCCGACATGAAAACTCTATTCAGTGTCGAAAATGTAGACATACTCTTTTGCTGTATAAAAGAGATAGGTCTATTTCACAAAATGTAACTGGCAATATTACAATCATCATCATCATTATCTAACAGAATCATTTTTCTCCGTTCCGTAACCATTAATCGCTTTTGCTATTTTAATCAACTATTATCACTTGGTTTTATACAAACACTTGTTATATCCCCCCCCCCCCCCCCAAACATTTTAAATGTCTTTTGCTGATTGAAGAATAGAAGTCCCATTTCAAAGTCTTTTCGCCATCTTTGTCTCATTGAGAACTATTCTGTATCTTTAAGTAATATGAAGATGGACGTTTTTAGTATGCTCATTAGTGTGTTTGCTTGTTGTGATTGACAATGATGCTCGGTTCTCATTTTGAGAACTTGATGTTAACATGGATGTGACAAAGATTTATATGGCGGGTGTCGTCGATGAAGTAGAAATCGCTTACTATTCCGGATCACCTGGTCTTATTCTCTTGTACTTTTACAAAAGTATCCATGTAAATCTTTCCTTTGTTCATATTTTGCCCCTGGTTTATTCGATTTTGAGTTTGGATTATGATTTTGTTAACGCTTCGGTATTCTCTTATTTACTTAATAAAGCTACCATCTCAGATATACCAAAAACCGCTTTGCCCTAAATGACCATAACTGTCGATGGGCCGCAAAATCAAAATAAACAACAACAAAAAAGTTTATGAAAACATAGGGCTATTTGGATTCGGACATTTCTTTTGGCCAGTTTTGTTTCTTCAGTTGCCTCTTGAGCTTCACTTTTTTTTACCCTATCCTAGCATCCTCGACGTGTCTTTGAAGGACGCAACAACTATGATGCAGTTTAATTCATTTTTTTGGCCCTAATTGATAAAGGTACTCTTCTCGTGTATGTCAATTGTGCAATCATTTGAGGACTTGTTGTTTACTTGGATGTGAAGATTTACATGGCGATGTCCGTCGATGAAGCAAAATACACTTACTTATTCTCCTGTCTTTCCCAAAGGTATCCTTGTAAATATTTTTTGATGATATTTTGCTCCTAGTCTTACCGATTTTCAGTTCGGATTATGGTTTTGTTAACGCACTGGTATTGTCTAAAAAAATTCTTTGTTTCTATGTTGTCTTTTTTATCTGTAACAACAAGATTTCGAATTTTTGATGTCACTGGCATGTTCATCCGTCTGTCTGTTCGTTTGCAAAAAATGGTTCAGTTGTGATTAATGTCGACACGTTTACTTAACTCTTAGTTCTGTAGTTTCAACACATATACATATGTTTTACATGTAATATATTGGAGTGTCTGCTCTTTGATAACTTTTTCTTTCGGACTCACCGATGTCACATTATAATAAGACATTTGTTTACATATACTGATTATTACGAAAACATTCAAAATGGTGTAAATCATATTATGCGGTATGCCATCTTACATTAGAGAAGAAACACATTGTTAAGATGCTTTGAACCAAAATATATAAAACCAGATAAACAAACAATTATATTATAATGGCTGAAGACAGTTTCAGCTCTATCGTAGATCGTTTGCGAATCGATTGTGTTAAATAGTTTCTATTGAATCGCGCTGTTGTTCATGATATTGAATTGGATGAAACAGATAATTTAATAGTTACCTTTGCGTTTCCGTTCTTAGAAAACTACCTTGTGCTCCACAAAGGAATTGATACAGAATGGTGATCTGCAGTGCTACTTGAAAGACGTATACGAACCAGTCATCATTGAAGATTTTCTTCTGAGTGGTACTGTATGTGATATAGAATACAGTCATAAAAGTCAACGACTTCTTTGTGAAAACAGCACGTGGCATATCTTTGGAGGTGAGACTACTACCAAACAAGTGTTAAAGTATTAAAGATATTCGATTCAAATGCCTTATGGGCTTGTATCTCATAATTTGTAACCTTCTTCCCTTTTACATGTACTGCAAAACTGAAAAATAAATTAGTCATATAAATGGCTTACTGGTTACTTAAAAACAATATTTTTAGATTTGTCTACGCCCGTCAGGGAAGTACATGTATTTTGATCAGGATTTCTATGAGACCACAGAAAAACTATCCGTCATTTGACTAAAGTATGTAACAGGAAATATCTTCCGTTGCTCATGAACAACACCATATTCCGTGTTATACAATCAGTAGACACATTATCCAATTCTTTGTGTAGCGTTGACAAAATGCTGTAATATCAAGGTAAACTATTGAGATAAAATGCATTACATAAATTGTAAATCTTAATCTCACAATTTAATCACTTGTTCATCTCTAGACTACACTTTGCTATTTAACTTTCTTTGGAATGAATATACGTGCAGCTGAAGTAACATCATGATAAAATTATTTTTAAAAATGTATATATTTCTTTGTGCCCTAAAAAGTACATTTCATAGGATATGCCTCCATTTTTGCATTTTAACGAACAGAGAAAAACAATTATAAAGGGAGACGGTGTCAAGATCCATATTCCCTCCCCTATTGGTTATGTTTTGGTCATCTTCACTCATCGACGTCAGCTTAATCATCACCAAGCACAGCGTCTTTTCGCTTTTTTAATCCTGGACAGTTGCTTACATAAACAAGATTCGGTCGTTAGTGTAAAGCTGACTAAAGTTACAGTGATGCGTATAGCATGATATTGTAATTATAAGCTGGTGGGTAGTGTTTTACAATCTTTGGGACTCGATTATTTTATTTTCCCATCTTTTCCCCGTGTTTAACTTGCAATTTTTGTATTAATTGATTGTTTATTTATTAACTTTATGTTTTTATTTTAATTTACAGCTGTATCTACGCATAGACGTAAACGGTTCTTCGGCGCTATTTTCAAAGCTGTTGCTGGAGCTATAGTTAAAGCTGTTGTGTGCATATTCTTTTGTAAGAATTCTAATTTTTACAGTTTGATTTGATTATTCTAACGTCCTATATGCGTGCGTGTGTGTGTGTGTGTGGGGGGGGGGGGGCATAACAACATTGTAAAAAACTGGAAATCAGAAACACAAAAGTTAAAATATCAATTGTTAACATCTGTAAAAAGTTACCGACATACATCAATAGCAAACAAATTGTTAATGAAATATACCATATCTTACTATAGAGTTTAATTGATTGTAAGAAGTCAAAGATTGATTGCACAAGACCTGTATCAAACATTTCATGGATGGTACATTATAAATCGGTCACGTAATTGTATGAAATCAGCACATTCAATAATCATCATATGTTTGACTGTAAATGGCTGATCACATGCATGACAATAAGGTTTTATCTTCCTTATGTAAGATATAACTATGTATAATAATGCAAGTATGACCCATGCGCAGACGAGAGAGGACAACTTCCTCTCTGCGGTCAGCTATACATGTCGCACGTGAACATACATTAGGTTGAACAGAAAACAATTTGTTTGTTTCTTCTGACAATTTGTTTTGCGAGTTTGTTTTAATAAAGTTCACTATTGATGGTTTAAAGCCAACAGCTCTGTCTACTTTTTCATTTCCATTTATTCCGACATGGCCGGAAATCAAAACTAAAATCAGTAGACAGAAAGGTTTTTGTTTTCAATGAGATTGTTGTTAAGGTTCCTGATCTCAATACTTTGAAGTAGCGACGGGTCTTAAATAAACTTTATTTCATTCCTTTTTCACTCCAGCACACAATGTAGACCGATACATAGTTTTTGAAATGAGATTTTGAAACATGTTTTGCAACACATGTTAATCCATCTCCAGTGAAAAGAAATGCGTAAGACATTTAAAGATCAAATTTTGACCTTAATGTTTATAGCGATACGTTGAGTAAAAAAGGGAAAATTAGGGAGGGACGGACAGAGAGAGAGGAACAACAGATGTCTGGCAGGAAAAAAATTACTCAGATTTACACATTGTTCAATGATTCTAAACAGATAATTACATGGATAATGCCACTGTTGACACCAGGACTCAATTATTCAATAGTTTAATCAGTGATTAACGCAAATTTTTAAAATCCTGTATATTTAAATAAAAATCATAAATTTTATTTTGAAAAAAACTGATAGTGTCAATATACATGTAAAATTGTAAGATTTTACCTTGGATATTGCCACAGCCTCTATTGCCACTATAAAAGTTTGAAAAATGTCGTTAAATAGTAATAAAGCTAATCACCCTTTGTACAACTGGGCCCAGGTATAATTTAATCGAAACAGAAGATAAAATAACAGAAGAATAATTTATTCAAATCTTCTAGAGCTGATAATGAAATCCTGGGTACAAAAACAAACTATTGCATTTTCTTCAAATTATCATCGCAAAACAGCGGTGGTTATACAATGACATTTTGACGATCATGGATTAACAGCGTCATTATAAAACGTTACCAAAAATTATTATGGAATATGTTAATTAGCAATTAAATTAAAACATGAAATATTGGGTTTTATCATTACGAGACAAAAGTTTCATTTATTTATTCCCAGGTAAATCAAAAACGGAATATGTTCATGTTCAAGTTGTAAATAAACGTCCAACTATCACCTGTCCTACAATAAAAAGTGAACACTATGCACCATCCAGAGAAAAGACTGTTGTAGTGACCTGGCCGGAACCCACAGCTTCTGATCCGGAACAAGTTACCCTCGAGTAAGTTTCATTTCACTTTTCCTGAATAAGTTCAAATCATTTTTCAATTCCGTAGTTATGCTAATACTAATGTTATAATTCTAGATTCTGATTATTTTTATTCACAATATCAATATCATCCCCAAGCCCCACCCCAATTGTAATTTATCGATTCCCATGATAAAGAGTCATGTATATATTCCATGATTATATTTCCTTGTCGTCTATCAGGAGTTTCTGCATGTTGATTATTTGCTACATTGATACACTCCTTTATTAAATTTACATATTCTGCATCTCAATATAATATTGGTAAATTTTCATTTTCCCTTACCCTGTTTGCTAATAATATCAATTTTGCCCAATATTTTTTATTTGTGTTATATTTTGCTTTTTCGGAGTCCAAATCGAAATCGCTTCAGTTACAACTGTCAAAAAATGAAAATGTATAATAACACATTTTTTGCATTATAAAGAACATAAGAAAAGGTTGTACAGCATAAATGAACTTGCTATGCTTTAAATTATCAATACAGCACCAAAAAGGTGAAATCTTTGCCGTTCGTGAAGTGCAAGAAATACATAGAGACCATATTGGACATTTTCTAAAATTCATATAGGAAACACTCTATGAACAACAAGCATCTAGACACGACACATTTTTCAGATGCCTGTTTGCTATTTAAATTGATCAACTTTGTTAAATATTACAAAGGTCATAACATGATATCAAATTTATTTTGGTGAAATGTGATCATAGGGGAACAGCTAAATAAAAAGACTGTTGTGAAATTGAAATATCTTTTGAAAACACATTATATTCAGTAAAAACTAAAAGGTAACACTTTCAGCACCTCATTTTAGTGCCTTTATTCTCAAACGTATGCCTATATTTCGGTTTAAACTTGACACATACACTGAATCTGTTCTCTTCATCTGTATTTCATAAAGGCCAGAGCAAGAATTCGGGTTGTCGAATGGTGCAAGTTTTGATGAGGGAGATAAATCAGTCGTGTATAGTGCCACAGACGACCATGGAAACAAAGACTCATGCTACATCCGGTTCAGAGTTAACGGTGAGTTTCCATATATTCTGTTTTCCTTTTTCTCATTCTTGTTATTCTTTAATCTTAAAAAAACTTCATACTTACAAAACAGTTTTGAGAGTTTATCTGGATAATTAATGAAAGGCGTCAATCTCAACCACAAGCATACGTAACATTCATCTGAACAATAAACATACATACTTACTCATTAGAAATGCACATATAACTGCGTGTATACGTGCGTTTGTGTGCCGGAGACATGTACGGGGTAGGTTTGTGCACTCTCCACCAGCATCCAGCAGAGCATCGGATCAAATTATACAGATAACGACTGAACCAGTTATTTTCGTTACCCGTTAATGCTGAACGTCTAATAGGGAATACAACTACACTTCGGGTTGTCTCGACCGGGAACAAAACTAATAACCTTCCTCATATAGGCGAATACTCAAGTAAAGTGAGGAAGTGTCAATTGGAGACGTTAGAAAGGAAGGAGTTGCTGAAAAAAATATCTAAAAACCAAAATTTAGTTGCCTTTTATCAATCATGCAAGGGGAATGTTAGGTAACTTTTTATATCCTATTTCTACATTGCTAGCTATATTTGGAATATTCGTTTTTTCTCTCTTCATTAAATATATATTTCTGTGTTCCATCCTTTTGTAGGTGACACCTTCCTTTTGGATTTAATGTGTCTCCGGCACATATAGACATACACAGACAAACACAGCACACATAGAGCAGTGTCTAGAAATGACCTCACTTTTTAAAAGGAACATTAAATAAAACAAAAGAAAAAAAATCGTTAGAGGAAACAAAACGTAAGGACAGTTCCTGAGCTTCAGTATGTATCGATATTCATATGCATACACACATAGCTTGAAAGAAAGGGCAGAACAGACTCATCCTTTTGAAACTTTTTTTTCTCGATCTTTCCTTATAACGTGGACACAAAAAAGAGACAGCTTAATATAATGTATAATGCGTTAAAATATTGAGAAGACAACTCCGACTTCCCGATCATGAACAAATTCTTCCTTGAACGTAACAGCACTGATTCCACTATCTACGGTGTTTACATATCGCTTATATCCAATGTTTTCTTCACAATCATAACTAATGTGACTTATGTCATGTATTCAGGCTGATAAAGACTATGCACATGTTTTATTGTCGACATCAGGATCTTGCAGGGAAATTGTCAGATTCGAAGTTTTACAGCTCATGTATTCCATGAAGCAAAAGACGCTTTCTCTTTCGAAACAAATGGTCTTATTCTTATTGTACCTTTTCTTTAATATCCACTTGAATCGCTTCTTCAATTATATTTTACCGTATTTTTATGTTAAAAATTTTGATTTGTTGATGCTATTGTATTCTCTGAATTATATTAACAGTGATACGGTGCACTCTGCCTGTATATCCGGTGAATGGACGAATGTCTTGTTCTCCATACCAGTACGATCCTATCCTCGGTACAACGTGTTCATTTACCTGCAATGAAGGTTATGAGCTGAGTGGTTCCGCAACAAGGACCTGCCAGGAAAACAAAGCTTTCAGTGGCACGGCGGCCAAATGCTCTAGTAGGTACCTGAATACAATACACTTAAATAGGCTACGGTTCGTGCAATATAGATTTCATACTTACAAATGCATAGTATATTACGGACAAGCGCTCACAAATTACATGTAGATGTAACACATCTCAAACCTACTTTACTATATGGCTTCATTGATTAATACAAATTAGAAAAGAGGATTTTAAACGGAACGAAACGATACAGCTTTTGTTTGTAATGAAATGGAGAAACATGTAATGTACTCTTTTCTTGTATAAGAATGTTATTTTTCTGCTGTCATCTCCAAAAATGTTGACTTTATCACTTTTGAAGGAAGAAAATATGTTTTAGACACGAATTCGAAGTTATACTCATTTATTTTGATAACGAGTAAAAATCAGACCATGTTAAAACCTATTGACATCCAAATGACCACCACAGGTGTATTTAATGATGATGTTCAATTTCCAACATTACATAACTTTGAAAAACGTTATTCAAAAATGTTACATAAAAACAGCAATATATCAAAATCCTTACACTTTGCCCTTGTGGGGTTGTAAATTTTGCTAAATAAACAAGA
This sequence comes from Mimachlamys varia, assembly GCA_947623455.1. NCBI lineage: Eukaryota > Metazoa > Mollusca > Bivalvia > Pectinida > Pectinidae > Mimachlamys > Mimachlamys varia. The sequence goes on from OX392529.1 coordinate 36,626,937, forward strand.
TATATACAAATTCCATAAAACTGTATCATTATTAAGTAATGCAATGCGTCAAGATCGGGGTGGAAATTCCAACATCAGTCATAGTGAACTTAAGTATTTGAGCTGTCTGTAAGCCTTTTTATTACAGAAATAAATTGTCCAGACTTGGAAAACCCTGAACATGGTGAAAAATATTGTTCTGGTAATACATATTACAACTCGGTATGTAGCACAAGTTGCTCAAAAGACGGATATGAACCAGAGGGCGGTTTTATAAACTGCCAGAGTGACAAGACATGGACAGCTTCTCTTCCATCTTGCAAAGGTAGGTTCGGAGTTTAATTAGTATTGCATTTATATTTTGATAACAAACCAATAATAAGCAGATCCAAGGTGTTCATAAGAAAATTGCTTAGAGATGTAAGTATATTTAGTCTTCATCATTGACACACACAAAAAAAACCAAGTATTGTTGAAATGAAGGATTGGGCATAACAGACTCACCTAAACAAATGGAACAATATCGTTATTTTGCCACATGAATCCTCTCTCAAGGTCGGCTATTTTGTCAAATTAGAAAATGGATATTACCGATGTGTTTGTCGTGTTCAGACAAAGCAATTTTCTGTCAAATCTGAATCTAAATTTTAAGATGCCTTCCATTGCCTGTCATTTTGTTTAATTAGAAAACAAACGCAGTCATTGTCTTTCTTATACCAAACAACACCTACTATCATACAACATCTTAACTTTGACCAATCAAATACCTTCCATCAAAGGCCATTTGTTGATCGAAAAACGTACCTAACATTTGTGCTCTTGATGTCAGACAACTCTTTATTACTAATAGGAAAATGTCTCAACCAATAATAAACCTCTCTTTGGCGGCTATTTTGTTGTCAATGTTATTTCTTATTACATCAATTTAGAGCTAAACTTATCTTTTCACAAATTGTCACTTTAATACCTTGGATGGCACAAAAGGTACATAAAAAGTTATTAGCTAATCAGAAGCAAGAAAATGGCTTTCAGTTTGAATGACGTCATGAGACATGCGCGTTGCCCAACTAGGTTCAGTAACAAGTACTCATATAAAGTTTCATTAGCACCCTGCCTGTTGTTTCAGCGTAAACGCACGGGCACGCTTTTTGGAAAGAATAATATTAAGTAAAGTTTATTTTCTGATACAGGATCAATCAAGATCCTTTTCATCGGTCTCAAAAGTATGACAATTAAACATTTGAAATATAGATACTTATGACATTACTTGTACTATCTCAGATCTATAATTGTACAGGAGGTCCAGGTTCTCCCAGTGCTTATCCAGTATATTTTTAAATGTGTTTAAATTTGGCACTAATACTTCATTGTTCAGGAAGATTGTTCCGTATGTTTACAATGCACAAGGCGAAAACGTGCTTGCGAATATCAATGTGTGACCTCTTATTCCCTGTCTTTTTGAATGATCTTCCTACATCTTGACAAAATCTGTTGCACAATCAACGTAAATACTGTGAGTTATCATATATACTTCAATCATATCGCCTCTTTGTTTTCTGTAACTAAGAGTTGGCAATTTGAGTTTCCTTAATTGATCCGGATATGATTAGTCCCGAAATCCAGGTATCTGTTCCGTTGCCCTCCTTTACACTGCCTCAATCATGTCAATATTAAGAAACAAAGTGAAACCAACAAGTCCCCCACTTCGTATATGGGGGCCTAAACTATCAATACTGACAATTAGGCAGCAGATATAAACCTTAATATTGTTCGTCATTTCTATGAGAAATCTGAAAGTCTTTGTTATTGTAAACACAGTGCTTGGCTTACACCATTTTACATATTTACTGATCAGATCTGCTATAATTAAAAAGTAATAGCCAGATGCAATAATTAGTCGTTACTGATATTGTAACTTTAATAGTTGTTGTTTAACAAAAGTAATAAGCGTACAAGCAAAGCATTGCCTTTTGGAATATGATTTTTAAAGCAAACCTGCATACTTTTTCAACTTCTTATATATGTGTTAAATGTGTGCTGGTATATTCCAGACAAACGAGCCCCGTACTTCACCTCCTGTCCGGTTAGCCCCGTCAGAGTGTACGCAGACAAAGGGAAAACGTCGGCTAAAGTCGTCTGGGACCCACCAACTGCATATGATAATTCTGATGACATAAATATTACACAGACAATAGGACTGGCCTCTGGGAGTGACTTTGGTGCTGCAGAACATCCCGTTTCCTTTGTAGCTCGTGATTCTAATGGTAATGAATCACCAGTACCTTGCAGTTTCAATGTCGTTGTGGAATGTAAGTAAACTGTTATTATACTAGTATCCTTACTCTATATATATACTTGAAACTGGAAAATCGAACATTGAAACAGTTGGCAAAATCGCACAAGTATGATATATATATACAGTGATTTCAAATAGTTCACCAGGTTGGTCCCAACACTTCGGGAAAACAATTGTTGAGTATGCTTATTAGTGTGCTTACTTGTTGTGATTGACAATGATGACTCGGTTCTCATTTCGGGGACTTGATGTTTACTTGGATGTTACAAGGGATTTACATGGAAGGTGTCGTCGATGAAGCAGAATACGATTACTCTTCACAGTCCTTTTTTCGTATTTTGCTTTAGTTTAATCAATTTTGAGTTCGATTTATGGTTTTGTTGACGCTTCAGTATGCTCTAATTTTGTTTTGATCATTGACTGAAAAGTCGTAAATTGTCTTAATTGTCCTATACTTTTAATTACTCTAGCCCTGGAGTGCGATTCTCCTGATGGAAAGTTCGACGACACCCTAATATCGACGGACTGTCCGGGAACTGAGTACACATATGGAACAGTTTGTAATGTGTCCTGCATCAGAAACTATGCAATAATTGGCAATACTACTATCACCTGTGAAAGAGAAGGACCTGACTCAACTAAAATGGTTTGGGATTGGGGTGGAGGAGCTCAGCCAACCTGTGACAGTAAGTCATTGAAGCGAGTAGCCGATCTTATCACAGGTGTAGTTGTGCAATGTCTACCTCTTCCAAGATTACTTTCCTACTTACCTAAAAGTATACAAATAACACAAACATTTTTGGAACAAGATAATAGACGTTTTGTTTACCGCGTTTGAGAACGTAAACCTACTTACCGTATAAATTAACTTATACTTACTTCAATATTATAAGGTATTATGTAACTGGTTACGTAGGAAATCCTTTTTTTTCAAAAATAAAAAGAGCTGTGAAAAAAACACACACACAGTCATAAAGAGCAAAAGACACAAAAAACTGTTTCGTAGACTTTAGTTTCTTCTCGGTTAAGCTCGAAGGGTTGAAGAAGGCACAAGACAACCAACGACCAAATCTCCTACTGACTCGAGCATGCGTTTTATATCAACTGCATTTGGAATCAATATGAATCAAATTGATTGTAGGCATAAACCAGCGATGTCGAAGAAAATATAATAACATATACATGTATTTAACTACTTATCATTTTCATTTTTAGATAAATGTCCAACTATCCAGCCACCTGCTAATGGCGCGTTTGTCTGTCAGACCGCAGGCAACGAGTACTGTAGGTTGTCGTGTAACGCTGCGTTTGGATATCCTTCAGGGACTAGTAAAGATGCACTATTTGTTTGTACAGATCAACAGTTGTGGGACCCGCCTGAGGCAGACGACTGTACAGGTACATAATCACTAATGTTCTGGTCAGCAAGTATGATCCTAGATAATTTCTTTGTGATTTTGATTAAACAACGTACCAAAATCACCTTGCAAAACATTCCACTCGGTCACATTAAACTGACAACGGCGAACCAATTGGTGTAAGTGCCTTCAACTCTGTTCACCCTGTTAAGCGGTCAGCTTTGGCGATTACGGCAACAACAGGTTCAACCACTGTCAGTCTAATGTTATCGGGTGGAATGAAGCGCTTAGTGCGTTTGGTATAGTATTTCAGTAAGACAATATCATAAACATGACATAGCCAAATGAATACATAACCACACATATACTGTACATAGCGCACATAGAGACGCATTATTACTTGACATAAGCTGTTAATGGAGACAGGTCTGGACATAAACTGATGATAGAGTCCAGTCTTACATGCTGGTGCTGTTGATAGGTCTTTCAACGCTATACTTCCAACTGACCCAATGGAGGATTATATTTCTTGCAGAACGGAGACCCCCGGATATCAATACTATTGGTGCGGAATTGCATTATTTCGTTGGAGACTGCAATGATGAAGCTGTACAGTCCGACCTAAAGGATAAATTTCTCGCTTACATGATCGAATTGGTCAACGGGGGTTGGAGTAATCGATGTCCGAATAACACAGGTATACTATAGGAATGTTTAGTCGTAAAACCGAAAGTTGCTGATGCAAACAGTTCAATTTAACCATAATAATAACTAGTGACAATCTTATATATATTGTTTGCACTTTGACCGATATTTGAATCCACTGTTTTTGTTTGCTAATGATTAAGGCTGTGTACGGGATACTATCAAGGTCATCTGTGGGCCTGTGACATCAGGACGAAGGCGGCGGACAGTGGTGCAGACAGTGGCGCAGACCATGGCTAGATCGCGACCTACAGAGCAGCGAGTTTGGAGCGCAGCTTCCCGAAAAAAGCGAGCCTCTGACAACAGTCACGAAATAACCATTGAATTCACGCTAGAAATTCGCTGGGAAGGCGGCACATCGGCCACCGACCTGGAAACAAATGATCAGGACCTTCAAGATATGATTAATGCAATCAAAACTGAGATAACTAATGGTGGAGGTGCGCTGTCTGTAGGTGATATAACTCCTGATGGTATCAATGCGGATACATATCCATACATTGGATGTCCATTCGGACAGACGCCAACATATCAAGATGATTCAACTAACTGTGGTAGGTTATGATGTATATAAGTACAGGATATCATTCGAAAATATTCAAACAACACTTTTTTTATTGTAACTTTAGAATTCTAATAAATTTGGTAAAATACCAAATGGTTTGCTTAAATAAATTCCAATTACATTCTCATTACCTCTATATATTGACTACGTGTATACATCATCACCAGAATTCATCCGAGCACTACCTTACCTACCTTAATACATGTTACTTCAGAGGGTTGTGCTACCGGGAAGTTTTACGACGCTGTGAGTTCCACGTGTACCAAGTGTCCTGTTGGAACCTACCAGAATGCGAGCCACCAAACTTCGTGTAAAGACTGTCCTCCATTTATGTCTACAAAAGAAACCGGCAGGAAAAACATTTCAGAATGTTTCCGTAAGTTTACTAAAGAAATTGTTTCGTTACCTATTGGCTGAAAATTATCTCCATTTTTTTCAATGAAAGGCTGTCAGTGTGTACATATTATTTTATTCAATGAAAAGAAGATAATTTAAGAATACCATTTGCTAATTGAATATGAACAGAGAAATAAGATCAATCATATGAAGTATCAAGGCGTGAATGTATGTGTTGAATGATTGGAAATCCACAGTCAGTGAAATTTCAGCAGTCTTGTTATTTGACGTGTCCGTACTTGTGATAGCGTTTAAAGAAAGCGAAAAGGTTCGTCAAAATGTTCCAAATATAAATGCCTGTTGTATGTTTCCCTAATACAGTATCAAATCATTATGTAGTTAAAGACATCAGGCATGTAAATCTGAGACATTATTGACGAATCCATGTGTAGTGTAACATATGATATTTCTGATTAAATGTATAAATGTGTCATTAGTTGCTGAATACTGTTATTGATTTTTTCTTAATATTTCAAATTCAAAATGCCAAACAGTATTTCAGCATCCGTCATGTTTGTTTACTTTTTATAACGTAATTCCGGCCAGTGTTGTATTAATGTGCATGGAATGGTATCGCGTGATGCATGACAATTAAAGTCCCATCACCAACACAGCTCTCAAACAGGCTATATAGTGTCGATGTCATGCAGATGTGAGCATACCAAAATGAAGCACACTAATATACATGTACTGAAATGTCTCTTTGCTTATGCAATGGAATTTTGTTTTTCATCCTTTTTCTACAGCGACGTGTTCAGCTGGCAGTTACTCGAAGACCGGAGTAATTCCATGTACGAAATGCTCTGTTGGCGAATACCAGCCTAGTGGGAACAGCAAGAGCTGTAGCAAGTGCGAGGTTGGAAAAACTACAATTGGACGAGGGCAACGTTCGTCACTGGCTTGTTTATGTGAGTAGCAACCTCCGTGAGTTGTACAGCAGATTTTAGAATAGCATACACTGTAATACAAGACACGCCTTCAATGTTGATTAGTTTCTTAAGTATGCTTATGCTGATCACATGAATCGAAGACTCAAAAACCCTATTCCCATCCGTTTTCGTCCGTCGTTTGTAGCCTAATAGTATTTCGGATTTCTTCTCAGCACGAAAAACGGTTTGTGATATTTTATATCAAAGTCGTTAAAAAAGTGACGTCATTTTTTATTTAAGATCCCAGGGGTCGAATATGACAAAAATGCACTTGACGTCTTCTCAGAAACATAAGGCCTACGGTCGTGATATTTGGTTTGAAGTACATTGTAGCTCGGATGCAGATTTATCAAAGCCGTTCAGGTAAATGATCTTACCCTTTACTCTTATAACGGGGATGAAAGAAGCAAAAATTACGTAAACCACCAAGCTTGTCATTCAAGTCATGGGTAGTGTGTACAATATCTTCTCGAGAATCATAAAGCCTAACGTAATGATATTTGGTCGGAAGATCTTTAAACAAAAGAACGTGATCTTTATTCAAGATCACAGAGATTGAATATGCCGAAACCGTAGTCATTAGAACTTATACCGGAAATATTATATAAAAGCACGCTGACTGTTTCACATTAACGAACCGAGCCATTCTTTCATTTTTGTTCAATTGTTATACTTAGCTCACCTTTACGTCCCATGGACCTTTTGTTTCAGGTCTTATTTTGTTTCCTATATTTGCACTATGAATTTCTTTGTGTTGAGTTTCTTTAATTGATATTTTTTTATACGTTAAACACAAAATATGACGATTGGTGATATTTTGGGATCTTTGAATTGGGTGTGGTTGACGGACGCCTGTGTAGTCGTTTAATCTGTAAAGTAGTTACTTCATTGCCGCTGTGAGCGGCTGTGATGTTTGTATGCGCTTCAGGTCGTTTAGAAAGACATTTGCTGGTAGCAAAGACTCGTTAATCATGGATTTTAATTTGTGAACCGTTTGGAGACGACCTTCGATTTAGGATGATTATTATTTACTAATTTGACAGTAGGCTGTCGGATCTGTCTAAATTATTGACATTCTCATTTACATTCAACGAATAATAAATATATATTAAGAACTATAATTGTAATTGATAATCTGTCGTAGTCAATGTTTGTTTACTTTCAAAATGTTAGACAAATAATCATTAATTTGAATGATGTTTCACAAAATAATTACATATTTTATGTAGTATACCTAACGTAAATAGCAATCGAAATGTACTATTAATTCGATTGTTATTGTCATTGGATGATAAATAAGCATTTTATTTAGTTAGTCTTGACCATATACACTAATTTAACTCCCACACTTGGTCATATGTTTGGATTTGGTTATATTAGTTTTAACACCTCTTAACAAGTTTTTATAATGATGAACAGATCTGACTCGCCCTGTAACTACATGTTGTAGTTATATGTTAATGGGGCGCAAAGCAAAAACAAACAGAACTAATCTGTATGGATTACTATTAGATAAAAACAACATTCCTTGTTTTAGCCTTTGATGCAGTGCTAAGTTCTGCCGGGAAGAACATGACATTTCCACATCTTACGAAGACTCTTGACGAGTTAACTCTGATGTTTTGGCTGCAGTGCCCTACCGGAAACGTCACCAGACCGTCATTTGGATTTGATAACGGTAGCTTCTATACGGACCTACTTGCCCTTGACAAACAAACACTGACGTTATTTGGGTGTGTATGCTTTTATATGATTACAACATGAACAATGTATTATGTGATACCAAACCATTAAACTTTGAAACAATGATTGAAATAAAATGTATTTAATAGAAAGTATCCATTATGCTTTAATCGTACCACACCAGTTCGACCGTCGGCGACCGGGTAGATCAGTCGGTAGAGCGTCTGTTACGAGCTAGGTTAGTTCTTTCTTCGAACCGTTATCTTGTATTGCACTTTATTTCCTCCTGTTACAAATTGTCAAGATTATATAATCTAGACTTGTTTTCAACACTTCCTGAATGCTTTGCAAGGGGATATCCAAACTTGAATTGAACATAGTTCTGTAAACGTTCATTTTTAGCTCAAATGGTAAAGTTTCCGTCTAGAGTTATTGTGGTCGTAACTCGTACCCCGTTCTGACAGTTACACCTCTCCTGCCCTTCATATTAATATATAATGTGTAATTTAATTGCAAAGCTCTTTCTTTAGTATAACAAAAAATGCATGACATCTTTATTTAAGCACAATCATTTATCCTTTCTATGATTAACATGAACGATGAATTAAGACATATTTTATTTGCTTGTGACTTCTTTTTAGATCTACGATCCAGTTTGTGACAGAAGGTTGGACCCATTTTGCATTGACATGGACAAAATCTACAAATCAAGCCAGACTCTTGATCAACGGTATTAATAGCAGCGTTGTTCCAGTCACAGCCGGAAACTTTGCTGTTCCTGGCTCCTATCTCACAATGACGCAAGGCAATGGAACTCAAGGCAGTATGTTACCTTGATATATGTTTAACTCTAGTAATTAACAGACATATTTTGCGAGTTTGGATCGATTGATCATATCGCAACGGTCATTTTTGAGACAAAACAGATAAATCGTGGAGGGTTACATTGTACTTGATACTTTTCATTGTGTTACATTTTTGTACTTGCTATTCTGTCAATATCTACTCTTGAATAATAAATAAGGTTTTTTTATGAAAGCATCTGCTACTTTCCCTAGGTTTAATTAGACGGTCATTAAACAACGGAAATAGAGATGAATGAAATTATAACAAATACGTTTATATTGATATTTAATATACTTTTTAAACATCAATGTATGCTTTTCTTAGTCTATTATATCATGTCAAAAACATAAAAAAGACAAAAAAATGAATGAATTCCGCCTTTTTTTTCTGCAAACTGACAACGTATTTATGGTTAAATTTAGCAGCAATTACGAACACAGGATTTGTCAGTTAACATCGATTGAATCTTACAATGTAACATCAATGTCTCAGAAGTGGTTATGTATAATGATTGTTTAAACATGGAGATTATTGAATACGCGTGTGTAAATAGTACGTATTCTGAGCATGTGTTGCTGAAGGATATTTAAAGTGGAAACTACAAAGAAAAAAAACCATGATCTATATAATTATGTACAAACAAAACTTTAAATTGTACTTCAAATCGAAAAAATATATATATATATCAACATTACTTTCAAACAGGACTTTTGTGGAAATACATGTAGCAAAGATTGAAGAATGGTTAATATGTCTGTTTCGTGATATATCATATTATCATTCTATATATCTCTAGGCTGTCGGGTGTCCGGATTACAGATGACAGACACGAGCAGACCCGATGCTGACATACAGACAGATGCCAGCACGTGTAGCCCCAACACGGACAGTTCTGTCTACACCATGGATAACCTTATAGACCAAGCCGGCATCGACATAGAAACACCCTCCAAGTGTGACGGTAATGTTTAAACACCCTCCAAGTGTGACGGTAATGTTTAAACACTCTCAAAGTGTGACGGTAATGTTTAAACACCCTCCAAGTGTGACGGTAATGTTTAAACACTTTCAAAGTGTGACGGTAATGTTTAAACACTCTCAAAGTGTGACGGTAATGTTTAAACACCCTCAAAATGTGACTGTAATGTTTAAACACCCTCCAAGTGTGACGGTAATGTTTAAACACCCTCAAAGTGTGACGGTAATGTTTAAACAGTCTCAAAGTGTGACGGTAATGCTTAAACACCCTTCAAGTGTGACGGTAATATTTAAACACCCTCAAAGTGTGCCGGTAATGTTTAAACACTCTAAAAGTGTTACGGTAATGCTTACTTCGTAACAATTATTTAGTTTACTATAGGAATTCACGTTGTCGTAGTCTTTTAAAAGACTAGTTTAGGACATTTTCTTTCTCTGACATTTTAAACGTAAAATAAACCAGGCATTAGAACATGAAGCCCCTGTTTGTGATAATATCTATTACCCTGACACGTCATGAAGTTTGAGCATTATATAACAAGTCATAGTGTGAAATTCTGCATTGGCAAGGGCGCAATTCTGAGTAAGGTGCCTACTGCATGAGCATTTCTGTGATATAGCACTATAAAGTTAGCATCAGGTCCTCAATCCATTAAACTTTGTCAGTGTCCTTTTAAAGGTAAACACATTTGTATTTCAGATTTCAGATATATTTTTTTGTTTAAACAAATGGATTAAGCAACCTAACGTAGCCTGTATCAGTTCACTCCTCGTAAATACATCAAGACACCTTCCTCGACACATATACAAGTACAATCAGTAAATACATCAACACACCTCCCTCGGCACATATACATGTACAATCAGTAAATACATCAACACACCTTCCTCGGCACATATACATGTACAATCAGTAAATACATCAACACACCTTCCTCGGCACATATACATGTACAATCAGTAAATACATCAACGCACCTTCCTCGGCACATATACAAGTACAATCAGTAAATACATCAACACACCTGCCTCGGCACATTTACAAGTACAATCAGTAAATACATCAACACACCTGCCTCGGCACATTTACATGTACAATCAGTAAATACATCAACACACCTTCCTCGGCACATATACATGTACCATCAGTAAATACATCAACACACCTCCCTCGGCACATTTACATGTACAATCAGTAAATACATCAACACACCTTCCTCGGTACATATACAAGTACCATCAGTAAATACGTCAACACACCTGCCTCGGCACATTTACATGTACAATCAGTAAATACATCAACACACCTCCCTCGGCACATTTACATGTACAATTAGTAAATACATCAACACACCTCCCTCGGCACATTTACATGTACAATCAGTAAATACATCAACACACCTCCCTCGGCACATATACAAGTACAATCAGTAGATACATCAACACACCTTCCTCGGCACATTTACATGTACAATCAGTAAATACATCAACACACCTCCCTCGGCACATTTACATGTACAATCAGTAAATACATCAACACACCTCCCTCGGCACATATACAAGTACAATCAGTAAATACATCAACACACCTTCCTCGGCATATATACATGTACAATCAGTAAATACATCAACACACCTTCCTCGGCATATATCTTAATTTAATACAATTGTAATTCAGTTTAATTTTCTTTCGCTTTTAGCGGTTGACGAGTGTGCAGCAAATCGATGTGGAGTCCACTTTTGTGAGAATCTGCTCAACACATACAAATGTTCTTGCAAGAGTGGTTACACGGGGCAAAACTGTGAAATCGCTCCCAACTTCTGTGTCAACCACCAGTGTGAGCATGGAGCGACATGTGTCAGTGGGGCCTGGAATTATACGTGTGTGTGTCCAGGGAACTTCAAGGGAGCACTGTGTGAAGACGAACTAGGTACATGTAATATTAACATGATTTTGTTTCTGATATATCTAAGAAATGCAAACTTTGTTTTTGGTTTTATGAACCATTTGCAGCTATTGATAAACATTACATCATGCTAAACATCAGGTTTTTAACATTAAGACGAGTTTGTTTAATTATGTCATTTGAGTAATGATAAGTTTGTGCTTTACCTCTCTCTGAAAAAAAGTGAACGGGAATTGGGCAGAATGGGGAGAATATGACCAGTGCAGCAAAAGTTGTGATGGAGGCTTCAAAACAAGGATACGAACATGTTCCAACCCTTCGCCGGGGCCGGATGGTGCCAATTGTTCTGGAAGTAGCCAAGACCAAGCTTCCTGCAATACAGATCCCTGTCCTGGTAAATGCATTTTTACACTTATTAATACCACTCAAACTTAACACCTAAAACGATTCATGTCTGGCAACCGATAGTTTTAATATGCAAGAGAATGTCTCATTCGATATTGAATTATTGCAGAATGCGATCCATTTGGAATACTTCTGTTGAAAAGCCGGAAAACAGAGCAAGACTTTTGTATTGGTAATGGCGATTACACACGATGTCACGTGAAGTGTCAAACAGGAATGGAATTCGTCAATCAACCCCTTGATTATTATGAATGTGGCGCCAACACTTCGTACCAGTGGACTGGGATTCCTCCTAGCTGTGCAGGTGAACACCATTGATACATACTGAAGTATATGCAAAATAAGATTCAAGAAAGCCAATGTTTAGTACCAAAACAATAATTACTTTGAAGAGCTTATATAATTTTATATTGATTACTATACAAATGATTCAGGACCTTAAATCTTCAATGATTTTGATATTCATACACGAAACAATTATTTAATTAATTTATTAATTTTGTATATTCATTGTCAAGGGTCCTCGAAACAACTGAAGACGAGCAACTCCGTAGACCAGTAGGCTAGTTATTATTCCCCGCGAAACGCGTTTACGCGGGAAATTAATTTGTTTACGTCCGTCTGTCCGAGGGCCTTGTCCGAGCAATATCTTAAAATCCCTTGTTTTGGATTGTCATGATATTTCATATGTTGATTGGTCATTGGTACAGATGACCCTTATCAATATTCAGGTCAAATGGTCAAAGGTCAAGGGATAACTTTAAACAATTAGCTTCTGCCAAACAAAGGTGTACGCCAAGGTGATGTCATCGGTCCTTACTGTTTCTAATTGCATATAACAACAACTGAACAATCCTCTGTCATCTGATTGAAGGTCAAACTCATATTTATGCCTCCCTTCAAAGAAAATGGGTTGCTTGCTTCCGTGTTAAGTGTGTCCTTAACTTCAGCAGCAAGATGCCACCTGAGTTACTCTGTAAGCTCTTAAATAAATACTATTTTGTAGACATTTCAGACCACAGTTCAAAATACGTTCCACGAACATCAACTAAACATTTCATACATGTAAGGCTAATGCCCTTGTTGTGACTTTTTCTGTTGATTGCGTTTCGTTTTCTCGTTTGCTTTGTTTCCATGAAAGAAACAACAAAATTGCTTTCTGGGATACAACATACCGCGGGGATAATGCAACGCTTTGCGGCTCCTTGTTTAAATAGAGTTACACTTGTTAAAACAAGTTAGATTAGTGAAGAGTTTGTTTGGGTTAGATAATTGTCCTATCAACTTGCAGAAGATCAAACTGGCTTGTATTCTTTTAATAAAATGCACAGATTAGATATTTCGTTCCATATATTTCAGAATCTATTCCCGGACGACGTTTGAGCATTAGTACATCAGTGACGTACAATGACGCCCTCCCCTGTGGAGGGGACACCAATCAGGCCTTAGAGACGGCTGCAGGAGAGGCCCAGTGTATACGTAACAACGCGTGTACCTCGTCAGTGTCCATAACTGGATGCTCGTCAAGACGGCGGCGAGATACAACAACAACCGCACAGATCTCCTTCTTCATCAACCTAGATGATCTTGAGAATTTCAATCTGACTGCGTTGCTAGATCATAATATTGGTAGGCATGAGAAATTACTCCTGCAATAATAAATGTTATAGTGACTCATTGGATTCATTTTGAAGCTTCACTATTAAAGCGTACTGAGACCTATCGCGAGTGGAAGCCGGCGCATTCACTGTTAAACACATACATATGTATATGTGAAAAATATCGCATATTAGTACTTTAAACGTACATATTTTAGCGGTGTAATTATTTTAGCGGTAATATTATTTAAGCGGTGATATTATTTTAGCGGTAATAATTATTTTAGTAGTGATATTATCTTAGCGGTAATATTATTTTAGTGGTGATATTATCTTCGCGGTAATATTATTTTAGTGGTGATATTATTTTAGCAGTGATATTATCTTCGCGGTAATATTATTTTAGTGGTGATATTATTTTAGCGGTATTTTTTTTCGCGGTGACAGCATTCCTCTTAATTATGATCGCACTAATAACTGTTTCTGCGCAGTGCTTTCTTTTAGTGTTGTGAGTGCATCAAAGTATCAATACACTCATCTGTTTTTAATTCTGTTTTGCGCTTAACTTTGAGTGCGCCAAGATAAGATTCATGAACAGAGGAAAAAAAAACAGCAAAGGATTTCACGTGGATTATAAGTTTACCTGAAATTCATGCTAAGAAACATTGGCTTTGTAATGATTTATGTTAGGCTCATTATGTCTAGCTTAGTATTTTATCCATGTTTTGTTTATTTTCCTTAGTATTAATAATACCTTCGTGTCAATTTGAAAATTGAAGATCTTTTAATATTCAAATACGCTAAGGAAACTTAACACAGCAATGGTATTAAACATGAAATATGATATTAAAACACACATATGTGAATCTTTAAAAAAAAAACTTAGAATTTCAAAACTTGACATTTTTCTTTTTATAAAATTTCTTATCAATTTGAAGTGTTGTATCAAAAAACGAATGTTACTAAATTATCAACACACACAATATACAAATTCTCAATAAATACCCATTTATTCCTCAAACATTTACACCGCATGATAGAAATATAAAACTGAATTTTATTTCTATCATGAATATAATATATGTTCATGAATATGATATATGTTCATGAATACAAGATATATATTAACGTTCTCTCCATCAGTGAGTGCGGACCTCCAGACCTATCTTACTGCAATGACGGAGTTAGAAGAGACTGCACAGGAAATAAACAACACCGCCTCTGACTTTTTTGCCGTGAATGTCAACAACGTCACTTATAACATTGACCCGAGCACGTTTACTGTGGATGCAGTGATCACGTGTTCGAACGGTTCCGTGGCAACCGACGGTGCCTGTGGTAAGTACATCATATACTAATATGTATCTATTCTCCCATATACGCGTTCACACATCTGTACATTTAGGAAAAGAATGCAACTACATGTAGTGCGTGGCGACTTGCATGCGAGTGTTTGTGTTGTGGCTTCCTTGTTATCCCTTTTCGTGTGACTTCAGCTGTTTAATTTAAACAAAATAAATCTAAGTTACAAAGGACAGTAGAAAAATGTTTTATATCTAAAAGGTGCATCACATGTGTGTGTTACGTCATCTTTTATCAATCACCTTTTAACCGTAGTATGCTGTTTTTCAAACATAGCAAATAGTAAGTTATTTAGCTTGGTGTGTTCCATTTTTGTCTGGGTCTTTGAAGAAATATAGCTTGTTGAATAAGTGTTTTTTCTTGCTAAAACCATTGCTATCTGGGCCCAGTTGTTCAAAGGGTGATTAGCTTAATCACTATTTAACGACATTTTTCAAACTTGAATAATTCTGTCAATATACAAGTTACAATCTTCAAATTTTGTATGTAAATTGGCAATATGAGGTATTTGATATCTGCAAAGTTTTAAATAAATTTATGGTTTCATTTTAAAGTTACAGGATTATTAAAATTTGCACTAATCACTGATTAATCTAATCATCTTTTGAACAACTTGGCCCTGATATAATGTCTAGCACGATAGTCTGATGGAATTCATCAATTTTGATAAGAAGTGTTGAAAAAGCCATGACTCTTTGGTAAGGTGGGCACTTACCATTTTAGTGAGTATATCAAATGAAAAAAAAATTCTTATCAAATCACCCTTCGTGGTGGATATCTTACACCCACGTGGTCGGGCAGGTTAACCCGTAAGACGTAAGCGTTACATGTTAAGCACTAATGATTAATTTAAGACTTCTATTACTCAATATTTTATGTGATATTGATTACAGTAAAATGCCCTGCGGGTACAAGAGAAAGGAACGGTTGGTGCGTCTTCTGCGATAAGGGGACTTACCAGAACGAGGAAGGACAGATCGAGTGCGTAGCGTGTCCAACTGGCTATACAACACAGTTCGTCGGGACAATCGACATCGCTAACTGTTCTGGTATCTGTTTTGGATAGTGATCTAATTCTTATTGTCTTTTCCTAATGCTTTATAACAAACACAATTGATTCTTAATTGTTGTCTTTTTTCCTTAGCTGAAAAAAAGTTTTGTTGGCGCTTCTCTATTCTCTGATTTAAAAAAAAATCAGTGTCTAAATAAACATATTATTTCAAACTTATACTTATATATACAGCATGAACAAGCATTGGAGGTTTTGTGCAAAAATAAGTGGAAATAATAACAATACTGTTTTAAGAGCATACCATTAAGTACGAAAACCATTTCAATGAGATATGTTCAAAATTGTTTTATTTTATTAGTTGACGCTACGTCGACGGCCAGTACAACAGATACAACACTGTCTGGTTCAACTGCTATCATTGAGGAAACCACGGAGACTTACACAACTATACCAACAACCACGACAACTACCACTACTATACCAACAACCACGACAACTACCACTACTATACCAACAACCACGACAACTACCACTACTATACCAACAACCACGACAACTGCAAGTACTATACCAACAACCACGACAACTGCAAGTACTATACCAACAACCACGACAACTACCACTACTATACCAACAACCACGACAACTACCACTACTGTACCAACAACCATGACAACTACCACTACTGTACCAACAACCACGACAACTGCAAATGATGTATCAATAACCACAACTACAACTACTGAACGACCATCGAATAAAGAACCTGGTAACAACGATCAATCGCCCGGACATGAGAAAGGTATATCAGCTTTACTATAAATATTTTCAGCTAATGCTGGTCGAAGTGGAGGATGGTCAATTATACAATAAGCATTATAATTCTCCTCATGTTTGAGTAAATTTATCTGAAGTGAATGCAGCACAAACTAGCATTCTGCTCAGATAATGCTGTAAAACATTGAATGTCCAGACGATTAAACTATTTACTAAAAGAATAAAACGACGTCTGCAAATGTAGTGGATGCAGTAAGGAATGTGTTACATTACTAGAGCCATTAGCTGTGCATTTTTTCTTTAATATTCTTTGGAAATCACTGACATTACCAGAATGTTTTATCTTCCGTTCTAACATATACTACGAACATCTGCTGAGGTATATTGAACTCTTATACATGAAAACTCATGATTTTCAGAAGTATGATTAAATAAAACACACATCATGCTTCGTGAAAAAAATACGTAAATGTAATTCTAGCATCAACAGGAATCTAAGAATTAACTAAGCGTTTTAGCCGCTTATTTGAACACATTCTAAGAAATATGCTACAAAAAGATAAAAAAAAAAAATATATTGATAACTCTGATATCATTATATTTTAAAATCAGTGATATTTCTTCCCAATTAAACTGTATCATTTATGCAATAATTAAGATCTTGACCAACTGCTGTGGGATCAATTAATCAACTCATATAACTAAAACAAATCATAAATACATTCATGTGTTACAATAATTTTAGCTGACACAACCGTTATCAAATCTTGATGAATAGCATCTTTAAACTGGAAAACTTTTAGCCATTAAGCAATTAAGTGAATAGTCATTTCAGTACTTTGACCTTCTGCTTATGTGAAAAAAATCTTTTTTTATAAGTAAGAGTGATATATCTTGTGATATTGATATCGTATAATCCGAAATGATAATCTTTATTTCTTATATAAATATATTTGTAGGAGTATCGCTCACAGTGCTGATCGTTCCGATAGTGTTGGTGTGCCTCGCTGTTACGGCATTGGCTGTTTCAGTTGTCGTTTTTATCAAATATCGCAAAAAAGCAAGGTTTGTTTTTTTTATTAATAATTTTGTTATTTAAATAAAGCAGGATATTACCTAAGCTTGTTATATCATGTTGTTCAACATACTTCAGAAAGAAAACATATGGTATAAAATATTGTTAACAAGCTTTATTCGTTTATGCTAAAGAAATTCATGCAGATATGTATTTGATCAGGAGATATTATGATTCGAATATCTTTTTAAGAAATATGAAGAAAATAGGACATATCATTTTTAACATTTGTGGGGCATAAATATATTTGAAATGCGAGCTTTGCTCGTTTCTTGATATGATCTTATACTATAAAAAAAAGTTCGCATAATATGCAAGTCGAAGAACTGGCGAATTAAAAATCGTTTCAGTTTCGACATTTTATCCTTAAAAATTGTACAAATGAAAATGACACATCCACAATTCGCATTTACAGACTACGGTTCAGACAACAGTACACATCACAGGGAAGTTCTGCCTCTATCAATATGGTAAACCCAGGATTTCCTGAGAAGCTTGAACACCTACCAGGCTCCGTCTTGTACGCAAAGGGTCCGAGTGTCTTACCGTCCTCAACATCACTGACAATGAAGCAATAAGTGTGATACATAATGACAAGACTGCTTGAATATTTGCTGATTTATATTACATTGTATCAACATTGTATATTAGAGAACACCGTCCAGTTTGCAAATGTTACAACCTTACATACAAGAGATTGATCGCTAGATTAAGTTCATTAGCCTTAAACAGACACTACAGATCATTTTTAATTGTAAGCATAGCTGTTGATAAGACATTAAATCAACAAAACAACCGTTGTTCAAATCTATCATTTGGTAGAATTACATGGAGATGAGTTCATGAATGTTTTTTGCTGTTTTCCCCTGTTTTAAGTGAGAGCGTTTTGTGCATTCTGAAACTGTAATCCCAAGGTAGCTAATTCCCCCGCAGGATAACTAAATAACTAATACCTACCATCAATATTACCTCAAACTTATATATAAGTGTTTCAAGCAATATCATACACAAGGTCAATACTCCCACAGAATTTGGTAGCATATGTATCATTTAGTGACCTCGATCTTGGTGTTTAAATTACAGAAATTGGAACTGGTTCGAGATATTTTTGGGATATTTAACTTAAAGGGTTGTTACTCCCTTCAAAACGGTTAAAATACCGATGCACAACTACATAATATAGAGAGGACTCAAGTCAATAAAATTTACCAGTAAGTTATAACTGCGCGATATTTCGTAAAAATGGTTGAAATATGAAGCCGAAATGCCGCGCACAAATACATGGTATACGGAAAACTCACATGAAGCTCGATTAAAATTGGCCGGTTAGTTATAAGATATAGAGATTTTATGAAAATTAATTTTGCACAAGGGGACGTAACTCTCTTAAAAATGGGTCGAAATTTGAAATCAAAATATTAACGTACAACTACATAAGCCACTTCGACTGAGGTCGGGAAACAGATCATTAAAAGGCGGTTCCTTGGATGTCCACTTACGATACATCATTGTCTCTATTGTCTTTATGGGAGGATTGGTCGGGTGGTTAACACCCCAACTTTTCGCGTAGGCGAGTCGGAGCTCGATCCCCGAATTCGTCGTACGCATGGAATATTCATAGAAAAAGTTCTTCTCCTGTCCATTTATCTCTAAACATACTGGTGGAGTATTATATGGTTTGAGATGGGTGTAACGGTATATGTGTTGTAGCATTCAAGGAAGTTAAAAAAATGTCGTTGGAAGCAATCGAATGCAATACCTCTCTAGCTAATGTACATGGGCATACGCACATATCGATTTTTTAGCCAGGTGACTTAGCTCCTGATAAAGCAGTTCCTGCAAATTCTTAAGAATTGTAAATATTGATTGTATAAATATTGTATATCTGTACTAAAAAGCTCGTTAGAGCAGGTTTGTTAGCAAGATAGAGTGCTATAATGCTGTATAATATGTATTTATTTATCAACGTGTTGTTATGAAATGTGGAACAGTTTAATTAAGTTAAATTCATAGTTAATATCACAAAAACATCAGGTTCATTACAGTATCTGTGAATAATAAAAGCACTTTCATTTGTCTAATCTGTGTTCCTGTTTTTTGTGTTCGATGAAAGAATGTATTGCGAAAAACAATCACACTAGCAATGCTGAACTGTTGACCACAAAAACAGTGTCACATCAACAAGTCACATGGAATGTAGTGAAATTGACGACTGTTAAATAGTTTAGATTGTTACAGACAAGTACAGAATTCACATTCTTTAAGGTAAGATTAGAAACAGTACGAGAAAAGTTATTTCTCGCGTCCAAGAAAATAACGTGGTTGTTGCGTTATCCCCAATGGTTACTGAAAAGCAGTTAACTTAAGGTGCCTGAACTCATTTTGAATCTTAAAGAACTAGGCCTGTTTGATAACCTAGGTAACCCCACTTACACATTGACTGGTATTTCGAAAGGTAAAATACTGCCTAACCATGATTCTGTATTACAATATTTCAAAATACCGGTTACTGAGCAAGACTCTGACCTACCTCGCCTTTATTGGATACCGAAACCACACGAGGATAATTGTAATCAATATTTTATCGCTGGCTCTGCTAATTGCTCGACCAAGCCATTATCAAAACTGTTTACTACCATTCTTATTACCATAAAAGCGAGGCTTCAGTATTATTGTGACACTGTCTATTCCGGAAGTGGAATTAACGGAATGTGGATTTTTAAAAACTCGAAAGATCTTTTGATCAGTCTTGAACACCCCCTCCTAAAAATGTCTTTTCGGTCAAAACATTTGTTTTTTCCACCCTATACACTACCATACTTCATACAAAATTGAAGGAACGTCTTTGATATCTTGTTATGAGAGCTTTCTTTTCCAGGAAAGGCGGACGACGATACAAATATATGGTAGTGGGCTATCTTGGAACATACTTTGTGAAAAACACGACAAAAGCTATGATGAAATATACTGAAGAAGATATTTTTTGTCACATCCAAGTAAACATCAAGTTCTCAAAATGAGAACCGAGTATCATTGTCAATCATAACAAGTAAAGAAAGATCTTTTGATCAATCTTGAACACCCCCTCCTAAAAATGTCTTTTCGGTCAAAACATTTGTTTTTTCCACCCTGTACACTGCCATACCTCATACAAAATTGAAGGAACGTATTTGATATCTTGTTACGAGAGCTTTCTTTTGCAAGAAAGGCGGACGACGATACAAATATATGAGCATAATCAAAAACGTCCATCTTCATATCGCTTAATGATACAGAATATTTTTCAATGAGACAAAGATGGCTACCATAAAACTTGCCCATAGTTCTGATCAACCTGCATCTCTCGTATCCCTGTGCCGTAAGTTTGTTCGTCAGCAGTTGACATCTATCAAAAGAATCTCGATATTCAGAGCAAGCCCTAAATAACGAATCAACTGCGACATGTAAACACCATAGGATGGAGAAGCAGGGATGTTACTATCAAGAAAGAGAATGTTCACGATCGGAAAATCGATAATCGTCACGTTTATCATACAGCTTAGCAGTAAGTAAGAAGAAAGTATTACGTCTTTAGAGAAACCGGTGAATGTGTAAGTATGGTTACCTTGGTTACAAGCATGCCTATTTCTTTTTGCAAACATTAAATGTAATAGTGTAAAAGCCTCCCGATATTATTTTTAACACCAGGGAAAGTCTCCACATATTAAAACATGATGGCGCCTTTGAAAAGAAATATTAGTGTACCCATGCAAAGTTACATGGTTTTAAAGCCACATCATCAGTCAATGCGAAATTGAACCAGGCAATATGTCAAATAATATCATATAGTATATACAAAATATTTATCAAATGTCCTATTAATATATGTGGGCATTTAAGGATGTGTTCTTCTGAGGTTTCAGTCACGTTCATGTCTCGTTTTGATAGCATTTAAAGATGTTATATTATATAGAAGAAAGTCAGATGAATTTTAATAGCATATAAGCATCTGAAAATTGTGTCAAACTTAATTATAGGCGTCTGTTGCTCGAGTACTTTTATTATGAACAAGATAATTCAACGAATTACAGTCCCCCACCGGGTTGTTATCTCGAGATCCAATAGCAATGAGTGAGAATCTCGAGATGCAATAAGGTCATGTATTTTCTTCAATGTATTGAAAGGTGAAGATGTAGTTTACAGAGACCCGCTTCTATACAGGAACCATCCATTCTCACTAAATACATGTACACTGTAGGTATACTCTATAAATGATCTCTATATAAAGGACACAAGTCTATGAAGGACACCTTTAGTTTTTCAGGTCAAAATATAGGTCACTGTGACCCGGTTTTGTTACGCGACACACCGCCTTCCCATAGGGAACTATACTACCAAGTACAAAGTTCTAATCCTTAATAGTGTAGGAGATAGAGCCCGGACAAGCTTTTACTTTAATGTAGGTCAGAGGTCAAAATATAGCAAAATAAAGGTCACAGTGACCCAGTTTTGGTACGTGACACACCGCCTTCCCACAGGGAACTATACTACCAAGTATAAAGTTCTAATCCTTAATAGTGTAGGAGATAGAACCTGGACAAATTTTTCTTTCTTTAATGTAGGTCAGAGGTCAAAATATAGGTCACAGTGACCCGGTTTTGGTACGCGACACACCGCCTTCCCACGGGGAACCATACTACCCAGTATTAAGTTCTAGTGCTTTATAGTGTAGGAGATAGAGCCCGGACAAACTTTTACTTTAATGTAGGTCAGAGGTCAAAATATAGCAAAATAAAGGTCATAGTGACCAGGTTTTGGTACGCGACACACCGCCTTCCCACAAGGAACCATACTACCAAGTATTAAGTTCTAGTCCTTTATAGTGTAGGAGATAGAGCCCGGACAAACTTTTACTTTAATGTAGGTCAGAGGTCAAAATATAGCAAAATAAAGGTCACAGTGACCCAGTTTTGGTACGTGACACACCGCCTTCCCACAGGGAACTATACTACCAAGTATAAAGTTCTAATCCTTAATAGTGTAGGAGATAGAACCTGGACAAATTTTTCTTTCTTTAATGTAGGTCAGAGGTCAAAATATAGGTCACAGTGACCCGGTTTTGGTACGCGACACACCGCCTTCCCACGGGCAACCATACTACCAAGTATTAAGTTCTAGTGCTTTATAGTGTAGGAGATAGAGCCCGGACAAGCTTTTTCTTTAATGTAGGTCAGAGGTCAAAATATAGGTCACAGTGACCCGGTTTTTGTATGCGACACACCGCCTTCCCACAGGGAACCCACACACTTAGTATGAAGTTCCAGTGTCTTATAGTATGGGAGATAGAGCCCGGACAAATAGTGTGCGGAAGGACGGACGGACGGACGGACGGACGGACGGACGGACGGACGGACGGACACAACGCAAACCTATAGTCCCCCCCGGATTCCGGTGGGGGACTAATTAAAAAAACAATTTGGTGACAACACCTTTCTGTGTATATTTGTTGCAATTCGCGAAAGGCCCAAATTTCACCTCTTTGATGCAAGATCGATCTCTTAAAACATTTTTATAATAGCAAGCTCAGTTTTGCTGATCAACTTTATAATGTTTGTTTTTTGAACCCAGAATTGTGAAAAATAACACAATAGTAAAGTAGGAAAAATGAATCACACTAACCCCACCCCACCCCTCACTTCAATTCACTTATTATTACAGATTGGTATATTTGACTTATCATAGTACAAAAACGAGCACACTAACATACATGTATTATATTTGCATTTTCTGTCATAAACTCCTTTTCCAAAAATGCATATGAGAAAAAAACTTAAAGGCAGGAAGTTTGTTACTTTTCAGAAGAACAGGACCTTAATGGCGTGCATCCATGTGTGATGAGTATGCGTGTATGTGTGTTAATGTGTCAGAGACAGGGCATGTTGGTGAACTTGCCTCATTGTTATAGCGCCAGTCTAAGCAGACTTACCTGCTATCTCACTGAAATACTCTATGTGTGAAAGGCATCCAATAGAGTATAACGAAACTAGATGAACAAGTTTTAGCAGAGGAAACTGAATAGACTTTGGTTTGTCCTAGGGGATAGAACCTTTACAGAAGTGACGTTCAGCAAAAGGCCTTTTGAAAGGCAATGTAAAAGGAGACATTATAAAGGAAAATGTGGTTTAAATGATTCTGACAATTTTTGATCACGGATGAAATATTGAAGTAAACTTGTATAAAAAACTTTCTACGTTTCAATTATGTAAAACCATAAACAGTGCAAGTGTAATATCCTTCAATAAATCTTTTGCTATCAACATCACATGTTTTGCAAAATAATGAATTGTTCCTTTAGATATTCATTTCTATGAGGTTGGGGTAAGAAATGCATTATACGTAAGAGGCGACTTGATTTAGGGCATGATCCTTTCTCTTCTTAATTAACAAATCTCTTCTTCCTAATGCCATGCAATGTTTCAAGTAAATTTAGCTAATAAGAAAAGTTGCTCGATGAGCCATGACATTTTAGCTTTGTAAATAATATAAGGTATCAAATAAAGAGTGAAGTTAACGTAAGCGAATCGCTTCGTCAAAGATAATCAGTTAAATACTAAGATGTGAAATATTTATTGGAAACCAAATCGATGAGACACATCGATAACAGCACCTGTTCATCAAGGTATTGATATTTTCCTTTATCTATTACATCCTAGCTCCCTGACCGTTTAGACTATGCTCTAGACTACAATTAACATGCCATCGCAGTAGACGTTCCTTACCCAAGGACCGATACAATGGTGTTAGGTTTTGATAGAAACAAAGTCGGGTACTTAAACATGGACATCAGACATTTGGTAATGTTATACCTTGTCATCGAAGGACAAGCCGGTAAGTGGTTTTCAGAACGATTTTTAATGAACAAATATAAAGTTATAAGTTTTTGGGGGTCTCATTTTAATGCTACAATAATCTGCAATATATTTCGAACAAGTCAAACTGAAAAAAACCTGATTAAATGATTAAGAGAATGGGTAAATTACAAGATGCATTGCATATAAATAAACACAGGTGTATTTCCATTGAAATGTATTGCGAGAGCAAACGTTGTTATGAGACTATAACAACATTTGCTATTGTAACGTTATCTATGTCTATTGAGACGTCATCAGTTTCATTATTGTCAGCACTTGATTGGCGTTTAAAGAAAACTGTAAAAACAATACCCAAAAAGATAATATAAATAATAATTATTTTAGCAAATTGCATGGTTCTAAAACACACATTTCTATTGCTGCTAAGCTCAAGTGACTTCATTGAGTTTATCATCAACAGCAATGTGTAGGGTAGGATCAGACCAACTTTTACTAAAATACTTAGTTCTTATTTTTTTTCCTCCTCTAAGGCAGACCAAATTGCATATAACGGACATCGACATTGGATCAGTCTAACCCCTTACACTTTGTTACGTTTAAAGAAAGTGTGGAAACTCAACATGGACCATTAGGTGTGTAACATGCTCTAATTATTGCGTATCAGCTTCAAGGTTTGCGTGCTTCTGGATTATAAACATCCAGACCTTTGGCAAGTAGCGCAGATTTTTTTGTCAGTTAGGAAGGGGTAGCTCGACACCTCAAGAATTCGGCATTTTGTATTATTTTGCAGTTACTTGGTTTTGTATTGCGTTAATGTGCGGTAAAAAATCGGTGTGACATCTTATTTACAAATTCTCGTTTTGATATTGCTCTCACATATGAAATAGGACAGCAAAGCAATCATCAAATAGTCAAATTAACAATACAATATGTTACCATGTGTTGAATTCGATAGCACTATTTCCTTTTCAGACATGCTCTTTTCCAAGTATACCAGAAAGTCGGCCTTCGACAATATGCTACCTAAGAAAGATGGGCTATGGTCTGTATCCTGTAGAAGTCGGACGGAGTGTTGTATAATATGTGATAAGGACAGTACCTGCATCAGCTACTTCTACAAGGCTTCACAATGTACAGGATTCCCTTACAAGATGACGTCATTCGTAGCGACCAACTATGTCCCCGGACTGGTCTACACCGACTTAAATGGTGAGTACACTCACATATTTGACATAACTGTAGTTTATCACAAAATGTGTGGAAGTTTTCAAAACATGTTTAACACTGAAGGTTTTCACCCCACTCTTGAAACAGAACTGCCATTTAGTCAGATGTTTTTTTTCTTTATTGCAATCAGTTATATTGGAATATGACAAGAAAGCTGTTACAAATTTTCTAACTATAAATTTTCTGATTTCAGTGGTCGATTCATTGTATTTGGCCTTGTTACGCGGCGGATGGAGAAATAAAATCTGGTTGTTTTCGAGCGATTATGACGACAGACGAAACACCTTAATTGCTGAAATGTCCGTACACAGTAGTCTAACTGCCGATGAGCTACAGGGACGTCACAACTACGGTGTAACTGGGTCACTGAGTGGCATGGCGTTAATATATATATGTCTGAGAGACAACAATGTACTAACAGAAGCAACACTCCTCACCTTAAGTGATGTCCAACAAAGGGCAATGATCACCAATTTCCTTGGTGGGTCTGCAGTGCTCGCTCTGTTCAGTGACCACAACCTTGCTAATATGTGCGACTAAAAACACTGACCTGAATAATTCAATCTTATTATTGATGATATGATATGGGTGTTTTACACAGCATACCATATGAGACTTTTGTAACCTATATTTCGATCCAATTGTGAGATTCAGATCCTTTAATTACTGTTTACATCGAGGAGAAAATATCACATAATGATATTGATGTCGTGAAAGAGGGAGCTAGTGAGATAACTATAGTTTATATGATGTCGTGAGAGAGGGAGTCAGATAACTACAGTGGATATGATGCAATTTTGGAAATCTTTAAATAACAGTACATCTTTTCTTGGATACAGACACGGCCGATTTTTCTGTGCCGTGAATTTTTAAGATTTTTGCTGTTTCAACCAATTGAAAAACAACTCCTTCACGACTCCTCCTTCATTATTTTCATGTTCTTCATCTCCATATTGCTATGACCCAACTGGACACTTATTAACTGACATTTTTAATGTTATCCCCAACATAAAGCTATGAAAGCTTTTTCTTACTATCATCTTTAGTAAGTAGCATAAAATCAGAGCGTCAGTCAAATTGAGAAACTGTATACTCCAGAAGTGAAATAAACTGGATATGGATTTTAAAAACTCGAAAGATCTTCTGATCAATCTTGAGAAACGCCCCCCCCCCTAAATACGTGTTTGCAATCAAATAGTTTGATTTTGTTTTCATTCTGTACACTACGAAACAAATATGTACCTCATAAGAAGATTAAAAGAACGTCTCCTACCTCTAGTAATGAGAGTCTTCTTTTCCGAGAAAGGCGAAGGACGAAGTTACAAATATATGGTAATCTCATTTTAGTAGTTCCAAGGTTAATAATATACACACTTTCGTAATACACGATATGAAGTTATACAGTGCTCATTTAATTTGTCTTCTAAATTAATATATTAAAGGGATTTACGCACCTGCCCCTTCTCCTTCTACATTAGTTTAGAAAAATTTGATTCCCACCTTTTGGCCCCTAGCATCGTTGACGAGTCCTCGAAGGACGGAACAGCTGTATGATGCAGTTTCATTCATTTTTACGGCATACACTGTACTGTATCTTTTACTAAATTTAAAAGGTGCAGCATGTGTGTGTGTTACGTCATCTTTGGAAGAAACATTTTAAAAGCAGACTGGTGCTATTACTATGAAAACAAGCTTTGCCTCACTCTCAGCTTTTTTGCTTTTTGTTTTCATACGAGGTTGAATTTGTGGAAGAACTAATAAAGACAGGTTACAAAATTCTTGCTAAATCTTTTATTTTCTCTTTCAGATATATGTGTGATTTATGTGTTTGATGTGTTGCCTTTAAACAACAAGACGTTTGTTGACCACGTCGATTGTATTTACCCTTGTGAACTCGAAATTAAGGTCACAACATATTCCTCTACATCAGCTGCATACCTCGATCTGTACTTAAACTATGACCAACATGGAAAACTTATTACTTAGCTATACGATAAACGGGATGGTTTCAATTTTCCTATCGTGAACCTTCACTTTCATGATAGTAGCTTCTCCAACATATGGTGTTTACATGCCGCAGTTGATTCGTTATTCTAGGGCTTGCTCTAAATATAGAGATTTTCGTGATCGATGTCGACCGCGTACAAATAAAGTAACTTAACAGAGATTCAAGAGTTGCAGGTTTATGAGCTAGTTTTTTGACCGGTCATTTGCATTGAATACTGGATATATCCAGACCCAGAGTGAAAAATTCAAATGTAGCAGTGTTTCGTGTCTTAAAAGAACAGTTAACGCAATCACATTGATCAGATTTCGTACTTTATAGCTATTTAGAAATGCACACAGAACCGATTTTGAAGTAAATACATTTTACTGAATATGTTATTTATTTGCACAGTGTTCTTAGTGGTTTTTTTTACAATATTTGTACAGCTACAAATGTAAAAGAGCAAATTGATTAAAGATGATCAATAAACTTTATTAAACTGAATTAATTCCACCTGCCCTTTTATATAACAAAACTTAAGTTGTATCGCTCATCTAGATATTTACACCTTCATGGCAAACTTTGCAAATAATGTAATCCATCAAATAAATCTTCTTCCTTTGGTTAGTAACCTTGACCTTGCACAGTTCCTGGCTACCAATAGAATATATCATATTCAGCAAACACTTATAGTGTTATAAGACTTTGTGGGCTGAACCTTATCAGAAGCATGATCATAAGCCCCTAGTCCAAACCATGAATGTACTTTCTCCAAGCCTGGTAATCGTATAAATGACAAAAAAGTGGGATTTTAATCGTTTCTATGTTAATGCTAATGGAAGAATCCTAGGAAACCAGGCCATTTTAATTAAAATGACACAACTAAGCAACAATGGGAATCTTTGTTTGAAATCTCAGAAAAGGTTCATCCAGCATTTCTCAAGACATTGCGATAGCAAGAACTGTTCAAAAACGGACCACTGACGTAGGAAGATTTGAACAGCCCTCCATTTGATGATATTAGGCTAAAAGAAAATAAACCGAATTTGGAATGTGGCAAACATTTTTTTTTTTGATCACGTTCGAAATAAAACCAGGTGGAAATTCCAACGAAAACGTATTTTATACCTACAGTTTTACACTTTTAGTCGCATTTCAACCTGTTGTATTGGAGAAGTCGTCCACATGTTCATGACGATCCTAAGGATTTATCCGCGGGTAAACCCAACCCTATTCTACTTAATCTGTTTTATTTGTCATAATGTCATGCCCGTAAAATTAATTACAGAATACCGAAAGGTTAACAAACCATAATCCGAACTCAAAATCGATTAAACCAGGGGCACAAGATGAACAAAGGAAATATTTACATGGAGACCCTTGTAAAAGTACAAGAGAATAAGACCAGGTTGTCCGGAAGATATGAGATGTCTTTACCTTTTGTATCCCAAATAATCTTGTATCAAAGCACTTAAAGTACTGTAAGCTAAAACATTGTTTGGGAATGTAGAAAATAAATAGAATAAAATGCATGTTAATAGTGTACGGAAGGATTGACGGACACTGTAAAAAGACATGGTATAGTATATGGTTCTCGTGCTGTACTACTTGTTCCTGTGCCGATGCCCCCATCCT
Source organism: Mimachlamys varia (assembly GCA_947623455.1). NCBI lineage: Eukaryota > Metazoa > Mollusca > Bivalvia > Pectinida > Pectinidae > Mimachlamys > Mimachlamys varia. Next base: position 36,656,508 of record OX392529.1, read on the forward strand.
CCATACCATTAATCATTAATAATAAGTAGAGATCGAGGTAAGCAGCTGATAAAGAAGAGTATGTTATGTCCTTTATTTCAAGTTCAAAGGGGTATATACGATCGACGTGGTCAGCACACTTCTTTTGTTTAGAGACAACACACTGTCGATATAGGTCTATCTGAAAGTAAAATAGTTAGATTTAGCAAGTTTTGTTACCTGTCCTGTTTAGCTCTTCCACAAATTCAGCCTCGTATAGAAACAAAAACAAGTCATCTAAGAGTTGGGCACAGTTTGGTCACATTAGAATGCCAACAGTCTGCTGGAAAATCTTGACACGAAATCCTGTTTAAAACATAAACATTTATTATCAAGATACTCCCATGTTTTCCATCCAGGTATGGTAATATATATTTTGTTATGGAGTTAATATTTTTAAATAGAACTGGTAATAACAAAATATTATTGTTGCCCTTCTTTTAAAATCGCTTCCAGCATTCTTGATGAAGGACGACATCGAAGAAAATTTGTATAACAAGCTTGATATGTTTGAATGAATTTCTGAAAGGTGTAATACGTGCAAGTGCATGTAGTCCACTCAGTCTCTTTCCTATCAACGTCACGTGGACTGTTCCATGTCTTGTAAAAAAAGGTTTTCCTTCCTATAATCATTTTGATGACACGATAGTGGTGAGTGCTTATCGTATTTTTATTTCTGTTATATGTTCCTATGAAGCATCCCCTGCTTTGCAGATAGGGCGTAAGAAATGTAAGATTCGAAAGAGGCGACTAAATTTGGGGTCATATTTTTCCTTCTAAACAACTTTTTCCTTCCTAATGTCTTTAAATGTTTCCAGTAATGAAAATGGTGAATACAAAGATACAGTGTTTAAATGTAAGGATATCGAATAAATGTGAAGTAAACGCAATATTGTAGATGACACAACTCGCACACATGCCGCACCTTTCAAATTCAGTAATAGCAGAATAATACAGCACGCCGAACAATGAGTCACACAGCTGTCTCGTCCTCTTAGGAATCTTCAGTGATGATGGAGGCCAAAAAGTGGGAATTGAAAATGTCTTAACCAATGTAGAGGCGGAAGGGTAGGTGCGTTAAACCCCTTTATTTTATAAATTTAGAAGTAACATTAACCTAGATATGTATAATTTCAAATCGTGTACTACTAAAATGTGTATGTTATGTACTGTGCCGTATATATAAAGCTAAAAATGTCTGTAGCCATTTATCGCATTACCTGTACCACAAAAGAGTATTGATCTATATCTATACCTATAACTCACACACTAACTATATCCCAGACCGTTTAGGCCTGCGCTTCACATACCAAGAAAACGCTTCATTGGAGAAGAGTTTTTTTCTCGTGAGCAAAACAACGATTTTATGTTTTAATAGATCAGTAGTAAGGTACCTATTCATGGACATCAAATATTTGGTAATTGTATTCTTAATCATCGAAGGACATGCAGGTAAGTGGTTTTAAAAACTTTGTTTTCTTTAACAAATAAATTATCACAGATTTAATTTGAGTTTCATTTTATTTCTGAAACAATCTGCGAATTATTTCTAATAAATTAAGGATCTGCTCTTGTCAGATTTCACTCACATTCAAATCTCGTTTTGATCTCACGTGAGATATTTTTGTAATATCTAACAATATATTATCAATTTCGATAGCAAATATGCATCTGAAAAATGTAGCAAAAAATTAGATGTCTGTTATTTGAAGAACATTTTTTTAGCAGAATTTTTAAAAATGACCATCATGGCGGCCATTTTGAAAATTAGTATTTTTGTGTATATCTTCCCCTTCACGAACGGCCAAACTTTCATGATTTTTGAGCTTGATTGATCAATTGAAATTGTCAGTGTGTCGCCATTTTTCATTACAGCAAGATCATTTTTACTGTACAACTTCTTTATGCTCTTTATAAAGCAACTTTTATGCAGCAAAGATATTTTTTTTACACTTTTTCGGTATGTTTTTAAGACATTTAGTGTAATTGAAGCGATTTTGATTTTTGACTCAAGAATAGTGAAAAATAACACATTTGATAATGGGACAAAAAAACAAGCCTCAATATATTTCATCATATCAAAATATTACATAGTTTCACTTTTGTTCAACACCAGAGTTACAATACCAATTTAATGTGTTTATTAATATGATTTACATGTAAAAAACGATATCGATATCCACATGTTCTCAGATTATATCGATATAATTATACACTTTCTGAAATTTTTTTAAGAATTACTATTCACCTGTAAGTAACTCGGTTTTATATTGTAGTTATGTCAGGTTATGACTCGGTGAGTGACATCTTATTTACAAAATATCTCCTTCGATATAAGGTATAAAATTATGTTTTATACATAAAGAAAATAATTCATTTTCCTTTGCAGACATGTTTTTTTCAACGTATACGAGAAATTCGGCCTTCGACAATAAGCTCCCTAAGAAAGGTGGGCTATGGTCCGTATCCTGTAGAAGTCGGACGGAGTGTTGTATAATATGTGATCAGGACAGTACCTGTATCAGTTACTTCTACAAGGCTTCACAATGTACAGGATTCCCTTACAAGATGACGTCATTCGTAGCGATCAACTCTGTCCCTGGACTGGTCTACACCGACTTAAATGGTGAGTAGACTCACATATTTGACGTTAAAAATACCTGTAGTTTATCACAAACTGTTTGAAAGTCAAAAATATTATTTTGAAAACAACATACGCACCGATCTAAACAGTATGAGTATTCAACTTTGTTGTTAATATGTTAATGATATCCAGGGGTTACGCTCACCTACACACTCTACAAACCTGGAATATGTCATGGCAAAACTGAAGACACTTTGTTTGCCACCTTGTTGATGAGCAAGAAGGCTGGTTCGATCCTTTGACGAAACCATCACATAACGGTCGAAAATGACAGGCTTTGAAGTCGGTTCCGGCTTCTTTGTAATCTTCAAAGAATATGCACCAGCTTTGCGATTGGACAGGTTTCTGTGCTTTCATTTTTGCCGTGAAATATCCCAGGGGTGTAGAGAGCGTAGGTGAGCGTAACCCCTTGATATCGAGGATGTGTTTATGCAAAGTTTAATGAAAGACGAATGAATAGTTAGACGTTAAATTAAATATGGTATTATAAATTATAATATTTATTGACAAAGCTAAAAAATATGCAATTTTTACACCGATCTTACAAATTGCACAAATACATTAAGCGTTTGGGTGTAAGTGATATTTATCTAAACTGACTTTGTTATATACATATGAGCAACATAGTGTTATAATTGTACATTTTCTTATTTCAGTGGTTGATTCATTGTTTGTGGCCTTGTTACGTGGCGGATGGAGAGATAAACCCTGGTTGTTTGCGAGCGTCCATAACGACAGACGAAACACCTTGATTGTGGAGATGGCGAAACACAGTAGTCTTGGAGGTGTAATACAAGGACGACCCGACTTTAGTGACGTCGGTTCACTGAGCGGCATGGCGGCTATATATGTATGTCTGAGGGACAACAGTGTGCTACCGGAAGCAACAATCATCACCTTGGATGACGTCCAACAACGACAAGCGGTCATCAATTTCCTTGGTGGGTCTACAGCCCTCGGTGTGCTCAGTGACCACAACCTTGCCAGTTTGTGCGACTAAAACCCCCAACCTTAATGATGCTGTCTTATTATAGACGATATGGAGGTTTTACACAGAAAACTATATGAGACTTCATATTTTGATTATTTAATTCATTGATTTACAAGACATCGGGGAGGGGACAGTATAATACATGTACGTCGTTCCAGTATATAACATTATAGCGCATCGAACCATCGCAATGCACTGATCTCGTGATATCAGACGTCTCTAAGCAGTTGGAGCTGACCTCAATGTAACCATTTGCATTCACCGATATTTGTCACATAGCTATGAGATGCTCACCAGGCACACAAAATTTAGATTGCTGGTCTTGTTTTCTCACAGGAGACACGTGTCAATGAAAATATTTACAGCACTTGAAGCATTTTATACACAAGCTACATTATTTATCGGATTGTACAAATGGGACAAAACAAGTGATGTTCATAATGCACAACCTTTTGGCCCCCCTTTCCCCACCTTTTGGCCAATTGCATCACTGAAGAGTCCTATGAGAACGTAACAGCTGTATGTTTAAGTCATTTTTCCGACGGACTGTATATATTACTAAATTCAAAAGATGCAGCATATGTGTATGTTACGTCATATCTCATGATAGGGGGTGGCAGACTGCTGGTGGCTTTGTTAGTCCCCGAGGTTTGATGGAGCCACAGTTTTCTCATTTGAGTAGTAGCATGATACACTATATACACACTTTCGTAATACCTGATTTGAAATTATACAGAACTAGATGAATCTTACCTCTAAATTCATAAACTAAAGGGGTTTTACGCACCTGACCCTTCTACTGTTACATTAGTTTAGAAATTTTGGATTCCCAACTTTTGGCCCCTAGCATCACTGAAGTGTCATAGGAGGACGAAACAGCTGTATGATGCTGTGTTACACAAATCACTAAAGTTAAAAGATGCAGCATTTGTGTGTGTAACGTCATTTTTGTATATCATCCCAGAAACCATCCTCCATCAGATAACAACCATTGTGTTTTACATATTGCTGAGCAGCTAAAATACTTGCACCAAATTTGATGCACCATATTACCTGAACTAACACTATGCTCAGGCAGACTGAAGCTGTTGTTTCGCCTCATATAATGTAGGAGAATTGACGGCTTTAGAAATTGGCCTCCCTTATCTATGTCCTAGCAAATTGACAGCTATCGTTCGAAAGTTAACTGCTTTATGGAAAGGAAATCCACAACCATCTACACATACGAAAAAGTCAAACCAAAATGTCTATCAAAGGCCTCGACAGTCTTAAACCTTGTCAGTCGTTTGATATTTATTACACCCAAGTTCCCGACTGTAGTTCCAACCTAACATCATAAAGAGACTACACACGTATTTCGGACACCAGTCTCTGGAAACAAGTAAAACGTTATAAACCAAAGTCATGGAAATTCGCATATCATAATTTTTACCGTGCCATTCTGTCAAACATCTTATTTCATGAAACAAATTTCCTTCACATCAAGAAAGACGGTATGAAAATAGTAACTATGATGGTTGGTAGATTCTTAACTGTTACCTTGCAATGGTAGTTCCATTATCGCGATCGTGGTTGTATGATGCAGTTTTAATTCACATTTCAGCATACTGTATTTATTACTAAATTTAAAAGGTGCAGCATATGTGTGTGTTACGTCACCTTTCTAATAAATCATTGGTACTACTAGAAGGAACTTAACAACTGTTCACGCCAATTTCCTTTGATACAAATGACAGCATAACAGATTATCTATTGAAACATACGTGTATGCATCGCATAACCCGTGTGCGCTAGCCGACGCCATAGTACTCTTGACCAATCAAAGTGCACGAATACAACTTTCATTATACTTAGTGGCTTCCCAATGGAGTCGTGCTATTATATATGTATTATATTGTATGGAACCGATATTTCATTATTGTTTTGATTTATATGATAAGTGATCATGTTTGCAAATAGTCTTCGAAAGTGAATGTTTTCAGCAATATACGTGTATGAATATTATACATCAGAGATTGCTGAGTACAGCCAACAGCTACCTTTAACATTCATGTTTTTGCTTTTTTGTTTTTAATTTGTTCTTTTTTGTTCCTTTTGATTTTTGTTGATCGTTATAAACGACAATTGTGTCTATTCAAGACTCGTAACTGGTAATCAAGGTCAACGAATAATACTTACAAGCTTTAACTAAAACGCCTAGATATTATTTCACTTCGAATATTTGGTAGAATTACCAGTTTTTTCCCAATTTAGGAACGTAAGCAGATGTTTCCTGTGATTTTTACCTTAAGGTATCTAGCTCTAACTTTCCTTCAGGGATAAAGCGTTCATAGGAAAAAGTACCAATAACAAATCCGAGTGAGCGATAGTGTCTTAATTTACATTTATTGATCATTAGCCGTCCAGATACTGATAATTCTACATCTAGTAACAAATCTATAGTGAAGCCACGGGATTAATTCCGTGGTGAAGCTGACCACCGCTAAACTATGGTTAAATACCTTTCGGGTATTGCTTATCATTCCTTAAATCTTATAGTTTTATACCATACCATAACGCTCTCCGAGACAGACTATCAATTTTTTACGTGTCTGAAATACCTCATTAAACCCACCCATTATTGTACTCCGCTGGACGGTTAAGTTGTTCAATTATACATTATAATTATAGATGATTATCGATTCTACGTGATTAATGTATGGTGTATTAGGTATTTGAAAGAGTTTATCCATTTGACCGGGAAAATGACGAGCAACACATAATCACTCATTATCTTGTTTCACAGCCTAGCTACATACAACGTCATATTGAGTATAAATGTCTTTGCCCAAGAACTCATCAGAATTTCAAATTTTTATAATACTATACATTTTGCCAATAATTGGTTCCTGCTAACATGCTACGCATATGTTGAGTTGTTTTCAGATGAGTGACGAGAACAAAAGTTGTAATTGATTACCCAGGTTAACATCAGCGGCTTGGTGAATGTAAGAAAATCAATGGCATTCGAATTTCTATACAGAAAATGTGAATGATGCTTTACAAGTGAAAAACCAAAGATTATAAAAACAATGACGGTGTTGAATTGGCTCAGGTTAGATTGCGTGACGCATCATGAACAGTGTTTATTAAAGACTCTTGGTTCCGAAGCTATAATTGTTGTATGTGTTGCCTGTTGCTGGGAGAATCACGAAACGAAAACATTGCTTTATGTTCGTACCCTTTCACTGTCCAATAAAACATTGCTTTACCCTTCGTACCCTTTCACTGTCCAATAAAACATTGTTTTATGTTCGTACCCTTTCACTGTCCAATAAAACATTGTTTTATGTTCGTACCCTTTCACTGTCAAATAAAACATTGTTTTACGTTCGTACCCTTTCACTCCCCAATAAAACATTGATTTACGTTCGTACCCTTTCACTCCCCAATAAAACATTGTTTTTTGTTCGTACCCTTTCAATGTCCAATAAAACATTGCTTTACGTTCGTACCCTTTCACTCCCCAATAAAACATTGCTTTATGTTCGTACCCTTTCACTCCCCAATAAAATATTGATTTACGTTCGTACCCTTTCACTCCCCAATAAAACATTGCTTTTTGTTCCTACCTTTTCAATGTCCAATAAAACATTGTTTTATGTTCGTTCCCTTTCACTGTCCAATAAAACATTGCTTTACGTTCGTACCCTTTCACTCCCCAATAAAACATTACTTTACGTTCGTACCCTTTCACTGTCCAATAAAACATTGCTTTACGTTCGTACCCTTTCACTCCCCAATAAAACATTGCTTTTTGTTCGTACCTTTTCAATGTCCAATAAAACATTGTTTTACGTTCGTACACTTTCACTGTCCACTAAAACATTGCTTTACGTTCGTACCCTTTCACTCCCCAATAAAACATTGCTTTATGTTCGTACCCTTTCACTCCCCAATAAAATATTGATTTACGTTCGTACCCTTTCACTCCCCAATAAAACATTGCTTTTTGTTCGTACCTTTTCAATGTCCAATAAAACATTGTTTTATGTTCGTTCCCTTTCACTGTCCAATAAAACATTGCTTTACGTTCGTACCCTTTCACTCCCCAATAAAACATTACTTTACGTTCGTACCCTTTCACTGTCCAATAAAACATTGCTTTACGTTCGTACCCTTTCACTCCCCAATAAAACATTGCTTTTTGTTCGTACCTTTTCAATGTCCAATAAAACATTGTTTTACGTTCGTACACTTTCACTGTCCACTAAAACATTGCTTTACGTTCGTACCCTTTCACTCCCCAATAAAACATTACTTTACGTTCGTACCCTTTCACTGTCCAATAAAACATTGCTTTACGTTCGTACCCTTTCACTCCCCAATCCCAATAAAACATTGATTTACGTTAGTACCCTTTCACTCCCCAATAAAACATTGTTTTTTGTTCGTACCCTTTCAATATCCAATAAAACATTGCTTTACGTTCGTACCCTTTCACTGTCCACTAAAACATTGCTTTACGTTCGTACCCTTTCACTCCCCAATAAAACATTACTTTACGTTCGTACCCTTTCACTGTCCAATAAAACATTGCTTTACGTTCGTACCCTTTCACTCCCCAATCCCAATAAAACATTGATTTACGTTAGTACCCTTTCACTCCCCAATAAAACATTGTTTTTTGTTCGTACCCTTTCAATATCCAATAAAACATTGCTTTACGTTCGTACCCTTTCACTGTCCACTAAAACATTGCTTTACGTTCGTACCCTTTCACTGCTCAATAAAACATTGCTTTATGTTCGTACCCTTTCACTCCCCAATAAAACATTACTTTACGTTCGTACCATTTCATTCCCCAATAAAACATTACTTTACGTTCGTACCCTTTACCTCCCCAATAAAACATTACTTTACGTTCGTACACTTTCACTCCCCAATAAAACATTACTTTACGTTCGTACCATTTCACTGTCCAATAAAATATTGCTTTACGTTCGTACCCTTTCACTCCCCAATAAAACATTGCTTTTTGTTCGTACCTTTTCAATGTCCAATAAAACATTGTTTTACGTTCGTACACTTTCACTGTCCATTAAAACATTGCTTTACGTTCGTACCCTTTCACTCCCCAATAAAACATTACTTTACGTTCGTACCCTTTCACTGTCCAATAAAACATTGCTTTACGTTCGTACCCTTTCACTCCCCAATAAAACATTGCTTTTTGTTCGTACCTTTTCAATGTCCAATAAAACATTGTTTTACGTTCGTACACTTTCACTGTCCACTAAAACATTACTTTATGTTCGTACCTTTTCACTGTCCAATAAAACTTTACGCATTAAATCATCAAAAATTGGTTTTTATTTCAAACAACCTTTAATAAATCTAATACAATTTAATTTCAGAAAATTTATTGTTCAGTTCTTTGATATAATAGATTGGGCAACAGGCAAGCCTATGAGCGCCCTCTCCTCTCCTTACAGTTACATGTATAAACAGTTTAGTAATATATACATCTTATTGAATTCGAGTATAGATAAAACGTAAATAACATATATATTAAATACATATTCATAAATAAATGTCATTGATATTTTTACCATTTTTTTTAGATATTGTAACAGGAACTAGATCACAGAAAAGAAAATATGTACAGAAAATTACATGCAGTGGACAGAACTTAGTACAATTTTGTACAAATTGTACTGGGGTAATTCCACATCAGTGTAATGTAAAACTAGTTGAATAAGTAACTGTGATCTAGTAAAACTGTTTAGTATCTTCAATGAATCTATGAACCATCACCAGAATACTTGTATTTATATCATGTTCGTCGAGACATCGACATCCATAAAGAAAAGTATGACATGGTTCATACAGATTGTCCATACCAAACAATCAATCATTTTTCAAGCGCACTTTTTCACAATTTTAAAAGTTCATTTTTTGTTCAAATTCCAGCACTTATCATGCATTTATGAGCAAATTCTAGCTCTTTTCCAGCAATGACCCAAATCAACCACTTTTCATGTACAGTTTCCGTATGAACCATGTTTGAGTAATTAGTGTCATTAAGAGCAGAACCAGAACATGCGAATTTGCCTTTGATTATTAAACAGTGTTAACAAGAACTACAAGAACAGGCAGGGGTATAGATTAGATAAGATTCAACTACATCTTTTATATCTGAATTTATTTTACTGGTACAATTTCTAAGTTGACAGGGGCCCGGGGGTAATATAGAATTTTCGATGACCATGGAATTTGAAAATATTATGACATTGTGGAGGTTGAGAATCCATTTCAGCTAAGCGTAAAAAATCCAAGTCATTAATGGATACAGGCAATTTGGATAATTCCATTCTGACATAAGTGTCGGGGGGGGGGGGGAAATCGCATTATATAACCAAGTCCACGGAGACGAAGATGATAATTATAAGTATTGTTGTTAATGTATGGTTGAATTATATCATAAACATGAGAGGGGCATTTCTTATTATATATTTTATGAAAAGAAATATTTACTGCAAGTGTCTTCTGTTTAACGATATGAGACCATCACAATCCTCTACTGATGCTCTACATACAGTATCATGACAAGCACGTCTTAGTCCTGAGATTTAATACGTATACGTGCTGCTTCTAGTTGGACCGACTCTAAGACACATGCATTCATTCTGCGTACAATTTGCCCATACGACATTTGCATATTCAATCATTGGGTGTATAAATGTGATGTGTATGGGTTCAAGTGATTTTCTATCAATTAAGTATTTTAGAAGAATAGTAATTCTTTTGTAAGCTTTTTCATGATTCTATACAAAGTAGGAGTAAATATTCATAATTCTCATACAATGTATAAAGGTGATTCAAAAGATTGGAAATGCACACACAATGAGAAAAAACCCAGAGAATACCGAAGCGTTAACATAATCATAATTCGAACTCAAAATCGACTAAACTAGGGGCGAAATATGAACAAAGGAAAGATTTACATGGAGACCCTTGTAAAAGTACAAGAGAATAAGACCAGGTGTTCCGGAAGAGTAAGCGTCTTCTGACTCATCGACGACACCCGCCATGTAAATCTTGGTCACATCCAAATAAGCATCAAGTCCTTGAAATGAGAACCGAGTCATTGTCAATAACAACATGCAAGTACATGCACTAATGAGCATACTCAAAAACGTCCATTTTCATATCAAACAAGGAGAGAGAATAGTTTTCAATGAGACAAATATGGCGACCATAAAACTTGCCTATAGTTCTGATCAACATGCCTCTCTCGTGAACGTATTAAACGTGTCGGTACGTATCATGAGACACCCCAAGCATGTCCTGTCACTAGAAACAGGACGTTTGTCCTGTCACTAGAAACAGGACGTTTGTCATGTCACTAGAAACAGGACGTTTGTCCTGTCACTAGAAACAGGACGTTTGTCCTGTCACTAGAAACAGGACGTTTCACCTATCGAAAGAAAGGTATATAATAGTTGATCGAATGGTCATACATGTACAATGAAGCTTGCTAAAGGAACCATGAGGTCTGGGAATGCTGAAACATGTTTAATATGTTCATTGTATGTATTGACATTCCCTAACGCGTAGCCATATAATGTTTTCTGTTTTGGTGACTGAAGACAAGACGACGGTAATAACAAGCTGGATTTCACTTAGCAAGGAATTGCTTGTTAGTGTGTTTACTTGTTGTGATGACAATGATGACTCGGTTCTCATTTTGAGGATAGATGCTTACTTGGATGTGACCAAGATTTACATGGCGGGTGTCGTCGATGAAGCAGAAGATGCTTACTCTTCCGGAACACTTGGTCTTATTCTCTTGTGCTTTTACGAGAGTCTCCATGTAAAGTTTTCCTTTAATCCTATTTTGCCCCTTGTTTAATCGATTTTGAGTTCGGATTATGGTTGTGTTGACGCTTTGGTATTCTCCGATTTATTTTTTTTTATAATACATCCGTATCACGGTAGGAGATGTCTGTGATCAGAACAAGCGGCCCATTGGCCTCAATGGTTACTCAAGTTTCAACACATTAATTACATCTAAATGGAAGCCACTTTGTCAAATCAGGGAAGGGAAATTGCAGCAATAAGACCTCCAGCATATCTGAATTGGAAGACAAGAATTGGAAGGCATGAGGCACTCACCTGCTCTGGAGGTCAGAAAATTTAACTTCTGCAAACTTGAAAAACAACTCAATAAACATGTACATGCTACAACATACATAATACAATAACCCAGGGCATATTTGTTATTGGAAAAAGAAGCTTGAAATTCGTAACAAATTTTATCCCGGATTCCTTTTTTGAACAAACTGTGAATCCTTCAACCGAGTATGCAACAGGCATAATATCAGTACCCTGGCCTGGGCCTTTTGGTTATTGAGAAGTTTTGAATGTAGGCCAAGGTCCTTTATTTGAACAAATTTATTAGCCCTTCATCCAGACGATATTACAGACCCAATATCATTATAATACTCTGAGCTTTTCAGTTACTGAGAGGAATTCTTTTGAAGATCATCCTTCATTTGAACAAACGTAGTAGCTCTTCATTCTAGCATATAATAGGCCCCATTTCATTAATCTGATATGTCAGAACATTTTCTTCAGGTTGGTACTAGAACGCTTCACACTGGTCATTAAGTCTGATGAAGGTGACAGTGTTATCATCCAAACGTCACACCTAAATATACTATTTGTTGTGTCACATTACTTCATAAGCTTTTTAGTCCTTAAATTCAGAAGTCGCTCCATTCATTTTAACAAACATAGACGCTCTTCGTCTTTTCATTTAACATTTTCCTCAACTGGAAAAACTTTTTATTTTGGTCAGTTTTGGTCAGTTTGTTGACGGAAAATGAGTTAAACACATGTAAATTCATTTTATATGGCTTTTATCTTTACTTCTTTAATCCAATATCATTGATCAAATTCAAGTTTGAATTTTTGAGAATTTCAAAGATTTCCTTCATGGGCAGTGCCCTCTCGGGTCGATGTCTAAATGCCAAGTCTTTCGGTTTTTCTTCGGTTTTACTAAAGTACACATCTGGCAAGCAGCCAAGGTACAGCCCTTGGACAACAAGAACGGAAGACCCTTTAACACACCAACAGGGAGACCCAGAACATCCTCCCTTAAAGTGCTCTGTGCACTTAAAAGGTATTTGACCTAAACTATCGAGGTCGCCAAATTGGCTGTGTATCTCCTTCAGTTGTTCTGGATCCATTTTTCTACGTGACCACCAACAGCTGGAGTCATGAAAAGAATGCCCATCAAAAACCGGACACCATGCTGCTATTACAATATTGGCGATGTCCTGTTTTGCTTCGCATCCTGCCAGGTGCCAAAACTTGTCTATATCCAAGTCAAGTTGTAACGGCTCTGGGAAGTTGTAATCTTTTGATTTTGTAAGCATCAACAGAATGGCGTCATGCTTCTGGCTCATGAATGGAATATCTATATCAAAATGAAATTTTTCTTGTACATTCTTCTCACCGAGAAAGTCAATGCTCAAATCTCTCCACATGTTGAATACCTTCTCCTTGTTTTCTTCACGTATGTAGTCTGAAAATTAAAATCATAATCATACATTTAAAATATTCAAAGGAAAAACTTTCCACCTACCCGTCACCATTGACAAGCTGATAAAATTCATTTCCTACATCCCAAAAGAGGTAAACTTTTGGTGAACTTTGCATTAGCCAATCACATTACTGCATCTGAGTCTTTGAAATGCTATCTGGACTTGTGGGCAAAACATCGTTCAAAAGCCTATCTCTACAAGATTTTTATGTAAAGGAGAGAGAATGATCTGCCTCTTAATCAGATTGCTCAATATATTTAATATATTTATCAAAATTTCCACTTTGATACCAAGATAATCTGAAAATTCAAAGGAAATTTGAATAAGATCCATCCTGTATTTCTCAAGAAATTGCAATAACAAATAAATGATTCTAGCTACTAAGTATTCAAAATCCAAGATGGCCGCCGGGCAGTTAATCAAAAGGGTGCAACTACAGATGTCGATCTCTAAACATCCCTGCGTGTGTTCACAGTGCCAAAATACACCTAGATACCAAATGTGAGCAAAATCGACAGACTAATTTTTCACATCTCCATGGGATCCAAAATTGGTGAATATCTAAATTTCGACCAATCAGAAGTGGCACAAAGAAGAGGCGTTTTTGTTTGATTGGAAAACGGATATGTGATAGTGTTTGTAGTACACATACACATCAGACAATGTCAGTTAATATTTAAAATTCAACTAATCCCAGGCCGCTGCTGACCAGCTGTCGGAAGACCAATTTTAAAATGAAAAGCACCATTATAATTACACAGCGCTTATATAAGGGGACATAACAATTACGGGACAAAGGGGAACCTACATAATTACGCTATCAGAGAAGGATCAAATCTGTATTGTTCATGAAATAGATAACAAATGTTTTCATTCAGAAAATCTAAGCCACCTGTCAGTTGTTCAAAAGGGCCCAACTAAGGATGAAACGGAACCTACAGGTAATATCTGAGAAAGATCCATTAAGTACTTATCAAAATATATAGCATTAGCAAACTTCCATTGTCAAAATCCAAGATTGTTGCCTGTAAGCCATTTTTTTTTCATCAGTCTGAAAATCAAAAGGGCCAAACGGGACCATGCAAAGGCAACCTTTGTAAGGAATCAAGAATTGAGAACTTCTCGAGGAAAAGCGATAGCAAGAATTGTTTTCATGGAGGACAGCAGGCAATGGACAATTACCACGAACACAGGGAGATTCGAATATCGGATGATGGTTGGCTTAAAATAATAAAATTGTGTATGTTAGAAATTAGGATCAGTAAAGCAACATACTTAAAGTGACTGTGTCACGATCCTGTAACTAACTGGAGGCATTGCTTTGGTTGGCTGATCAGACAGAAGTGAGATTTTTAGTCTCATTAAAGGGGCATCCCGCGAAAGTCAGCTTTTTTCATAATTTTTTTCAAAATATTACATACACATATCGAGTGGGTATTCTTATGGACTACGACGATCGGATTTTGCATATATGTATTCATAAAATAAATAATTTCAAAATAACTAGTGGAATTCCAGAACATCTGGCTAGACGTTTTGGTTTGGGATTTCCACCTACCAACGCATGCGCAGCGAGCGCCGCTTCCATTGTAAACACTCTATCTGTTTTTACCGTTACACTACAATAAGGCCTAACTACTAAGCGAAAAGTTGCCGAATGGTCAAAATATAATGCAAGACTGCGTTACGGAATCATATAGAAAGATGGGAAGTATTTAAAGGAGAAACTACCTGCTCTATTGTGTGTATGTAACATATTTCTTCTGGGTAACGGTAACATGCACAAATAAAGCTTTGATTTGGTTTTGAGGCTACCCAAGGGGAAACTGTTTCAGTCTTCTGTTGCATAAAATGCGTGTGTAATATGAAACTTAAAAGTGTGTTTATAATATTCCCTTTATAAAATCTTATGTTCCAGTAAAACAGTATGATCTAATTATATTGCTGGATATAAAGACATTTTCAAATACAATATATACCATAACAGAAAAAGTCGTTTGATTACGTTGTAAAACGGGACGTGCGACCGAGGTACATACGGCTTCGATTTGGACAAAAGGAATAAAAAAAATGTTTTCACGCGTAAAAAAGGCGATATTCATACTTAATCTATAAATTAGTGAAGGTACAAATATCATTGGGTTGCGACCCTGGTATTGAATTTGATACGAAAATATGTTTACATAACGGGGAATAAAATAATAAAAAACCAAAGTTATACAACATATACCTATATGTATATTCCATTCCTGCAGGTTTTTTTTAAAAAGGTCACCGTCCCTTTACAAGACGACAA
This sequence comes from Mimachlamys varia, assembly GCA_947623455.1. Classification (NCBI taxonomy): domain Eukaryota; kingdom Metazoa; phylum Mollusca; class Bivalvia; order Pectinida; family Pectinidae; genus Mimachlamys; species Mimachlamys varia. The sequence goes on from OX392529.1 coordinate 36,672,047, forward strand.
AAAAAGATGTAAAAAGAAAGCGGAATTATCATAACATATTCATAACGGTTAGTTTTAAGTGTTTTAATAGTTCCAAATCTGATATACATGTAGTCATGCTTAGTGTGGTGCATTATATGAGTGTATGGACTTAAATGTTCGCATTCCGTGATACGTGTTAACGTGTGAAGACGCTGAAAGTTGGATAGATTTTAAATGAATATGAATGTATCTTGTTTATATATAGAAAGTTTGAAAAAAAATCCTCAAGACATTGAGTTGTAAAAAAAAATCGCAAACATTTCATGTCATTTTATTTCGTACTTTTCAATGCATGCTACATACATTTTATGAAATCATCTGAAAAGTTGGGTTCGTGAATATTACCTTTTACATAAATTAAGGTTTGTACCATGGCCGTATTCCGTACCCATGTGTACCGGCCTCGGTCAGGTAAATATAATATAGATAATTCCTGGTGTTGATATATGGTGCCGATATGCCGAAAATTATTCTTCATTTGAATATCGGTATGTGTGCAATTGATGTCTATTTTTAATGTGAATGTGATTCAATAAGTTTATACACAGACTTTGTCTCTGTTTCATCAGCCGTATACATTACGCGTCCCCTCCCGTGTGGCCCCTGCCGGCAAACCGATCAGGGAACATGCGGCACACCTGTCACGTTGCGTCATTCCCGCTATTTTTATCTGGGCTTTCCCCAGGAATGCGATTTTGCAAGTGGTCATAACAGACATTTTGAGTCCACTTTGAATATGGGAATAACAGGAAAGTATAATTAGTAGTGCAGACGCTATGTATATTCAAGAACAGACATTTAGGCTTTTGCGGGATGCCCCTTTAACGATGATTATCTTTTAACATACCTTTCCTTATTTTTTATCTTCTGACAGGTTATGTCAAACTTCTAAATCATGCATTACTTGTTTTTTATAATTAATCTGGAGCACTATTGATTTATGTTTTAAAACTTCTGTTCTCATATAATGCTGTATGAATAGACATTTGTAATGAATATGTAATTAGTAAATGCATATTCTATATTTAACAAGGTCTTATAAAATTGCTGGAAATATCCAAAACCAGTGTGAAGAAATTCAATTTTAGAATTGTTTGATGTCTTCAAAGAGCATTTCAAATCCATTAAATATAATAGATTTCAAGTTCCTCAGGGTTAATGAACATACACAGACCCAATACCAAGTAAATAAAGTTTACTGTTAACAATTTTTGAATAGTGCTCTATTTGTCATTATCAATATTTGTACAGGTAAAAATTTAAAAAAGAATGAATCAATTATAGCTGATCAATGAACTTGAATAAATTTCAAGTACCCTCTGAGGGAATAATAGAGTGTGTTTAATTTGAATCATTTGTCTAGATATTAACGCAATCATGGAAAAACTTTCCAAATAATGTAATATATCAAATAAATCTCCCTTCGGGCTGGTGAGCTAAAAATGATTGGGCAACAGTAGAAATTGATTTGACAACAAGAGGTCCATGGGCCTTATCAGACACTTGAATTTTGATGTACTAAAGTACCAATAACTTGTGTTGTGTCCTTACACTGAAATTATCATTAACCTAAACCAAATATGAGCAAGAACAATGGGGTCCTGTTTACAAGTCTATATATGTCCCAAAATCATCAATCCTTGAGCTTTGAACCCAACAATCTAACTACAAGTAAGTGACTGATCTATGTTCAATTGACTTCTCAAAAAAGGAAGATACAAATGGTTTCCTTGACCTTTCAATCGGTGATCTTGACCTCTTTAACCTTGACATTTGGTCAGTTGACTTCTTGTTTTAATTCTGATCAACTTTAATTTATTTACAATATTATAACAAAATATTCATCAATGCTACAAATATGACCTTGAAATTTGAGTCGGTGTCCTTGACATTTGGACAGTTGAATCATTGTTTAATTCTGACAAATTTTGCTTCATAATGTCATAACACAATGTATATTATTATCAGTAAAGAGCTATGAAATTTGACCTGCTTACAATTCGAACCAATTTTGAATTATTTCAAACTGAATATGAACAAAATATATCCAAAAGTGTCTTTTTCCAATATTACCTATATATTTATATAGTAACTTCACCCCTCCCAAGGGGGTGACCTGAAGTCCAAGGGGTAAGAAATTTATAATTTTGATAAATCACCTTAAGACCTTTCTATTTATGAAGAGCATTTAAATCCAGCTTATCTGGGTCTGAAGAAGAAGATTTTTGAAGTTTTAACAGTTTGGCTCCTTTTGGTCCCCTCCCTCAGGCCACCTAGGGGTAAGGACCATATAATTCACAATTTTGGTGTATCTTTGGCGAGGGAAGGTTCCTGCCAAATCATTCAAATTGGTTAAAAGGGGTTTTTGAGAAGCAGTTGAAGAAAATGTAAATTGTTTATGGACGGACGATGCACGATGACGGACAAAAGACAGTTGGAAAAGGTCACTTGAGACTTAATGTCACTTGCTTTCACTTGCTTCTGCAAGCTCTTCAGGTGAAAACAGACTATTTAACTGCTTGCTGAAGCATTAGTGAAAGTATACACTGTACTGGATATGTAATATATTCATATGTAATATATTCATATGTTACATATATTCATATGTAATATATTCATATGTAATATATTCATATGTAATACATGTTTACAAAACAAATAATTCACATTTACTTTCTGCCTCTTTTCAAGTGAGGAGTTTTATTGTAAAAGCCTTGAACTTTTTGGCTATAATTATAACCATCACCAGCTGGATGTTAAATTTTCACTTGAATGTTTTGGCTATAATTATAACCATCACTAGCTGGATGTTAAATTTTCACTTGAAGCTTGACTTACATGCAACTGTAAATATATATAAACACAAAACCAAACGAATAAACATTGTAAATACTGTAAACAAATATATTTTAAGATTTATCTTATTTTAATTGCTGAATATAAATGGATGCTTATATTCGCGAGGGTTCAAAATTTGCAAATGCATCACTTTGAAAGCTTCAATTTGTCAATATGTTTATCTGTTTGAACTTGGCAATGTGCTAAAATTTGTACACACACAAACAAGTACCTTTACAGTAATGTCAGAAACACATTCTATACCAATTCTGATATTTCCAATATCAGTGTCTCAACAAGGAAATGAAAGTAAGATAAAAATCAAATAAACTTGCCTGTGAATTTTAATTCCCCTGCTTCATTTTGTCTGTAGTGGTATACATCCTTGTTGAAGTATTCAAATTCTTCGCTACGAAAACCAATCTTTTCCAGCAGAGTTTTTGCTTCATTTCCACAACTTTTCACTAACATACGTATCATGTTGTCTGTTGGAAGTAAAAAAAGAATGAAAATATTTTTGTTCAGCTATTTAAACAGCCTTAATAACATTATATACTTACTAATTAAAACAGGTTTTTTTATATGTATCAAACATACTTGTTCTTATCCATATCAGCCCTCATCATATCACACCCAAACACCCATATCAGCCCTCACCATATCACACCCCAAAACACATATCAGCCCTCACCATAGCACACCCCAACACCCATATCAGCCCTCACCTTATCACAATCCAACACCCATATCAGCCTCACCATATCACACCCCAACACCCATATCAGTCCTCACCTTATCACACACAACACCCATATCAGCCCTTACCTTATCACAACCCAACATCCATATCAGCCCTCACCTTATCACACCACAACACCCATATCAGCCCTCACCTTATCACAACCCAACACCCATATCAGCCCTCACCATATCACACCCAAACACTCATATCAGCCTCACCATATCACACCACAACACCCATATCAGCCCTCACATTATCACAACCCAACACCCATATCAGCCCTTACCTTATCACACTCAAACACCCATATCAGCCCTCATCATATCACACCACAACACCCATATCAGCCCTCACAGTATCACACCCCAACACCCATATCAGCCCTCACCGTATCACACCCCAACACCCATATCAGCCCTCACTATATCACACCACAACACCCATATCAGCCCTTACCTTATCACACCCAAACACCTATATCAGCCCTCACCATATCACACCCCAACACCCATATCAGCTCTCACTTTATCACACCACAACACCCATATCAGCCCTCATCATATCACACCCCAACACCCATATCAGCCCTCACCTTATCACACCCAAACACCCATATCAGCTCTCACCTTATCACACCACAACACCCATATCAGCCCTCACCATATCACACCACAACACCCATAACAGCCCTCACCTTATCACACCCCATCACTCATATCAGCCCTCACCATATCACACCCAAACACCCATATCAGCACTCACCTTATCACACCACAACACTCATATCAGCCCTCACCATATCACACCCAAACACCCATATCAGCACTCACCTTATCACACCACAACACCCATATCAGCCTCACCTTATAACACCACAACACCCATATCAGCCCTCATCATATCACACCACAACACCCATATCAGCCCTCACCTTATCACACCCCAACACCCATATCAGCCCTCACCTTATCACACCCCAACACCCATATCAGCCCTCACCTTATCACACCACAACACCCATATCAGCCCTCACATTATCACACCCAAACACCCATATCAGCCCTCACCTTATCACACCCAAACACCCATATCAGCTCTCACCTTATCACAACCCAACACCCATATCAGCCCTCACCATATCACACCCAATCACCCATATCAGCCCTCACCATATCACAACCCAACACCCATATCAGCCTTCACCTTATCACACCCAAACACCCATATCAGCCCTCATCATATCACACCACAACACCCATATCAGCCCTCACCATATCACACCACAACACCCATATCAGCCCTCATCATATCACACCACAACACCCATATCAGCCCTCACCTTATCACACCACAACACCCATATCAGCCCTCACATTATCACACCCAAACACCCATATCAGCCCTCATCATATCACACCACAACACCCATATCAGCCCTCACCTTATCATAACCCAACACCCATATCAACCTCACCATATCACACCCAAACACCCATATCAGCCCTCACCTTATCACACACAACACCCATATCAGCCTTCACCTTATCACAACCCAACACCCATATCAGCCCTCACCATATCACACCCAATCACCCATATCAGCCTCACCATATCACACCACAACACCCATATCAGCCCTCACCTTTTCACACACAACACCCATATCAGCCCTCATCATATCACAATCCAACACTCATATAAGCCCTCACATTATCACAACCCAACACCCATATCAGCCCTTACCTTATCACACCCAAACACCCATATCAGCCCTCATCATATCACACCACAACACCCATATCAGCCATCACCTTATCACACCCCAACACCCATATCAGCCCTCACCTTATCACACCCCAACACCCATATCAGCCCTCACCATATCACACCACAACACCCATATCAGCCCTTACCTTATCACACCCAAACACCTATATCAGCCCTCACCATATCACACCCCAACACCCATATCAGCTCTCACCTTATCACACCACAACACCCATATCAGCCCTCATCATATCACACCCCAACACCCATATCAGCCCTCACCTTATCACACCCAAACACCCATATCAGCCCTCACCATATCACACCCAAACACCCATATCAGCACTCACCTTATCACACCACAACACTCATATCAGCCCTCACCATATCACACCCAAACACCCATATCAGCACTCACCTTATCACACCACAACACCCATATCAGCCTCACCTTATAACACCACAACACCCATATCAGCCCTCATCATATCACACCACAACACCAATATCAGCCCTCACCTTATCACACCCCAACACCCATATCAGCCCTCACCTTATCACACCCCAACACCCATATCAGCCCTCACCTTATCACACCACAACACCCATATCAGCCCTCACCTTATCACACCCAAACACCCATATCAGCCCTCACCTTATCACAGCCAAACACCCATATCAGCTCTCACCTTATCACAACCCAACACCCATATCAGCCCTCACCATATCACACCCAATCACCCATATCAGCCCTCACCATATCACAACCGAACACCCATATCAGCCCTCACCTTATCACACCCAAACACCCATATCAGCCCTCATCATATCACACCACAACACCCATATCAGCCCTCACCATATCACACCACAACACCCATATCAGCCCTCACCATATCACACCACAACACCCATATCAGCCCTCACCTTATCACACCACAACACCCATATCAGCCCTCACCTTATCACACCCAAACACCCATATCAGCCCTCATCATATCACACCACAACACCCATATCAGCCCTCACCATATCACACCCCAACAGCCATATCAGCCCTCACCATATCACACCACAAAACCCATATCAGCCCTCACCTTATCACACCACAACACCCATATCAGCCCTCACCTTATCACACCACAACACCCATATCAGCTCTCACCTTATCACACCACAACACCCATATCAGCCTCACCTTATAAGACCACAACACCCATATCAGCCCTCACTTTATCACACACAACACCCATATCAGCCCTCACCATATCACACCACAACACCTATATCACCCCTCACAGTATCGTACCCCAACACCCATATCAGCCCTCACCTTATCACACCCAAACACCCATATCAGCCCTTACGTTATCATACCCCAACACCCATATCAGCCCTCACCTTATCACACACAACACCCATATCAGCCCTTACCTTATCATACCCCAACACCCATATCAGCCCTCACCTTATCACACCACAACATCCATATCAGCCCTCACCTTATCACACCCAAACATCCATATAAGCCCTCACCATATCACACCCAAACACCTATATCAGTCCTCAACTTATCACAACCCAACATCTATATCAGCCCTCAACTTATCACACCACAACACCCATATCAGCCCTCACAGTATCACACCACAACACCCATATCAGCCCTCACCTTATCACACCCCAAAACACCCATATCAGCACTTACGTTATCACACCCCATTACCCATATCAGCCCTCAACTTATCACACACAACACCCATATCAGCCCTTACCTTATCACACCCCAACACCCATATCAGCCCTCACCTTATCACACCACAACATCCATATCAGCCCTCACCTTATCACACCTAAACATCCATATAAGCCCTCACCATATCACACCCAAACACCTATATCAGTCCTCAACTTATCACAACCCAACATCTATATCAGCCCTCATCATATCACACCACAACATCCATATCAGCCCTCACCTTATCACACCACAACACCCATATCAGCCCTCAACTTATCACACCACAACACCCATTTCAGCCCTCACAGTATCACACCACAACACCCATATCAGCCTTCACAGTATCACACCACAACACCCATATCAGCCCTCACCTTATCACACCACAACACCCATTTCAGCCCTCACAGTATCACACCACAACACCCATATCAGCCCTCACAGTATCACACCACAACACCCATATCAGCCCTCACCTTATCACACCCAAACATCCATATCAGCCCTCAACTTATCACACCCAAACACCCATATCAGTCCTCACCTTATCACACCACAACATTCATATGAGCCCTCACAGTATCACACCACAACACCCATATCAGTCCTTACCTTATCACACCACAACATTCATATGAGCCCTCACAGTATCACACCACAACACCCATATCAGTCCTTACCTTATCAAACCCCAACACCCATATTAGCCTCACCTTATCACACCCCAACATCCATATCAGCCCTCACCATATCACAACCCAACACCCATATCAGCCCTCACCATATCACAACCCAACATCCATATCAGCCCTCACCTTATCACACCACAACACCCATATCAGCCCTCACCATATCACAACCCAACATCCATATCAGCCCTCACCTTATCACACCCCAACATCCATATCAGCCTCACTTTATCACACCCAAACATCCATATCAGCCCTCACCATATCACAACCCAACATCCATATCAGTCCTTTCTTTATCACACCCCAACACCCATATTAGCCTCACCTTATCACACCCAAACATCCATATCAGCTCTCACCATATCACAACCCAACATCCATATCAGTCCTTACTTTATCACACCACAACACCCATATCAGCCCTCACCATATCACAACCCAACATCCATATCAGTCCTTACTTTATCACACCCAAACATCCATATCAGCCCTTACCTTATCACACCCAAACACCCATATCAGCCCTCATCATATCACACCACAACACCCATATCAGCCCTCACCTTATCACACCCCAACACCCATATCAGCCCTCACCTTATCACACCCCAACACCCATATCAGCCCTCACCATATCACACCACAACACCCATATCAGCCCTTACCTTATCACACCCAAACACCTATATCAGCCCTCACCATATCACACCCCAACACCCATATCAGCTCTCACCTTATCACACCACAACACCCATATCAGCCCTCATCATATCACACCCCAACACCCATATCAGCCCTCACCTTATCACACCCAAACACCCATATCAGCCCTCACCTTATCACACCCCATCACTCATATCAGCCCTCACCATATCACACCCAAACACCCATATCAGCACTCACCTTATCACACCACAACACTCATATCAGCCCTCACCATATCACACCCAAACACCCATATCAGCACTCACCTTATCACACCACAACACCCATATCAGCCTCACCTTATCACACCACAACACCCATATCAGCCCTCATCATATCACACCACAACACCCATATCAGCCCTCACCTTATCACACCCCAACACCCATATCAGCCCTCACCTTATCACACCCCAACACCCATATCAGCCCTCACCTTATCACACCCCAACACCCATATCAGCCCTCACCTTATCACACCACAACACCCATATCAGCCCTCACCTTATCACAGCCAAACACCCATATCAGCCCTCACCTTATCACAGCCAAACACCCATATCAGCTCTCACCTTATCACAACCCAACATCCATATCAGCCCTCACCATATCACACCCAATCACCCATATCAGCCCTCACCATATCACAACCGAACACCCATATCAGCCCTCACCTTATCACACCCAAACACCCATATCAGCCCTCATCATATCACACCACAACACCCATATCAGCCCTCACCATATCACACCACAACACCCATATCAGCCCTCACCATATCACACCACAACACCCATATCAGCCCTCACCTTATCACACCACAACACCCATATCAGCCCTCACCTTATCACACCCAAACACCCATATCAGCCCTCATCATATCACACCACAACACCCATATCAGCCCTCACCATATCACACCCCAACAGCCATATCAGCCCTCACCATTTCACACCACAAAACCCATATCAGCCCTCACCTTATCACACCACAACACCCATATCAGCCCTCACCTTATCACACCACAACACCCATATCAGCTCTCACCTTATCACACCACAACACCCATATCAGCCTCACCTTATAAGACCACAACACCCATATCAGCCCTCACTTTATCACACACAACACCCATATCAGCCCTCACCATATCACACCACAACACCTATATCACCCCTCACAGTATCGTACCCCAACACCCATATCAGCCCTCACCTTATCACACCCAAACACCCATATCAGCCCTTACGTTATCATACCCCAACACCCATATCAGCCCTCACCTTATCACACACAACACCCATATCAGCCCTTACCTTATCATACCCCAACACCCATATCAGCCCTCACCTTATCACACCACAACATCCATATCAGCCCTCACCTTATCACACCCAAACATCCATATAAGCCCTCACCATATCACACCCAAACACCTATATCAGTCCTCAACTAATCACAACCCAACATCTATATCAGCCCTCAACTTATCACACCACAACACCCATATCAGCCCTCACAGTATCACACCACAACACCCATATCAGCCCTCACCTTATCACACCCCAAAACACCCATATCAGCACTTACGTTATCACACCCCATTACCCATATCAGCCCTCACCTTATCACACACAACACCCATATCAGCCCTTACCTTATCACACCCCAACACCCATATCAGCCCTCACCTTATCACACCACAACATCCATATCAGCCCTCACCTTATCACACCTAAACATCCATATAAGCCCTCACCATATCACACCCAAACACCTATATCAGTCCTCAACTTATCACAACCCAACATCTATATCAGCCCTCATCATATCACACCACAACATCCATATCAGCCCTCACCTTATCACACCACAACACCCATATCAGCCCTCACCTTATCACACCACAACACCCATTTCAGCCCTCACAGTATCACACCACAACACCCATATCAGCCCTCACAGTATCACACCACAACACCCATATCAGCCCTCACCTTATCACACCACAACACCCATTTCAGCCCTCACAGTATCACACCACAACACCCATATCAGCCCTCACAGTATCACACCACAACACCCATATCAGCCCTCACCTTATCACACCCAAACATCCATATCAGCCCTTAACTTATCACACCCAAACACCCATATCAGTCCTCACCTTATCACACCACAACATTCATATGAGCCCTCACAGTATCACACCACAACACCCATATCAGTCCTTACCTTATCACACCACAACATTCATATGAGCCCTCACAGTATCACACCACAACACCCATATCAGTCCTTACCTTATCAAACCCCAACACCCATATTAGCCTCACCTTATCACACCCCAACATCCATATCAGCCCTCACCATATCACAACCCAACACCCATATCAGCCCTCACCATATCACAACCCAACATCCATATCAGCCCTCACCTTATCACACCACAACACCCATATCAGCCCTCACCATATCACAACCCAACATCCATATCAGCCCTCACCTTATCACACCCCAACATCCATATCAGCCTCACTTTATCACACCCAAACATCCATATCAGCCCTCACCATATCACAACCCAACATCCATATCAGTCCTTTCTTTATCACACCCCAACACCCATATTAGCCTCACCTTATCACACCCAAACATCCATATCAGCTCTCACCATATCACAACCCAACATCCATATCAGTCCTTACTTTATCACACCACAACACCCATATCAGCCCTCACCATATCACAACCCAACATCCATATCAGTCCTTACTTTATCACACCCAAACATCCATATCAGCCCTCACCTTATCACACCCAAACATCCATATCAGCCCTCACCATATCACAACCCAACATCCATATCAGCTCTCACCTTATCACACCCCAACACCCATATCAGCCCTCACCTTATCACACCCCAACACCCATATCAGCCCTCACTTTATCACACCCCAACACCCATATCAGTCCTCACCTTATCACACCAAAACAACCATATCAGCCCTCACAGTATCACACCCTAACACCATTATCAGCCCTCACCATATCACAACCCAACACCCATATCAGCCTCACCATATCACACCCCAACACCCATATAAGCCCTCACCTTATCACACCCAAACATCCATATCAGCCCTCACCATATCACAACCCAACATCCATATCAGCCCTCACCTTATCACACCACAACACCCATATCAGCCCTCACTTTATCACACCCCAACACCCATATCAGTCCTCACCTTATCACACCAAAACAACCATATCAGCCCTCACAGTATCACACCCTAACACCATTATCAGCCCTCACCATATCACAACCCAACACCCATATCAGCCCTCACCATATCACACCACAACACCCATATCAGCCTTCACCTTATCACACCCCAACACCCATATCAGTCCTCACCTTATCACACCAAAACAACCATATCAGCCCTCACCATATCACACCACAACACCCATATCAGCCCTCACCTTATCACACCCCAACACCCATATCAGCCCTTACTTAATAACACCACAACACTTATATCAGTTATATGTATTAGATTCAAACATCCATATAAGCCTGTGATCATCATAATTATGTCACACCAAAGTTTGAAAATTTTTGTTGTGAAACTTCAGATATTTTCCCTCATCTTGGGATTGGATGATTTTGTATTAATAGGTGAGGACTTAGCTATGAAATACCCAAGAATTGGGAAGGATTCTTAAACCAACAACTGAGGCTAAGTCATTTCAAAATATCTTTCAAGCACATAATGTCTGAATGTAATAATGAAATATGAAAGCAAAATCAATAAGTCGATACTAATCATAGTTGTAGCGGGAAGTTATATCATATGATAAAACTCTTTCCTACTTACCTATCTTGTCTCCAACAACATGATATGCCGTAAAGACATAACGCTTTTCGTTTTCTGTAGTTTCTTTTTTCCCAACACAAAATCCTGTTCCATGCAGCTCATCAGAACTATGAGAGTCAATCTTAACTCGGATTTTGCCGACAGAGTGAACCACCCTCTTGATAATCTGGTAAGGAAGTATATTGGGAGGACCATCTCGTCGCGCTGAAAATGACATTTCAAGCAAACTATGAAAGACATGTAACTTAACAATGAAATCTAAATACATGTAGTAAATACACAAAAATTGTGATTCAAATTCTTTGCTTAAGGAATGAACTTATGGTTAATATCAGGAGCTGCTGAAGATCAGCAAACTTAATTGTCTCTTTTTGACCTTTATATTGCCTTGACCTTCCGAACAGAATGGCAGATTTTCACGTATCAATTCCAGACCAAATTTCCTCAAAATCTATTTGGCCGTTCATGACTCAGATATAATTATAAGCAATTTAAAAAGATTGACCCCTAATTACTCTATTGGGTCCCACCTCTCCCATCCCAGGGGGGCACACCCTCCATTTTATATAATTTAAAATCTCCTTAACCTAATAATTATATATTGGTCTCTGCCCCTCCAGCCCCTGGTGAACTACTCCCTTTGCTTATACAACATTAAACCTGATCTCCACCCATTTATGTTCCAGACCAAATTTAATCAAGATCCATTGCGTCGTTCAAGTCCTTTATTTCCATTATTGGGCTCTGCCCTTCTGGCCCCAAGAGAACCACATTCTTTGTTTATATACAACATTTAATCTCCTTTGCCTTTTAATGTTCTAGCCCAAATTTGATCAAAATCCAGGTGAGCTCCAAATGTGAAAAATTGAGGGGGACTGATTGTGTTAAATTGGCTTAATTTCAAACAAAAACTGTAGAGGGCCATAATAAACCACCTTACGATCAGATGGGTCCCAATGTGGAACTTGGCCGAGCTAGATCTTAATGATAAGAATATAGGGCTCACAGCACACCAATTTTCATCAAAATCCATTCCTATTTATTTATGTTACACAGGTTGGATCACAAAGTCAAATAGTAATATTTACAGTCTACACTGATACTCACTCGATAACCATTGTACTGCAAACTAGAGTTATTTTCCAGTAACTATACTTGAGAACGTGCAACATTTCTATGACGTCGACAACAATACATGTGGGCGGAGCTATGCAAATTATTCCATTCGAATCACAATTGTATGACGTCATTAAAAATTGACATGGGCGGAGCTAGCTACGGCTTATGCAAACTTCATGCTGTTACATTTAATGAACTGTTTTCACGTTTGTAAGTTTTGAAATGAAATATATGTCTGCAGATGGGGCTAAATTGAACAGAAAACTAATGAATCCTTTACAGGAAAATACTGTAAATATAAGGATTAACCTTTGATTTTGTTTAGTTTATTAGATCATAAATCCAATGGAGCAGTCGGTAAATTTAACGTAAACGCTTCGCATTTACGCAATTTACCTCGTGCTCCATTGGATTTATGATCTAATAAACTAAACAAAATCAAAGGTTAATCCTTAAATAAAACTGCAAACGGCATAACACTGTATCTGTCACATTTTCCAACTCATATGAGATCATATCATTTATGGCAAAGTAGCCCCCTTTTAGCCTGTGGGTCAGCCCCAAATTTGTACAATTTGGAATCCCCACCACCCACGGATGCTTCCAGTCAAATTTGAAAAAATTCCAATCTGTGGTTAAGAAGAAGTCACTTATAACAGATTTTGACATAAAGACAATGGACATTAGGGTATTGCATAAGCTCACATTGGTCCATTGGACCAGGTGATTTAACAAAATAAAACTAGCAAATAAAACAAAAACAAAGGCTCATATATATACATTATACACCCCAACCCCCACAACATTGTCAAGTGTGACCTTGACCCTTTAACCTTGACTGGGATGAACTCTTATCTGCAGGTGTAAATCAAATTTGATAGTGAGATTAAATGATGTGAATATGAACCACATTAATCTGTCCAGGGGTTCATGAGGTATCTTGTTCACAAGGTTTCTATTTCCAAAGTGGTTAACGGTGACCTTTAACCTTGACTGATGACCACAAAAATCTTATCTGGTGTAGAACTTAATCATGTGATGCTATGGTGTGAATATGATTAAACAAATGTGTTCAGGTGTCCATAAAATATCTTCCACACAAACTTTTTATTCCCAAAGAGGTTATCATGCAGTGACCGTTGACCTTTAGCGCTAACCAATGACCACCAAAATCTAGATGGACTCACACATGGACGCACATAGATGGACTCACACATGGACACACATAGATGGACTCACACATGGACGCACAAAGATGGACTCACACATGGACGCACATAGATGGACTCACACATGGACACACATAGATGGACTCACGCATGGACGCACATAGATGGACTCACGCATGGACGCACATAGATGGACTCACGCATGGACGCACACAGATGGACTCACACATGGACGCACATAGATGGACTCACACATGGACGCACATAGATGGACTCACACATGGACACACATAGATGGACTCACACATGGACGCACATAGACGGACTCACACATGGACGCACATAGATGGACTCACACATGGACGCACATAGACGGACTCACACATGGACGCACATAGATGGACTCACACATGGACGCACATAGATGGACTCACACATGGACGCACATAGATGGACTCACACATGGACGCACATAGATGGACTCACACATGGACGCACATAGATGGACTCACACACAGGTGCACTTTGATGGACGCACACACGGGTGCACTTTGATGGACGCACACACGGGTGCACTTTGATGGACGCACACACGGGTGCACTTTGATGGACACACACACGGGTGCACTTTGATGGACGCACACACGGGTGCACTTTGATGGACACACACACGGGTGCACTTTGATGGACTCACACACGGGTGCACTTTGATGGACACACACACAGACGAACATAGATGGTCGTACATAGATGGATGCACAGACAAAAAGATTTCTATATATATATACATAATAAACCCCCTAACCTATAAGTGGAAGGTATAATAAAACTGGCTCATTGTCGTTATCAAGAAATATAAGTTAACCAAACCAAATCAACACAATTCAAATCAAGATACCTTAAACATAATGCATGTCTTTAATGTATTTTCACAGAAAGGACTGATATCAATGAGTAAAACTATGTTAAATCACATTTTTGTTTTGGTTGTGTTGAGAAAAATAGAAAAGTAATGTTATCATGCTTTTACCTCAAGGATTTAGAATCTATTTGTGATGTAATGCAAGCATAGGTACTTCTATTTTTTGAATTCCTAATGTTATAGGATGATTATGGTCATGTGAGTATTTTCTTCTGGTTATTACTGATTGTGTAAACATGTATGTCTGCACACATAGTCGGAAACCCACAGTACACTTCTCTGACGTTTGCATCCCGTGGGCTAAAATGGAAAGAAACTCTCGTTTTCGTACTAAAATAGTAATCAATCATATCAATAGTTTCATCAGTGACTACATACAGCTGGGACATCAAGCCATGGTATCCCGTTTCATTTGTAGCACCGCCTGTCAACAAAATCTGTCGATTGTGTTATAATTGTGTCGATAGTGATTAAAATATAAGGTCCTGCTATACGGCGATTGACATCGACGTCATGCCTACAGAAATATACTGGTCGTGGTCACGGTAAAATGATCTAACCGAGTGTCACGAGAAACAACCATTCTGATTGGCCGAAATCTCCGAATAAACTTCTTTTCGGGGAAATGAAGGTTTATACCGATTCTGGCCCACGGGATGCATACGTCAGAGAAGTGTACCGTGGGTTACCGACAATGGTCTGCACATTAACATGAGTATTTGATAACACTGCTTGTTTGTCGACTTTTTTGATGTAAAATATGCAATCAAAGAAAATAAATGAAAGTGGCAAATGAAGCTTTATCACTGGTTAACAATCCCTGAATGGCTTACTTTCAGTTTTAAAATTTCTCCCTGGAAATATACCAGTAGTCAAAAATATAAAGAAGACTTAATTACCTGTTCCGCAATCAGAAGGCAAGCCATCTAAAATTGACAACAAATAAATTTATAGTATAAAGATGATCAAACATATGTAAATAAAATGTGTCTGATCAAGCAATAGGCACTAAGTTGCTTAAAAAATTTGCTAGAAATATACAGGTTCTTATATATTCTTATCAGGTTCATAAAAATAAGTTATGAAAGAAAAGGTTGCACAACTGCAACACTTTTTTTTGGATGAGGGGGCTCACAGACACTTGCACATCTATGACCAAGTCATAAACAAAGTGTAAATGAATCTAGTCATTTCAGTACAACAACTTTACTTTTATACATTCGCCAGACGAAATGACCGATTTGTCATTTACCAACTCATACAAATTTTACAACTGTTGTATGCATACGCTTTGTAGTTCATTAGTCTGATGAAGGTGACAGGGTACATATCGTACTAGTTATCGAAGCGTCACATAAAACATATTTTGGTTTTGTAAAAATTAATAATCTTTACATAAAACAACTGCAACACCTTTTAAATAATCCTATTTAGCTGGAAATTTGGAAATCAAATATTATATCAACTTCAAAGGATTTCAAGCCATCATGTCATGGTCAGAAGAATAAAACCCTGCTTTGGTAAGTATAGTATTGATTGACAAGGCCTGCTCAACACTTGGAAGGGAAAGCCAGGGGACGCAGCTTTCATTATTTCAGTTCTTCCCAAAACATGAAGCTGGTTATTGAGAAGAATTTAACATGAAGATTTAAAACATTTGGCTCCTGTGACCTTGAAAGTGGTCAAGGTCATTCATTTGAAAAAAAATTGGTAGTCCTTTATCTCAACATAAAAAGGCCCTATATAAGTACCCTTGGCCTTTTGTTTAATGAGAATCAGTTGATTGAACATTTAAAACATTTGACCGTAGTGACCTTGAAAGCGGGTCAAGGTTATTTATATGGATTAACATGGTAACTGTTTAGAATCCAACATGATCGATACAGGCCCATTATCAGGGCCCTGTGTTTTTTGGTTATCGAGAGGTTGTTTGAAGATTGAAAACAGAATTGACCTCTGTGACCTTGAAAGTGGGTCAGAGTCATTCATTTGAACAAACTTGGTAGCCCTTCATCCCAGCATGTCACTGGCCCAATATCAGTCCCCTTGGCATTTAATATGTTAGTGAGAAGAAGTTGTTTGAAGATTTTAAAACATTTGACCTTGAAAGTGGGTCAAGGTCATTCCTTTGAACAAAATTGGTAGTGTGTCATCCCAGCATGCTGCTGGCCTAATATCAGTACATTGGACCTCTTGGTTATCGAGAAGAAGTTGTTTATAGTTTAAAAAGAAATGATGCTGGACGATGGACACTGCACCACAGCATAAATCTCACTTGCCCTTTGACCAGGTACGTGAGCTAAAAAAGGGAGACAAACAATCATATATATGTATGATAGGGGGACAGGGCATGGCTTAAGACCAAATAAACCAAATCTTATTTTTCGCTCTTGACATTCTATGATTATGTACATTATGTTAAATTATATAAATTCATTCCGTTTTAAGGAGGATGAACAATAAACTGCAATGAATAAGGAAGGGGAGGTAACAATGTCAGCTACAGCAATGACATCAGTGATATTAATAAAAAGCTAGCTAGCACAGATGATTTTTGCTCAATTTCACATACCAGGATTATCAATTCCAGACTGTATCTTTTCCATTGCCTTTTCGAATTTCTCTTTTTGCTGTTCATCATTTTTGTGTGCCGACATCACCAGTACGACCTTTGGATGGTAGTCGAGGAAGTTTTCAATTGAATTGCTCCATTCTACCACCACTGGGATCCATCCTCTGTCTGTCACTACAGGCTTAACCAAATCAAAGTCCCTAGGATCTTTCAAATAAGAAACTGAAATTAATGATATTATTTTGTCCGACATTTTATCCTTCACAGCCTTTTCTTTGGCATCCTTGGCAGACAGAAACTTCCCCCTGTGGGTAACTAAATAGCCTTTTTCTTCTAACCATTTTATGATTTTTTCTGCTAAGTTTTCATCAGATTTATGGTAGGACAGAAAGGCGTGGAATCGAGTGATTATTGCGAGCTGTAGATCGTATAACCAGCACGTTTTTAGTCCACAAAAGGCATCAACATCAGCTGAGTAATCACTGTGTATACGCAGCCAAATCTGTGTGTTGCCCTGTTGTGGGATCTGTATGAGTTTCTGCAGTTCTTTTGTTTTTGTTTTCAGTCTTGTGTCAGTAAACATCTTGTAGAAGGACTCGCATTGTCTACAATCTTTGCACTCGTCTGTTAAAACCTGTACCCAAGCATCCGACTCCTTCAAACTTTTAGAAAAGTCATCTAGGCTTTTGATACAACTAACTTCCTCTATTTCGAATTGGAGTTTTTCCAATTTCTTTACAATAAGGTCTTTCACAACATCGCTGTGTGCCTTACAATCATGGTATGAAATACATGAATGATATTTCTTCCTGGCTTGGATTGGTTTGATCAGTTTTGCCCTGCAATCTGCAGCAGCCATTCTACAAAACAAAAAACAAAAAACATGATGTTAATGGTTTCCAAATATTTTTTGGCCAACTTTGTGTTACTATATATAAGGCTATATAGCTATAATTAATTAAGTCAAGCTAATATAGTCCAGTACAAATTCTAAAAACAAAAAGCCCAGTAGGCCTGTAGCGCTCACTTGGATACAGTTGTGTCAAAGTATAATCACGGCAAAATATTCTCCAAAACCATTGAAGGGCTGTCTTTATAGGGGACAGACTCCAAGACCAATTTTAATTTGCAGAAAATATCCTGTCATCATTTCTTTAGTGGAAAGGATTATAAGGTATTTACTAAATTACCTCTATTGGAACCTAGCTACCTGGGGGGGGGGGGGGGGTGATGGTTTAGTCCCAGTGATACAAAATTGAACCCCATTTAACAAAGGGTTGTTCCCGTACATTAAATTTTGTGGACAATATCCTGTCATTCCTAAAGAAAAAGAAGAATTTCAAAGAATTTACTATATTTCCCTATTTGGCCCAGCCCCTCAGGCCCATGAAGGATCACACCAGAGACGTATAAAGCCATACGTCTCTGGTCACACCCACCTTTTATACAAAATTGAATCCCATTTATTCAAGGTTACTTTAGAACCAAATTTGGACAATATGATTATCATGTCAGTGTCATTCCTAAAGAAGTAGAAGTATTCTAAAGAATGTACTATATTTCCCTATTGGGTCACATCCTTCAGGCCCAAGTGGGTCGGACCTACCGTTTATACAAAAATGAATCACCTTTAATCCAGGATACTTCAGAGCAATTTTGGACAATATCTTGTCATTCCTAAAAGAGAAAGATCTTAAAAGAATTTACTATATTTTCCCTATTGGGCCCTAACCCTCAGGCCCCAGTGGGGTCAGACACACGGTTTATACAAATTGAATCCGCTTCCTGTGTGGCTATCCTCCAAGGATACTTCAGAATATCCTGTCATTCCTAAAGAAGAAGGATTTTAAAGAATTAACTATATTGCCTTATTTGGTCCTGTCCCTCAGCCCCCAGGGTGAGGGGAGGGGGGTGTTAGACAGACCGTATATATAAAATTTGAATCCCCTTTAGTCTCAAGCTTACTTTAGACCAAATTTGGACAATATTCAATCGTTCCTAAAGAAGAAGAAGAATTTTAAAGAATTTACTACATTTACTCTATTTGGCCCAATCCCTCAGGCCCGGGGGGGTGGGGGGTCAGACCTATAGTTTATACAAAACTGAAACTCCTTCTCCCAAGGATTTTTCTAGCCAAATTTGGTCAAATTCTGCTATGTGGTTCAGGACTAGTAGGGATTAATTGGAAAAGTTTGATGGACGACGACGAATCATGGATGGACGACAGACGACGTACAACAGAAGCTGCACCATGGCATAATTAAAGCTCACCCGCCGAACCTGCCCTTTGGTCAGGTCAGCTAAAAATGGGGTATATGAATTATGCGATTATGTACAAACTGTTTACTAGTTGTGATCACTCCAAATGTAAGTAATTCCAGTCCCCTAAGTCATAATGTGGCCACACACCCACGAATCAATTCTAATATCCATACTGTACTTGCAAACCTTGCATGCCTATTTAGGAGGGAGTCACTCCTGATTTTGGACCCTAAAATGTTGCATTTTTAACTTGGGAACTGCTTTACTGTTCCTATTTTTAAAGATCTGATGATTTCATCTGAAAGATGAGTCCAAAAGAAGCCATTTAAAAGTGTTATTTTTTTCTCTGAATGTACATGCATTAACATATTATTTATGTTTTCAATCTTGAGCTGTTGGCAAGTATGAATATATCTGATGACTGCATTTTCCCATTTGTGCCAATCAATTGTATATATAGATTTGGGTTGGATTAATCTTATATTAAGGGCTAGCTTAAACTAGTACGTAGTCACCCTGATCATAATCATCATGCGGTCTATTTAATGAAACATTTTTTCTAACAAGCAATTCATTGCACTGAACATTATCAAGTTATCCTTGATTTTAGCGAAACATCTGAAAGAACCATGTTGGGATTTGATCATGACTTTCACAAGAAAATATGACTTGGAATCCACCAAAACAAACCATATGACTTATAATTTTGTTGGTGGACTGAAATTAGTACTAATATTTATACCGTCCACCTATATGGCTCTGCCCCACATGATTCTTTAATTTTATATTTTCTACTTCTACCAATTACTTGCCTACTTCATGTAGTAGTAGTGACACAACCACAGAATGAAGATTATGCAAGTTTGAGGTGAATGGGCAGGCTGGGGAAGAAATATATTAATTAGTGTATTTATAGTTACTGATGGCTGATTTAAAAGACAAAAGTGTGGCACTAGAGGCCAAGTCAGGTGGGAGAGAGTTCCATTGAATGATAGTTTTGGGGAAGAAGCTTTCTTTCCGAGCAGTACATTTGCAGGAGAGAGTTTGATAAGAGAGAGGATGAAAGTGCCGAGAAGATCTGACTGTTCGGATAAGGTCGGAAGAACTTATAGAGATCAAGTTGTTGGCTATTTTGTATAGCATAGTGAGGCGGGCATCACGGCGACGAGTTGCCAAGCTTCGCCACTGAAGGCCATTGATCATGGCTCCCACACTGGAAGTGTTTCTATGGCGATTTGTGACGAAGCGGGCAGCTCGCCGCTGGACCTTCTCGATTTTGTCTATATCCTTAATTAGATATGGGTCCCAAACCACACTAGCATACTCAAGCTTAGGTCTCACTAGAGCTTTGTAGGCCTTTTCCTTGACCTTTGAAGAGGAAATTTTAAGGTTTCGCCTCAGAAAACCAAGGGAGCTGTTGGCACTATTAGTTATGCTACTAATATGGGCGTCCCACTTCAGGTCAGAGGTAATAGTGACCCCAAGGTATTTGGCCTGATCAACATGCTCTAGTGTTTGGCCGTGCAGGGTGTACTTATGGAGTATTGGCTTCCTGGTTTTATGTATGGACAGAACGTGGCATTTCCCTGGATGGAAAGCCATCTGCCATTTACCCTCCCAGTCTGCTAGAGAGTCAAGATCTCTTTGCAGTGATATTGCATCGGATGTGGATGCTACAGTAAGATACATAATTGTATCGTCTGCAAACAAACGGACAGAAGAGTTGATGCCATCTACTATGTCATTTATATAAAATAGGAATAGGCTCGGCCCCAGTACCGAGCCTTGGGGAACGCCGGACTGGACGGGGACTGTATTAGAGGATTCACCCTCCAAGACAACAGTTTGGGACCTGCCTGTTAAGAAATTTTGAATCCATCTGTTAGTGTTGCCCCTGATACCATACTGTATTAGTTTATGGGTTAATGAAAGGTGGCTAACCTTATCAAAAGCCTTACTGAAATCCATTATCAATACATCAGTTTGTTTTCCAATGTCAATATTTTTTGATACATCATCTATAAATTCTAACAGCTGGGACTCACAAGATCCTTTTTGGCGAAATCCATGCTGTAGTGGATATAAGATGTTATGCTGATCAGCATGCTGCATGATATTAGACACAACAACATGCTCAAGGATTTTACAAGTAATACAAGTTAATGAAATAGGGCGATAGTTTTCCGGATTTGCTACATAAGGAAAAAATGAACGCATGCAGAGCAATGCAGTAAATTTTGTTCATCAACACTATTGTACAGAAGTACATTTTACACAATACCCCCCCCCCCCCCCCTCTCCAAGTGTACATGTATACATGCATGGCTGACCACAATCAGAAACGTTTTAATACAAAATCAATTAAATATAAAGATCATATACAAACCCTTAAGTTTTCAGTTCTTCACGGGTTCGCGTCTTCCTCCCGACTAAGCACTCTAAAGTGTTTGGCTGCAGACGAGGCTTACATGTATTTAACTTTCTGTTCTAAAGCGAAAGTAAAATATCTACTTCATTAGGCGCTCAAACAAAACGCCCATTTACAAACATTTCACTGACTAATTATTTCTATTTTGAGATGCACACGTGGAGGAAGTGAGTATTTGCGCATGCGTGAAAACAATGTAAACAGGAACTGAAATGGCAGCCCACAGAGCGAGGTTTGTTTTGCTCATCCGCCCACCTAATGAAAACATTTTTTTTTAAACCAACATGCACGTTATTTACGTGATTTTGTTCAAATATTTTAGTTGCTTTTAACGATTAGTTCATTTTCATTACAGGCTTCAAGAATTTGAGGACACCTTGACATCCGATTGCATTGATAGAAAAAGACTTGGCAGACTTTGTTTCAACGGTATTTAACATCTGAACATTTGTAGCCTACAACTAACATTTTGGTAGCCCTGGTAGTTGTATTTATGTATATCCCTCCGTCAATTATTGGAGAACCCACTGATAATGCAGTTGTTCACTGACTCCACAGGAAATTATTGGGTCTGGTGACCATAAACGACAACTACAGTTTCTACTACTTTATATAGCATGCATATATATATATTACAATGAGACAGTTGCTTTTTCTAAGTAAATACTCTACAGCAACATATAAACATAATGAAACACTTGTTAGTAAGGTTAGTATCTACCATATCCCAGCCCTATAAGCTACCCTATATATAATGCACTGACACCTGGATTGCTGTTTAATGGTGGAGCAAAACGTCGTTAACCACAAGCTAAAGGGAAACCACTGAGCCATCGTGGGGACATTGTCATGAGTAGGAGTTGAACCCGAACAGTCTAGATCTGCAGCTCACGCTTGACTGCATTTGGCTATTCTTGCCTATGCATTAGCGATCACGGCTACCGAGGCACCCAAATTATTATTTGTGTGTGTTTCAAAGGAAGACAGTGACGTTAATAATATTGTGGCAGATATTAATAGTACATAGGATTTAGGTTGCCATGGCCGTCTAGCTTCGAGCTAGGGTGAATTTCATATGAAGAGCATTAGGCTAGATAGTACTTCTATTAATTCCCGGCCTTCTATGGCTCTGCCCTGGCCGGGTATTAGATTGGTCCCATGCCTCGTAATGGAGCAAGCCCGGTGTGCTTCACACCGGGGCGATTTTTGCATCACTTATCGCCCGATTGGTTCTCATCAATAAATATACTTCAATTATAAACCATTCTCCTACCCAACTTGTACTTAAAATCCACCTAAAATATTATTAAATATCAAGTTTATGTAACGAATTCGTATAAACTGTAATGAGTAGCGGCAGCCATGATTAAAACTTCAGTAAATATCTTGGTTTCTTTTCTGAAGAGTTCCTCTAAATTTGTGTGAATGGGTGACCGGGTGCGGACCAAATAAGGAAGTCGTAGTTAACCGTAGTAACTCCATATTTGGCCATGCAGACTATATATAAAAATGAGATTTGAGATAACCTCACATGTGAGCTGTCATGGCAGTAGTTTCCTGTGTTTGTCAAGAAGGACATTTCTGGTTCTGCTAATTTTGTGAAAAAAATATTTTATTGTGGTAAACACTCGATATTTCAGCAATCCTGCATTATTTTGACAACATTATGCTCAAATGAGGTGGTAATTAAATGAAATCTTACAGATTTAACACTTTTGATTTTGCTCCACTACCGGGCATGGGACTGCTTCGTAGCTCTATAATGACGCAATATAGAAAATTGTCTCGTCATAAAGAGCTACGTTATCGCAGCTATAGGCTAGATAGCAACCTGGAGATCGAGGGTTCGATCCCTGGTGGAAGCACACTATATTCTCTTTCCTGTTACAATATATTCACTGAATCACTGAAATATCCATCATTGAAAGCCAGTTCAGGCTTCAGGTGATGATGCCTCATGGTGGTACACAGCATTAGTGCTACCGTTTTATATAAAACTAATTGTCACTTTTTCTTTTCCGGTTTCGCACAATTAATTGTTTTACTTTATACTACCTGGTAGCAATATATAAATTATATTTACATGTAAGTTGAAACTTCAGTAATTGGTAAATTCTCAGGTTAAAAATACAAATAGTGTATTAAACAATATTTGCCTATTTGGGTTAACACCCACAGCGCTTGTGGTTTGACTACTACCAAAACCAAGCTGCACATTTTCTGGGATGGTTTCTCCAGAACCAGTGTCTAGTTTAGAGTTGGTGCTGAGATCGAGTTCCACGTATCTGTCACAGGATTGCTAAAGAGGTTTCCAGTTGATTGTTATCTATACAATTTTTTGAAGAGTTTTTAGGTCATCTGACCCGAAGGGTCAGGATGACCTATAGTCATCATGCTTCGTCCGTCGTCGTGCGCCATGCGCCGTCCGTAAACTTTTCCATTTAAACATCTTCTTCTCATAAACCAAAAGGCCCATAGACCCAATATTGGGCTTGTGCCATACTGGGATGAAGGGGTACCAAGTTTGTTCAAACAAATGACCTTGACCTTCATTCAAGGTCACAGGGGCCAAAAAGGTCAAAATCTTTGAACGACTTCTTCTGAATAACCAAAAGGCCCAGAGACCTGATATTGGGCCTGTGTTATGCTGGGATAAAGGGCTACCAAGTTTGTTCAAACAAATGACCTTGACCTTCATTCAAGGTCACAGGGGCCAAAAAGGTCAAAATCTTTGAACGACTTCTTCTGAATAACCAAAAGGCCCAGAGACCTGATATTGGGCCTGTGTTATGCTGGGATAAAGGGGTACCAAGTTTGTTCGAACAAATGACCTTGACCTTCATTCAAGGTCACAGGGGCCAAAAAGGTCAAAATCTTTGAACGACTTCTTCTGAATAACCAAAAGGCCCAGAGACCTGATATTGGGCCTGTGTTATGCTGGGATAAAGGGGTACCAAGTTTGTTCGAACAAATGACCTTGACCTTCATTCAAGGTCACAGGGGCCAAAAAGGTCAAAATCTTTTTAAACAACTTCTTCTGAATAACCAAAAGGCCCCGAGACCTGATATTGGTCCTGTGTTATGCTGAGATAAAGGGCTACCAAGTTTGTTCAAAGAAATGACCTTGACCTTCATTCAAGGTTACAGGGGACAAAACGGTCATAATTTTTAAACGACTTCTTCTGAATAACCAAAAGGCACAGAGACCTAATATTGGGCCTGTGGCATGCTGGGATAAAGGTCTACCAAGTTTGTTCAAAGAAATGACCTTGACTTTCATTCAAGGTCACAGGGGCCAAAACGGTCATAATCTTTAAACAGCTTCTTCTGAATAACCAAAAGGCCCAGAGACCTGATATTGGGCCTGTGTTATGCTGGGATAAAGGGCTACCAAGTTTGTTCAAACAAATGACCTTGACCTTCATTCAAGGTCACAGGGGCCAAAAAGGTCAAAATCTTTGAACGACCTCTTCTGAATAACCAAAAGGCCCAGAGACCTGATATTGGGCCTGTGTTATGCTGGGATAAAGGGGTACCAAGTTTGCTCAAACAAATGACCTTGACCTTCATTCAAGGTCACAGGGGCCAAAAAGGTCAAAATCTTTGAACGACTTCTTCTGAATAACCAAAAGGCCCAGAGACCTGATATTGGGCCTGTGTTATGCTGGGATAAAGGGGTACCAAGTTTGTTCAAACAAATGACCTTGACCTTCATTCAAGGTCACAGGGGCCAAAAAGGTCAAAATCTTTTTAAACAACTTCTTCTGAATAACCAAAAGGCCCCGAGACCTGATATTGGTCCTGTGTTATGCTGAGATAAAGGGCTACCAAATTTGTTCAAAGAAATGACCTTGACCTTCATTCATGGTCACAGGGGCCAAAACGGTCATAATCTTTAAACAGCTTCTTCTGAATAACCAAAAGGCCCAGAGACCTGATATTGGGCCTGTGGCATGCTGGGATAAAGGGCTACCAAGTTTGTTCAAAGAAATGATCTTGACTTTCATTCAAGGTCACAGGGGCCAAAACGGTCATAATCTTTAAACGACTTCTTCTGAATAACCAAAAGGCACAGAGACCTGATATTGGGCCTGTGGCATGCTGGGATAAAGGGCTACCAAGTTTGTTCAAAGAAATGACCTTAACTTTCATTCAAGGTCACTGGGGCCAAAACGGTCATAATATTTAAACATTTTCTTCTGAATAACCAAAAGGCCCAGAGACCTGATATTGGGCCTGTGGCATGCTGGGATAAAGGGCTACCAAGTTTGTTCAAAGAAATGACCTTGACCTTCATTCAAGGTCACAGAGGCCAAAACGGTCATAATCTTTAAACAACTTCTTCTGAATAACTAAAAGGCTCAGAGACCTGATATTAGGCCTGTGGCATGCTGGGATAAAGGTCTACCAAGTTTGTTCAAATAAATGACCTTGAACTTCATTCAAGGTCACAGGGGCTAAAAGGGTCAAAATCTTTAAAACAACTTTTTCTGAATAACCAAAAGGCACAGAGATGTGATATTGGGCTTGTGGCATGCTGGGATAAAGGTGTGTCAAGTTTGTTTAAAGAAATGACCCTGACATTCATTCAAGGTCACAGGGGCCAAAAGGGTTTGTTGTCAAGTTTACTCACTAGGAATAAGCTGAAACTTGCCAGAAATGATTCTGAGATGATGCTGATTAAGTGTTGTTATTTTTAGGTTTGTTCAAAATTCAAGATGGCCGCCACAGCCGCCATTTTGAATACACATTTTAAACTTCTCAAGTTCTACCAATGGAATTGAGCTGAAACTTGCCAGAAATGATATCCTGAGATGGTCCCAACAAAGTGTTGTTATTTTTCAAGCCCATCAGAAATCCAAGAAGGCCACTATCTTGAACTTGGCAATCTATACAGGCATATTATAACTTGATTTAATGACTACACGTATTTTCATAGTGATTTTACAATTGGTAGTCAGATGACCGTTAAGGCCCGTTGGGCCTCTTGTTTTGGAGTGCCCCATTGTTGTTCTTCCTTCGTATATAGCAGATCATTGTTATTGATGATTTTGTACATCTGGATCATATCAGCCCTCTCCCTTCTGTACTCCAATGTTAGCAGTCCCAGTGCTCGTAGACGCTCAGAGTAGGTCTTGTCAGACAATGTTGGTACTTTCTTTGTTGCCCTTCTGCCTATAGTTATTTTGTCCTTGTTGTAGAGAAGGGACCAGACAGCAGATGCATGTTCTACACGTAGGTGTGGACGAATAAGGGCTTTGTACAAGATGACAAATAGTGGTGGGCTTATACATTATTTATGTGAACCTTCGATATACTATTCCTGTAATTTGGTTGCCTTTGTTAGCTGTTTTTTTAATATGCATGGAGAAATTTAGTTTGTTGTCCATGTATATTCCTAGGTCGTTTTTGAATTTGACTATTGATCGTTTAGTAATACTGAGGTTCCATGGATGTTCTGACCATTTTTCATGGGGCCCTATTTCCAGATGGTTGCATTTGTCCACATTCAATTTCATCAGCCATGTTTCAGTCCACTGGCACATTGCATTAATGTTGTTTTGCAACTCTTCACATTCCTTAATGGTTGAGTTTGAGAAAAATAGCTTTGAGTCATCATCAGTGAACAGCTTTTTAGTACATGTTAGCATTGATGGCAGGTCATTTAAATTTATATAAATCAAGAATAGAGTTTGCCCAAGTACAAACAGCTGTGGGATGCCATTTAGGACTGGTAACGTTGTCTAATTAATCATGACTTACTGCATTTATTCAGTTGAAATGTAGTAATCCATCCTAAAACTTTGCCTTTTATGACATATTTTTCCAATTTGTTGATAAGGAGCCTGTGACAAACTTTGTCAAATGCTTTGCTAAAAGCTATATAGATGACATCTAGATTCTGATCGTCGTCCAGTATTTTGTTCCATATTTCAAGTTTATAGGGCATGGATTGATTGTAGTTTTGTGATTGACTCCTTCGAATTCTAGATCTATTTAGTTTGAAAAGGCACATCCAGTGTTTGCTCTGGCCCAAACCCAGGGCCAGAGGAATCCGTGGAGGGTTAGAAAAGGCAGTGAAATCCCCGTCACTGTCCGTTAAAAAATGTGAAGAAAGTCACTGATTTCTGGTAACAGTAATTAATGAGCTAATCAGCATGGACTGATGACGGGATGTTTTCTACTTGGGTAATGTTTCGTATGCAAACACAACAGCAAGACAAATATCCACTACACTTGTCATCCTAACCAGTGTGTGCTGCTCGGTTGCCCAATCAGCAATTCCACTTAAGGGAGTCTGACGTATATCTACATGTATTTGTTTTTTTAACAAAATAATACAAATTGGATAAATTGCATAATTTGTTCATGTTACAATATTCATTGTACATTTATGTACAAGTTTTATCATCTATACAGTAGTAAATCTAATAAATACAAAAACACTTCAAAAGTACACTCAGAACTTATAATATAGACATACACCAACATCATGAACATGCTGTCCAGAAAAATGTACAATGCCCGTTGTGCTTATTAGTCAAAAGCAGTATTTATACATCATAGATTTGTGTGACATGCAGAATGTTTCTTTTACAGGATGTCCATTTGAAAATGGATACAGATCAGTATGCTGGAAGGTAAGTATAATAATATACTCTTACTTCTTGGTAAACTTAATTTTCATAACCTTGTCAAATGTGTTGTATATATAGATGTACATAAACTTTTCCTTGACCTGCAAAACTGGAATTTAACTTCATCCAACTACAGGATGATATGAATACACCATGTTCAATGTTGAATGATACAGGTCTGATTATCAAATAAACAAATAAAATTGTCTGTTCAGAAGCCCACCAATATCCAGTGCTTTACATAAGACATATCTCCAAGTGCTATTTTATTGTCTTTTGAGAAGCCCTATTCCTATAAACATACTTTGACAATAACTTCTCATATTAAATTACATTTTCTGAATATATTCTACTTTAAACTGTTCATGTTTCCAGATAATGTAAGAAAAGCTATCAGATGATTTTTAGGTTAGATAAAGTAAGCAATAAATTTTCATTTGAAGTTTTGATATAATTTAATCAGTTTTCATGTGAAGTTTTGATATGATTTGATCAATTTCATTTGAAGTTTTGATATAATTTAATCAATTTCATTTGAAGTTTTGATATTATTAAACCAATTTCCATTTGAAGTTTTTATATACATGTTGCCAATCAATTTTCATTTGAGGTTTTGATACAGTCATAGTTATGAAATGTGTGTATGACTTAAGTGAATCACTGTACAAACTTTTTTATTCGACAGTTGATGCTGAACTACCTTCCCAAAAACAGACCACAATGGAAAGAAGTGCTGGCCAAACAACGGTAAGAGAGAACTGTAAAAACCTCTGTGTTACTGCATTCAAGTAGAGACCAAAAGTTATTTTAGAATTTTAAAATGAAATAGTTAGTTAAGAAGAGAAATATACAGCTCCATCAAGCATTTTCAATAGTTTGCCCATAAATATTGAAGAAGTTAGTACTACAGATTTCCCCCTTCTCTTGATGGATTTTTCGCCCACCATATGCATCATCAGATGATGAGCTACTCAAATTACTCTTCGCCTGTGGCCGATTTCCATCCATACTTGCACAAAACTTACAACACTTCTTCTATGTCATGTCAATTTTTGAAGATGTGGGGTTATATTGGTTTGTACAGTCAGTTAGATTATCGGTCGGTCAGTAGACCACATTTTGTCCAATTATATCTTTACTTGGTTGTAATGATATTTTATATGTGGTATTTGGATTGCTGATTGGGAGGAAATGCCCCAAATTATTTTTCAGCTTAAAACGTCAAAGTCCATGGGGTGAAATGCAGTAAAATATAAATATTAAATCAAAAATAAAATAAAATTTTTATTACATCAATTATGAAACAAGTTATTCAACTTAAATTAATCACTCTTATTTACCCGGATGTTAATGCAGGAGGGGTCTTATTATGGGGGAAACCGGAGTACCCAGAGAAAACCCATGTGGTCAGGCAGGTGACCCTATAACTTTTTATGTCTGATACGGAATTGGAACCTCGGCTGCCTTGATGAAAGCCAAGTGTTCTATCCACTGCAACAATCCTTTGATCTGGGACAGATCAGAAAAACAAAATTTCTGACAAGCAACCATACCGTGTTAGTTGATTCCACAGTAATTAATAAGAGGAGTAACCAAATTCTATATAAATAAGAGAAAAGAAGGGAAAAGATTCAATATTAATAGAACAAATGAAGATCACCATTGGTTAAAATAATCTCTGATCTACTCTCCATTCCTCCTTCTTTTTGTCTCTCATAAATTTTTGCTCTCTCTCTATCCTTTCTCTGAAATTATTGATTTATAAAACATTGTTTTGAAGAACAGATAGCAGCCAGGTGACCACCCTAAGTTTCTTGGCCTATGGTTGTTACTGTTCTTTCAAGATCTACTGGATAGGTATTCCTCAAATTTTGTTTCCCTTATGCTTAGTTACCTAAGATCATAAAGCTGTGTGTTATTGTTGTAATTTATGGCAATTGCTCCATTGTATAAAGCAAGTAAAAAAATAAAAGGTCAAGGTCATATGTAAAGATTTTTTTACACAACCAAAACATGTTTTTATGGGACATTTCAAATTACTAGTACGATATGTACCCGGTCACCTTCATCAGACTAATGACCAACAAAGCGTATGCACACAGCAGGTGTAAATTGTGTACGAGTTGGTAAATGACAAATTGATCATTTCGTCAAGGTCATAATGATAAACATGACATAACTTGTTATGAACTATTATTGTTAAATGTTTGGACTGGTGTCGCATGCCTCATAGGAAAGTTCATATTGTTAAAGGTTAAAGGTCACATTTATTGTAAACATAACATAATAAAATTATGAAGCATTATTTCTGGCATTGGTACTTCTTGTTCATTGGTACAAGTTTCAGGTATGTGACATTAAGGGAAACATGCTTTCCCAATAAATCTAGTGCATTTCTAATCTCCATATCTAAAAGTAAGCTATTCAATGTACATATGAAGATATTTCAGTCTATAGATAGCATTATTTCTTTAAAAATTCAACTTTTTTTTGTTATTTTCTATGCAATATTTTGTACAAGTTGAATCTGAAATTAATGGAAATTACCTCATTTTCTGGATATTTTATGTAATTGGTTAATAAAAACATTATGAAAAGGAATTCATCTCAAAATACAAATGTACATGATATTAACCAAATAAAATTACATAGATTATATAGAGGGGGAAATGGTGTTTGGAAAAACATGATATAAAAAGGAGTGTGATATTAACAGGGGTGATATTAAGTGGAATCCATTGTAACAACAATATTGGTTTCATTGTTACAAAGACAAATGTCTTCTGTTGATCACTGGTCCAATTATAGATCTCTGGTTACACAAGAACTTTCTCTGCTATAGAGTTATCCCCCTTCTTATGAAGATAACTTATTCTACAATACCAAATGTATTTGAAGGATTATAGTTTTGGGAAATTGTATACCTATGATTATTGTTACTTAGACATATGTATGTTATCAGGAGCACCAAACAGTTCCATCAAAATCTTGTTTTTGAAACATTTACACACATTGTACTGAATCAAGATAAAACAAGGATACATTGTGTATATATATAATGATGCTGTTCACCTTTACTTATGGGCGACTGTCTTCGTTTCAGAGAGCTTTACAACCATTTTGTAGATGAGATGATTGTGAAGCCTGGGTCGGAAGCCTCATCGGGGGCCCACGCCGATGATCACGTATGTAAACTCTTTATACCAGAGAATCGTTTTGTGCCGTACCGGGGTATTATTTTTGCCTCATGTAATGCAGGCAAATTCATCTTTATAGAGAATATCAGTTAACAAAGTAATAGAATTATCCCCCCCCTTATTACACAATGTAATTAAATGTTAGGTCACATCAGCTATGAACTCCTGAACAGATTTATGGGTAGTTTATATATGCTATGGAAACATCAAGTTCTACACCTGATTAAATTTTGGAAGTCTGACATCGGTTGTCAAGGTTAAACCGTCAAAGTTCACACTTGACCGCTTTTAGGGGTATATCTTTTCGAGCCCCCACTCACGTCAGTAAATCCTTTGAATTTAATTTATTCACTCTCTTTTGAAGTTTTAACATTGATAATTGATACAAATACTAAGAATTGATGTGTAAGAATGTAATTGTTATATTTCAGCCACTGAATCCTAACCCTAACAGTAATTGGGGCACCTACTTCAAAGACAACGAAATGCTGCTACAGATAGACAAGGACTGTCGGTTAGTTTCTTGGTACAGCTTGTTTGAATTTGATTTCAACTCATAGATCCTTGATCTTAATTGGCCATTCCAAAAAGAAAATTAAAATGGGCACCTTCGCTGCAATAGTAATAGGCTTAGCTTTTATTTCATAAAATTGATTGTAAATAAAAAAAATTGTTGCAGACGACTTTGTCCAGACCTGTTTTTCTTCCAACGAGCGACAGATTTTCCTTGTAAGGAGATAATCCACGCAGCTTCTGGGGTTGAGACGTTGAGAAAGCGTGTGGAGCAGTGTGTCCTCCAGTCAGAGACCATCCAGGTGGACAGGCAGGGCAAAGCTAATGTAAGTCACTTTCTAAAGTTGTCACCACGGCCTGATTATGAAATAATCATCTACTGGTTAGTGCTCTAAGCTAGTTCTTGTAGAAAAGAGGTTAAACATACAAAAATGGTTGATTCTTTGTTTCCTCCAAGCTGGTCTAACACAAAAACCCTAGCCAGACTCCACGCTAACTATTTGAACACACCTAGCTTGAATACTTAGATAACTCAGAAGTTTTTGCATAGTCCCTTCAACTTTGAGATGAGTGATATGTATGAAACCCAAAGTTAAAAAGAAATGAATATGCTATTGAAATGCCATATTAAACATGTAGGACTGATGAATGTTCTGAATGCAAATTATCTGGGTATGTACTTTTACTTGTCCCATTCCATTGTACGTATTTGCCCCTAATCTTACACTTACATTGGTCTAGATCTGACTGTTCAACTATTTCTTATAAGCTCTTTACTGCATTTAAGCTATAAGATAGATATGACTTTTAGAACCACTGTCCTACAGAACAAAGAAAATTTAATCAATTGATTCCTCTTTCCCTTGAAAGATAAAAATGAAGTAAAATGTACTCCAGGGAGGCTACTCCAGATATTGACCTTTGAGGGTATCAGACACAATAAATTATTGGTACTGGCTGTGCTTATTAGAAGATTTTAAACAAGTTCATATAGAAGGTATTTAAACAATTTGTTTTGTCTAAGATGATAGTTAGGAAAAGTGTGATTAAGATATTGGCCCTCTGACAGCAGCAGCAGCAGCAGCAGCAGCAGCAGCCAAGACTGTGTCAACCTTTTTGTTAAGTTCACTTTTCACAGTGTCAATGCTATCTAATTGGACTTATACTATCATACTGAACAGCTAATCTCAATTTAAAGGAAACTGTTTTACAAGTTCTGGTGTAATTGAGGTTAAGACTTCTGAATGTGAGAATTTGCATTAAAACTCCACTGTGTTATTATATTATTATCCCATACTTGCCAACTCTCCCTGTATAGAAGGGGGGACTCCCAATTTGGGACCCTAAAATTTGCATTATGAAATAATGATTAACTTTAGAATAATAAAGATTTCAATTTGCAACTGTATCGTATTAAAACATTCATAACTCTAGTGTAATTTTTGTCTATGTGTATTGTGTAATGCTGTTATATTGTGTGTACTTTGACATTATTGACAAAGCAAGAAAAATGAGACATGTAATTATGCACTTATAATTTTGTCATGTGACATTAACTCTCACACATACACACATGTGACATTGACCCACACACATACTCACATGTGACATTGACCCCCCCACATACACACATGTGACATTGACCCCCCCCCCCCCCCCCACATACACACATGTGAAAATGACCCTCACACATACTCACATGTGACATTAACTCTCACACATACACACATGTGACATTGGCCCACACACATACACACATGTGACATTAGCCCACACACATACACACATGTGACATTGACCCTCACACATACACACATGTGACATTAGCCCACACACATACTCACATGTGACATTGACCCACATACATACACACATGTGACATTAACTCTCACACATACACACATGTGACATTGGCCCACACACATACACACATGTGACATTAGCCCACACACATACACACATGTGACATTGACCCTCACACATACACACATGTGACATTAGCCCACACACATACTCACATGC
Source organism: Mimachlamys varia (assembly GCA_947623455.1). Classification (NCBI taxonomy): domain Eukaryota; kingdom Metazoa; phylum Mollusca; class Bivalvia; order Pectinida; family Pectinidae; genus Mimachlamys; species Mimachlamys varia. Next base: position 36,707,279 of record OX392529.1, read on the forward strand.
GACATTGACCCTCACACATACACACGTGAAATTGACCCTCACACATACACACATGTGACATTGTCCCTCACACATACACACATGTGACATTGACCCCCCCCCCCCACATACACACATGTGACATATTGACCCCCCCCCCCCACATACACACATGTGACATTGACCCTCACACATACACACATGTGACATTGACCCACACACATACACACATGTAGCACTGAAATGATATGTATTGACTTAAACATGTGCTTTGCTGATTTAACCGACAGATGATAATGAGCCGACGTAAGCGGAGCGAGGAGTACATGACACTACCAGATGGGCAGGAGGCCCACTGGGAAGTCGTAGAGAGAATACTGTTTATATACGGTAAACTCAACCCTGGACAAGGTTATGTACAGGTAAGGGAGATCTGTAGAGATGAAGGTTATGTAATGGTAAGGCTGATCTGTAGCGGTAAAGGTTATGTACTGGTAAGGTCAAACTGTAAAGGTGAAGGTTAGGTACAGGTAGGGTCAATCTGTAGAGGTGAAGGTTAGGTACAGGTAGGGTCAATCTGTAGAGGTGAAGGTTATGTACAGGTAAGGGAGGTCTGTAGAGGTGAAGGTTATGTACAGGTAAGGGAGATCTGTAGAGGTGAAGGTTATGTACAGGTAAGGGAGGTCTGTAGAGGTGAAGGTTATGTACAGGTAAGGGAGATCTGTAGAGGTGAAGGTTATGTACAGGTAGGGTCAATCTGTAGAGGTGAAGGTTAGGTACAGGTAGGGTCAATCTGTAGACGTGAAGGTTATCGTACAGGTAGGGTCAATCTGTAGAGGTGAAGGTTATGTACAGGTAAGGGAGGTCTGTAGAGGTGAAGGTTATGTACAGGTAAGGGAGATCTGTAGAGGTGAAGGTTATGTACAGGTAAGGGAGGTCTGTAGAGGTGAAGGTTATGTACAGGTAAGGGAGATCTGTAGAGGTGAAGGTTATGTACAGGTAGGGTCAATCTGTAGAGGTGAAGGTTAGGTACAGGTAGGGTCAATCTGTAGACGTGAAGGTTATCGTACAGGTAGGATCAATCTGTAGAGGTGAAGGTTATGTACTGGTAAGGTCAAACTGTAAAGGTGAAGGTTAGGTACAGGTAACGTTAGACTGAGAGGTGAAAGTCATGTATAAGTAAGGTCAAACTGTTGAGGTGAAGGTTTTGTAAGGTAATAACAATATTTCTTGTCCAGATTTTATAAGGTAAACATGATCAATAGAGATCAATGTTTTGTACTGATAAAGTAAACTATACAGGTATCATCACTTACAGAGGTCAAGGTGGTGTATTGTCAAAATCTATAGAGGTCAGAACTCAGTACAAAGGTTTATGTATAGACAATGTCTTCTATATGTTTATATGATATATATATATGTTAAATGACCACTTTTCATGTCTGATATACTTTGGTGTCAGTCCATCTGTGGGATGTCAACAATTTTTAGATGACTTCTTCTCCATAACCAATGGTTGGAAATCAACCTAATTTTGGTGAAAGTATCCCTAGGTGCTCAGGATTCAAAATGTACTAATGGTAGGACTAACCTCCCCAGGGGGCTGAAAGAGGCCAAAAATGATTTTTTTAGCTATATTGGTTTAAGTGACTTCTTTTCTGAAACCGAACAATAAATACTCATCATATTTCACTAGTAGCACCCCCGAGGTAGCATGTATTCAAAATTTTACAAATTGTTGTGGGAATTAAAAATTTTACAAATTGGCAGGTTGACCCCCAAAATACTTCACAACTTGGAGTTAGTTGAGATCCCCAATCTATAACCATATATACAATTACTGGGCAAATATAGACAAACACAATCATGATATTATAATTGGTCCTGGGATCTGCCCCACCCTTGCCGAGTTAATCTATGGATCATAACTTTGAAACACTTGAGATCCCCACCTCAAAGCTACATAAATAATTGTTGGGCTTAAAGAGACAAACATGATCATAATATTACCGGTATAATTGATCCTTGGGTCCACAGACTATCCATATGAGCGATACAGACCCTATGGGCCTCTTGTTTTGTAGCCATCTGCTGGTCAATATGTGCCTTACTATTGTGTATTTGCTGACCACTGGTCAATATTCTCTTGTGTTACAGGGTATGAATGAAATCCTTGGTCCTATCTACTATACATTTGCCACAGATCCTGACATCAAATGTAAAGGTTTGTAACAGAGTTGGTTTCCGGAGCAGTGCTTCACTGCACTCTAGTCTATAAACCAAGAGTGTTGTAATAATATAATGTGTTTTATACAATGTAACTATTAGGTTGTTTAACTTTCTTTTGAGATCTAGAACGTTTTGCATAAGAGTTTGAGATCATGTTTGTCTCATAACCTCCAAAAAGATCTGTAAAGGTCAAAGACTAAGGAAACTCCCTAGAAGTAAAGTATATCACATATTATGTAACCCTAAAGGTCAACAGGTCAGTGTGAGCTGTGACTTTGTTAGATTCCCTTGTGTAGTTTTGTGTTCCCTGAAAAAGCCACATATTGGGATCATTTTGTCGTCATTGTCATCAGTTGCGTTGTGTAAACAAAGGTTTTCTGCGCAATAACTTGATATACCTTTGGCCTATTCAGCTCAAACGCCATACAGTGCTTCCTTACTGAGTGTCTTTGCTTCAGATTGCTCTTCAGGTTTGAAGGTCAATGGTCAAGGTCACTTACTATGAATGAAATCCAAATGACGTCCAAACAAAGGTTTCCACGCTATAACGGGAGTTCCCCTGGGCCTCTATGATTCAGGTTACTATGCCCCTGCCATGATATGTCCAGGACATAAAATGTTGTCCTTCGTCATTCCATCATAATTTTGTTTCTGTTCATTACCCCTAGTATAATGAGATATTGAACTGTTTGGTATGAAGTTGTATAATGACCTTACTTTAAGATGTACTGTCACTTGATATCATGGTCGTTTGTTTTTCAGAATATGCAGAAGCAGATTCTTTTTTCTGTTTCACCAATCTCATGGCAGAGATCCGTGACAATTTCTTAAAGACACTCGACTTTGATTCACAGTGTGGTATAGGTGAGTGTGCACCCTTTAGTATTTAACCATGCATGACAAGGCCTAACATTAGTAGACCATGGATAAACTGCCACTCAAAGAAATTTAAATATTCATAAAGAAGTCATGTGATAAAAACAATTAACCTAAGGCCCCTTTTTGTTTTCTGGTTCAACCAGTTGAAACAGTTGAACTTGAATGAAAATGAAATTGAATGACGGGCACAGATCTGGACTGAGGCTGACCTCAGGAATAATTGTCATGTGTAGATTGAGGGGTACATACTAGCCATACTGGATAAGCAAATGCGGCCATGAAAATGTTTCTTAAATTTTTACTGTTTGGGGAAAAAAAATGGAAATTTTGTCAATAATGTAAAGTATTAAGAACGTTGTTTTGAATTGACGGTAATATGTTGTATATTGTTACAGGTAGTATGATGTCTAAGCTGGTAGACAAGATGAAGACGAGTGACGAACGTGTATCCCAAAGATTACAGGAACTCGACCTCAAGCCCCAGTATTACGCCTTCCGGTGGATCACACTTCTGCTATCACAGGAGTTCCCTCTCCCAGGTAGTACGACCTTCCTGAGGTCACACAAGGTCACAGCCGAAACACAAGGTCACAGCCGAAACACATGGTCACAGCCAAAACACATGGTCACAGCCGAAAATACAAGGTCACAGCCAAAACACATGGTCACAGGCGAAATACAAGGTCACAGCCAAAACACATGGTCACAGGCAAAATTCAACACATTAGTCATAGACAAAGGTCATAAGCTGACAACCTTCCCTCATATGGATGGAGACCCCCTTCATTTGGACCAACCTTTACCAATCTCTGTTGAAACTCCTCTATTTTAATCCAAACTCTCACAGTTTCAAAATCCACATCCTGGGGTCAAATGATCTCCTAGTTACTGCATTGTCTGTCTAATGATTATAACAGGCATGTCTGAATCAAATGAGTGCTTTATGGAGCTACATAAAGGGAGGGATAAATTAAGTTGTGCAGTTCAAGTTGTGTTTCACACACTCTCTCTATCATCAGAAATGGGGAATGATAGGGATCTGCCCGTACTGGCGGCTACAGAGGTATTTATAGAAAGAATTAGAGAATTAACCAAAATTGACACTTGATGCTAAATGAGAGCAAGTAACGAGGTAATCTAGACAAGGATGTTAAATAATAAACTTTATTTATTTTACAACAATTATGAAACAAGTTATCCAACTTATATTAATCACTCTTGTTGGCCTGGATGTTAGCGTGCGAGGGGTTTTATTGTGGGAGGAAACCGGAATACCCGAAGAAAACCCTCGTGGGCGGGCAGGTGACCCCATACCTTTTCACGTCCGGTCGGTCGGGGAATTGAACCCCAGTCACCTTGGTTAAAAGCAAGTGCGCTAGCCACTGCACCACCCAACCACCCGGATGTTGAAGTTAAGGTTGTGGTACATTTCTACCTATGGCCACAGAATTTGGAGAATTCATTGTAAACTGCAGTAACAACGATACTGTATCACTTTATTCCTATATGTATTCCTGACTTTACCTCCATGTACAAATATTTTTTAATATAATTATATCTGTGTATACAAGACTTGATTTGTTTATTTGTAGATGTTCTACGGATATGGGACTCGCTATTTGCAGATGAAGAACGCTTTGATTTCCTCATATGTTTGTGCTGTGCCATGCTCATGTAAGTGTAGGTCACTAAGAACTGTAAATTATAAATTGTCAGCAATAATTCATCTATAAATTATAACAAAAACTGGTTTCCTTACTACCAACTGTATACAGATAGCACAAAGTAGTTTTAAAAATCAGGTTTCATAAGCCTTTTGTTTAGCCAGGCGTATCGTAGTCGCTTTTGTAATAATGATGTGTGTGTCAATACTATTTTCGTTACAGTCTTGTACGAGATGAACTGATATCAGGAGACTTTCCACACAGTATGAAACTAGTTCAGGTGAGTACAACATGGTTATCAGGAGACTTTCATCACAGTATGAAACTAGTTCAGGTGAGTACAACATAGTTATCTGGAGACTTTCCTCACAGTATAAAACTAGTTCAGGTGAGTACAACATGGTTATCAGGAGACTTTCCACACAGTATGAAACTAGTTCAGGTGTGTACAACATGGTTATCAGGAGACTTTCCTCACAGTATGAAACTAGTTCAGGTGTGTACAACATGGTTATCAGGAGACTTTCCACAGTATGAAACTAGTTCAGGTGTGTACAACATGGTTATCAGGAGACTTTCCTCACAGTATGAAACTAGTTCAGGTGTGTAGAACATGGTTATCAGGAGACTTTCCACACAGTATGTAACTAGTTCAGGTGTGTACAACATGGTTATCAGGAGACTTTCCTCACAGTATGAAACTAGTTCAGGTGTGTAGAACATGGTTATCAGGAGACTTTCCTCACAGTATGAAACTAGTTCAGGTGAGTACAACATGGTTATCAGGAGACTTTCCTCACAGTATAAAACTAGTTCAGGTGTGTACAACATGGTTATCTGGAGACTTTCCTCACAGTATAAAACTAGTTCAGGTGAGTACAACATGGTTATCTGGAGACTTTCCACACAGTATAAAACTAGTTCAGGTGTGTACAACATGGTTATCTGGAGACTTTCCTCACAGTATAAAACTAGTTCAGGTGTGTACAACATGGTTATCTGGAGACTTTCCACACAGTATAAAACTAGTTCAGGTGTGTACAACATGGTTATCTGGAGACTTTCCTCACAGTATAAAACTAGTTCAGGTGAGTACAACATGGTTATCTGGAGACTTTCCTCACAGTATGTAAACTAGTTCAGGTGAGTACAACATGGTTATCAGGAGACTTTCCACACAGTATGAAACTAGTTCAGGTGTGTACAACATGGTTATCAGGAGACTTTCCTCACAGTATGAAACTAGTTCAGGTGTGTACAACATGGTTATCAGGAGACTTTCCTCACAGTATGAAACTAGTTCAGGTGTGTACAACATGGTTATCAGGAGACTTTCCACACAGTATGAAACTAGTTCAGGTGTGTAGAACATGGTTATCAGGAGACTTTCCTCACAGTATAAAACTAGTTCATGTGTGTAGAACATGGTTATCAGGAGACTTTCCTCACAGTATAAAACTAGTTCAGGTGAGTACAACATGGTTATCAGGAGACTTTCCACACGGTATGAAACTAGTTCAGGTGTGTAGAACATGGTTATCAGGAGACTTTCCTCACAGTATAAAACAAGTTCAGGTGTGTAGAACATGGTTATCAGGAGACTTTCCTCACAGTATAAAACTAGTTCAGGTAAGTACAACATGGTTATCAGGAGACTTTCCACACAGTATGAAACTAGTTCAGGTGAGTGCAACATGGTTATCAGGAGACTTTCCTCACAGTATGAAACTAGTTCAGGTGAGTACAACATGGTTATCAGGAGACTTTCCACACAGTATGAAACTAGTTCAGGTGAGTACAACATGGTTATCAGGAGACTTTCCTCACAGTATAAAACTAGTTCAGGTGAGTACAACATGGTTATCAGGAGACTTTCCACACAGTATAAAACTAGTTCAGGTGTGTACAACATAGTTATCAGGAGACTTTCCACACAGTATAAAACTAGTTCAGGTGTGTACAACATGGTTATCAGGAGACTTTCCACACAGTATAAAACTAGTTCAGGTGAGTACAACATGGTTATCAGGAGACTTTCCTCACAGTATAAAACTAGTTCAGGTGTGTACAACATGGTTATCAGGAGACTTTCCTCACAGTATGAAACTAGTTCAGGTGAGTGCAACATGGTTATCAGGAGACTTTCCACACAGTATGAAACTAGTTCAGGTGTGTACAACATGGTTATCAGGAGACTTTCCACACAGTATGAAACTAGTTCAGGTGAGTACAACATGGTTATCAGGAGACTTTCCTCACAGAGTATGAAACTAGTTCAGGTGAGTACAACATGGTTATCAGGAGACTAACCTCACAGAGTATAAAACTAGTTCAGGTGTGTACAACATGGTTATCAGGAGACTTTCCTCACAGTATGAAACTAGTTCAGGTGTGTACAACATGGTTATCAGGAGACTAACCTCACAGTATAAAACTAGTTCAGGTGAGTACAACCTGGTTATCAGGAGACTTTCCTCACAGTATGAAACTAGTTCAGGTGTGTACAACATGGTTATCAGGAGACTAACCTCACAGTATAAAACTAGTTCAGGTGAGTACAACATGGTTATCAGGAGACTTTCCTCACAGTATGAAACTAGTTCAGGTGTGTACAACTTGGTTATCTGGAGACTTTCCACACAGTATAAAACTAGTTCAGGTGTGTACAACATGGTTATCAGGAGACTTTCCTCACAGTATGAAACTAGTTCAGGTGTGTACAACATGGTTATCAGGAGACTTTCCACACAGTATGAAACTAGTTCAGGTGAGTACAACATGGTTATCAGGAGACTTTCCACACAGTATAAAACTAGTTCAGGTGTGTACAACATGGTTATCAGGAGACTTTCCTCACAGTATAAAACTAGTTCAGGTGAGTACAACATGGTTATCAGGAGACTTTCCACACAGTATAAAACTAGTTCAGGTGTGTACAACATGGTTATCAGGAGACTTTCCTCACAGTATAAAACTAGTTCAGGTAAGTACAACATGGTTATCAGGAGACTTTCCTCACAGAGTATGAAACTAGTTCAGGTGAGTACAACATGGTTATCAGGAGACTTTCCTCGCAGTATGAAACTAGTTCAGGTGAGTACAACATGGTTATCAGGAGACTTTCCACACAGAGTATGAAACTAGTTCAGGTGAGTACAACATGGTTATCAGGAGACTTTCCTCGCAGTATGAAACTAGTTCAGGTGTGTACAACATGGTTATCAGTAGACTTTCCTCGCAGTATGAAACTAGTTCAGGTGAGTACAACATGGTTATCAGGAGACTTTCCACACAGTATGAAACTAGTTCAGGTGAGTACAACATGGTTATCAGGAGACTTTCCACACAGTATGTAAACTAGTTCAGGTGAGTACAACATGGTTATCAGGAGACTTTCCACACAGTATGTAAACTAGTTCAGGTGAGTACAACATGGTTATCAGGAGACTTTCCACAGTATGAAACTAGTTCAGGTGTGTACAACATGGTTATCAGGAGACTTTCCACACAGTATGTAAACTAGTTCAGGTGAGTACAACATGGTTATCAGGAGACTTTCCACACAGTATGAAACTAGTTCAGGTGAGTACAACATGGTTATCAGGAGACTTTCCACACAGTATGTAAACTAGTTCAGGTGAGTACAACATGGTTATCAGGAGACTTTCCACACAGTATGAAACTAGTTCAGGTGAGTACAACATGGTTATCAGGAGACTTTCCTCACAGTATGTAAACTAGTTCAGGTGAGTACAACATGGTTATCAGGAGACTTTCCACAGTATGAAACTAGTTCAGGTGAGTACAACATGGTTATCAGGAGACTTTCCTCACAGTATGTAAACTAGTTCAGGTGAGTACAACATGGTTATCAGGAGACTTTCCACAGTATGAAACTAGTTCAGGTGAGTACAACATGGTTATCAGGAGACTTTCCTCACAGTATGTAAACTAGTTCAGGTGAGTACAACATGGTTATCAGGAGACTTTCTTCACAGTATGAAACTAGTTCAGGTGTGTACAACATGGTTATCAGGAGACTTTCCTCACAGTATGAAACTAGTTCAGGTGAGTACAACATGGTTATCAGGAGACTTTCCACACAGTATGAAACTAGTTCAGGTGTGTACAACATGGTTATCAGGAGACTTTCCTCACAGTATGAAACTAGTTCAGGTGAGTACAACATGGTTATCAGGAGACTTTCCACACAGTATGAAACTAGTTCAGGTGAGTACAACATGGTTATCAGGAGACTTTCCTCACAGTATAAAACTAGTTCAGGTGTGTACAACATGGGTATCAGGAGACTTTCCTCACAGTATGAAACTAGTTCAGGTGTGTACAACATGGTTATCAGGAGACTTTCCTCACAGTATGAAACTAGTTCAGGTGAGTACAACATGGTTATCAGGAGACTTTCCACACAGTATAAAACTAGTTCAGGTGAGTACAACATGGTTATCTGGAGACTTTCCTCACAGTATGTAAACTAGTTCAGGTGAGTACAACATGATTATCTGGAGACGTTCCACACAGTATGAAACTAGTTCAGGTAAGTACAACATGGTTATCAGGAGACTTTCCACACAGTATGAAACTAGTTCAGGTGTGTACAACATGGTTATCAGGAGACTTTCCTCACAGTATAAAACTAGTTCAGGTGAGTACAACATGGTTATCAGGAGACTTTCCACACAGTATAAAACTAGTTCAGGTGTGTACAACATAGTTATCAGGAGACTTTCCACACAGTATAAAACTAGTTCAGGTGTGTACAACATGGTTATCAGGAGACTTTCCACACAGTATAAAACTAGTTCAGGTGAGTACAACATGGTTATCAGGAGACTTTCCTCACAGTATAAAACTAGTTCAGGTGTGTACAACATGGTTATCAGGAGACTTTCCTCACAGTATGAAACTAGTTCAGGTGAGTGCAACATGGTTATCAGGAGACTTTCCACACAGTATGAAACTAGTTCAGGTGTGTACAACATGGTTATCAGGAGACTTTCCACACAGTATGAAACTAGTTCAGGTGAGTACAACATGGTTATCAGGAGACTTTCCTCACAGAGTATGAAACTAGTTCAGGTGAGTACAACATGGTTATCAGGAGACTAACCTCACAGTATAAAACTAGTTCAGGTGTGTACAACATGGTTATCAGGAGACTTTCCTCACAGTATGAAACTAGTTCAGGTGTGTACAACATGGTTATCAGGAGACTAACCTCACAGTATAAAACTAGTTCAGGTGAGTACAACCTGGTTATCAGGAGACTTTCCTCACAGTATGAAACTAGTTCAGGTGTGTACAACATGGTTATCAGGAGACTAACCTCACAGTATAAAACTAGTTCAGGTGAGTACAACATGGTTATCAGGAGACTTTCCTCACAGTATGAAACTAGTTCAGGTGTGTACAACATGGTTATCTGGAGACTTTCCACACAGTATAAAACTAGTTCAGGTGTGTACAACATGGTTATCAGGAGACTTTCCTCACAGTATGAAACTAGTTCAGGTGTGTACAACATGGTTATCAGGAGACTTTCCACACAGTATGAAACTAGTTCAGGTGAGTACAACATGGTTATCAGGAGACTTTCCACACAGTATAAAACTAGTTCAGGTGTGTACAACATGGTTATCAGGAGACTTTCCTCACAGTATAAAACTAGTTCAGGTGAGTACAACATGGTTATCAGGAGACTTTCCACACAGTATAAAACTAGTTCAGGTGTGTACAACATGGTTATCAGGAGACTTTCCTCACAGTATAAAACTAGTTCAGGTAAGTACAACATGGTTATCAGGAGACTTTCCTCACAGAGTATGAAACTAGTTCAGGTGAGTACAACATGGTTATCAGGAGACTTTCCTCGCAGTATGAAACTAGTTCAGGTGAGTACAACATGGTTATCAGGAGACTTTCCACACAGAGTATGAAACTAGTTCAGGTGAGTACAACATGGTTATCAGGAGACTTTCCTCGCAGTATGAAACTAGTTCAGGTGTGTACAACATGGTTATCAGTAGACTTTCCTCGCAGTATGAAATTAGTTCAGGTGAGTACAACATGGTTATCAGGAGACTTTCCACACAGTATGAAACTAGTTCAGGTGAGTACAACATGGTTATCAGGAGACTTTCCACACAGTATGTAAACTAGTTCAGGTGAGTACAACATGGTTATCAGGAGACTTTCCACACAGTATGTAAACTAGTTCAGGTGAGTACAACATGGTTATCAGGAGACTTTCCACAGTATGAAACTAGTTCAGGTGTGTACAACATGGTTATCAGGAGACTTTCCACACAGTATGTAAACTAGTTCAGGTGAGTACAACATGGTTATCAGGAGACTTTCCACACAGTATGAAACTAGTTCAGGTGAGTACAACATGGTTATCAGGAGACTTTCCACACAGTATGTAAACTAGTTCAGGTGAGTACAACATGGTTATCAGGAGACTTTCCACACAGTATGAAACTAGTTCAGGTGAGTACAACATGGTTATCAGGAGACTTTCCTCACAGTATGTAAACTAGTTCAGGTGAGTACAACATGGTTATCAGGAGACTTTCCACAGTATGAAACTAGTTCAGGTGAGTACAACATGGTTATCAGGAGACTTTCCTCACAGTATAAAACTAGTTCAGGTGTGTACAACATGGTTATCAGGAGACTTTCCTCACAGTATGAAACTAGTTCAGGTGAGTGCAACATGGTTATCAGGAGACTTTCCACACAGTATGAAACTAGTTCAGGTGTGTACAACATGGTTATCAGGAGACTTTCCACACAGTATGAAACTAGTTCAGGTGAGTACAACATGGTTATCAGGAGACTTTCCTCACAGAGTATGAAACTAGTTCAGGTGAGTACAACATGGTTATCAGGAGACTAACCTCACAGTATAAAACTAGTTCAGGTGTGTACAACATGGTTATCAGGAGACTTTCCTCACAGTATGAAACTAGTTCAGGTGTGTACAACATGGTTATCAGGAGACTAACCTCACAGTATAAAACTAGTTCAGGTGAGTACAACCTGGTTATCAGGAGACTTTCCTCACAGTATGAAACTAGTTCAGGTGTGTACAACATGGTTATCAGGAGACTAACCTCACAGTATAAAACTAGTTCAGGTGAGTACAACATGGTTATCAGGAGACTTTCCTCACAGTATGAAACTAGTTCAGGTGTGTACAACTTGGTTATCTGGAGACTTTCCACACAGTATAAAACTAGTTCAGGTGTGTACAACATGGTTATCAGGAGACTTTCCTCACAGTATGAAACTAGTTCAGGTGTGTACAACATGGTTATCAGGAGACTTTCCACACAGTATGAAACTAGTTCAGGTGAGTACAACATGGTTATCAGGAGACTTTCCACACAGTATAAAACTAGTTCAGGTGTGTACAACATGGTTATCAGGAGACTTTCCTCACAGTATAAAACTAGTTCAGGTGAGTACAACATGGTTATCAGGAGACTTTCCACACAGTATAAAACTAGTTCAGGTGTGTACAACATGGTTATCAGGAGACTTTCCTCACAGTATAAAACTAGTTCAGGTAAGTACAACATGGTTATCAGGAGACTTTCCTCACAGAGTATGAAACTAGTTCAGGTGAGTACAACATGGTTATCAGGAGACTTTCCTCGCAGTATGAAACTAGTTCAGGTGAGTACAACATGGTTATCAGGAGACTTTCCACACAGAGTATGAAACTAGTTCAGGTGAGTACAACATGGTTATCAGGAGACTTTCCTCGCAGTATGAAACTAGTTCAGGTGTGTACAACATGGTTATCAGTAGACTTTCCTCGCAGTATGAAACTAGTTCAGGTGAGTACAACATGGTTATCAGGAGACTTTCCACACAGTATGAAACTAGTTCAGGTGAGTACAACATGGTTATCAGGAGACTTTCCACACAGTATGTAAACTAGTTCAGGTGAGTACAACATGGTTATCAGGAGACTTTCCACACAGTATGTAAACTAGTTCAGGTGAGTACAACATGGTTATCAGGAGACTTTCCACAGTATGAAACTAGTTCAGGTGTGTACAACATGGTTATCAGGAGACTTTCCACACAGTATGTAAACTAGTTCAGGTGAGTACAACATGGTTATCAGGAGACTTTCCACACAGTATGAAACTAGTTCAGGTGAGTACAACATGGTTATCAGGAGACTTTCCACACAGTATGTAAACTAGTTCAGGTGAGTACAACATGGTTATCAGGAGACTTTCCACACAGTATGAAACTAGTTCAGGTGTGTACAACATGGTTATCAGGAGACTTTCCTCACAGTATGTAAACTAGTTCAGGTGAGTACAACATGGTTATCAGGAGACTTTCCACAGTATGAAACTAGTTCAGGTGAGTACAACATGGTTATCAGGAGACTTTCCTCACAGTATGTAAACTAGTTCAGGTGAGTACAACATGGTTATCAGGAGACTTTCCACAGTATGAAACTAGTTCAGGTGAGTACAACATGGTTATCAGGAGACTTTCCTCACAGTATGTAAACTAGTTCAGGTGAGTACAACATGGTTATCAGGAGACTTTCTTCACAGTATGAAACTAGTTCAGGTGTGTACAACATGGTTATCAGGAGACTTTCCTCACAGTATGAAACTAGTTCAGGTGAGTACAACATGGTTATCAGGAGACTTTCCACACAGTATGAAACTAGTTCAGGTGTGTACAACATGGTTATCAGGAGACTTTCCTCACAGTATGAAACTAGTTCAGGTGAGTACAACATGGTTATCAGGAGACTTTCCACACAGTATGAAACTAGTTCAGGTGAGTACAACATGGTTATCAGGAGACTTTCCTCACAGTATAAAACTAGTTCAGGTGTGTACAACATGGGTATCAGGAGACTTTCCTCACAGTATGAAACTAGTTCAGGTGTGTACAACATGGTTATCAGGAGACTTTCCTCACAGTATGAAACTAGTTCAGGTGAGTACAACATGGTTATCAGGAGACTTTCCACACAGTATAAAACTAGTTCAGGTGAGTACAACATGGTTATCTGGAGACTTTCCTCACAGTATGTAAACTAGTTCAGGTGAGTACAACATGATTATCTGGAGACGTTCCACACAGTATGAAACTAGTTCAGGTAAGTACAACATGGTTATCAGGAGACTTTCCACACAGTATGAAACTAGTTCAGGTGTGTACAACATGGTTATCAGGAGACTTTCCTCACAGTATAAAACTAGTTCAGGTGAGTACAACATGGTTATCAGGAGACTTTCCACACAGTATAAAACTAGTTCAGGTGTGTACAACATAGTTATCAGGAGACTTTCCACACAGTATAAAACTAGTTCAGGTGTGTACAACATGGTTATCAGGAGACTTTCCACACAGTATAAAACTAGTTCAGGTGAGTACAACATGGTTATCAGGAGACTTTCCTCACAGTATAAAACTAGTTCAGGTGTGTACAACATGGTTATCAGGAGACTTTCCTCACAGTATGAAACTAGTTCAGGTGAGTGCAACATGGTTATCAGGAGACTTTCCACACAGTATGAAACTAGTTCAGGTGTGTACAACATGGTTATCAGGAGACTTTCCACACAGTATGAAACTAGTTCAGGTGAGTACAACATGGTTATCAGGAGACTTTCCTCACAGAGTATGAAACTAGTTCAGGTGAGTACAACATGGTTATCAGTAGACTTTCCTCGCAGTATGAAACTAGTTCAGGTGAGTACAACATGGTTATCAGGAGACTTTCCACACAGTATGAAACTAGTTCAGGTGAGTACAACATGGTTATCAGGAGACTTTCCACACAGTATGTAAACTAGTTCAGGTGAGTACAACATGGTTATCAGGAGACTTTCCACACAGTATGTAAACTAGTTCAGGTGAGTACAACATGGTTATCAGGAGACTTTCCACAGTATGAAACTAGTTCAGGTGTGTACAACATGGTTATCAGGAGACTTTCCACACAGTATGTAAACTAGTTCAGGTGAGTACAACATGGTTATCAGGAGACTTTCCACACAGTATGAAACTAGTTCAGGTGAGTACAACATGGTTATCAGGAGACTTTCCACACAGTATGTAAACTAGTTCAGGTGAGTACAACATGGTTATCAGGAGACTTTCCACACAGTATAAAACTAGTTCAGGTGTGTACAACATAGTTATCAGGAGACTTTCCACACAGTATAAAACTAGTTCAGGTGTGTACAACATGGTTATCAGGAGACTTTCCACACAGTATAAAACTAGTTCAGGTGAGTACAACATGGTTATCAGGAGACTTTCTTCACAGTATGAAACTAGTTCAGGTGTGTACAACATGGTTATCAGGAGACTTTCCTCACAGTATGAAACTAGTTCAGGTGAGTACAACATGGTTATCAGGAGACTTTCCACACAGTATGAAACTAGTTCAGGTGTGTACAACATGGTTATCAGGAGACTTTCCTCACAGTATGAAACTAGTTCAGGTGAGTACAACATGGTTATCAGGAGACTTTCCACACAGTATGAAACTAGTTCAGGTGAGTACAACATGGTTATCAGGAGACTTTCCTCACAGTATAAAACTAGTTCAGGTGTGTACAACATGGGTATCAGGAGACTTTCCTCACAGTATGAAACTAGTTCAGGTGTGTACAACATGGTTATCAGGAGACTTTCCTCACAGTATGAAACTAGTTCAGGTGAGTACAACATGGTTATCAGGAGACTTTCCACACAGTATAAAACTAGTTCAGGTGAGTACAACATGGTTATCTGGAGACTTTCCTCACAGTATGTAAACTAGTTCAGGTGAGTACAACATGATTATCTGGAGACGTTCCACACAGTATGAAACTAGTTCAGGTAAGTACAACATGGTTATCAGGAGACTTTCCACACAGTATGAAACTAGTTCAGGTGTGTACAACATGGTTATCAGGAGACTTTCCTCACAGTATAAAACTAGTTCAGGTGAGTACAACATGGTTATCAGGAGACTTTCCACACAGTATAAAACTAGTTCAGGTGTGTACAACATAGTTATCAGGAGACTTTCCACACAGTATAAAACTAGTTCAGGTGTGTACAACATGGTTATCAGGAGACTTTCCACACAGTATAAAACTAGTTCAGGTGAGTACAACATGGTTATCAGGAGACTTTCCTCACAGTATAAAACTAGTTCAGGTGTGTACAACATGGTTATCAGGAGACTTTCCTCACAGTATGAAACTAGTTCAGGTGAGTGCAACATGGTTATCAGGAGACTTTCCACACAGTATGAAACTAGTTCAGGTGTGTACAACATGGTTATCAGGAGACTTTCCACACAGTATGAAACTAGTTCAGGTGAGTACAACATGGTTATCAGGAGACTTTCCTCACAGAGTATGAAACTAGTTCAGGTGAGTACAACATGGTTATCAGGAGACTAACCTCACAGTATAAAACTAGTTCAGGTGTGTACAACATGGTTATCAGGAGACTTTCCTCACAGTATGAAACTAGTTCAGGTGTGTACAACATGGTTATCAGGAGACTAACCTCACAGTATAAAACTAGTTCAGGTGAGTACAACCTGGTTATCAGGAGACTTTCCTCACAGTATGAAACTAGTTCAGGTGTGTACAACATGGTTATCAGGAGACTAACCTCACAGTATAAAACTAGTTCAGGTGAGTACAACATGGTTATCAGGAGACTTTCCTCACAGTATGAAACTAGTTCAGGTGTGTACAACATGGTTATCTGGAGACTTTCCACACAGTATAAAACTAGTTCAGGTGTGTACAACATGGTTATCAGGAGACTTTCCTCACAGTATGAAACTAGTTCAGGTGTGTACAACATGGTTATCAGGAGACTTTCCACACAGTATGAAACTAGTTCAGGTGAGTACAACATGGTTATCAGGAGACTTTCCACACAGTATAAAACTAGTTCAGGTGTGTACAACATGGTTATCAGGAGACTTTCCTCACAGTATAAAACTAGTTCAGGTGAGTACAACATGGTTATCAGGAGACTTTCCACACAGTATAAAACTAGTTCAGGTGTGTACAACATGGTTATCAGGAGACTTTCCTCACAGTATAAAACTAGTTCAGGTAAGTACAACATGGTTATCAGGAGACTTTCCTCACAGAGTATGAAACTAGTTCAGGTGAGTACAACATGGTTATCAGGAGACTTTCCTCGCAGTATGAAACTAGTTCAGGTGAGTACAACATGGTTATCAGGAGACTTTCCACACAGAGTATGAAACTAGTTCAGGTGAGTACAACATGGTTATCAGGAGACTTTCCTCGCAGTATGAAACTAGTTCAGGTGTGTACAACATGGTTATCAGTAGACTTTCCTCGCAGTATGAAATTAGTTCAGGTGAGTACAACATGGTTATCAGGAGACTTTCCACACAGTATGAAACTAGTTCAGGTGAGTACAACATGGTTATCAGGAGACTTTCCACACAGTATGTAAACTAGTTCAGGTGAGTACAACATGGTTATCAGGAGACTTTCCACACAGTATGTAAACTAGTTCAGGTGAGTACAACATGGTTATCAGGAGACTTTCCACAGTATGAAACTAGTTCAGGTGTGTACAACATGGTTATCAGGAGACTTTCCACACAGTATGTAAACTAGTTCAGGTGAGTACAACATGGTTATCAGGAGACTTTCCACACAGTATGAAACTAGTTCAGGTGAGTACAACATGGTTATCAGGAGACTTTCCACACAGTATGTAAACTAGTTCAGGTGAGTACAACATGGTTATCAGGAGACTTTCCACACAGTATGAAACTAGTTCAGGTGAGTACAACATGGTTATCAGGAGACTTTCCTCACAGTATGTAAACTAGTTCAGGTGAGTACAACATGGTTATCAGGAGACTTTCCACAGTATGAAACTAGTTCAGGTGAGTACAACATGGTTATCAGGAGACTTTCCTCACAGTATGTAAACTAGTTCAGGTGAGTACAACATGGTTATCAGGAGACTTTCCACAGTATGAAACTAGTTCAGGTGAGTACAACATGGTTATCAGGAGACTTTCCTCACAGTATGTAAACTAGTTCAGGTGAGTACAACATGGTTATCAGGAGACTTTCTTCACAGTATGAAACTAGTTCAGGTGTGTACAACATGGTTATCAGGAGACTTTCCTCACAGTATGAAACTAGTTCAGGTGAGTACAACATGGTTATCAGGAGACTTTCCACACAGTATGAAACTAGTTCAGGTGTGTACAACATGGTTATCAGGAGACTTTCCTCACAGTATGAAACTAGTTCAGGTGAGTACAACATGGTTATCAGGAGACTTTCCACACAGTATGAAACTAGTTCAGGTGAGTACAACATGGTTATCAGGAGACTTTCCTCACAGTATAAAACTAGTTCAGGTGTGTACAACATGGGTATCAGGAGACTTTCCTCACAGTATGAAACTAGTTCAGGTGTGTACAACATGGTTATCAGGAGACTTTCCTCACAGTATGAAACTAGTTCAGGTGAGTACAACATGGTTATCAGGAGACTTTCCACACAGTATAAAACTAGTTCAGGTGAGTACAACATGGTTATCTGGAGACTTTCCTCACAGTATGTAAACTAGTTCAGGTGAGTACAACATGATTATCTGGAGACGTTCCACACAGTATGAAACTAGTTCAGGTAAGTACAACATGGTTATCAGGAGACTTTCCACACAGTATAAAACTAGTTCAGGTGTGTACAACATGGTTATCAGGAGACTTTCCACACAGTATAAAACTAGTTCAGGTGAGTACAACATGGTTATCAGGAGACTTTCCACGCAGTATGTAAACTAGTTCAGGTAAGTACAACATGATTATCAGGAGACTTTCCACGCAGTATAAAACTAGTTCAGGTGTGTACAACATGGTTATCAGGAGACTTTTCACACAGTATAAAACTAGTTCAGGTGAGTACAACATGGTTATCAGGAGACTTTCCTCACAGTATGTAAACTAGTTCAGGTGAGTACAACATGATTATCAGGAGACTTTCCTCACAGTATGTAAACTAGTTCAGGTGAGTACAACATGGTTATCAGGAGACTTTCCACACAGTATGAAACTAGTTCAGGTGAGTACAACATGGTTATCTGGAGACTTTCCTCACAGTATGTAAACTAGTTCAGGTGAGTACAACATGGTTATCGGGAGACTTTCCTCACAGTATGAAACTAGTTCAGGTAAGTACAACATGGTTATCTGGAGACTTTCCTCACAGTATGAAACTAGTTCAGGTGAGTACAACATAGTTATCAGGAGACTTTCCACACAGTATGAAACTAGTTCAGGTGTGTACAACATGGTTATCAGGAGACTTTCCACACAGTATAAAACTAGTTCAGGTGAGTACAACATGGTTATTAGGAGACTTTCCACACAGTATAAAACTAGTTCAGGTGAGTACAACATGGTTATCTGGAGACTTTCCTCACAGTATGAAACTAGTTCAGGTGAGTACAACATGGTTATCTGGAGACTTTCCTCACAGTATGAAACTAGTTCAGGTGAGTACAACATGGTTATCAGGAGACTTTCCACACAGTATGAAACTAGTTCAGGTGTGTACAACATGGTTATCTGGAGACTTTCCTCACAGTATGAAACTAGTTCAGGTGAGTACAACATGGTTATCAGGAGACTAACCTCACAGTATAAAACTAGTTCAGGTGTGTACAACATGGTTATCAGGAGACTTTCCACACAGTATAAAACTAGTTCAGGTGAGTACAACATGGTTATTAGGAGACTTTCCACACAGTATAAAACTAGTTCAGGTGAGTACAACATGGTTATCAGGAGACTTTCCTCACAGTATAAAACTAGTTCAGGTGAGTACAACATGGTTATCAGGAGACTTTCCACACAGTATGAAACTAGTTCAGGTGAGTACAACATGGTTATCAGAAGACTTTCCACACAGTATGAAACTAGTTCAGGTGAGTGCAACATGGTTATCAGGAGACTTTCCACACAGTATGAAACTAGTTCAGGTGAGTACAACATGGTTATCAGGAGACTTTCCACACAGTATGAAACTAGTTCAGGTGAGTACAACATGGTTATCAGGAGACTTTCCTCACAGTATGAAACTAGTTCAGGTGTGTACAACATGGTTATCAGGAGACTTTCCTCACAGTATAAAACTAGTTCAGGTAAGTACAACATGGTTATCAGGAGACTTTCCTCACAGTATGAAACTAGTTCAGGTGTGTACAACATGGTTATCAGGAGACTTTCCACACAGTATAAAACTAGTTCAGGTGAGTGCAACATGGTTATCAGGAGACTTTCCTCGCAGTATGAAACTAGTTCAGGTGTGTACAACATGGTTATCAGGAGACTTTCCACACAGTATAAAACTAGTTCAGGTGAGTGCAACATGGTTATCAGGAGACTTTCCTCGCAGTATGAAACTAGTTCAGGTGTGTACAACATGGTTATCAGGAGACTTTCCACACAGTATAAAACTAGTTCAGGTGAGTGCAACATGGTTATCAGGAGACTTTCCTCGCAGTATGAAACTAGTTCAGGTGTGTACAACATGGTTATCAGGAGACTTTCCACACAGTATAAAGCTAGTTCAGGTGAGTGCAACATGGTTATCAGGAGACTTTCCTCGCAGTATGAAACTAGTTCAGGTGTGTACAACATGGTTATCAGGAGACTTTCCACACAGTATGAAACTAGTTCAGGTGAGTACAACATGGTTATTAGGAGACTTTCCACACAGTATAAAACTAGTTCAGGTGAGTACAACATGGTTATCAGGAGACTTTCCTCACAGTATAAAACTAGTTCAGGTGAGTACAACATGGTTATCAGGAGACTTTCCACACAGTATGAAACTAGTTCAGGTGAGTACAACATGGTTATCAGAAGACTTTCCACACAGTATGAAACTAGTTCAGGTGAGTGCAACATGGTTATCAGGAGACTTTCCACACAGTATGAAACTAGTTCAGGTGAGTACAACATGGTTATCAGGAGACTTTCCACACAGTATGAAACTAGTTCAGGTGAGTACAACATGGTTATCAGGAGACTTTCCTCACAGTATGAAACTAGTTCAGGTGTGTACAACATGGTTATCAGGAGACTTTCCTCACAGTATAAAACTAGTTCAGGTAAGTACAACATGGTTATCAGGAGACTTTCCTCACAGTATGAAACTAGTTCAGGTGTGTACAACATGGTTATCAGGAGACTTTCCACACAGTATAAAACTAGTTCAGGTGAGTGCAACATGGTTATCAGGAGACTTTCCTCGCAGTATGAAACTAGTTCAGGTGTGTACAACATGGTTATCAGGAGACTTTCCACACAGTATAAAACTAGTTCAGGTGAGTGCAACATGGTTATCAGGAGACTTTCCTCGCAGTATGAAACTAGTTCAGGTGTGTACAACATGGTTATCAGGAGACTTTCCACACAGTATAAAACTAGTTCAGGTGAGTGCAACATGGTTATCAGGAGACTTTCCTCGCAGTATGAAACTAGTTCAGGTGTGTACAACATGGTTATCAGGAGACTTTCCACACAGTATAAAACTAGTTCAGGTGAGTGCAACATGGTTATCATGAGACTTTCCTCGCAGTATGAAACTAGTTCAGGTGTGTACAACATGGTTATCAGGAGACTTTCCACACAGTATGAAACTAGTTCAGGTGAGTACAACATGGTTATCAGGAGACTTTCCTCACAGTATAAAACTAGTTCAGGTGTGTACAACATGGGTATCAGGAGACTTTCCTCACAGTATGAAACTAGTTCAGGTGTGTACAACATGGTTATCAGGAGACTTTCCTCACAGTATGAAACTAGTTCAGGTGAGTACAACATGGTTATCAGGAGACTTTCCACACAGTATAAAACTAGTTCAGGTGAGTACAACATGGTTATCTGGAGACTTTCCTCACAGTATGTAAACTAGTTCAGGTGAGTACAACATGATTATCTGGAGACGTTCCACACAGTATGAAACTAGTTCAGGTAAGTACAACATGGTTATCAGGAGACTTTCCACACAGTATAAAACTATTTCAGGTGTGTACAACATGGTTATCAGGAGACTTTCCACACAGTATAAAACTAGTTCAGGTGAGTACAACATGGTTATCAGGAGACTTTCCACGCAGTATGTAAACTAGTTCAGGTAAGTACAACATGATTATCAGGAGACTTTCCACGCAGTATAAAACTAGTTCAGGTGTGTACAACATGGTTATCAGGAGACTTTCCACACAGTATAAAACTAGTTCAGGTGAGTACAACATGGTTATCTGGAGACTTTCCTCACAGTATGTAAACTAGTTCAGGTGAGTACAACATGATTATCAGGAGACTTTCCTCACAGTATGTAAACTAGTTCAGGTGAGTACAACATGGTTATCAGGAGACTTTCCACACAGTATGAAACTAGTTCAGGTGTGTACAACATGGTTATCAGGAGACTTTCCTCACAGTATAAAACTAGTTCAGGTAAGTACAACATGGTTATCAGGAGACTTTCCTCACAGTATGAAACTAGTTCAGGTGTGTACAACATGGTTATCAGGAGACTTTCCACACAGTATAAAACTAGTTCAGGTGAGTGCAACATGGTTATCAGGAGACTTTCCTCGCAGTATGAAACTAGTTCAGGTGTGTACAACATGGTTATCAGGAGACTTTCCACACAGTATAAAACTAGTTCAGGTGAGTGCAACATGGTTATCAGGAGACTTTCCTCGCAGTATGAAACTAGTTCAGGTGTGTACAACATGGTTATCAGGAGACTTTCCACACAGTATGAAACTAGTTCAGGTGAGTGCAACATGGTTATCAGGAGACTTTCCTCGCAGTATGAAACTAGTTCAGGTGTGTACAACATGGTTATCAGGAGACTTTCCACACAGTATAAAACTAGTTCAGGTGAGTGCAACATGGTTATCAGGAGACTTTCCTCGCAGTATGAAACTAGTTCAGGTGTGTACAACATGGTTATCAGGAGACTTTCCACACAGTATGAAACTAGTTCAGGTGAGTACAACATGGTTATCAGGAGACTTTCCTCACAGTATAAAACTAGTTCAGGTGTGTACAACATGGGTATCAGGAGACTTTCCTCACAGTATGAAACTAGTTCAGGTGTGTACAACATGGTTATCAGGAGACTTTCCTCACAGTATGAAACTAGTTCAGGTGTGTACAACATGGTTATCAGGAGACTTTCCACACAGTATAAAACTAGTTCAGGTGAGTACAACATGGTTATCTGGAGACTTTCCTCACAGTATGTAAACTAGTTCAGGTGAGTACAACATGATTATCTGGAGACGTTCCACACAGTATGAAACTAGTTCAGGTAAGTACAACATGGTTATCAGGAGACTTTCCACACAGTATAAAACTAGTTCAGGTGTGTACAACATGGTTATCAGGAGACTTTCCACACAGTATAAAACTAGTTCAGGTGAGTACAACATGGTTATCAGGAGACTTTCCACGCAGTATGTAAACTAGTTCAGGTAAGTACAACATGATTATCAGGAGACTTTCCACGCAGTATAAAACTAGTTCAGGTGTGTACAACATGGTTATCAGGAGACTTTCCACACAGTATAAAACTAGTTCAGGTGAGTACAACATGGTTATCTGGAGACTTTCCTCACAGTATGTAAACTAGTTCAGGTGAGTACAACATGATTATCAGGAGACTTTCCTCACAGTATGTAAACTAGTTCAGGTGAGTACAACATGGTTATCAGGAGACTTTCCACACAGTATGAAACTAGTTCAGGTGAGTACAACATGGTTATCTGGAGACTTTCCTCACAGTATGTAAACTAGTTCAGGTGAGTACAACATGGTTATCGGGAGACTTTCCTCACAGTATGAAACTAGTTCAGGTAAGTACAACATGGTTATCTGGAGACTTTCCTCACAGTATGAAACTAGTTCAGGTGAGTACAACATGGTTATCAGGAGACTTTCCACACAGTATGAAACTAGTTCAGATGAGTACAACATGGTTATCAGGAGACTTTCCTCACAGTATAAAACTAGTTCAGGTGTGTACAACATGGTTATCAGGAGACTTTCCACACAGTATAAAACTAGTTCAGGTGAGTACAACATGGTTATCAGGAGACTTTCCACACAGTATAAAACTAGTTCAGGTGAGTACAACATGGTTATCAGGAGACTTTCCACACAGTATGAAACTAGTTCAGGTGTGTAGAACATGGTTATCAGGAGACTTTCCACACAGTATGTAAACTAGTTCAGGTGAGTACAACATGGTTATCAGGAGACTTTCCACACAGTATAAAACTAGTTCAGGTGAGTGCAACATGGTTATCAGGAGACTTTCCTCGCAGTATGAAACTAGTTCAGGTGTGTACAACATGGTTATCAGGAGACTTTCCACACAGTATGAAACTAGTTCAGGTGTGTACAACATGGTTATCAGGAGACTTTCCTCACAGTATAAAACTAGTTCAGGTGAATACAACATGGTTATCTGGAGACTTTCCACACAGTATGAAACTAGTTCAGGTGAGTACAACATGGTTATCGGGAGACTTTCCACACAGTATGAAACTAGTTCAGGTGAGTACAACATGGTTATCAGGAGACTTTCCACACAGTATGAATCTTGTTCAGGTGAGTACAACATGGTTATCAGGAGACTTTCCACACAGTATGAAACTAGTTCAGGTGTGTACAACATGGTTATCAGGAGACTTTCCACACAGTATGAAACTAGTTCAAGTGATTACAACATGGTTATCAGGAGACTTTCCACACAGTATAAAACTATTACAGGTAAGTACAACATGGTTATCAGGAGACTTTCCACACAGTATAAAACTAGTTCAAGTAAGTACAACATGGTTATCAGGAGACTTTCCTCACAGTATGTAAGCTAGTTCAGATGAGTACAACATGGTTATCAGGAGACTGTGGATGAGGTAGGAGATTCCCCTACGGTATATCCTTGTCTCACCCTGGGGTTGAGGTAGGAGATTCCCCTACGGTATATCCTTGTCTCACCTTGGGGTTGAGGTAGGAGATTCCCCTACGGTATATCCTTGTCTCACCCTGGGGTTGAGGTAGGAGATTCCCCTACGGTATATCCTTGTCTCACCCTGGGGTTGAGGTAGGAGATTTCCCTACAGTATATCCTTGTCTCGCCCTGGGGTTGAGGTAGGAGATTCCCCTACGGTATATCCTTGTCTCACCCTGGGGTTGAGGTAGGAGATTCCCCTACGGTATATCCTTGTCTCACCTTGGGGTTGAGGTAGGAGATTCCCCTACGGTATATCCTTGTCTCACCCTGGGGTTGAGGTAGGAGATTCCCCTACGGTATATCCTTGTCTCGCCCTGGGGTTGAGGTAGGAGATTTCCCTACGGTATATCTTTGTCTCACCCTGTGGATGAGGTAGGAGATTCCCCTACGGTATATCCTTGTCTCGCCCTGGGGTTGAGGTAGGAGATTCCCCTACGGTATATCCTTGTCTCACACTGGGGTTGAGGTAGGAGATTCCCCTATGTTATATCCTTGTCTCACCCTGGGGCTGAGGTAGGAGATTCCCATATGTTATATCCTTGTCTCACCCTGGGGTTGAGGTAGGAGATTACCCTACGGTATATCCTTGTCTCACCCTGGGGCTGAGGTAGGAGATTCAGCTACGGTTTGATTTCCCATCAACAACCACCTAAGTCTGTAATGTTATCATTACATTGTGTATACGTTCACTATGAGAAAATAGGGTATGAGAAAAGAATTGGTCAGTTTAAGGTGGATGAGAAATTCTCTTGATCCTTGTAAAAATATTAAAAATGACATGTCACTACCTAATGGAGTGATACAGTTCTCTGATTAACCTGTGATAAAAGAAAAACAAGCTTGGTGTTTACACTGAGTGGTATATTTATGTGTAAAAAACATGATGATGTGAAGGTATTTGAATTTGTTTGTGAAAAAACATATAAGTACGACAATATGATTAATAATTTCAGAACTACCAGAAAACAAAGATAGATTTGCAGACGATACTGTCCAAAGCTGTGGAGATAAGATAACACGCCATTCTGGTTTACAGTAGGAGGTAAGTGTTCCCAGGACATATTATAGTGGAACGTTATTATAAACTGTTTAATACTTACATACAAATGTAAGTTAAAAGGGTTATACGTTGTGTGATTTGTAATGGACTGAACCCAGTATTACCTTCTTAGGAGGACTTTTTCAGACTTCTGATGAAGGGTTATGGAGGAGTTCATAGGTCCTGAATGACATTACATACGACCAACCAATACATATGTTACCTGATCAGTCAAAGCAATGGTGTTATTAATATAATGTCCATACTCAGCCCCAGAAAACATAATTCAAACTCAAAAGTGATTTTTTTATTGCAAGTTAAAGAGTGATCTCCCCTGGCACATGCCTTTATAAACACCGACAGAGCAGGGGCAACCCTTGCAGGATATACAATCAGAAAGAGCTTTACAAAGTAGAAGGGTGGAAAATTGGAATATTTAACATACATGTTTGATTTCCATCCCTAAGATTTCTATAAGTTCCACCAGAAGAAATTTCATTCATAGGGCTATGAACACAATTTCAGGAACATCAATCCTTATAGGTATTGTGTGTCTCTGATATGATATTGAGGTTTTTGTATATATATATCCTGTTGGTTTGATTTGTGTATATATAATATTGTTGATTTTTTTCCAGGGATGTACTCAAATTGTGCATTGAGCAACTGTGATAATTAGGGGTCAGTATATCACGGACAAGATGTTTGACCGGATTGGTGCCATCAACTTTACTAAATACGGTCAAAATGGCTGTTTCTGCAAGTACCCTTATATGTGTATATACTTAATAAATTATCTTATCTTATCACTACGAATTGCCCTATCACAATTTGAAAGGCTGTTTTCTTGTGATGGTATATATAAAATATATGATATCATAACAAAGGGGTTCTTTGACAATTGTGTATAACTATTTGGTCCTTAAATAAATAAGAGTTGTTTTTTGGGTAGGTATATACATCATTTCTGTTGTGACATCAGCATATTTCTACGAAACTGGAATAAACAGGAAACAGCTGTAGGTTGATCGCTGTAAGCAAACTGATGATGTCACAATGGTATTGATATAAAAACCCTCCAAAATGGGAGACAACTCTTGTTTATGTAAAATCCTAATTGGCAAATCGCATCTAAGATCTATCAGTTGTACCCTCGTTTTGATATTTTACTGCGGTCAATGATTGTGCCAATGTGTTCTTTGTCTGTAGAACTTATAATTGTTATCTATGTCTGTTTCTGTATGATTCAGTTCCGATTTTTTCCTTGTTACATGGTACTTAATTAGGTATACACACATGTACCTGTCCTGTAAACGTTGTTTACCATAAGTATTTTATATGATACAGTATGTTTTATGGAGAAAGATCATAGCTATACTTAAAGTTTTACTTTGTTATTTCTTTATTATTAACATTTTTAAACAGGAACCAATGAAACTTGACATAACACTTGAATAAAAGAAAGTCTGACTTTATACGAGTAATTCATAATGCATACTTGCCAACTCTCCCAGTTTTGGATTCTAAAATTGAGCATTTAAATCGGTTATTTTGCTAAACTTTTTCTTTTTTCTAAGATCTGATGATTTCATCTTAAAGAACCGCCAAAAAGCTGTCATTTAAAAGTGGATTTTTTTTCCTACCTGGTATGTGCTAAACCTGTTTTATATAATTATGTTTTGAGCACACATAATACCCCCTGGATATCTTCAAAAGTTAGCAATTTGATAATGAAACCATGACGTATACGTACTGTACATGTGGCTTTCTGATAAGGAATGACTTGTAATGGCAAACATATTCAAAAAAACATGAGTTATAATGGCACACAGGTAAAGAAGTGATTTTGAAACGAAGCTAAATCCCATATATTTTTCTCTTAAAAAAATTATATAATTACTGATATCTTTGATATTTAAATTAGGAAAACTTTCAGGAAAATTGAGGCCAGTTTATCGTCTCTTTTTGTTGAGTTCATGATATTAATTGACCTTGATTATTTGTGTTTATGATATTTTGCTGGTTTACGTGTGGTTTGTGTTTCGGATAACATGTTATCCATAATTTTTGTACAAGATTTCTTTCACATTGTGATGTAAAAAAGATAAAGTCACATTAACATACCTGTCAACCCTTCCTCATTAAGAGGGAGACTCTTTCATTTTGATCAAAATTTACCAACCTCCCTCGACATCTCCCACATTTAAGTCCAAACTCACACCAAGTAAAAATCTACATCCTGTGGTCAAATGAGATCCTAGTTACTGCAGGGTATGTGTAATGATCATAATAGGTGTGTCTGGATCAAATACATACTTTGTGAAGTTATTTTGATACATAATAAGGGAAAGACAAATTGAGCAATGCAGTTTTCAGTCGCATTTTACACACTTTCTCCCTCATGGGAAATGTGGAAAGAGGGAGATCTCCCTCAGTGGAGGTTTCAGAGGTTGACACCTATGCATTAATTGAACAGTCATCAATATCAGTGTTAATTAGCTACCCAGCCAGTCATAAAGCAAAGTGGTTTTAATTTATTGAAATTTATTTCAAATAATTCAACTGTTTCATAATCCAGTCTCTTAAGATTCCACTAAATGTATTTATCAGACACTATGATTGTAATAGTCATAGATTTTAATGCATTTGTACATACAAGTATGTGTACAAGTACCTGATTTGTACCTTTGAAATAACACTTTTACCTGGTAATTATGGTAGAGGGAAAACTTGAATTGACGATCAAAAAAGTTTCAAGAAAAAAAAACGTGTTTGTAATTTCAATTTTAATGAAAGAGCAATTACAAAAAGCAGAACACACCATGAGTCGGGTTGTATGTCAAGAAAAGCAAAAACGATTTTTTTTTTTCATTGCCATACAAGTAATTACCATGTTTTTTATTTAGGTTTTATTTGTCTTCAGAGGTTTGGTAAAAGACTTAAGTTGTTAAGGGTGGGGGGGGGGGGGTTATAGACTTTAAGTTGTTAAGGGTAGGGGGGAGTGTTTTTGGTAATAGATTTTAAGTCATTTAGCACAGTAGTGGTTTAAGTAAAAGACTCAAAGTCATTAAGAACGGTAGTGTTTTTGGTAATTGACTTTAAGTCATTTAGCACAGTAGTGGTTTAAGTAAATGACTCAAAGTCTCGCTAGATTTGCAAGACTATCTGAATTTTTATTTATACAGTTTATGATATCTGCCATTGTAGACAGCACAGTAAATTGATATAGTTATATCATTGTTGTTTAATACAATGTACATACATGTAAAACAACAATTTGTTGTGTGTTCTCTATAGGATTACCGTGATGCATAAATATTTTAATATAACGAGAATAAATAAACAGCTAAGTCTAACAGGGTCATCTCCGTAACATTACATTTAGAGGATTACAGTTTTGTAGTTGAAGTACTGAAGGCAATGTTGAGGCTTCAATACATATCACCTAAAGTGTTAGCACTTTGTTGTAGAACAAGTAGAAACAAGTTCACTCTTTCTATGTTTTAATTATTTAGTATACGTGTAAAGGTATATTAATTTTTTACATTCTAGGAACTAATGCATATTCCTCAATCAATGTTTCAGGTCATCTTATTGTTTTAGATACATGTATAGCCATACATACCATGATAAATGTAGGTCTATGTCAGCACCTGTATCAGGATACCGATACACATGTTCTTGATGAGCAAGTTTTGGAAAAATTCACCTTTTCAAAACAACCCTGCTAGGAAAATATCAAAATACATCATTTCTCAACAATCAATTTCAGTTGTCTTTGTCAAAATATATTGTTAATAGGTCATCTTTCAATTACTTCAATTTAATTGTTAACTTAAAAATCATAAGTATATATGTTTATATGTCTAGTTGAGGCCATTTTTAAATAGAATGTTGTATGTTTTGATTATTATAAAAATCAAATTGATTTTCTTATCAAAAGGAAAAATGTTTTAATATTGAAGTTGATATTTTTAGTATAAACCACTATATATAATGTTGTAATGACATTGATGGGCTGTTTCAATACATTGATGTGTGTTGGTTATTTTTGTGTTGTAAACAATTATATCAAATGTAATTAATCAGAAGTAATCTGATTGAAACAGAACACTTTTGGTAAACTTTTATGTAAAACATTATTCTGTAATTAAACATGCCCATGAAGCTTGTACGTATGTACTAACTATATATGTCAAGAAATAACATTCCTGTATACTTTATTCACATTTAATTCCCATGCTTGTGGTGCTGTAGTGTAAACTTACCTCCCTTGATTTTGCAGGCTACCATTTCTTCCCTTTTTGTTTTCATAAATGAGACATTTGTTTTTGTCTAAAAAATTGTCATAACAAAAACAAATCGCTCTACATTCATTAAAAAAAGCAGTTGTGTGTTTTCTCTCTCCTTTAGCTCTGTCCAGTAAAGGTGAGCAGAAGTACTATTAGCCCGAATTTTCTACAATAACATGGAAAGGTAAAGGAAAGGAAGGTTACAGTTTGTACAAAGTCGCTAGTTTTTGACATCGATTTGACAGGAATCCTTAAAACTCTAACTGTGCAAGGCTTTTAACGGTAGCGTTGTCAGGGTGTGTAAACTCCATATTCCTTCTGTATAGTATGGCTCAATTGCGAATAAAAGCACTTTAATTGTCTACAAAGGAGCAATATAAGTTAATCTTAGAGTAGACATTTAAGTGTTAAACTGTGTTTGCATTAATTGTGATTTAATGAAAGATACCTAGGTAATACCTCTGATGCAACATTCCATTTGTCAAACAGTTTTCAAAATAATTACATTGTATATGCTTTTATATTGTAAATACTTACCTTTCTCCTGCTTTTGGTACATGCGTCTTACAATGTATTATGTACATGTGCTCAGTTTTTGTGAAAAGTTTTAATGTATTTTGTTTTTTACTTGTTTAATGATTTCCTATCAAACTAGACAACAACAAAATATCGCCCACCGAAATTGGCAACAGCTAGGTCAACATTATTGTTGTTAACAATTAATTTCCTGTTGTTACTCTGAAAATAAACTAAAATAAGTGTGTTCATTGAGAAAGTACTCCCTTTTCAAGAGTTCCTGCTGTCTATTTTCAATACTAGTAACGCTCAGTTTCATGATGAAATCAGAGACTCTTGATAAATGTGTGACACCTACTAAGTAAAGACAAGGTGACTAGTTTGATAGTACATCCAACGATTGATGCTGTCAGCTAACAGTTAGATTTTTTTGACAGGCTTTTAAGTCGGGTTTCACTCCAGTGTAAAATGACTGATATTGGCCTAGCAATTTGTCAAGGTTTCTGTTTACACTTGAGACAAATCAGATGACAGGGGGTAAGAGAATGGGGGGTCACACTCACGGATGTCTGTACCTTCTACTTCTAAATGATCCTGGCCAGCTTCAGCTAGCTGAAGCACAGTTGCTTGAGTTTCTGTCAGTAAAATTATAAATATTATGTGTGAAATGAGCCTCCAATTACATACTGTAATGGGCCGCGGCTCCATATATATAAACATTTATTTTTTTTATTACTGACAGAAACTCGAACTAATATACGTGACGTACTCATTATCAACTAATTGTTAGATTGTGAAGAGGGCAGTTTGTTAGCTCTGCAATATGTCGTAGCGAAAAGGGACACCTAGTTATTTGATCCCTGACAAATCACTAGACTTATATCTAGTCTTTTAGTAGTGCATGTATAAAGGCGTGACACTGGCTTCAAAACGTGTCCGTTTTACCATTACACGATGGACAGATTCTTCTCATGTACGTGTGGAAATCAACTGTCTTGTCTCAATATATTCCAAGGGGTGCTTGACTGTTGAGGATATGGAACCAGGCCCCAGTTTCATGGACATTCCTGGAAATTCCTTAATTGATAAATCCCCATATTAAGGAAAGTACAACGGAAGTTAAGGAAAGTTCCTTCACGCCAACTTCTGTCATACTTTTATATGGATTTTTTTTTTTTATAAAGATCAGGAATTTCCTGAAGTTCAAGAACGTTCATGGATCTGAGACCGGAAGAAGTGGACATGTGTCAAATATTTCAATGTCTGTAGTTTGGTTTTTTCATGGTTACGGGTATTTCACAAATTATTTTGAAGGAATACTAGTATTCAGAAAATTGTGAATATTTCCGGGAATACATGTTACCAATTGCGTGTAAATTAAGTTATTGATTTTTCCCTCTATTTCTTAAAGTTACCCATGCAATGACTCGGTCTGTGTGTTTTTTATTCCTAAGGCACATTCCTCCTATTTTTATATGAACGCCGCTTGCTTTTTGCGTATACTGCTTAGAAGATTTTGTTCATGCTTAGAGCTAAGTTGACCTTCAAAACAGCTTCATTTCGAAATAGCTGGTCGTAATGCTTACATATTTTCACATATATTTAATGATATATTTGAATAATCATGAACGATAAAATACTCTACGTCGTCATGTAAAACATGACTTTATTCTGTAAATGTTATCAAAGTTTTAAAGTTAATTAATTTGGTTTTTGTATATTTCTGTAAATAAAATTGTTCTATAATGTATCTTTTATTGGCTTGTCAATTTCCGTGTAAAAGATGACGTATCACACACATGTGCTGCACCTTTTAAATTAAGTAATATATACAGTAGGCCAAAAAAATGTATCAAACTCCTAGGACTCTTCAGTGATGCTAGGGCAGAAGGTTCAGGTGCGTAAAACCCCTTTAATTTATGAATTTAGAAGTAAAATTAAACTTATTCTGTATAATTTCAAATCGTGAACTACGAAAATGTGTATATTGTGTACCGCGTCAAAAGAAATCTATATAATAAACAAGGTCATTCCTTGTCGATTTATAAATAAAAACCGGCTTTCCTCCTACACATGACTCTTCAGGTTTATGTATAACGTATGAAAGAATAGTGAGCACAGTGATACGGAACAGAATGGAAACGTTCAAAACTAGTGTAAGATCTTTGGTTCGCCATAATCGATTCACGCAAAGAACTTTTGCATGCATTTAAGGCCCAATATACGTAACTTCGGGAAATTTTTCTTGATTCTGAAAATTTCTGGGGAAAAAACCCAGTTGTTAACCATGCAAAAAATAAGCCTAAAACGAAGTAAACCTGTGCGGTAATTAACAAGAAGCTCTGGACAGAAAAATCCAAAGAATTGAAAATAATTCAGGTGGGGCCCACTTCAACAACAGGCCGAAGTAAGACGACAGTTAAAAATGGACGCGTGTTTACAAATACCGAGTTTCAACTGCTGCTGTATCGGTAAGCGCGTTAGAATTCATCTTGAATATTGCTGATATCAGTTAATCTTAACTAGATCTATAAATAAAATAGGTTATTAGGCTTGATTTTCGCTTCAAATTTTGCCGAAAGTTGCGTATTTTGGGCCTTTAAAGTAATGATCATTAATGCATGTATGTATGCCTCCAGAAGAAAATAGTTTTCAAATAAGGAATCAAAAGTTAGTTGCCTTATTCGCTATAATGCTATATAGTAAACACTCATGCATATGTTGATATGTTTATTAACACGAGGGTAACAAGAGGTACATTGTATATGGCTCATGGCATAACTGACGGCGAAGAAGGACTGTGGATGTGCTCATTCTTCTCCAGAAGCTGGAATATAAACAAACTAATAAATTTCTAGATTTGAATCCATGTTATAGACATCTGTATAGCATATTGCATCTAGTATTATCTTTGTTGATCGATTAGGATTTAAAGTGACAATTTATAATCTTATCACAAATTCCTTCTAAAAATATAGATCAATATTCCCATGAACGATTTGTACATGTATCGATGAATTGATTGACATTGTTTTATAGTCGTCCATAATATGTACTGAGGAAACCATACGTTTTAGTGGCAACTATCTTTGGACTTTTAGATAGTTGTCTGTCAAATCGAAGAGAAAAAGTAAATTCTCGCTTTAAAGGCCCAATATACGTAACTTTCGGCAAAACTTGAAGCGAAAATCAAGCCTAATAACTTATTATACTTATAGATTTAGTTAAGATTAACTGGTATCAGCAATATTCAAGATGAATTCTTTTGCGGTAACCGGTACAGCAGCAGTGGAAACACGCTATTTGTAAACACGCGTCCATTTCGAACCGTCTTCTACCTTCGGTTTGTTGTTAAAGTGGGCCCAACCTGAATTATTTTCAATTTTTTGGAATTTTTTTATCAAGAGTTTCTTGTTAGTTACCACTCAGATTAACTTCGTTTAAGGCTTATTTTTGCATGGTTATCAACTGGATTTTTTTCAGATTTTTTTTAAATCACGAAAATTTCCCTGAAGTTACGTATATTGGGCCTTTAATCAACTAACTTCTTTGAAATGAATATCATCTTCCAAACCACACCTCAATCATTGCTTAAAAAATCTCAACATACATTGTAGCTCGCGTTAAAGGCCCAATATACGTAACTGCAGGAAATTTTTCGTGATTCTGAAAAATTCTGAAAAAAATCCAGTTGATAACCATGCAAAAAATAAGCCTAAAACGAAGTAAATCTGAGCAGTTACTAACAAGAAACCCTTGACAGAAAAATCCAAAGAATTGATAATACGTCAGGTGGGGCCCACTTCAACAACAAGCCGCAGTTAGAAGACAGTTCAGGATGGATGCGTGTTTACAAATACCGAGTTTCAACCGCTGCTGTACCGGTAACCGAATAAGAATTCATCTTGAATTTTACTGATATCAGTTAATCTTAACTAAATCTATAAATATGAAAAGTTATAAGGCTTGATTGTCGCTTCAAGTTTTGCCGAAAGTTACGTGTATTGGGACTTTAAAACTTACATTGTCGTAATCGTATCTGCGTTACGAAATACAGTAGTCGCATGCTTTCGTTTGAGACGAATTCTTATCAGACTTACTTGTATCCAGTGATTCATAAACTCGTTTCGATCCACCATCCCGTTTTCTGCAATCGTACAAAATTGTTATACATGTATAGGACATGATGAAGAATATTTGAGTGCGGAATCGGGGACAAATACCATTCCCAGTAATCATAATTATCGCTAGTCGTTTAACTCGGTCACTAGTCGTCTGTCTGAAGGCAGGACGCCACAGTCATCCACACTAGTACCATTGATGAGGCCAAAGATCTCCTCTACACATATCCAACAACCGACCAGGAAAGCAAAACTTAATAGGAATGAGTTTCCGTCAGATCAGGTCACATCCTACAACCAACAACAAACAAAGACAGCGTGACACTCGAATCATTAGTCGGACACTAACCAAATCCGGATAGATCGCTTGGTCGCCTTTGCTACCATATGGGAATTGTCGGGTGTCTGCGACTAGGGGCAGTAATTTCTTTCCAGGTCTGGAGAATCAATGTGTTAGTGTCAATATGAGGAAGGTATGTCACCAACCATGTAAACCAATTAAAACATACTTAACTGTGTTGGGAGGTGGGGGGGGGAAGTCAAATTCAGACTGCTATGATATCTCGCCGGAAAAAGGGGAAATGAAAGCAATATAGATCATGTACATCGTGAATTTGGGATTTTGATCAAAGGTGTTTTGCAAAAAACCAGATACAAGATTGAGACGCAAAACAGAGGCCAGAACTATTGGCCATGTAAAGTAGCCCGAGTTTCCTGTGGCCCCAAAACCAGGCAAACATTTTGACAGATACATGTATATGTCTGGTAGGGTAGCCTCAGTTTCCTCTGACCCCGATACCAGATTTAATCGTTTTGACAGAAAGATGTCTGATGGGATAGCCCGAGTTTCCCCTAGCCTTGACACAAGACTTTGACAGATACATATCTGGTGGGGTAGCCCCAGTTTCCTCAGGCCCCGACACCAGACTTAACAAAACATTTTACAGATGTCTGGTGGGGTAGCCAGAGTTTCGGCAAAGGAAACGATATCAAAATGTCAAAGTCTGGTGTCGGGACAAACGGAAACTTTATCAAAATGCCAAAGTCTGGTGTCGGGGCCAAAGGAAGCTTTGTCAATGTCTGTTGTAGGGCCAGAGGAAACTCGGGCTACATGCAAGTGCTAAGCTTACAGTCACATTGTTGATGCACAGTTGCATGAGTTTCTGTCAGTATATAAAAAAAAAAGTTTATATATATATATATATGGAGCCTCGGCCCATTACAGAATGTAATGGCATTACTGTAATGGGAGGCTCATTTCACAGATATGTATTTATTATTTACTGACAGAAACTCAAGCAACTGTGGTTGATGTGAACGTAAATGCAAACTATTAAGAGAAACGATCCCACAGGAATAAACAAAAATACATGTATACACTTACGATCACTGTCCATTATAGTGTAATACACATCAAAGTCACGGTCGTCCACGATGCTGTCGGGTGGCGGTGCGCAGTCGTAGTCTTCAAACAATAGTACGGCAAAGTTGTAGAGTGGCGCAGAGACAAGATGAAGATACTCGTATCGGGTGACACGATTATCGTCTGTGGGGTCAAAAGTTCATAGAGGTCTTAATTAATTACTGTTGTGTGTGTTAATTCGACATTTCAGGTAGACTATGGGGTATACGTTACAATAAGCTATAGGGTATAAGTTATGTTAAAGGCACAATATACGTAACTTCCGAAATTATTTCATGATTCTGAAAAATTCTGAAAAAAAATCCAGTTGATAACCATTCAAAAACAAGCCTAAAACGAAGTAAACTTGAGCGGTAACTAACAAGAAACTTGACAGAAAAATCCAAATAACTGAAAATAATTTTGGTGTGGCCCACTTCAACAACAAGCCGAAGTTAGAAGACAGTTTCAAATGGACGCGTGTTTACAAATACCGAGTTTCAACTACTGCTGTACCGGTAACCGCGTAAGAATTCATCTTGAATATTGCTAATATCAGCCAATCTTAACTAAATCTATAAATATAATAAGTTATTAGGCTTGATTTTCGCTTTAACTTAAGTTTTGCCGAAAGTTACGTATATTGGGCCTTTAATCCTTGTCAGTATGTCTTGAGATTTTTTAAAAGAATTTTTCCATAAAACTCTCACATTTAAGAGCATTTTACAGATTTATAATTAGACACGATATTGAGAGATGCACAACAGAAATCTAAATGGAGTTCTTTTGGCAGTTTTACACTTATTGGTATCCATTTAAGCATTAAACATCATTCTGTTCCGTGTTATGGTCCTATAACACGGAACAGGATTGCAGACAAAATGAAAACGCGCGTTAGCGCGTTATGATTGTTTGTTAGCGCGTTTTCATTTTGTCTGCAATCCTGTTCCGTGTTATAGGACCATAACACGGAACAGAATGATGTTTAATGCTTATATTTACATTTTTCCATTGGTTTTGATAATAAATTCATATTTATATTCTACATTTGTTCTGAAAATTTAAGGTAGATTTCTAATAAATGGAACAGCGAACAGCCAGTATCGGCCGGCTATTTCCAACGTTATGATTATGACGTCACAATCGTTATGACGTCATAATGACCACTCCAGTGTTATGCTCTCATAACACGGAACTGGCCTTGGCAGTGTTATATAGTGACAATGCAGAGCAAATGTAAATATTTATTCTTATTTTTTTTTTTTTCGTTTAGGTTGCGCTCTTAATCTTGAGTTAAGTTTCGAGTTTCATTCAGAGCAAAGCTCGGATATACAAAAACAAATATTGATGCATGAGAAAATTGGTTCAGCTATCTGATATATCACTTGATACTATTACATTGTATCATATTTTGACCCTACTGTTGACGTCATACATCTGGAAGACGCTATTCAGCTCGTCACGATCGAATTGCCCGTTCCCATTGAAGTCAGAATTGAAGAACAGGGTTTCAGCTGTCGAATTGTAGGGCCGGAGGTCTATATAGTCTCTGAAACAATGAAAATATATTATCATATCCTGTAAATAAGAGATCGAAGATCATTTTTTAACTAAAGATCAGCCGTTACAACCATATTGTATGAAAAGCATTTCTGCTGGTAATGTTCATGTAATGAATTGGGGCGCAGATGTAAATACAACATTATGCTATATATACAGCATGCTGCGTTGAATCCTTTGGTTTGGGTTGTCTTGCAATAGGGCATGCCAAACAATCGAACAAATTGATGTAATCGAACTTCCTTTTAGTCGGGGAAAAATACCAAACGACTTTATAGTCGTTTCTTGATAGTTGTATATTTACCCCCAGTTTCATTAATTTCGGAGATTAATTAATTGATTAGCAACACATTTAGGGGGGGGGGGGGGGGGGTCGAGAAGGGAAGGAACATCTGCAAGACGTTGGGATCAAACTATCTAGTGGAGTTGAAAATCAGTCATTCTGGCTTTTTACCTCAAAGAGTCATCAAAGAGTCCTGGGAGGACGAAACAGCTGTATGATGCAGCTAAATTCATTTATTCGGCATACTGTATCTATTACTAAAGATAAAAAGTGCAGCATATGTGTATGTTACGGCATCTTTGCATTTCAAATATAACGTCTAACGAGTAGGCTTTATAAGATTAACCCCAATGTTTCATTTATTTAACATTAAACGACATAAGCCCGATGATCAGTTCTTAATCAGTCTGTCTCTTCAAACACTCAGAACTAGAAGTGATTTAGAGGGAAACACTAACGCTGGAAGACGCTATGCGTCAGGAGAAAAGCTCGAATTGATCTTTTTGGATTGAATGTTGTTTTAGTTAATATTTCCTATGTATACTTAAACGTTTTAACTAGGAGTTTGGAAACATTCCAATGGAATTATAATGAGCATTAAGTTGTTTTAAACAATGTTTCGTGATTGTAAATGAATGGAATTTATATTTTAAATAGAACTTGACGATCAAGCAACAAATTTTCACATACGACCTCGAATCATTGACCCTGTCTATAGAAAGACATTAACCAGAGAATACATAGCACAAAAAAACTAGCATGGATCTTTTACATTGATGTAGGTTTTAATTACTGTATATATAATTCGTCGAGAGGTTCAATGGTAAACTTCTCCTAGACTAAAGTGTAAGTGTAAATGAGAGCGAGTTATCAAAGTTGAGATATATAGTGTGTAATATGTAGGCGATGTGAGAGGATTCTTTATTGATAAGATTGAACACAGCTTCTCCTTCAACTTTTCATTTTCATTCCCCGGAAACAGGAAGTTAACAACAAAACATAGAAACAAGATACGGAGACGGATTATTACAATACACAAAATGACCAATTCTGGATATATTCTATTAATGGTTAAATACTATATATATACCATGTATATAACAAGTGGTACACAGTAGCCGAAATGACACATATTAGTTGGTAACAACCGTAGTTTATTCATGATCTCATTACAAGTATAGGTGATGACTACACATCGTTAAGTGTAGAGTAATACGACAGTAGTACTTTCTGCGTTGTGTCCCAAGCTTCCATTGAATGTCTCAGTCTTCCGCCTAAGTAACAAGCATATTATATCTCTATAGCCTCTCCCTGGATAAAACCATACCCTCCCCCATCGTCCTCTGTGGTCATCTCTCTTTGCCCAGCCTCTGTATCTACCATGCCAAACTTACCTGTATTTATTTCCGATTACCTATTTATGGGTACCAAATATGTTTCCCAATTTATTGGTATCTCTTATCACAAAAACATATAAACTTTCTTTATTTTACAACAATTATGAAACAAGTTATCTAACTTATATTAATCACTCTTGTTGGCCCGGATGTTAGCGCGCGAGGGGTACTACTAGACTGTGAGAGGAAACTGGGATACCCGGAGAAAACCCAAGTGGTCGGGAAGGTGATACCATACCTTTTCAGATCCGATCGGGGAATCGAACCCCATCCGCCTTGGTGAAGGCAAGTGCGCTATCCACTTCACAACCAAACCACCCCTCTTATCACCAATATGAGAATGTGTAATTACTAATAGCTCTAAGGTGTCACGATACCATTATACATGTATACTGGTCCTAAGTACCAAACTAGTTAACCTAGATAACACATCAACACAGAACATGTACGTGTGTTTATACTCCCCTGGCCCCGGTTTCATCAACGTTCCTTAACTTAAGGAAATTCCTTAACTTAAAATTCTCCATAGGAAAGCATTACAGAATTTAAGAAAAGTTCCTTAACTAAGGATTTTCTCCTCAACTTCTTCAATGCTTTCCTATGGAGATTTTTAAGTTAAGGAGTTTCTTTAAGTTAAGGAATGTGATGAAACCAGGGCCTGGTGTTAAGCCTGCCATGCTGTATTCATTCCAATATCATATCAACGGGTACATGTCTTTTCTACGCTTCGAGGACTTAACTACACTCGTTAGAAGGAGCAGATCTATCCAAATCTAACAGACATCTACAGTTAATGCAATGTAGATTTTTATATAACTTCTTGATTTACTGTCATGGTGGAGTACTTTGAAAGATTCGATTTTTCTGTTCTTATGAGAACGTAGGATTTTGTTCAAATACTCTCGGTTCTTACGTGTGTTGGGTAACGTTTTATCGTCGGTTTTTATTATAAATACGTTAATTTTAACAATACTTGAAAGGTTATAAAACAATCCTGGGCGTCTAAAAATAAGAAAAGAGTGTAGGATGTACAATGTACAGTCAAAATTGCCTTAGCGACCTTATACGATCGTAATCCCCCCACCCCCCCCCCCCCCCCCCCCCCCCCCAACGCAAATACAAATGTAGTCCAAACATAAAGTATTTATTTTAAGTATGGAATGCGCCATATACTCGTAAACACATTTGTATTTCAAGTGGTGGTGTAATTTTTTTTTTGTTCTTTTTTATTTGAATACCGTTTGTTGAATATCGGGCCTTAGTCTGAAAATGGTTATACATCCGATGACTGGGTCACACTTGAACACTTCCTGTTTGTGTATCTTCCGGGCGAAAACATTAAAAAAAACCCAGATAAACAGATAATTATCATCAAATAAACAGTTAAAATAATTGTTAGTATGCTATTATGGAATACTTAGTAAATATTAAATACTTCTCATGACGAATTAAAACAAATCCGAAATATTATTATAGGCCCAATATACGTAACTGTCTGCAAAACTTGAAACGAAAATGAAGCCTCATAACTTATTGTATTCATATATTTAGTTAAGATTAACTGATATCAGCAATATTCAAGATGGATTCTTACGCGGTTACCGGTACAGCGGCAGTTGCAACTCGGTATTTGTAAACACGCGTCCATTTTGAACTGTCTTCTAACTTCGGTTTGTTGTTGAAGACGGCCCCACCGGAATTATTTTCAGTTATTTGGATTTTTCTGTCAAGAGTTTCTTGTTAGTTACCGCTCAAGTTTACTTCGTTTTAGACTTATTTTTGCATGATTATCAACTAGATTTTTTTCAGAATTTTTCAGAATCACGAAAAAGATTTCCTGCAGTTACGTATATTGGGCCTTTAATACAACATAAACATTATTTATTTTATTGTCATTTTTTTTTTTTCAATTTATATCAATATTTCGTGTTTGCCCGGATATTAGTGCGTGAGAGTCCTAATAAGGAAGGAAATCAGTGTACCGGAGAACAGACAAAAACTGTTCACGTCCGATCGGAAAATCGAACCTCGGCAATATAATAATTTAGAGGGAATTGTACAACGGAACACCGTATTTTTAGAATGGTATTTAATTGTATATGAATGCAACAGGTGAGGGGAAATGCACGACAAGATCGATGCAGAAATGAATGACTAGGAAAATAGATGTTCTAGTATTCATACTATATCAATACTTGATTTCTATCTCACAATAATTAATATCATAAACATTCTGCAACTTAAAAAATACCACATTAACTAAATGTGCAAAACCTTATAGTAAGTAAACATGACTTACTCTAATATACATTTTTTATCAAGCTACTTACAAATAACACGTTTACTTACTGTGCAAAAGAGACCCCAATAAAGCAAACAAACGCGACCCAAGTCTTCATGTTGGCACTTGAACTGAACAGGTCACCTAAGAGTCACGTAATGTATACAGTGTGAAGGCGTCCATCTGTTGGTATATCTTATCTACTTAGTATGGCATGCTCTACACATGTCATGCAAAGTTGACTTTTTTTGGAGGTGGATATACGAATTCACCAGTGACAAACTAAATCTCTTATAACGTAGGAGTAAGTAATAACTTATTTGTTGATCACATCCACATACATGTATAGTTGTATTACAGTATTTATTCACATGTAGGCCTATGATTTCATAGAAAGTGCTATTACGTCAGGCTATATCATGACGTCACAATTAATGTTTCATAAGGTTTTTACCCCACCCCCCCCCCCCAAAAAAAAAAATATATATCATAATAATAACTATGTCATTAAAATGATACTACTTTTTCCATTTCGTATGGAAATTTTGACATTCCTCATGAATGTTAAGTTATAATCGCCAAAGGCTCGATCAAAGGTTGTTATAAATGCATAAATTTAAAGTTTTATAGAAATTAAAGATTCATTCGCCACAATTTGCTATAATAAACACCCTTTTCTCTCACACGGTGACGTGACACTAGTTCTACTCACACAATAGATATATTTTGTTTTTCCATGTGCATTGCGTAGTTTTTAACATAATTTGAACCAACCAAATATTTTTCATACGTATCTACTGAATAACTCCACATGCCATGATGAATTGTTTTATGAAGTAGTGTGTAAACTGTATTCAGCACAACTTTTCTTTTAATCGTTTGTAAACTCCAACGTACAGTTTACGGAGTCTGCTATCAAACACGCCATACAACACTGGGTTGAGAGCTGAGCGTAGATACAGAGAACGGACGCCGAGATGGACGAAAATGTCCAGGGCCTCATCACCTAACCTTTCTTTATACAATGTCATAGGTAAGGCTACAGAGAACGGTATCACAGACAGGAAGTACGTCAGCGAGATGAGCATGCCCACACGAAGGATGTCGTCATGGCGCTGTTTACGTTGCTGCTGTTGCTTAGTACGGAGGGCTAACTTGGTTACAGTGTTGAGGTCGTTGATATTCCCAACCGACCGCGATCGTTTGTTAAAAGACGTATCTATTCTTAACGTGGACAGAAGTTCCTGTGATCGCGGACGTAATGTATGAGCTTTAGCTAAAGCTGCCGATTGCTGTCGATGATCTTGCTCCATTGTTTTGGTGAATGTTTTTTCATCCAACATATTAGATTGAAGTTGTTCACGGTTTGTCTTTGGAGTCTCGTTTTCATTCTCGCCCGCACCAGTTATTGTTATTTTTGGAATGCCTGTAGAAGTATGCTTTCCCATCAATAAAGTCCTTGGAATCTGTAGTTTGTCATCAAGTAAAGCATTGTCCGTCAATTCATATTTAACCTTTGAAGTTGACGATGGAAAAAATACAGTAGAAGTTGTAATTGATGGTGAATTCAAATCACGAGTTTCTTTTTCGTGAATGTATTTTCCTATGGCGCCATATAGTGCAATAGTTACCAACGTCAGCAGACAAAACATACAACTCCACGTGTAAAATATTACTTTCACTTCCGTCGAATCCTTCAGCTCATCATCAATGCCACATATTTTCAAAGATGAAACATTGTATTTGTAAAAGCTTTCTTCGCCAGCCACCACGAAAACAGGAACGTGCAGCACTATAGATCCAAACACAATGGCGCCAAAAACATGTCTTGCTGCTATAAAAGACAAGTGTCGCGCTAACGGCGCCGATATCTTGCGGTAGCGATGTAAGGCAATAACTAGCGTCATCACTACACTGGCTGTGGTCAGAACACATTTGGTGTAGGTCTGGACCTTGCAACCCAAGCCGTTCAGCAAGGTGAACGCGTACCGTTGTTGCAGAACGTCTACCGGCATCACACCTGCGCACGTCACCATGTCCAGTAAACACAAATACAACAGCAACTCGTAGTACACAATGGTGGTGCCACGGCACGCGAATTTCATGTGGAAATATGTCAACAAAAATATTATATTTGCAGAACATCCAAATATGATCTGTAACGAAACGAAGATAATCCCCGGCATTTGAGAATGCGCCGCATTTTCATTGTATAGCTTCACAAAAGAATCGTTGTCCGACATCTTCGATAGATTAGCGCACGAACATCAGTCATGTGTATCTGGCAGACTTTGATAAATGATGGATAGGAGTATTACTTCTATTCTGTCAAACATCACCCGTACATTGCGTGTCACTCTATCGCCGAGACCATCACGAGCTCTCGCTGCCCGCCAAACAATGACATACAGCTATGTTAAGTGACTGAAGTACTCTCTGTCGGTCTCCTCATTGTACACTGTATCTGACCTCGCGTGTGATTTTTTTTATAATTTAAACAATTTTTTGTCGGTTTATATTGGTGCAAAATATACATCACACGACTCATGCGTGACCCTGACCATCCAGGCGTAGTAATATCTGTGTGTTTGCATAAAATGACACTAGATAGCAAT
The DNA here is from genome assembly GCA_947623455.1 of Mimachlamys varia. Lineage (NCBI taxonomy): Eukaryota > Metazoa > Mollusca > Bivalvia > Pectinida > Pectinidae > Mimachlamys > Mimachlamys varia. The sequence continues at coordinate 36,751,659 of OX392529.1, forward strand.
GCTGCACAGTATAAATTAATAGGACAAAACATGCATGATGAAATAGGACGAAAGGTCGCGACTGCAAAGGAAACCGCAGTTGTTATTGCAGAACTGTGAAGTTGAGACAGTACTTGATTTCTTCTTCCTTCTTAACATTGGTAGTTCGGTTAATTTTGTTTTACGTGCTTTCAATGGCTAAGGTCATTTCAGGACGTTGTATTTTTCCTCCTCATACATACATATTGTATTTAACGTAAAGTGGGCCATTATGATTACTTTTGTTACAGTGTGAATTAGACCAAAATAACCTCAGGGTCAACACTTAAAACGAGTAACCCAAGGTCAAGAGACTTCATAACCATAGAAAGGACATGGGCGAACCCGACGAAGGTAATTGTTATAGTAATACACGTTGGTTCGGTCTATGGAGGCACACAAGTTTAATACATAGAATTAATTCTTGTTAATTAACACCTGTCTGGATTGAAGCTCTCGTGGTTACATGTCGAATAGTGAGTTATTTAACTCTCAGTTTGAGGATCAATGGGGGTGCAATTGTCAACTCTTAACAGGTTTTTATTCGGGAGCTGAAGACAACTGAGAGATGTGTACTTGGATATTGCGACAGAAATAAAAGACAACGACCATGCTATTAAACTTAAGTTTGTTTATAAGGTGTTATGAGGCATACGATATAGATTGATTTACATAGATCATTCATGTCCTAAACCTTTAATCCTAGACATAAACCATTCACGTCCTAAACCTTAACCCTCAACGTAGACCAATCACGCCCTAAACCTTTATTCCTAGACGTAGACCAATCAGGCCCTAAACCTTAACCCTCAACATAGACCAATCACGTCCTAAACTTTAATTCCAAGACGTAGACCAATCACGCCCTAAACCTTAACCCTCAACATAGACCAATCACGCCCTAAACCTTAACCCTCAACATAGACCAATCACGCCCTAAACCTTAACCCTCAACATAAACCATTCACGTCCTAAACCTTTATTCCTAGACGTAGACCAATCACGCCCTAAACCTTAACCCTCAACATAGACCAATCACGCCCTAAACCTTAACCCTCAACATAGACCAATCACGCCCTAAACCTTAACCCTCAACATAGACCAATCACGTCCTAAACTTTAATTCCAAGACGTAGACCAATCACGCCCTAAACCTTAACCCTCAACATAGACCAATCACGCCCTAAACCTTAACCCTCAACATAGACCAATCACGCCCTAAACCTTAACCCTCAACATAAACCATTCACGTCCTAAACCTTAACCCTCAACGTAGATCAATCACGTCCTAAACTTTTATTCCTAGACGTAGACCAATCACGCCCTAAACATTTATTTCTCAACATAGACCAATCACGTCCTAAACTTTTATTCCTAGACGTAGACCAATCAGGCCCTAAACCTTAACCCTCAACATAGACCAATCACGTCCTAAACCTTAACCCTCAACATAGACCATTCACGTCCTAAACTTTTATTCCAAGACGTAGACCAATCACGCCCTAAATCTTAACCCTCAACATAGACCAATCACGTCCTAAACCTTTATTCATAGACTTAAGCCAATCACGTGCAAAACCTTTATTTCTAGACTTAAACCAATCACGTCCTTAACCTGTATTCCTAGACATAAACCAATCACGACCTTAACCTTTATTCATAGACATAAACCAATCACGACCTTAACCTTTCTTTCCTAGACAGAAACCAATCACGACTTTAACCTTTATTCCTAAACATAGACCAGTCACGTCCAAAAACCTTTATTCCTTGGTATAGACCCATCACGATCTTAACCTTTATTCATAAACATAGACCAATCATGACCTGAACCTTTATTCCTAGGTATAGACCCATCACGACCTTAACCTTATTCCTAAACATAGACCAACCACGTCCAAAACCTTTATTCCTAAACATAAACTAAGCACGCCCTTAATTGTATTCAAACATAGACTAATCATGCCCTAAACCTTTATTCCTAGATATAGGCCAATCATTCCCTAAACCTTTATTCCTAGACATAGACCAATCAGGTCCTTTACCTTTATTCCTAGACCAAAACTTATCAGGTCCTTAACCTTTATTCCTCGATTTAAACCAATCACGACCAAAACCTTTATTCCTAGACATCGACCAATCACACACCTCTTCATTCTTACCGTGGGCAGCTGATAGTACAAAACGATTATACACTGTGTAGGATCTCTTAATAGAACGACATTCTAAGAAGTCATGTGTCACTGGTTCGGTGCGCATGGTTCATGTTACAAGTTTATGTTTTGCTATAAGATATTTGAAGTGTTTATTATTTTGAGTTATTAAGTGTAACACATTTAACCCCGCCGAGGCTAGTACGTCCTGGTTCTTTCTAGTTTATATAACTATAGTTGCTTGTGAAACTGTGATACCACTTGACAGTACCAGGAACGAATTCGTACTAGATCTGACAACATTTCAATTTCAAAATCTAAATCTTAAGTGGTTTTGTTTTTGTATGGAAATATCAAAAACATATGTACATGTACTATGTAAAGCTGTAGGTCATTCTATGTTTGCGAAAGACTATACATTCGCAACACTATGTTTAGAGTCAATTCACAAGGAAATTAAACTGCAATGTGTTTTTTTTTTATAAATAAAGACTGTCATGTAAGTAACATAATGTAATGTCCAAATTTTTATATATGAGTTGGAATGAATACTGCCTAAATGGCTATCTAGCTTTTCCAGTCATGCGGTATGACCTGAGAACTCTCTCAAATATAGTTAAACAACGGTGAGCGCGGTCAGTAGTTGGATTGGTGATGATCGCCTGCACGTTATATTTTGGTGGCAGCGGTGGGATGTAAGGCCAGTTCCCGGTGATTTGGGAAGGTGCATTGACACACAGAAGGACCTATCGGTTCCCAGGCTAGGTCCTCAGGGGATAAGACTTCTCTGAGTGGGGAATAATGTAATGTGCAGCTAGCAAGATTCATTGAATATTTTCATTTAATACAGCCATCAAAATAAATCCCAATCCGAGATATGGATGATCCCTAGCTAAATATGGTCAAATGTATAATATACACTATGTGCTGTAATGATTAGTTTTCTGTCACCAGACCTAGACATTTTGGCAAATAGATATCGGATGTAGATCCCGCTGGTCCGAAGGGTTCTGGCTCTGTGATCTGCTAAATATTGGCCCGATCCGCCAGCCGTCCGTATATGTTGTCGATCAGAGAGTCAGGTCCATTCAGGTCCATTCGGCCCACTTTTTTATCGCAATATGGATATGACATTATAAATATATATATTGGAGTGTTCATGACGTCATCATAAAGGGTCTACATGCCTACGTGGAAAACATGCAGAACACCTAAAACGTAGGTTTATATATTGATCTCGGTGGCAGATGGCCAGCTTTTCCAAAAACGTGGCTTTACCCTCCAAAAGGATCGGTTATCAAAGGCAACTGTACGATCCAGCAGAAGTAATGTAAAAGTACGAGAGAATAAGACCTTGTTTCCCGGAAGAGTATGCGTCCTCTGTTTCATCGGCGTTACCCGCCGCGTAAATCTTGATGAGATCCAAGTAAATGCCATTGCATCAAAGTGAGAACTGACGCATAATTATCAGTCGCAACAAGCCGGCATGATAATAAGCATATTCAAAAACGTCCATCTTCATATCATACAAGGATATAGAATATTTCTCAATTAGACTAAGCTGGCGACCATAATACTTACAATGTAAATCCCTGTACCATAGGTTTGTTCGTCAGCAGCTGACATCTATCTCGAAACTCTCGATATTCAGAGCAAGCCCTAGAATAACGAATCAGCTGCGCCTCCATAATTACCTTATAATTTACATTTCATGACAAAACCACTATACAAACTAACCAGGGAGGCGTGCGGTTTAAGAAAAGTTATGTTTGCCTTGTCATTTATAACACCATAAAGACCCTATCAAAACACTCCAATGCTAATATCTACATTTCTAGTCCATGTTGCTGACTTATGCTGATTTCAAATCGATTTAAATCCAAAAAGTGATAATAACAAAAACAGCTATCTTGATGGCGAACTGCCTCTCTCTTTTTTTTGCCAAAATAATGACGTCATAATCGTTACACGCTGAGTGTCATTTATTGTCTGTTACATGATTGAATGCCTCTCGGTTTGTAAGTGGCCTTGTCATGCTTGTGTAAATACAAAATGTACATACATGCCTCCGAATGCGTTCTTTGACGTTTTCTGAGATATCGCGACTACAAAATTGAAGTTGGCCATCTAACTTCGGGTTTCAATCAGTCCTATAATGGAGATTTGCTCAAAGACCACAGGGAAACTAAAGCTCACATTTTGATAGATAGTATTTACGAATCAGCGATAATATTGGTTACATTGTAGTTTTGTTTTACGTCCTAATAGTTACCATTGCATGGCACTGTCACTACATAACTCTATCGAGGTCAGTTGGCATTCATAAGGCCATTAACACCTGTGACCAATTGTTGAGGTCATTGTTATTATGACGTCATAATGTTACGTTGGATACAACTGACCTTCTCCAGACGAGGGCTGCTCTCTTCATTGGTCAAGCATACACGATAGATACACAACCCCAAAGAAATAATCAAAGTACTGAAAGTACTGGAAGCTAAGGCGAAAAAACAGTATTAATATGATGTTTTGGATGGAGTACACAGTATACATATGTAATAGAAATTAAATGGTATTCAAGATTAGCAAAAGTTGACTTTTCATCGACCACAATGGAAAAGTAGAGAGTTGTCGATAAAGGTCAGCATGGTCAGTCAAAACTCAGTGTTCATTGAAAAGACAGCGCTCCTTAAGAAATTAAAAGAGTTTTATAGTTGCCAGTTTCACGGCATTATAAATCAAACAATCAGAAATTACCAAAAGAGAATATGATAGTTCACATAACAAATTCATTTGTGCAGCTAATCAATGTAAGGTTTGTATGAATCTTCATGTTGGTGATACAGGGCTCACCCTGATAATATTGAACCTTAAAAAAAACCAAGAGACCCCAGCGGGATCTTGGTGCCCGTCATCAATGATTTTTTATTCATTTTTAGAAAGATGGATCTAAAATCATATTTGTGATTGTCTCTTTATGCTCAACGATCATATATATCGAAGAGCTCCCATCGATGGAGTGAAAGCGCCAAGTAATGTGTCCGTGTTGTTTTTTATTTTTACATATATATATAGTTTTGGGGTGTGAATCTTAGCCGTTTAAAAGTTATGACTAAAGTGTCAAGTCTGCAAGGGTGTTGCAGACCATGGGTTCAAATCTAAAATCATATTTGAGACCTTCTCTTTATGCTCAGCAATTGTATATATAACAAGGCACCAAGGGGAACCTACAAATGAAATTAGAGAAAGATCCATCCAGTAGTCAGAAATAACAAACTATTACTCTCCACAAATCGAAAATGACCACCTGGCGACCATATTGTTTATCAGATTTGTTCGTAAATGAAATATACAAAACCAAGCATCAATGGGAACCAACAAATGAAATTTGAGAATGATCCATCCAGTACTTCTCAAGAAATAGTGATACAAACTTTTACTCACAAATACAAGATGGCCACCTGGCAGCCATATTGTTTATCGTATTTGTCCAAAAATGGAATATGCAAAACAAGGCAGCAAGGGGAACCAACAAATGAAATTTGAGAATGATCCATCCAGTACTTTCCCAAAAATAGCGATAACAAGAATTGTTTAAGGACGGACGACGGACGCAGCATGATTTGATAAGCCAAACATATGATGATGGTGGGCTAAAAAAAGCCAAGTGTGATTTTCAGTAGCCACTTATTTTTATCAGTAGTGTTCTTTTCACAGCCACCAGTCAACCCCGGCTCGTCATTCCTCCAAAATGCTATCAAGTCTGAATTGCAACATTCAACAGCAAATATTATATTTTTTCATAATCATTATTTTTAATTAAGACGTATAATGACTAAGTTTTAGAATTAATATTTTTAGATGAATGGCTGTTACTTTCAAGAAACAAACAACATATATCAATACATGATGAACAATACACTTTATTTTCAAATTCAGCAATAAATACCATCAATACAACAATTATACTAACCGTAAAAATTAGAACTTTCTTTCCAGGTAAAAATCTGTCAATTTCTCAAGATCATCTCAAGAATGCTGGTCACTTTCATTATCTGTTAATTTGTTCAAGTATGAATTTGGCACATTATCTAACACTTTCCAGGATTGAAAGTATAGTAGAATTTTATATCATAAAGTTTGTTGAAAGATTTATACACTGTTGTGGATTTTTTAAACTGTCCATTTAGCATTTCTTTATTACATTTTGTTGCAGCTCTCTTTCTTAATGTAGTTCCATGGCTGGTTGTGGAGTTTTTAAACTGCCCATTTAGCATTTCTTTATTACATTTTGTTGCAGCTCTCTTTCTTAATGTAGTTCCATGGCTGGTTGTGGAGTTTTTAAACTGCCCATTTAGCATTTCTGTATACATTTTGTTGTCGCTCCTTCTCAATGTAGTTCCATGGCTGTTGTCACCTGTAAATTAAATGATTTTGATTTAATATCATGTAGATTTACTGGTTAGTAATATAACGATGGTTTACATCATGCGACATAACTGTCACACAATCTTGGTTGATGTAATTTCCTTATTGACTTTAAAACAAGAAATTAAACATTTCAAAAACTAAAAACTTCTTCAGCATTAGGCTACATGATTTGGTTAAAAAACTTAATAACTCTCTAGCTCTAGCTTGTGATAGTGCTGACAGACTTCAGTGGACAGACGAGGAAATTATAGTCCCCACACGCTTCACAACAAACAATGTGAGTGAGCAATCTTACATAAAAACAGTGGGATTTGTCCTATCCTAAAGTGCAAGAAACGTAATTTTTAAATTGACATATTTTATGTATGATAACTTTTTATATTGTGCTTGGTGCCAAAATACACATGAAAAAAACAGTATATTTCCATCTTGATGTAATTGAAATGAAAGAGACTGTACTTCTTACAAATATAGTAAAACAAATTGATGTGAAAGGAAACATCATAAGAAAGAGTCTAATTTACATGGCAATAATTGTTTTTGTGATCAGTACAAAGCTTTTAACACAAACAGATAAGGATATAATGGGACTTAGCATTTGGTCATGCAAAAATCATTATTTTACAAATTGACAGGTTCACACACCCCTCCCCCTCAGTCCAAGGGGTGGGGACAAAATAATGCTTACAGAATTTAGTTCCAATCCCCACCCTTAAACATAAACCATTGATAATCAAATTATACCCAAATTACACAATTGTCTGATATCATGTGATGTATCTTTGTTAGAAAGCATTTGAGTATCTTGATATAGGATTCATATTTAATTTAATTGTCCTAGTGAGACCACATTTCAATATTCAGGGTTCACTTTTGGGAGCGATTTCGCGAGATTCTCGCTGTATTTTCAGATAAATCGTGTTAAAGTCCGTTCTAAAGCGAGAAAGAATTGCGCATGTCAAAATTCAGGTATAGTGGATACCTACATCGATCAATAATACTGATCGTAGTTCCAGAAGTATTCCTTTCTGCAAATCCTAATGATAGTGTGTACCAGTCATAGTCTCAATGACGCTTGTTTCTCAATCACTTGCAATTCAAACGTTTAGATGACAAAGCCACCACGCAAACACAAAGGTGCAGGTGTCTGGAAAATTGTGACAGGTTGCGATATGGGGGAAATGTAAGTAGTTAATGCCTCCAGAAACAGTATTGAAAGTTGATCTAACAGCCAGGGATGTCTTAGTTCATTAAATTAACGTTAACCAATGATGAATCCATGGAAAGCAAGTAGATGGTTGAGAGAGGAAATGATTCCACCGGTGCTGGGGCCAATAGGCCAACGGTACTGACTGTATCTGTGACGATGTCAATGCTATTGATGTTTAGTAGCAAGTTTAATGTTATATTAGGAATGATTGATTTTGGAGGAATTTCAACTTTAATTAGGCCTGTATATGACAGTTAAAATCACAAACAAGGAAGATTTTCTCCAGGAAATAAAATATAATTACTGTACCTTGTGTTATTTATTAATTAACTTAATAAATTTAATTGTTATGAACTTATAGCATTCCTATCAATTCATACTTAATTACATGTCATAATACCAAAAATCCCATCCATATATGAAAAATCTCACTGAAATTAGGTAAGGGAGATTTTTTCTCTCATTGTGCCAAAGGTCTAGGGTGAACCCTGAATATTCCTTGCAAACCTAAAGACATCAATCTCAGTGAGAATGTGCACAGATCTAGAGCAACATGTAGCTACAACCTTTCATGATCTGTCAGGCTTTCATGATCTGTCATATATGGAATATGAATATGAACCAATAAGTTGGTGATAATGAAGGCATATTTGGGTCCATTCTCTGGGGAAAATGTCAATAAAGATGTGTTTGCACTCCATTTCGGTGACGAAAGTCGTGGCGTGAATTGCGTAATTTTGAAAAATGAATTTAAAATATATCTTGATAAAATACACCCTCGACCTTTTGCATGTACCCCAATGTAATGATAAAGAATGCATATTTAGGTCCATTTTCTTAAAATAATACCCTTTTCAAATTTCAAGCCAATTCTCCTACTTTTCGGTAATTCAATTATTGAAGTCCATTCCGGTAAACACCCCAGCCTAGCTGCGATAACGTAGCTCTTCACGACGAGCCGATTTTTATATATTCGCCGGGGCAGAGCCATAGGAGGCCGGGTATAATATTAGTACTAACCGGCACCCAAACCGGGCTTAATCCCAATCTGTATTAAATTCATTCCCGTACTTGGTGTTAATTGACACCGTCGTTCTTCCAAATCTTAATTGAAATTTCATGCACACGTTCTCGCATATTCATCATATAAACGAATACTTAAACAATCAATTATGGCAATTATTTGATTTACTCGATCTGTATATTGACGTTACGGGCTGTTGATTCAACATCAAAACAAATAATGAAAACCACTGTTTTGTCAAAATGCAAGGCAAAGAATCATAACAATGCACAAACAATGATAGATGAAACATTCTAGAAACGCATACTTACACTTGTTATTGCCGATGGAATTAACTAGACAAGATGATAATGGATATGTTGGAGGCTTTCGAGGAAACAGCAATCGATCAGTAATGGCGATGAATGTAAACATCCGGTTGCATCATGGGTATTTTTAGAAATCGGAGATTCACGAAATTCACCGAATGTTTGAATAAAAGTTTTCAACTGCCTATTTCATAAAAAGACATTAAAAAGCTACTTCGCAAATTAATTTTATAATTCGACAAAAATTACGTAAGGGTCTTTCATTTCTCATTATCCAATACGTGAATTTTATATTGGCACCTCAACCGGAAGTTGCGCGACTGGTATGCAAGTTAGCATGGATACAACGATTTTTTGGTTTTGTAGATAAACGGTACACATTAAAATAAACTAACATGGAAAGGAAGGTTTATGATAGATAGGTTTAGCTCACATAACGGATTAATGTGTGCACCTAGTTGTTGTCAGGTTTGTATGGATTACGATATTATAATATATTTCATGTCAGATTAAAGCCAATAACGTCCGCCAGAGGTCATCGTAGGCGGAAAGGAAAAAAATGTTTCCGGTTTCTGACTGGCGACAATACGCTGTAGGCGTATACGCCTTAGCGTAAAAAGTGATATTGGTTTTTTTATGAGATTGAGTATTGAACTGATTTATGTTGGCATTAATAGGCGTTATGAATTCCAACATGAAGCGCTTCATTGAATTTGCCTTTGTCCAGTTAGCATTCATATTGCCTATGAATGCCAACTGAAAACAGCTCAATGCTTAATCAACATCCAGGGTCAGTTAAGGACATGCATGCCAGGAGGTGGAGGAAAGCCGGAGTACCCGGGGAGAAAACCACCGGAGTACTGTCAGCGATAAGAAGCTACATGTAGTGCTCGCTTTGAAATTTAAGATGACCCTGTCTGCCATATTGTAGGTTTTTTTTTTATGACTCCCAAAATTAAAATTTAAAAAAATGCGTGTTAATTGATGTGTTATAAAAATCTACTACATTTGTATTCGAATTTGATGGACAGACGTTTATACTGAAAAGAAAGAAAAAGAAAGAGGAATAAAGAAATAGAAGGAAATGCAGAAGAAGGAATGGAAGATACATATATGGTGTCTTACGACGCAGTCGCACGACGATTTTAAAATGACAAAAAATCGAGTAGTCTAATACCTCAATCTTATTTGCAAATAAAAAAAATGCAATTGCCTAAATTAATTTGCCGAAATTAGTATATCATATAATCATAGGCGGATCCAGAGGGGGGCGCAGCCGGCGCGCCCCCCCCCCCCCCCCCCCCTAAAATTTGTCAAGTGACCAATTTTTTCTGAGAATTGCAACTAAGAATTTTATCATCAGATAGCATTGCGAACTATAAATTGGGTAGAAATATTTATAAAAAAATCGGGGCTATGCCCCAAATCAGACTTACACGCACAGTTTATAATTCTTATATATTACAGAGTAGTTTAATGTAATATATAATGTACGTCTGACAATAAACTACCCCTTCCCCACCTCTTCCATGTTTCTTTCTCCTCGAAACGTGGCTGATATCGATTACAGAATGACATAAGAGGGGTGTTCGTAAACTTTTGCAAATGACATGTTTTCTCAAAAACGCTTATCAAAATTTGAATGCATTTTTCTAGTTACCTTAAAAAATATTCACCTTTAACTTGAACACACCGTTTCGATCTTAGAATCCACTTTTTTAAACAATTTTCGTACTATTCTTTTGGTACACTAATCAGAAACGGGTAAACTGCAGATTCCAGCTCACTTCTTGAACTATATCTCCTATCAGATATGTGGGTTTTTTTTTATTTCGGAAAGAGGAAAAAAATCACACGGGGCAAGGGCTGGGCTGAATGGAGGGAGTGGTATAAGACGTTGACCTTTTCCGACTTAAAAAAAAACAGCAGTTGCTGATTTGTGGCTTGGGGCATTGCCACGCAACAATTGGCCAGAACTACATTCTTATTGAAGCTTCCAGACACACCCTACCTTTTCGAACAGCAATTTGCATGATTTGTCCACTATTTCTTAAGAATATTGCGTATAACACCTTCTTTGCTGTTAGTGTTCGTTTAGCAATACTGGGCATTTTGGCATGTTTAAAGCCCTAAGTCAACTTTCCTCTTAGGCTCATAAAATGCACCAATGTGTCATCACCCAGTATGATGCTATCAAATGCCCTTTACTGATATTTTGGGTTCTTTTTCAGCATCTCTTAGCCATTTGTACCCGTGTACGTTTCTGCTCGTCAGTGAGTAAATGTGGGATACAAAGAGCACTTATTTTTCTAACCTTGATATTTTTCTTCTGAAAGAAGTGAACAGATGCTAAATAAAAATAGCTGTCTGACCGTATAACGCGCGTCTTTCTCAATGATTTACTTGATTTCAATGACGTTCAATTTGTTGGTAGCCGCAGACCTAAGTCTTCCTGATCATGAGTAAGGAGCATCTTCGACCGATTTATGACCAGAATGAAATTCAGAGAACATCTGTAAGGGAACCGTTTAGTGGATTTTAATTAAATGTATACACACAATACAGGGATGAGCAGTGAACTAGTTCGTACCACAGGGACCTGAGAATATTAGTTACAGCTAGTCTTGGACCTAACTTTAGGTGTTCAGAGTAATTTTACACGCTTCGGGGGTTTAGATCAATTTTCGATAAAAATGCCCCCTCAATGGTCATAAAGGCTAAACGGTGGAAAGCTTTCCGGGTCGTAGAATCGACCCCACCTACATATCTTGCGTCAAAAATCACATTTTTAGTAGAGGTACGAAAAATAACTTGGTACCGTTGGAAAGATGGATACGTTTTATTTTAAAAACCTCTTAATGCACGCCAAATGTATCCTCCATCCGCAGAAATAATCTTGATATCCTTCAAAAAAACACGCAAAATGTCCGTGTCTTTCGTTAACTATCGTGCCACTTTCTGCATAGCAATGAGTTTTGACGTCTTTGCACGCGCTATCGTTTTGCTGCCAATGAAAGGCGGTCTTCCTCTTCTTATAGGCATCCATAGAAATTTTGCGTGTTTTTTGAGGAAATCGTGATTATTTCTATGGAAAGAGGAATCAATAATACATTTGACGTGCATTTGAAGGCCCAATATACGTAACTTCAGGAATTTTTTCGTGATTCTGAAAAATTCTGAAGAAAAAAATCATGCAAAAATAAGCCAAAAACGAAGTAAACCTGAGCGGTAACTAACAAGAAACTCTTGACAGAAAAATTCAAAGAACTGAAAATAATTCAGGTGGGGCCCACTTCATCAACAAGCCGAAGGTAAAAGACAGCTCGAAATGGACGCGTGTTTACAAATACCGAGGTTTACCTGCTGCTGTAACGGTAACCGCGAAGGAATTTATCTTGAATATTGCTGATATCAGTTAATCTTGCCTAAATCTATAAATACAAAAAAGTTATTAGGCTTTATTTTCGCTTCTAGTTTTGCCGAAAGTTACGTGTATTGGGCCTTTAAGAGGTTTTTAAAGCTTTCCATCCTTTAGTCTTTATGACCATTTAGGGGGCATTTTTATCGAAAATTGATCTTAACCCCCCCAAAAGTGTGAAAAAAAACCCCACCCTATTTAATGTTCAAAACTAGCTGTAACAAATTCCCAGGTCCCTCTGGTTCGTACTGGTTTAATGATACTCGAGTATACGGTTCGTGCAAAAATGTTCGAACACTCTTCGTGTGAACAACAATGATGCATTTTTTATGTTGTTGTGAATTCAATATGGACGAGAGGCCGAACACCCCATACACAAAAGTGTGGTCGGCCAATCATAACATTGCTTGTATAGCTTCTAGCTTGTTTTCCAGTCCCCAATATACTTTATCATTTTAAACAACTGTATCAAATTTTTGAAAATAAAGTACTGTTCATACTTCAAGTTCAGTTCAGAAAAAAATTTACGCCCCCTCTAACCCAAAATCCTGGATCCGCCTATGATAATGGACAAGAGGCATATAATTTAAAGGCCTCTGATCAACTTTCGATGAGTTTTTGTATTAGAAGGGAGGCAACTCGCTTTGTGCCGTGTTTAGATTCCGGGAATCGTTTTCTTTTTCAGACGCTAAACAAGATGTCAGCGCCCGCAAACAGAGAAAGATGCAGTCCAAAACAGAGGATGCTATGCTTTATGTAGCTCATTGAAGGCCATATTTTGAGAGTGCATTTTGACGGTGTTTGTTATCGTCGTGTAAGGTACAAATAAATACTCTTTGTATGAAAGAATAACGTGAAACTCTTTTAATAGACGATGTAATTGTCTGCCCGCAAATCACAGCACGGCCCAGGGACTCGCGGATCGGTTTAAAGAGTTAGAGTGAAGTAGGCCTAATGATTTCGCACACTCTATCGATTAGGCTATAATAATAATATTACTTTAGGCAAAGCATGTCACAGTACAGTACATATAATCACATAAGATCACACAATATTTTCAACATTTTCTTGCATTTTCTTAAAAGCTGTACTGTAGTAAAGCTGTTAAGACCTATAGTACAGTAATAGCTAAATATTGACCTATCCGAAAAGGTCTTTCAAGCTATTTTATGTTATTATCTTGTTGTTACTATCACAACGAAACACTGCTAAATAAGGACCCATTGGAACTTACCTGTACATGTAATGGGTCAAAGAAGTAATATAAACGGTAGTTTTCCAAATAACACTGGATCCTTACAAATGGATATTTATAGGATGCGAATCACTTAAAATTTTATAAAGGGCTGAGAAGTATTTAAACAGTGTAGACAAACTGGTGCTGTCAAATTTTCGGAGCAATCCGCTCCTTTGTCAAGACACAAATTAAAGAAACATAAAATAATTACAATACATAAAAACAATATTGAAAGTGTATTGTAATTATTTTATGTTTCTTTAATTTGTGTCTTGACAAAGGAGCAGATTGCTCCGAAAATTTGACAGCACGAGTTTGTCTACACTAAAATATGAGAATGATATATCCAGTGCTTGTCAAGAAATATCAATCACAAACTATTATACTTTGTATGTCTGTTAGAGGCACAGTGGTCTAGCTGCTAGGACGCCAGGCTTGTGATCAAAGGGTTGTGAGTTCAAGTCCGGTCTCTGCAATTGTGTTGTATCCTTGAGCAAGATACTTTATTCTGCTTGTTCCAGTCAACTCGGCTGTAAATGAGTACGTGGATGGGTAGTACTAGAAATTGTAGAATGCTAGCTGTGAGCGCTGAAATGGCAGCACTGGTTTTATGCTCCCCATGGAGTTGAGAACAATATTAGCCGGTTGCTAAGGCCCTATAACCACGGGTAATAATTTGTGAACCGCTTTTAGATGGCCTTTAAGGCTGTGATAAAGCCGTATATAAGAACCTCGAATTATTGTTATTATTATATTGTTTTTGGGTTCAATTGTACCTCTGCATATAAATAAGGAAAGGATCCATCCATACCAGCACTTCTCAAGGTATAGCAGTCATAAACTATCCTGTCAAAATCCAAGATGGCCACCTGTCAGCCATATTGTTTTTGGGATCCGCATAAAAATAAAACAATGCCCAAATAGGGACCAAGGGGAACCTGCATATGAAATTTGAGAAGAATCAATCCAGCATTTCCCTAGAATTAATTTAGGACAGACCACGAATGAAGGGTGATGATGATGGTTGGCTAAAATTTGAAGACCCTTATATTTGACTAAGCCAAACAGTATGACGTTAGTTTTTGTGACGCTATTTATGATAGGCTAAGTTAAAACTAAAGACAAATTTAGACTTAAGTCTGTTTCATTATCATGAAGCCTGAACCTCGGCCCTTCACAAAATTGTTATTTCCCTTTTTATAGGAATATTCAGCTCCTGGCAGCTCATTCATTTACCTTCTCAGTCATGGCATTTAGGTGTATTGAAATCAAAACAATAAACAATTTCTAATGGAACGATAAGGTCTAGTCATATTTCTAAAATTCCTCTATATTTTGATGGGTGAAGGGCTATAACTGTATCCAGTTTCATGTAAACAATATTAATTCATCTTATCCGTTTCCAAGGTTGAATATAAAAAAAACTGAAAAACTCTTTGCAAAATTACTAGTGTAAAAGACATGATATTTAGGCTTATTTGTTCTGTTGATTAATCCTTGACTCATTTTCAGAGGTTTTATTCTTATCTCATACAATGTGTATGATAATTTAATGATGTTTTTTTTTTGTGATTTTCAGATACCAGTGCATCAGTCATCATGTCCACCAGCCCAGGGTTTAATATCAACCGACTTAGAAGTCCGTATGAGAATAACTTTGAGTGGAAGATGCGTGAGGAATTTCTACAGGCCCATCGTGCCTCTTACCCAGTACATCGTCTGCTGTGTTTATCAAACTGTTATATCAACTCCAGGCTGTATGGATGTCGCTACCCTCCTGCCACCATGAAGGAACTTGAGACCTTGTCGCAAGGTCTTACCATCAAACTTGACAAAAACATGGGGATCCAGAAAGTAAAGTTTGTTAAGGCAAAAGAGGACATGAAGGTAGACCTTGTTAAAGAAAAAGAGGTTACCAAGATAAAATTTGTAAAGGCTTCTGAAGACAAGGTGGAAAAGCAGGAAATATCATCAGGCCAAATTTCTGTCCCTTCAACAGACGCAACCAGAAATGGCGCTACTGACAGCACTAAAACAAGTCCTGCGAGTGCGACTACATCAAGTTTTACAAGTACAGCTGATATTCCAAGTATGACTAAACCAAGTGCAGATAAACCAAGTACACCAAGTATTTCATCTGTGAAAAGTAGTTTTTTCTCCCAGTGTGAACCCAAACCAGTGGTACATCCTCCGCCAAAACTGAAACAAAACACACAGGTCACAACCCAAACACAGAATAATCCAAACAAAACCAATGATTTAAATACAGATGCTATGTTGGCAATTGACCAAAAATTCTTTGAATTAGCACAGTCATTGGATGGATTCATGAAAAGGGACATTAATTATTTGCCGGGAGATTTTCTTCCCATTGCTGCGATGAAGACTAAAATGGTATTCACATACAAGTACAAAGAGATGCCTGCACCAAAAGGACTTCACAAGTTTGTGTGCTGTATCATGTATGATTCAGTAGAAATTGCAGAAGGAGAGGGAGGCAACAAAAAGAAATCTAGACACGACAGCATAGAGCAGGCTGGCTGTAAACTTTGTAAAAAATTTCTTAAAGTGGTGCGGCTTAACCCAGAGACTCAAGTTTTAAAAGCCGAAGATGAATACTTTCCATCAGCATGGAGTATACATGAAGAACCACCAGCCAACAATTCCACAGAAGTCCATAAGGAGTCTAATGCAAAAAGCCTGGCGGCTTCTAAGAAGCGCAAATTTTCAGAAACATCAAGCGATCTGTCCAGGTTCTTGCTCATTGAGCCTAAGGAACAAAGAACAAGTGACAATGCTAAAGCTATCCTCCAGCGTAGTGCAGACTTTAACAAAGCTCTTTTGGAGTACGAGTTTCATGATGAGGGAACAGGGGTGCGATGTCGAGTGATACTGGAAGGACATATTTTGGTGGAGTATTTCGGCACAGGTCGCTTAACGGCTAAATCTACAGCGGCAGAGAAGGCACTGGAAGGTCTCAAAAAAATGTGTTGGACAATTAAAGTGAAACAGACGGTAGATTCTGATGAGGCAGGTTTGAGTCGGGATGAAATCTTCGGTGAAATTCAGGCACAAGTAAAAGCAATACCAGAAGACAACAAAGGGAGACAACTGCTGATGAAGAT
Source organism: Mimachlamys varia (assembly GCA_947623455.1). Taxonomy (NCBI): domain Eukaryota; kingdom Metazoa; phylum Mollusca; class Bivalvia; order Pectinida; family Pectinidae; genus Mimachlamys; species Mimachlamys varia. The sequence goes on from OX392529.1 coordinate 36,768,583, forward strand.
GGGTTGGACAGGTGGGGGTGTGGGATCCGAGGGAAACAAGGGACGCGAAGCACCAGTCGCAGAAGAATTGGAAACAAATAAGGTGATAGGTCGTGCTGGACTAGGATCCAGCACCTCCTCAGAAAAAGAATTCAGAGCTAAGGTGGTAGAAACTTTGGAGAGTTACGCAAAATCAGGAAAACAGGAGGATTTGATGTTCACAGCAGAATTTACAAAAGACGAAAGGGCATACATTCACCAACAATCTCAAAAGATTGGACTTAAAACTCAGAGTCGGGGTTCTGGGGAAACTCGCTACCTGACGGTCAGTCGGAGACGATCAGCGTTTCAATTGTTTAATCACTTGGTGGAGGAAGGGGGCTCCACAGCTAAGTACGAACTGGTGGCTCCCGGACAGGAGAGTAAGAGTTCCCAAACTTAGACCGCCATAACTTTTGTGTAGAGCAGCTACACATGTAAAACTTTTTACTTGTGGTTAAAATCTTGTGACATAAGTTGTGGATATGTAAGTGGATGAACTGTCGATAGCTCCAAGTTGTGTCTAATGTTATGAAAGGATTGATAATGTTTAGCATAAATGCTTCTGTAATAGATGATTGCAGGAGTTCTTCATGTGTATCTTAGGTTTTTTCATGTTTTGATACGGTAAAAGAGGGAAATTTTTAATGGACGTGTCTGAGCCATGGTTTCATGTTAATATATCTCAATTATTTGGAGATTCATTTGTTGAGAGTGATGCAGAGAAACATCATACAGAAATATTTTGTTTTCTTTCTTGTTTTTTTACCTTGAATGACATGTATAGAAGAAGGGGAATAACTCTGATATAATTTTCTATTCTAGAATGTTCATTGGATTTGGTTGCAGAAGTTCCATCTGGAATGTTTAAGTGTCTTGATAAGTGTTTGTAGTAATCCTTAGAAAGCTTGATTATTGTGCATATTAAAGGATTGGATTTGTGACTAAAAAAGTTTTTGTGATTTTATAAGGCCATGTTTTAAAAACATTTAATACGCCAATTTTTAAAAACAATAATGAATACATACACATATGCCTCTATGTGTATATATAATGCGGTTATTACAGGATCGGGCTGCGATGGCCGAGTGGTTATGGTGTCCTACCATTTCTAGCCCTCCACCTCTGGGTTGTGGTGGCCGAGTGGTTATGGTGTACTGTACATGTCCTATACCATTTCTAGCCCTCCATCTCTGGGTGGTGGTGGCCGAGTGGTTATGGTGTCACAACATTCTGCCACTAGCTCTCCACCTCTGGGTTGCGAGTTAGAAACCCAAGTGTTGCAGTTGTCAGGTACTGACTGTAGGTTGTTGTTTTTTCTCCAGGTAATCCAGCTTTCCTCCACCTCCAAAACCTGCAGGCAAGTTTTTAAATGACTCTGGCTGTTAATAGGATGTAAAACAAAATAAAACAAACCAAACCAAATATCAAAGAAACATTTAATATATTTCAATGATAGTATTTTTACTTTTTAAGTTTTCATAAGTTTTACAGTAAAACCAGGGTCTGCAAAACTAATGCTAACTATGGTGGACTTTCCTAAACATTTCCTGAAAACAATTTTAAAGTGAACAATATATGTTTGACTGTTTCAATGTTAACTTAAAACAAAATTTCTTCATTAACATTATGTTTGGAAGAAAACCTGATGATAATTGGGATGTATTTCATGTTTGTTTTCAACTTTAAGTCAATTGTACTGGTACTTTTAATACACCCGTCTTGCGTCTCTTTATGACTTATTCTGTTGTGGAAATTTTTACTGCATTTGTTTTTTCTTAATTTGCCAAAAGCTTGTTATTTTTATACACCAACTCAAATATTTTGGTATCTGTCTTCAAATTTGGTTAAATTTATATTTCTTTCATGATTTGAGTTGAGTGCAAATTGATGTAAAAGAGTTATTATAAAGCAAACCATCTCTAGAAATGATGTTATTTAAACTATTGAAGATTTTCGATTCTTGTTTATATACAATGTAGTTTCTTTTTAGTGGAGAGAGAGATCATCATGATTTGTGTTTTGGACAGATCGAAACTAACGTTATATTTCATTGAGGATATGTAAGAGTGATTAATGCTTTTAAAGCATCAGTTTTCTTTTTGAGTAATGAGAATGGTGACATTCTGTATGTACATGTATGGTTCATGTAATAAACCTATAGACCTTGTGTAATATTGCAGTTGGTGTTTTTTGTAAACTAAAAACTGTCTTTATTGGTACAGTTGTTCAAATCATTTAATGTTAGTACAAAAAACTTTCATCATGGATATTTTTATCCGCCCGTCAAAAATGACGGGAAGTATGGTATGGCGTTGTCCAACCGTCGTAAAATTTTATTTGTCCAGAGAACTCCTCCTACAGCTTTCATCAATCCCTTTCAAACTTGGTGAACTTAATCGCCATGAAATGAAGTTATGTTTTGTGTTTTCCTGAATGGCAGTCTAATTTGATAATATTTACTAGAGTTTGGCCTTTGAAATTTCATATTTGATACATTTGCAGGCATTATGTAGAAAACGTAAGAACATTTTTGTATTTTCTTCAATTCCTCCCAAATTTGGTATGCTACTTCAAAAAGTAATTATGCAGAACATATATTACGAGATTTGTTGAATTTTTGTCAACTTTTTGTATAGCAGCATTGCAAAGTTGCCAAATATGGGCATTTTGTAGAAAATGCATTTCTGTCATAAATTCTTGTTTGTCCGGAGATTTTCTCCAACAGTTTTTTGACTGATTTTCTTCAAACTTGGTAGAATCAATTATCATGATTGTTTTTCAAAACGGCAGTTTGATAAGACATTATTTACATGTACTTTATGTCCATTTGGGGCAATATGTAGAAAATGTTTTTACGTTCGCTTGTTTTTTGTGTGCACAACTACATGTAGAGAACCTACAGATTAGAATTTTATCTGTTACACACCTAATTTTTGACATTGCCTACTTAATAATCTCGGTACACTTCTGATAGGGTGCGACGGACATATCATGCCTCAGCTTGTGGTGCTCTTGTTTCATTTATTATACCCACCCTTCGCAACTAAGTTATTATTTATAACCCCTGCAACAAAGTTTGGGGGGTATATTGGAATCACCCTGTCTGTTTTCCGCAGTAACTTGTCTGGAGATCTCCTCCTTATAATTAACTAACAGGCAGATTTTGATGAAAAACATATTTTGAGATCTTGGGAATATTTTGATGAAACTTCACATGAATGATCAGTACCTGTAGGTTATCTAGTTGTGCATCAGCATCTTAATTTCAGATTTCAACTTTTTTTAAGGGAGTTGTGCCCCTTTATGTGAAAATATTGTCTTGAGATCTACTTGCCAACAAGCAGATTTTTATGAAACTTTACTGGAATGATCAGTAGTTTGCATCAATATTTTATTTCAGATTTCGACTCTTTTTTTAGGCAGTTGCGTCGCTTTATGTGAAATAACTTTTTGGAGATCTTCACTTTGACTAAGGAGCAGAGTTTCATGAAACTTCATGCCCTTGCATGATTGTTTTAGTTTTGCATTGTCATTTTAGTTTCATATTTTGACCCTTTTTAAGGTACAAGTAGCTTTGAGCCTTAATGTGAAACTTAAGATAAAGAAATTCCTATTTCTGTAAGTTGATCGTAAGGCCAAGGTCAGAAAAGGATGTATAATATAAACTACCAGTGTCAGCCGTGGAGGAGGTGGGGGGGGGGGGGGGGGGCGGTGGAGAGATGTGTATATTAGTTATCCTTACGCATGACTGTTCTAGTTAGGTCTCCAGATAAAGTATATGTTGAGGAATACAAGATTAATTTCAGGATCCCCCTCCAAAATTGATATACATATATTAAGATCATATTTGAATAGTTTACCTCGACATAAATATTTGACAACAGGACCCTTTTACAATGATTAAACCACAGTTAAACTTCACCAAATCAATGACTCAATATGACCTACTTATTTTCATGAAACTGATCTTATGAACTAACTGGTACAGTGTACTGATTACTGAATAGTTCATCACTTCAACTGTTAAAACACCTTGCATGGCGGCCATTGTTTTTGTTAGACAGTTGACCACCAGACCAGGACTATGATGCTTTGTAGGGTTGCAATTAGCTGGTAGTGTAATGTCTGCATGAGTGTCTATTACAAATATAAAATTGAGTTTTTATCGTTCTATAAAGACATTCTTATAAGTGACTAAAGTCCAGTTGCTGTATGGTTTGGTAACAAAATATGTTCAAACATCACAGCATCTGTCTCAATCTTCTAATAGTTGTACATTTGATATTTGGCTGGTTACCTCCATGTAATTCTTGAAACACTTTGAAAATGTCTTCAGTTTAATAACAATTAAGCAGAATTGATAATTATATTCTAGAGATCTATTGATCAAACAGCAGGAGATGTTAGTACAGAAATACAGTAAACCCTCGGTCAGTTCAAACAAAATTAAATATAAGACCATGGGAAACAGAATGCTGTAAAAAAAAAAATACAGATATCTGAATTTGTTTTTAAATAATTTATTTAACTTAAGTTCAATGATTGTCATCTCCATACCTTCACTGTGGCATCTCACCATGATATAATTCAACTCTCCTTGGAACAATTACCATTGGTCATTCTTACAGATTGTTCCTATGGAAATAGTAGCAATTTCTATTGGTCGGAGTAATGGGATAAAAAAATTCTATTAAACCTTCTTCATCAAAGTCACAGGTGTATGATACAGCAGTAAAATATCAACAATGACCATACTTTGCCAAATGATTCACTGCTTACCTAACAAACGGCTGTTAGAAATAATTGTGTTCATCAAGAGCTGGTAGGTTAACTACAATGGTTTATGTAGTAGTCGATTATTCCTTTGTGCAAGTCTTAAAGGCCCAATATACGTAACTTTCAGCAAAACTTGAAGCCAAAATCAAGCCTAATAATTGTTTAGATATATAGATTTAGTTAAGATTAAATGATATCAGCAATATTCAAGATGAATTCTTACGCAGTTACCGGAACAGCAGCAGTTGAAACTCAGTATTTGTAACACGTGTCCATTTTCAACTATCTTCTCACTTCGGTTTGTTACTGAAGTGGGCCCCGCCTGAATTATTTTCATTTCTTTGGATTTTTCTGTCAAGAGTTTCTTGTTAGTTACCGTTCGGGTTTACTTTGTTTAAAGGGGCATCCCGCGAAAGCCTAAATGTCTGTTCTTGAATATGCATGGCGTCTGCACTACTAATTATACTTTCCTGTTATTCCCATATTCAAAGTGGACTCTAAATGTCTATTATGACCACTTGCAAAATCGCATTCCTCGGGAAAGCCCAGATAAAAATAGCGGGAATGACGCAACGTGACAGGTGTGCCGCAAGTTCCCTGATCGGTTTGACGGAAGGGGCCACACGGGAGGGGACGCGTAATGTATACGGCTGATGAAACAGAGACAAAGTCCGTGTATAAACTTATTGAATCACATTCACATTAAAAATAGACATCAATTGCACACATACCGATATTCAAATGAAGAATAATTGTCGGCATATCGGCACCATATATCGACACCAGGAATTATCTATATTATATTTACCTGACCGAGGCCGGTACACATGGGTACGGAATACGGCCATGGTACAAACCTTAATTTTTGTAAAAGGTAATATTCACGAACCCAACTTTTCAGATGATTTCAAAAAATGTATGTAGCATGCATTGAAAAGTACGAAAATAAAATGACATGAAATGTTTGCGATTTTTTTTTACAACTCAATGTCTTGAGGATTTTTTTTCAAACTTTCTTTATATATACAAGATACATTCATATTCATTTAAAATCTAGCCAACTTTCAGCGTCTTCACACGTTAACACGTATCACGGAGTGCGAACATTTAAGTCCATACACTCATATAACGCACCACACACTAAGCATGACTACATGTATATCAGATTTGGAACTGTTAAAACACTTGAAACTAACCGTTATGAACATGTTATGATAATTTCGCTTTCTTTTTACATATCTTTTGTCGTCTTGTAAAGGGACGGTGACCTTTTAAAAAAAAGCCTGCAGGAATGGAATATACATATAGGTATATGTTGTATAACTTTGGGTTGGTTTTTTTTATTTTTTTCCCCGTTATGTATATATTTTCGTATCAAATTCAATACCGGGGTCGCAACCCAATGATATTTGTACCTTCACTAATTTAAAGATTAAGTATGAATATCACCTTTTTTACGCGTAAAACATATTTTTTTTATTCTTTTTGTCCAAATTGAAGCCGTATGTACCTCGGTCGCAATTCCCGTTTTACAACGTAATCAAACGACTTTTTCTGTTATGGTATATATTGTATTTGAAAATGTCTTTCTATCCAGCAATATAATTAGATCATACTGTTTTCCTGGAACATCAGATTTTATAAAGGGAATATTATAAACACACTTTTAAGTTTCATATTACACACGCATTTTATGCAACAGAAGACTGAAACATTTTCCCCTTGGGAAGCCTCAAAACCAAATCAAAGCTTTATTTGTGCATGTTACCGTTACCCAGAAGAAATATGTAACATACACACAATAGAGCAGGTAGTTTCTCCTTTGAACACTTCCCATCTCTCAATATGATTCCGTAACGCAGTCTTGCGTCATATTTTGACCATTCGGCAACTTTTCGCTTAGTAGTTAGGCCTTATCGTGGTGTAACGGTAATAGAAGATAGAGTGTTTACAATGGAAGCGGCGCTCGCTGCGCATGCGTTGGTAGGTGGAAATCCCAAACCAAATTGTCTAGCCAGACGTTCTGAAATTCCACGAGTTATTTTGAAATTATTTATTTTATGAATACATATATGCAAAATCCGATCGTCGCAGTCCATAAGAATACCCACTCGATATGTGTATGTAATATTTTGAAAAAAATTATGAAAAAAGCTTACTTTCGCGGGATGCCCCTTTAAGGCTTATTTTTGCATAGTTATCAACTGGATTTTTTTCAGAATTTTTCAGAATCACGAAAAAAATTCCTTAAGTTACGTATATTGGGCCTTTAAGTTTTTTGCTTGGAATAAATGAAATATGTTAACTACCAATACCAAAATTTTATAAATAGATTAAAATGCATGGTCTTAACATTTTCTTAAAAATATTGTACATTTATGTCACTTGCATGAGCATGTGTATTAGAATTCATGGCCTAATTATTTTTTACTGTCAAATTACTTGAAGGCAAATGGTTTATTGCAATCACCAACCTAGTGACATCCAGGAAGAGGTTTAATAGGGGAACTACAGGTTTGGGCTAAGTCGGTGAAGGTCACAGGAAACACGTCAAGGGGAGCTAACACCAAAGGGTACAGTATAAAAATCACAATGAAAACGATGTCAATCTTCATTATATCTCGTCCACAACAGCATTTAAATGTTCATTATAATGCCAACACGACTTTGCATAAGTATCAACCTGGTTTATACTGTGGCCATTATTGTGTGCCGAGATTCAAAGTCCGAGCCTGTTTTCTCAATACAACACCAGACTGTCAACAGTCCAGCCACCTTAAACTACGTTATGTAGGCATCAGTGTAACCCAGGGTATGCTTGTAACAAATATTTACATAAATAATATAATGATGTTAGATGTCACATTGAGTGTATATATTTCTTCATCCTCGATATCCAAGGGTTACGCTCACCTACGCTCTCTACACCCCTGGAATATGTCATGGCAAAACTAAAGGCATGCTCAGGTAAAAAAGAAAAAGAAAAAAGACCAATCACAAGGCTGATGCCTGTCTTTTGAAGAATACACAAGAGCAGCAACCAACTTCAAAGCTTGTTAATTTTTACCGTTATGTGACCACAAGATTTCTTTTATTTATATCAAAGGGTCGAATTAGTCTTCTTGTTTCATCCACAGGGTGGCGCACACAGAGCCTTCAGTTTTGCCATGATGTATATTCCAGGGGTGTAGAGAGCGTAGGTGGTCATAACCACTGGATATCGAGGATGATATTTCTTGAAAATCATGAAACATACTTTCAGTTCAATTGTATCCACTACATGTAGAAAATAGCATATACACAAATCTCTAACTCATAGTAACAAAAAATTAAAATTAACACTTTGCACAAATAACAAGGAATATTGTAAAAGAATAACACGTAAAAAGAAATGAAAATGGATCTTGCCTTTTGTAGATATTTCTTGTCAGTGATAGGCAAATACAAAATTTCCGAAGTAATGCATCAAAAACCTAATAAGAAATGATTGGTTTATGATTTTAAGGTGTGCTGTCAAGATTCACATAAAACACTGTAAACAATAAGATACAAATAAGTGTAAAAAAATCAGCGGACTTGGGAAATGGATAACGGTTATTGAAACAAACTTATAATGGTAATAACTTGAACTAAAATCAAAAGATTTAATCAATATATTCAAATGGAAGCAAACCTCCATGATTACGGTAAAACAAATGGACCATAGAACTCTGAAAACAGGAGGATGGTTATATATTATGCCTTACAATTAAATCTGCCGAGTTATTTTATTTCGCTCACTGCTAAATATTACAACAGTCTGTTCCTAAATAATTTAGGAAATAAAGCACTTACCAGATATTTTGCAATGGCAGACAAATAATGTAATGTGCATAACTCAGGTTATCTCCCCATTTTATGTGCACTTGTCCTTCATTCTCTGTGTAATAAACTATTTTGTGTGAATTACCTTTCAAATTACACCTGTGATTAGTCTTAGACATATGTATAAATACAATTGGTGTTTGAGATTGTCTACCTAAATAATTTCATCTAAAATTTGTACTACAGATAAGGTTGCATGATCCACTAATTGAGCTAACTGTTCGCCGACAATCAACCCGGTCTAGATCCGCACAAAGACTTCGAAGACATCACGATTTACAACCCAGGTTCGGGTATCTCCTTGCTACGTATTCACCTTTACTTGAAACCAGGCTTGGTCACAGGCATTAATTATAACAGAGGAAAACTGCATGGCCAGACCAGGATTCGAACTCTATACGAATGCTCAACTAATTGAGCTTATCTTGTCGCCGAAGATCGACCCTGTCTAGATCTGCTACATACCTGTGATTTGTGTAAGAGGGAAGGAGATATGCATGTATCGCCTCACAGTAACCTGAATTTGGTGTTAGAATTAAAGTTACATACATACTACATGAGTACCTTACACGTTATACCTAGATTTGTGTTAACTCCTTCACCACTGAAGACACATTTGAACCCTTCTAATTCAAAGGTTGGAATAGTTCATTATGAATCTTCAGGGGTGAATGAGTTAAGATAAAGATTTTAAGATACATGACATATTAAACTTGTGATTGTGTTTGGAGAGACTTATGCATCCTTCCACATTATAACTTTGACTTGTGTTAAAGTTGTAGATTTACAGTATGCTATACATGTACATTAAAAAAAACACTTAAAAGTTCAGTCTTTTTCCAAACCAAGGCAAATAAATAAATCAATAGAGGAAATAAATAATTCAAATAAAAAATATCACAACTTTTTTAAAATAGTTTCAACATGGGCATGGTGGGTATTTCAAAGGCGGTATGTGTCAATCATTTTGGTCTCCAAGGTGATCTCATAGCAACATAAAAATACACATCCTAAGCCCCTCCCACTTGTATCATCCTGGTTGTTGACTGGTTGTGTCATACAATGTCAGTGCTTGTATAATGGTAGGGTCCTTCTTGGAACCATCTAGAAACTCATCAAACGAAAGTTTATCATCTTTGTTCTGAAAATAACAAAAAATATACAAGTATAAGTTTTCAATGCATCGTCAGGTCAATTAAATATTTGTGATGTGTATGATAAAAGTTATTCCACATTTCACAGGCAGTATTTTTTTGCTGGTAAAAAAATTAAGCTGTCCTGTTTTCGTAGGCAAACAACAGCCTAAATGCACCAATGTTCTAAAACGTCACTATAGCTATTATTATGCCACCACTTTATGCCAATTGCGATTGATGATGGGTTGGACTGGGTTCACCATTTCAACTTATTTTTGACAGGAAAGTGTTGGAGAAAAATGAACAATCATCCCTGTATATCAATATAGAGAGAGAAGTCTTAACCCTCGGGATAAGATTTATGAAGCATAGAACTTAGCAAAGCCTTGCACTGAAATGTAAAATCTTACCCTTGGGTTGAGATTTCTACAACAAACAGTGGTGATGGTTTTGATTACTCAATACACTACATGAATTGAATATTAAAATGTGCATTAATAAAGAGTGTATGCTAAACTATTATTCATGTTCTAGGGACTGATCAAAACGGCTTGCTGAACATTTAATTACCCACAGGTAGCTGTCAAACAATTCATGATGCTGGGCAACTTTCAAAGATTCACATACTTTTTAATAAATTTCAAAGCTCTTTTATTGCATCAGCAGTGATATATAATGGTTTATTCTGATATAAAAGATTGCTTATTCACTACAGCCTTTATTTTGTATTAAGTTTCAGTCTTTATACAAGATTGCCTCCCCTTCACCCCCATTTGCTCCATACTAAATAAGATTTAAATACTTTCTTAATGCTTAATTAGTCAATTAAAATGTAAACACTATTTCCCTTATTGTGTGTAGTTCCTTTTTCTCCTTCACAAAAATTCGGTTATTGCTAAACCATAGAACAGAGGCTCCAGGTACAAATACAGATCTTGCCCACAAATCTTTCATGAAAATGTCAGATAGGAAATTTCCACTGGATATGTTACAGCCTGTTCAGTACAGTTAGTACATATTTACCTTATCCATTATTTCAAATATTTTATTAACTCTTTTTTCAGGTGTATTCTCCTCCTCTGGAAGTTTGACAGAATTTCCCTGAAAAGTAAAAATATTCATGAGTATGAATCTGATCTATGATATATATGATCAAATATCATCAATTGAGTCCTATTGGTTTATAATTGAGAAGAGGTAACAATTAAAAGTTTTAAGCCAAGTGGAACCCTTTGACCTGAATATAAGACCTTAAAAGTAGGTTAACGTCATTCACTTAAATCAAATTGGTAGCCCTTCATCCCAGCATGTTACCTGTCCAATATCAGAATCCTGGGTCCTTTGGTTATTGAGAAGAAGTCATTTGAATGGAAAAGTTGCATGATGCCAGATAGCTGACAACGGATGTTGCACCATTGCATAATTAGGTATATAAGTTCACTGGCATTCGAGCAGTTGAGCTAAAAACCATCATTCTGCAACTGAGCACTGATGGTGACTGCTCCATATAGTCTCAAACCCGTAAGTTCGTAACTATTAAGTGATAGAGGACTGGTGATCATAGACCGTGAGACAATTAAGGAACGTTCATGAAACTAGCACTGAGTCTCGCTCATTCAAACCTTTTGTAACATTGATATTTATAGCAGTTTTAATTAAAACTCCAGTGGTTTAGTGAAATCTACATCTACCATCATTTCAGAGGCTCAAGTGATGACAAGGACAGAGAAATTATTCAAGGACATTTCTGAAATACCACCAACATACATGTACAGTAGAATGTTGATTATATGAACTCAGATTATGTACAATTCAATTATTTGACCTTTGTCTTGTCCCTGAATAAATAGCTTACTTGAATACATGGTTACCCAAACAACTGCTTTTCCAATTTATTATTAGATATACAGCATATTTCTACTGGGTTTATAAAATCACCTCTTGGCTGTATTGCAACATATCTGTCATTTTGAAATAACTTACTTTTTAAGCCATACTTTTGCACATTTAATTAAATATAATATACATTTTGTAGAAGATAAGAAACTTACCACCATTTTATATATTGCATCCACTATGTCCAGTAACTCCTCACGTGTGATGAAACCATCACTGTCAAGGTCATAAAGCTTAAATGCCCCTTAGGAAAAGGAAAAAAAACACAAGTACCATTATAAAGAGTCTTTATATTCTGTAAATATTCTTATTTTTGCGCACTTCATTTTTAGCGCATAACGTAATTTAAACAGGTACCAGGTACTTGCTGAATAATTAGGGCAATTATCATTTAGTGGAATGCTTTCAAAATGAAAAATGCTGAAACAAGATAACAGCTGAAATATGTATGATTATACAGTACTTATATTTTCATAAGTACGAAAATTAACCATATATGATTTCATTTATTAATTATTACAAGAATTTGCTGAATTATATTAGTAAGAAAACTCCTAGGTATCAAGCATCTCGCACTTCCACCTGACTGCTGGTAAAAGTAACCCTGAATTTGATGTAAGAAACTTTTTATATCTTAATTTCACATCTTATTTATATAGCAGTCATGTATTACCATGTAAAAACAGTTGAACTATATTTTTAGTAGATTTAGTTATAGCTGAAAATTTTGTAAATGGACTCTAATTTAACTTTTACAACTCATCATTTCTCCAACTCCATCTAATTTCAGTATCAAAACCCATTTTCTGGTTCATTACCCTCTGACAGTAACCACATAGCTCCTGTAATTAACAATAAGGCTTTTATGATTTGACAAATTGTTTTTGGCTCAGGAGCGGGTTAGCTGCTACGTCAGTTTGGCAGGTAGAAGTAATGCTAGGTGACGGGGCAAGACTGACTGCTGTTTACAAATTAAACACAATTATTAGCATCATGTTATGTTAACCAGCTCTGTTTTTTTTTATAACGTGTTGGTATAACATACATGGCATAAACCGCATGTTTTTGGTACATAATTACGTGTTATGGACGAGAGAACATGACATTGTTGTTGATTACAGTATGTAGTTATGGTTTTTGTTTACCAATATGATGGCCTTTTTACAGGTATGGCCTTGCAGTGATATCTGTAGCATTCTCATGAGACCACTAATATACTAAATCTTCTACTTAAAATGTCCCCCCCCCCCTCCTCCCAGAGAAAAGGCTTACATCACTTAAACCTTTATTATCTTAAATAAGGCAATCTATTCTCCCCCCACAGCAAGGGTTATTCCTTTATTTTTTAAGCTGTACACAAACCTAATTTTTCTGCAGATTTTTCTGCAGATTTTTCAATAAAATTCTTAATATTTTGATAAAAGATACATGCAGAATTCTCGTCACTGCTCATAAATACTCTGGATTTAGGTTGAAAACACAAATCTTGGGATCAAATAACTAAAGAGAAGATAACATTATATATAGTGTATGGCAATTTGTTCCATTAATAGCTATCAAAGATCAAAACAAGAGATCCCAGAGGGATCTTGGTGATCACCAATGATGATCTTTATTTTTTCTTCAAAAGTTGGATTGTTTCCCTGTTTTTCTCTTGTTTCCTTTTCTTATGAAATTTTATTAAGTCCTCTTAAATAGCAATACACTTGTAATAGCTTTCAACTGTGAAATTAAATATGATCGCCAGCTAGCCATTTGTCTTTCTGACCAATTGCAAAATGAAAAAGACACACCTAGGAACTATAATGGGAACCTTAACATTTTGGGAAAGTTCCATCTTGTATTTCTCAACAAATAGCCATAATAAACTTTCAAAGTCAAAATCCAAGATGGCTACCCGTCGGCCATGATGTTTGTCTGATCTGCCTGTTGGTCAATGGGACAATGCACTACGAGAGACCCAGAGAAACCTTCATAAAAATTGAGAATGATCCATTGAGTAATATTGACTAGAAATAGCAATAACAAACATAATACCAGAATTCAAGAATTGAATATACATTTCTATGTAGCCTAGGATCTGATGGTGGATAAAAAATGTAAAGAAAATTTGATTTACATGGACATCACATTGAGACTTTCACTTATGTCTGGACTTTTATAGGTTACTTACATTGTAGCTTTTCTTGTACACTCCCTCGTGAAGTCACAGACAATGCTTGGAGGAACTCCTGGAATTCTATAAACCCATCCTGTCAACAGTCAACAGAATCACACTGTGGGTCAAAAACTTAGAAAACTGAAACATTTATCTTTCAGATCATATACATAAATTCTCCATTCATTGTTTGTGAAATGATCTGTTAGTTAATACACTTGAGGCCTGTTGAATGCTTGGCAATTCACCCCGCCTTTTCATAACCCATAACAATTCTTTTTGACTTAACCTCTTGTCCCTGTCATATACACTTGGCTGTAAGTTAGAGCCACCAACTGTAGTAAGAAAATTTAAATCAAAACTGACTTTTCCTTTTATAAAAGTAAACCTTGTTGCATACTCCTTGCAACTAACAATAACCTGGATTAAACTGGGGTAATATACACACAGACCGTTTAATTTGTCAGCTTTTTTTTCTATCGTTAATTTGTCAGCTTTTTTTTCTATGGGACATGATTTTGCTGTGAATGGGACACCTGTCAAATGTATCTCACCATGTAAAACCTTTAACATTGTTGGAGTACTCTAACAAAACACAAGTTTAAATTAGATAACATTAAATCATTGAAGAATTTTGAAGTATGAAAGTAAACGCAATAGGTACATACTGCTATACATCAGTTGTACAGGTGTAACTGCATTTTCAGTTATTTTATACATAAATAACATTTATATATGAGTAAATATAATATATTCATTAATCAATATTTTGTTTTTCAGTTTTTTTAGGTGAACTTACCCTGTTTTCGTCAAAGACGTTAAATACAAATGATGCAAATTTGCTCGGATCACCGAATGGGAAAAACTGCTTGTAAATTTTTGTAAAACCCTGAAAATAGAAACATAATTTATCATAGTAAATCTTAAGGCTAATAATTGTACCATCATATATAAAGATAAAGTTTTGCTATTCTACTGGATGTATAGTAGATTTACTGTCAAAATCATAGTTTTATTTTACTGAAATTGAAAGAGACACTCATCATACTGACATTTATTTATTGATAGATAAATGTGAAATTGGTTCAGATACGACCATTGTACAACGTACTTTACTATGTACACTGTATTTAAGTTATACTCGAAAGTTGGTTTTCAATATTTATAGGGCCTGTATTCATGATAAATGCCCAAGAATGGATTTTGTGCATGCTTAACCTTAAACCTGCACACAAATCATGTGGTCTGAGGGTCAAAAAGTCAAGTCTTTGGAAGGAAAATTGTTAATAGTCATTGGCAATACCAGGTAAGTGTTTTACAAAATTCTCCCAAATGCTTGACAAAGTCTGAATTTTTATTATTTCATCACTGGAATAAGAAACCAGGCTCGAGCACAGAAACTAAGTTTGAACACAAGAAGGGCTTGTATGGAATCAATTCCTTGCCCCAGTTTCATCAACGATCCTAACTAAATAAGGATGAATGATCGTGCGAAACTCCCTAACTTAAAATTCCCCATAGGAAAGCATTCAGAAGTTCAGAAAAAAATCTTAAGTTTAAACAATCTTTAATTAAATTCTGGTATGCTTTCCTATGGAGAATTTTAAGTTAATTGTTGATGAAACCGGGGTCAGGAGATTTATAAAAGGAGTTAAATCAGTAGATATGAGATTGTATGAGCTTCTGAGATTTAGATTTAAGTCTAATATTGAGGTAACTATACATACATCTAAGGTAAGCTTGCCGTCTGGACAGTCCTTCATGAACCCTTTGTACCTGTACGATAAACAATCTCGGTTAGTAACATATAAGTCTCACAATTGGCAGTGGGAGTTCACATTCCAACCTTTTATATACCACATATGGAACATTGATATTCATGTGTATGGTAGGGTTTAGTTTGTGCTTTAATTATGTCCTATTAACAGCTGTGGTCATTTAAGGATGTGCCAGGTTTAGATATTCACATGTACGGTAGGGTTTGGTTTGTGCTTTATGTCCTATTTACAGCTGTGATCATTAAAGGATGCGCCAGGTTTAGATATTCACATGTATGGTAGGGTTTGGTTTGTGCTTTATGTCCTATTTACAGCTGTGATCATTTAAGGATGCGCCAGGTTTAGATATTCACATGTATGGTAGGGTTTGGTTTGTGCTTTATGTCCTATTTACAGCTGTGATCATTTAAGGATGCGCCAGGTTTTGATATTCACATGTATGGTAGGGTTTGGTTTGTGCTTTATGTCCTATTTACAGCTGTGATCATTAAAGGATGTGCCAGGTTTAGATATTCACATGTATGGTAGGGTTTGGTTTGTGCTTTATGTCCTATTTACAGCTGTGGTCATTAAAGGATGTGCCAGGTTTAGATATTCACATGTACGGTAGGGTTTGGTTTGTGCTTTATGTCCTATTTACAGCTGTGGTCATTTAAGGATGTGCCAGGTTTAGATATTCACATGTATGTTCAGGGACACGGTAAAGAGCACCATTATATTCACTATGTGCATCGTGTGTGGTCATGATCACAGTGCATTGTGTTGATCAAGGATGTGACTAAAGTCAAATTACCTGAAACAAATTTAACAAGAGGCCCAGAGGGCCTGTATCGCTCACCTGGATATATTGGTATCTAGGTTATCATGGTAAAATATTTTCCCCGCTCCTCAGCCCCCTGGGGGGGGTTCAGTCCCACCATTAGTACAATTTTGAATCCTAAGCACCTAGGGATGCTTTCTACCAAATAAGGTTGATTTCCAATCAGTGGTTATGGAGAAGAAGTCGCTAATATCAATACAGCTAAATAACTCTTTTTGACCCGCCCCTCAGCCCCCTGGGGGGTCAGTCCCACTATTAGTACAATTTTGAATCCTGAGCATCTAGGGATGCTTCCTGCCAAATAAGGCTGATTTCCAATCAGTGGTTATGGAGAAGAAGTCGCTTAAACCATGATATAGATAAATAACCCTTTTTGGCCCCGCCATCAGCCCCCTAGGGGGTCAGTCCTACCTTTAGTACAATTTTGAATCCTGGGCACCTAGGATGCTTCCTGCCAAATAAGGTTGATTTCGAAACAGTAATTATGAAGAAGAAGTCGCTTAAACCAATATAGCTAAATAACCCTTTTTGGCCCAAACCCTCAGCCCCCTGGGGGGTCAGTCCAACCATAAGTACAATTTTGAATCCTGGTCACCTGAAGATGCTTCCTGCCAAATAAGGCTGATTTCCAATCAGTGGTTATGGAGAAGAAGTCGCTAATATCAATATAGCTAAACCAGGGCCAAATCAAAAACCATGATTGTGATCATCTCTTTATGCCCAGTAATTGTATGTATAGTTTTGGGGTGGGGATCTCAACCGTGTAAAAGTTATGACTCAGGGGTCAAATTAAAAGTGTGTGGCAGACCCCAGGGCCAAATCAAAAACCATGATTGTGATCATCTCTTAATGCCCAGTAATTGTATGTATAGTTTCGGGGTGGGGATCTCGACCATTCAAAAGTTACGACTCAGTAGTCAATTTGCAAGGGTGTGGCAGACCCTTGGATCAAATATGAAATCATGATTGTGATTGTCTCTTAATGCCGAGCAATTGTATATATAGTTTTGGGGTGGGGATCTCAACTGTTTAAAAGTTATGACTCCGAAGTCAATTTACAAGGGCGTGGCAAACCCTGGGGTCAAAACATAAACCATGATTGTGATCATCTGATAATGCCCAGCAATTGTATATATAGTTTTGCGGTGGGGATCTCAACCATTTAAAAGTTATGACTCAGGGGTCAAATTAAAACGGTGTGGCAGACCCCAGGGCCAAATCAAAAACCATGATGGTGATCATCTCTTAATGCCCAGTAATTGTATATATAGTTTTGGGGTGGGGATCTCAACCGTTTAAAAGTTATGACTCAGGGGTCAAATTAAAAGGGTGTGGCAGACCCCAGGGCCAAATCAAAAACCATGATTGTGATCATCTCTTAATGCCCAGTAATTGTATGTATAGTTTCGGGGTGGGGATCTCGACCATTCAAAAGTTACGACTCAGTAGTCAATTTGCAAGGGTGTGGCAGACCCTTGGATCAAATATGAAATCATGATTGTGATTGTCTCTTAATGCCGAGCAATTGTATATATAGTTTTGGGGTGGGGATCTCAACTGTTTAAAAGTTATGACTCCGAAGTCAATTTACAAGGGCGTGGCAAACCCTGGGGTTAAAACATAAACCATGATTGTGATCATCTGATAATGCCCAGCAATTGTATATATAGTTTTGCGGTGGGGATCTCAACCGTTTAAAAGTTATGACTCAGGGGTCAAATTAAAAGGGTGTGGCAGACCCCAGGGCCAAATCAAAAACCATGATTGTGATCATCTCTTAATGCCCAGTAATTGTATATATAGTTTTGGGGTGGGGATCTCAACCGTTTAAAAGTTATGACTCAGGAGTCAAGTTTCAAGGGCGTGGCAGACCCTGGAGTCAAATATAAAATCATAATTGTGATTGTCTCTTAATGCCCAGCAATTGTATATATAGTTTTGGGGTGGGGATCTCAGTCGTTTAAAAGTTATGAGTCAGGAGTCAAGTTGCAAGGGCGTGGCAGACCCTGGGGTCATATCTAAATCCATGATTGTGATCGAGGTTACCAAAACATTTGTATAAATTTGAATTCAAGCAACCTTTGGATTCTACCACTAGAATATAGATGTCATACATTGCTTAGTTTCAGGAAAGAGATCATTTATACCAATATGGTCTAATGTGCCCCTTTTGGCCCCACCCCTCAGGCCCCTCCGTGATCATAATCATATAATTTTGAATCCTAATCCCATAGTGATGATACCAGGCAAATATGAATAATATCCATTGCTTGGTTTCAGAGAAGAAGTCATTTTTATCATTATAGCCAAATTGACTCCTTTCGGCCCCGCCCCTCAGGCCCCTGGGGGATCAGCCCCACCATTTATACAATTTTGAATCCACACCCCATGGTAATGCTACCAGGCAAATATAAGCGATATACATTACTGGGTTTCAGAGAAGAAATCGTTTATATCAATATAGCCAAATTGACCCCTTTTGACCCCGCCCCCCAGGCCCCTTGGGGGTCAGCCCCACCATTTGTACAATTTTGAATCCCCACTCAATAGTGATGCTACCAGCCAAATATGAGCGATATATATTACTGGGTTTCAGAGAAGAAGTCGTTTATATCAATATAGCCAACTTACCCTTTTGGCCCCGCCCCCCAGGCCCCTGGGGGGTCAGCCCCACCATTTGTACAATTTTGAATCCCCAACCCATAGTAATACTACCAGCCAAATATGAGCAATATACATTGCTCGGTTTCAGAGAAGAAGTCGTTTATATCAAATAGCCAAATTGACCCCTTTTGGCCCCGCCCCCCAGGCCCCTGGGGGGTCAGCCCAACCATTTGTACAATTTTGAGTCCCCACCCCATAGGGATGCTTCTGACCAAATTTGGTCAAATTCCGATCGGTGGTTATAAAGAAGAAGTCAATTGTTGACGGACGGACGACGGACGACAGACGACGGACGACGGACGACGGACGGACGACGGACGACGGACGCCACGGTATCGCATAAGCTCACCTTGGTCCTTTGGACCAGGTGAGCTAATAAAATGAATGCAAGTGTACATTGAATAATTACACTCAAAATGGTCCATTACATTCAAAATGATCCATTACATTCAACATGGTCCATTGCAATGTCATAATACTAAATGAGACTTGCTCTCATAAACAGTGTGGCACAGTCACCTCTAGGCTACATAACAGAAAGCTACCAACCAAATATCATGACTTCATGCCTTTTCTTTCCTTCAATTTTAGTAATTAACAAATTTGACCACTGTGAACTTTAACACAGTTTAAGGTTATGTTTTTTCACAAAGTTTGTAACATTTACCAGTGTAGTGGATCTACACCAGGTCATTGTCAGCGACCAGATAGCTGAATTGGTTGAGTATCCGTCATGAATTTGGAAGGTCCCACTCTGGGTTCAAACCCCGGTCTGGTCGTGCTTTTTTCTTTTCCTGTTACATTTAACTTCCAACAGAATAGACCAACGGAAGATGGTACAGGGTCTCATGTGTCTTCGTGTCCAAGAATTTGTAAAACAGGGAGGAATGTAGCGGATCTAGTCCATCGATCGTCAGCAACCAGATAGCTCAATTGGCTGAGTGTCTGTCTAGAGTTCTGAAGGTCCAGGTTCGAACCCTGGTCTGGTCGTGAATTTTCCCTCTCCTGTTACACAAGCATGCTGCAAGCTACATTGGACGATTAAGTGACCTTGAATTGTGTGTTAACCATGTACACTGTTACAGAGAGTTTCATTTAATTGACATTGTGGAGTTGTATAATTAACTAACCATATTTTTCATGCCTCTTGTCCTCAGGTAAACATACACCTGGCTGATATATTCTGTGTCTCAGGGCGAGTTATTTATAATGACAAAGACAACTATACTTACCATTGTTGAATTTCTTCTTCAGTAACTGTAAATAAAAACAACATTAGATTACTGGAAGAACCATATGAATCCAATTATCTGTTTTTGTACAAAGGAGAAAATAAAAAATACCAATTTACTGATCAGGAAGCTTCTGATGAAAAACAATGGGAATAACTTCACCGAAGTCATTAACAAACTTGTGTTACCGTTCACTAGGGACTGAATAGCAGCTATCATAAAGCCCCAGTAAACAGAATACCCCCCCCCCCCCACCTCATCCTCAACCATCTCATCCCCCTTGGGGAAATATCCAGTATTAACTTCTTCTCCTATCTTGTCTAATTGGATCAGTTAACTATCATGGTATAATTTAATTTTGGCTATTGCCTAAGTGATCAAAATGTGATGGTGATATATATATATATATATATAAACAATATTGATTAACAATTATACCTATATGTTTTTATAACATAACAACACTTTGCTGCCGTCCTTTTATTTTAATTATTCATAGGAAAAAAATGTTTGTCTTTGGAAGGAAATGATAAATTTGACTGATCTGTATTTTTTATTTGGTTGGAGAAAGAAAGGGGAAGAAGTGCAATAGGGCATACAGTAAGAAAATTATGTAACTTTTAACACAAATGTTTTTTCCCCAAATGAAAATCAATCTTTCCAGAAATATTCCTGGTATAGGCAGAAATCATTAGATAATGGACATCTTATGAAGATGCTCATTGCACATGAAAACAAATCTTAAAAACAGATAGATTCAAACCTGAATCAAGATACATTCAAATCTGTATCAAGAGACCATTCATTTTAAACCCCAAAAGTGGTCTCTTTACACAGGTTTAGCTTGAAATGCGTCCATCAAAATGAAAAAAAAAAACTGAAATTGGAAACATTTCAAATTGCGTCTTAACACAGGTGGTTTGCTAATGGAGTTAAATTGGTCTTTTAATTCATGTGGTCTCTTAACACAGATAGCCTCTTAACACAGGTGGTCTCAACACAGATAGCCTCTTAACACAGGTGGTCTCAACACAGGTAGTCTCTTAACACAGGTACATTCTATAGTCTCTTAACACAGGTACATTCTATAGTGTCTTAACACAGGTACATTCTATAGTGTCTTAACACATGTACATTCTATAGTCTCTTAACACAGGTACATTCTATAGTCTCTTAACACAGGTACATTCTATAGTCTCTTAACACAGGTACATTCTATAGTCTCTTAACACAGGTACATTCTATAGTCTCTTAACACAGGTACATTCTATAGTGTCTTAACACAGGTACATTCTATAGTGTCTTAACACAGGTACATTCTATAGTCTCTTAACACAGGTACATTCTCTAGTGTCTTAACACAGGTACATTCTATAGTCTCTTAACACAGGTACATTCTATAGTGTCTTAACACAGGTACATTCTATAGTCTCTTAACACAGGTACATTCTATAGTCTCTTAACACAGGTACATTCTATAGTGTCTTAACACAGGTACATTCTATAGTGTCTTAACACAGGTACATTCTATAGTGTCTTAACACAGGTACATTCTATAGTCTCTTAACACAGGTACATTCTATAGTCTCTTAACACAGGTACATTCTATAGTGTCTTAACACAGGTACATTCTATAGTGTCTTAACACAGGTACATTCTATAGTCTCTTAACACAGGTACATTCTATAGTGTCTTAACACAGGTACATTCTATAGTGTCTTAACACAGGTACATTCTATAGTCTCTTAACACAGGTACATTCTATAGTGTCTTAACACAGGTAAATTCTATAGTCTCTTAACACAGGTACATTCTATAGTGTCTTAACACAGGTACATTCTATAGTCTCTTAACACAGGTACATTCTATAGTCTCTTAACACAGGTACATTCTATAGTGTCTTAACACAGGTACATTCTATAGTCTCTTAACACAGGTACATTCTATAGTGTCTTAACACAGGTACATTCTATAGTCTCTTAACACAGGTACATTCTATAGTCTCTTAACACAGGTACATTCTATAGTGTCTTAACACAGGTACATTATATAGTCTCTTAACACAGGTACATTCTATAGTCTCTTAACACAGGTACATTCTATAGTGTCTTAACACAGGTACATTCTATAGTGTCTTCACACAGGTACATTCTATAGTGTCTTAACACAGGTACATTCTATAGTGTCTTAACACAGGTGGTCTCAACACAGGTAGTCTCTTAACACAGGTACATTCTATAGTCTCTTAACACAGGTGGATGAGGTAGGTAGGATTGTACTGGATTGTAACCCTTTGCTAGCAAAAATGGCCCCTAGATAGTTTTTGCAAAAGTTACATAATTGGAATGAGGGTGTTTTTTGGTACCATTCCAATCTCAATAATTTCCAGTTTAATGGGTTAAAGGTATGATGACACTCATGCTAATATTTCTAACAGTAGTCCATTCCTTCCCTCAAATCCCAGTCCTCACCCATGTGTCTATCTCATTATTTCTACACAACCCAAAATTTGTTTATCATCCTTAAGATCACAGATTTCAACATGCAAATTGAAATCCAGGGTTTTCTGCAAATTACATGTATAACAATCTAAATTGCATGTGCCTTCCCCTCACTTTGTCAGATTAGGAATGTGTAGTGTTACCATACTATCCCACATAATCACTGATCTGTGAGGTCTGGCAACACTGCTCATAGCCAACCCTTTTCTGTGTATTAAACCATCACATCTTCAATGAAATTCCACCTAGAAACAGTAACATTCCCTACCAATCATTTCGTAATTGTTTTCATTAGAAATAACAAAATTGTAGGAGATGATTTGAGCAGGAATCGTGACCGGGGGGTTATCTGGTCCTAACCAAACGAGTGCACAAATTTTTCCCGCATTTTTGCGGTCTGTAATAATGACATTCACCAAATCTCTTCATCATACACATGTTATAAGTATATACAGCATAAAACCAACTGATGACATAGAAAACAGTTATATGTTTGCATTTCTGTCTAACAGATGCTAAATAAACCTGCCGACTCAAAACGTTGTTCATGTATATGAATGCTTAGTATGGAGATCGAACCATCAGACTAGATTTTTTTGGAATGTGATCGGGTCAAGAACCAATTATGTTCAAATGTCAAATTCAATTTTCTAAAAATAGATATACTTGTATGGTTTTCAAATAATGTTTGTTACTCGTGGAAAAGGTAGCCAGATTAAAAATATTACATTGATTTTGAACACATTGGGAACTGCTGATAGTGTCTCAAGACATCTATAGGAATTTTACAACCATTGTACAGTACTTTGCAATTTCTTTATTGTTTCATTTTGACCGCGTTGATGACAGAGTAAGGGATATTACCTGGTATAATTAATAAGTATACAGGTTACAGTTCTTCAGTCTGTGGATCATGTATGTTGATTTCAAATAAATCACTTTGCTAAACAGTTAATTAAGTATAGCAAGAGTGAGTCCAACACAGTGTTTCTTAAATGGTTAATTATTTACCGGTAATAGCCATTTTTCAGGAAACAAAAAAGAAATATTTCTATGGTTATGATGTTTCCATTTCCCTCTAGGCCTGATAGACCACCAGTATGGGGTGATTTCCTAGGAACAATATGGAAAGTTGGTCTGTAAGACTTCCAGTATTGGGTGATTTCCTAGGAACATTATGGTAAGTTGGTCTGATAGACCACCAGTGTGGTATGCTTTCCTAGGAACATTATGGTAAGTTGGTCTGATAGACCACCAGTGTGGGGCGATTTCTTAGGAACATTATGGTAAGTTGGTCTGATAGACCACCAGTGAGGGGCGATTTCCTAGGAACATTATGGCAAGTTGGTCTGATAGACCACCAGTGTGGGGTGATTTCCTAGGAACATTATGATAAGTTGGTCTGTTAGACCACCAGTGTGGGGTGATTTCCTAGGAACATTATGGTAAGTTGGTCTGTTAGACCACCAGTGTGGGGTGATTTCCTAGGAACATTATGGTAAGTTGGTCTGATAGACCACCAGTGAGGGGTGATTTCCTAGGAACATTATGGCAAGTTGGTCTGATAGACCACCAGTGTGGGGTGATTTCCTAGGAACATTATGGCAAGTTGGTCTGATAGACCACCAGTGTGGGGTGATTTCCCAGGAACATTATGGCAAGTTGGTCTGATAGACCACCAGTGTGGGGTGATTTCCCAGGAACATTATGGTAAGTTGGTCTGATAAACCACTAGTGTGGGGTGATTTCCCAGGAACATTATGACAAGTTGGTCTGATAGACCACCAGTGTGCGGTGATTTCCTAGGAACATTATGGTAAGTTGGTCTGATAGACCTCCAGTGTGGGGTGATTTCCCAGGAACATTATGGTAAGTTGGTCTGATAGACCACCAGTGTGGGGTGATTTCCTAGGAACATTATGGTAAGTTGGTCTGATAGACCACCAGTGTGGGGTGATTTCCCAGGAACATTATGGCAAGTTGGTCTGATAGACCACCAGTGTGGGGTGATTTCCTAGGAACACTATGGTAAGTTGGTCTGATAGACCACCAGTGTGGGACGATTCCTAGGAACATTATGGTAAGTTGGTCTGATAGACCTCCAGTGTGGGGTGATTTCCCAGGAACATTATGGTAAGTTGGTCTGATAGACCACCAGTGTGGGGTGATTTCCTAGGAACATTATGGCAAGTTGGTCTGATAGACCACCAGTGTGGGGTGATTTCCCAGGAACATTATGGCAAGTTGGTCTGATAGACCACCAGTGTGGGGTGATTTCCTAGGAACACTATGGTAAGTTGGTCTGATAGACCACCAGTGTGGGACGATTCCTAGGAACACTATGGTAAGTTGGCCTGATAGACCACCAGTTTGGGGTGATTTCCTAGGAACATTATGGTAAGTTGGTCTGATAGACCACCAGTGTGGGACGATTCCTAGGAACATTATGGTAAGTTGGTCTGATAGACCACCAGTGTGGGACGATTCCTAGGAACACTATGGTAAGTTGGTCTGATAGACCACCAGTGTGGGGTGATTTCCTAGGAACATTATGGTAAGTTGGTCTGATAGACCACCAGTGTGGGACGATTCCTAGGAACACTATGGTAAGTTGGTCTGATAGACCACCAGTGTGGGGTGATTTCCTAGGAACATTATGGTAAGTTGGTCTGATAGACCACCAGTGTGGGGTGATTTCCCAGGAACATTATGGCAAGTTGGTCTGATAGACCACCAGTGTGGGGTGATTTCCTAGGAACACTATGGTAAGTTGGTCTGATAGACCACCAGTGTGGGGCGATTCCTAGGAACATTATGGTAAGTTGGTCTGATAGACCACCAGTGTGGGGCGATTCCTAGGAACATTATGGTAAGTTGGTCTGATAGACCACCAGTGTGGGGCGATTCCTAGGAACATTATGGTAAGTTGTTTTGCTGTAACATTGATCAATACTGACAGACCAATTACCATGACAGCTGGCATCACAAAACAATCCGTCATCCCCAAATTACCAACATAGATTATTCCATCCTTTCATTTCACATACATATTAATGACCTGTAGGGGTGATGGATCAAACTATCAGTAATACAATTTGGAGAGAGAATTCACAATAACACTGGATTGTTTTTTTAAACTGAGAATGGGTTCCCCAATAAAGAAATGAGCAAAGATGCTGATATCTCATCTTGTAAATGAACTGTTGAAATATGGGTGAGAATTATAATTGTGATACTGTAAGGAAAACAAGAGATCCCAGAGGGATCTTGATGCCATTGTTTGATCTTTGTTTGTTCTTAAAAAGTTAGATCTTTTCCCTTCTTTCTATTTTGTCCTATTTTAGAATTCCTCCAAGATAAAGTAATAAAAGACCTTAACTGTCAAATAAAAAAACATCATCTACACAATTATGGAATTAGGGAAATGTCCATAACAATCCAAGATCGCTGCCTTTCAGCCATTCTGTTTTTTTGATCAGTCCCAAAATTGAAAGGCCTAAATAAGGACCAGAAACTTGAGAAAGATGCATCCAGTACTTATCAAGAAATAGCAAAATAAAAAGGATTGGTGAAGGACTGAAGACACAGCTGATGGATGACGGACTAAGGACACACTGATTTGAAAAGCCCAACCATGTGATAATATATCTGATGTATGAAAATACAGAAACTAACAAGGCTGTACACAAACCAAAAAGGTCTAGACTAACATCCTCCCCCAGTCCAGACTAACATCTTCCCCCGGTCCAGACTAACATCCTCCCCCGGTCCAGACAGACATCCTCCCTGGTCTAGACTAACATCCTCCCCCGGTCCAGACTAACATCCTCCCCCACTCCTACTATTCAACACAGTGCCAAACTGTTAGGATGTTTTATAAATGAACTCCTGCCATTTAGCTATCTTGGAGGATTTATAAGTGAACCCCTGTCATTTAGCTATCCCGGAACTGAAGATAATATAGACTATCTGATGTCATTTGGTACGGAAATCAATTTCACTGAGAGAACGTTTATTCCCTGACGTACATTATGTTCATTCTAGTTGAAATTAAGATGATTTTGTAATTCGATTCCCACATTCAGTCGAAGATATAGACCATTTTCTTGGAATCGGACAGCTAAATCTATTTCTATTCATGAATTTTGTTCCTGCAGGACATACTTGACAGATGATTTTGCATTCTCCTATCATAAAACACCCTGAAGATATTATCCATGTATGCAAGTGTTTCATCGATTCCTGAAAGAGTACAAAATATGTTTTGTAGGATTCAAATACGCAACAAGACAATCAAATAGCAAGTCGATAGCACTATAAACAAGAGACCATTTAGGTTAGCAACAGGTTTATCTGCTTCTTTTTGTTTTCAAAACAGGAGAGGAAGGTGAGAACATGTTTTCTGCTAAATGAAATTCTGGGAGTCATATCTTCTAATGTATCTACAAAATTACGAAACAACATTTGTTAAAGGGAAATATATGATAGGAACATATCTATATGATGATGTTTGCTTAAAATTGATCTCCTAGAAAAGGTCAAGAAAGTGTATCAGCCAATCAGAAGATTGGGTTGTATCTTGAATTTCAAATCAGCCGAAGCTTAATAGCACTTGCTGAGGACCACAAGAGAATTATCAATAGCAAAATTCCTGCTTGCTCTGTGGAAGAAATTCAAAATGTAAGTCAGTCATGAAGTGGATACCAGTCATATATTGTATTGTAAATTGACAGCAAAAATAACAATTGTTTGATTCAGAATACTAGTATGTTGTGTGCAGTTTTGTCCTTGAAGTTTATGGAAATTGAAATGGGGAGTTAAAAATGTCCTTCAGTCCAGTCTCCCACTCCTGGCGATTTAATCATGCAGTCTCGACAGTTAAGTTTCCAGAGGTTGCCGGCCGCCCATTATTCAGTGTAAATGGAGCAAATGCTAATACTACAGAGTCGTGCTGTTTGATTCATAGCGTTACATACATTTGGTTGGTGCAGCATCTTGCGACAAGCTACATCAAAAAGCAATAAAACACCTTTCAGGACCACCAAACCGTGAACACTACATGTAGATATATATATATATGTGTGTGGGTGTTCGTCCTGAAATAAATCAAAATCAATACATAGTCCTGTTGATCAGTCTTTATCATATTTTTTCTTTTCGCTTATGACCAAATGTATTGTGAGGTGCTTTTGTACAGTAGTTTAATTTTTCAAATAACAATTAAAATTGTTCTACAGTACAAACTACTAATGGTAACAAAGCAAACAAGAGGCTCCATGGGACTGCAACACGCACATGGTATCAATCTCATTTTATGATTCTAAAAGTGAACATATATGTAGTTACAAGTAAAATATCACTGTTGGATTCAAAATAACCTAAATATTAACACCCTGGGCCTCTTAAATTAATTGTTTATTCAAGAGAAGTTTTTAAATGTCTAACATATCTTACCCCCACAACCTTGAATATGAGTCAAGGTCAATCATTTCAACAAAATTAAAAGCCTTTCACTGCAGAATGAAACAGGCCAATATCATTACCCTCTTGGCTTCTTGGTTATTGAGAAGTTTTTTTAAAGTAATTAAACATATTTGATCCCCGTGACCTTGAAAATACAAGTCAAGGACATTGATTTAATAAACTTGGTTGTCCATGATCCTAGCATATCATAATTATAATTATTGATTCCAGAAGACATTCCCAAACTTCATTGTGGGGGGTACAGTATTACTAGACTACGCCATTACATAATCTCTCCTTTTAACACTGGAGTGTAAAAACTACATCTATATCATTCTCACACGGCTCACGTTAGCGAGTACAGGACTAAACAAGATAGATCATATGAAAAAGAAACATCAATCGGTCACATACAACCAGCTCAGTACTGCAGCATTCCAGAGATAATTATCTGTTATTGTAACCTTTACAGCTTGATAATCTGATTACAGAAACAGATGTAAAGTTTAGAGTGATCTCCCTTGGAGCTAGAGTCCTTATATCTAGCGGTGGCGTGGGTAAATAGTCACTCACATCTCTAGGGTGTTATTTGCCAGATCAGCATGACAAAGGAATACTTCTGGGGTTTCAAACCTGCGTTCTGTGGAAGTCATCAGACCAGTGCTTTACCACAGACCTTTCTGCTGTTTGATACATGTCTCTTCTGCTTAAAATTGCAAGGATATCATATGGAAACAATTTTCTGCTTCATATTTGTTTTACATAACAATGTTCCACTAAACTCAATATTTTTTTTTATTCCAAATAAATAAAAAAAGAGGTTGATGATATCAGCAGACATAGAAAAGAACAATATCAGAGAGCGATTGCGTAGCATTTATACCTATGGGGCACAGATTGAATTGTTCATAGGATTTGGGTCGCCTTCTAGCTTTGAGTTACAAGGAATATCCCTTTAGCTCAGTGGCAGAGTGTCTGAGTACATGGAACCTGGAGATTGAGGGTTTGATCCACAGTGGAGCACACTATACTCCTTCCTGCTACAAATGGTGTCTGTGGGTTGTGATGTTGGGGTGCGAACACATTTAAAAAGGGGGAGTAGTGTGGCAGATTTCAATTGTACATTTGATTTTGGTGGCTTCACTCAGTGGTAGAATGATACTCATCTGACTTAGGAACCTGGAGATTGAGGGTTTGATCCCGGTGGAATCACATTACATATTCTCCTTCCTATTACACCTACCTTGTATATCCTTCATACCTATATCCTTCACGAACCTAAAATCTAACTAAATTGTGTAGAAATTCTCTGAAAAACTTGAATAACAATGGAGCTTATTTCATCAAAACAAATTATACCAAAGGCCACAGGCCCATGGGCTTGAACAACCATTCAAGTGTACGCAGGTGTATACAAGAACAAGAGGCCCAGAAGGCCAGTATCGCTCACCTGTATACATTGCTATCTAGATAATCATGGTTAAATGTTTTCCAAAAAGATCCAGTCAGTACTTCGGTCAAAACTTGGTCAAAATTCATTTTAACTTTTAGGATAAGTAGTGATTTAAAAGGCCTTACCTCTATTTCCCCTTTTGGGCACCGCCCCTCTGGCCCCTTTGGGGTCAGCATCACCTTTTATGCAAAATCTGTTTCCCTTCATCCAAGGATGTTTCCGACCAAATTTGGTCAAAATCTATTGATAACTTTATGACTGGTAGCGATTTAAAGGAATTACTTCTATTTCCCCTATTTAGCCCCACCCCTCTGCCCCCTGAGGGTCATCAACCTACAGCAAGTTTCTTGTGACTGCCCACATAGGTTTCAAATCCGTAACCCAGTGACTAATGCCTTAAAACCCTACGACTAGTGGTAGTAGAATTTCAAACACCTTAACCAACTGGCCACCATGACCCAGTGGTGGAGGACTAATGGTAGTAGAATGTCAGACACCTTACCACTTGACCACCAAGACCAAGAGGTGGAGGGCTAGTGGTAGAAGAATGTCAGACACCTTACCACTTGACCACCACGACCCAGAGGTGGAGGGCTAGTGGTAGAAGAATGCCAGACACCTTGCCACTTGGCCACCATGACCCAGTGATGGAGGGCTAGTGGTAGAAGAATGTCAGACACCTTAATCACTTGGCTATGATGACCCAGTGATGGAGGGCTAGTGGTAGAAGAATGTCAGACACCTTAATCACTTGGCCACCATGACCCAGTGGTGGAGGGCTAGTGGTAGTAGAATGTCAGACACCTTACCATTTGGCAACCATTGCCTCTTTTCTGTTAGAAGACAACAAGGGTGCGAGAAAAAAGTGATTCGCAGGGTATGGTTATGTAAATAAACATTAAAAATTCACTTTAAAACCAACATTTATCTAGATTTTAGTAAATATAGCCTCCTCCTCCTGGATGACTTGTAATTCTCAAAGGCTGAACAGTAGTAAAAGCCTTTCTGGTTCAATAAAATCACAGCATATCATATGAGTAAAGCGCAACATGTCAATTTTAATTAATCAAAAACCTATGTGGTTTCTAAGTAATACAGTACTTCTAAAATTACTTGAACACCTTTACTGCTCTCCATCCATTCAGGTTACAGACAAAACATGATGCTATAGAAATGGTTCTTGAAAAGTGGAAAATGTCAACTGTTAATAGTACATACATGGACCAAGATGATCGACCGACGGATGACGGACGTAGACGGATGGCGGTAATGTCACCTGAGACTGCACTTTATACTTATATCAATGCAAGTAATATTTCATAATAATAAACAAAGACATAGAAAACTCATTGGTTATCCCCTGAACATTTATATATACTTCATTCATGCGGTAGAAAACATTAAGATATATTCAGCTGAGCTGAGCTGATTAATCACAAGTAAACCTATTGCCTTCCTGCCAAGCATATCAAACACTAAGGAAATACGTAGAGTACATTTTATTCAAGAAGTTAGAAATTGCATGTTTTCTCTTTTACGACAAAAAAATCATGGGATCCTTCAATTTTTGCCATAGTTGATTTATTTTTAGAGGAAAGGAGTATATATATAGGAGAAATGCAGGAAGATAGATATTGGCAATGTAAGATAATGACCATACTTCCTGTTCCAACAGGATCACGACTATTGCTGATATAACATGTGTACTCAATTATAATCACTTTGTAGAAAAATGATTCTTTGTTTGACAGGTTTTCTTTGTAGGATGAGCTATGGATTTTGTACAATGATAAAATGGAAAATACGGTCTGTATGTTTTGTGACGTGTGCTGACAATCTCTGACATAGACAGTCCATCTATAAGTGCGTGCTGAAAGAAGAATGTTTGTGCCGAGAGATATTATACCATAGCCAGTTTTGTGCTGATAAAAGTACACTTAAGCTACTGTGGTCGGACCAGGTGCAGTGGACAGCACATTTGTTTTTCACAAAGGCTGCCAGCGGACTGATTCCCAGATTGGAAATGAAAAGCATGCATTTTCCTGTTCAACCAGGTGGGTTCCGGCTATTCCTGTGAAGTTTCATTGAAATCAGTCCACATAGGTTTCCGAGGAGTTGTCCGGACAAATTTTCCTCCCAAAAACTAAATATAGTGACCCATTCCCCCAGTTACCATGGTAACCAAAGTTTCAACAGAAAAAACCCTGCATGCACATCTACACATGGTTCCTAACAGTCCTGTGTAGTTTCACTGAAATTGGTCTCAGACGGACGAGCTTATTCCAGTGATTTTTTAACAAACATATATTGCTTCCGAGTTGTCCCTGTAGCTATCTGCATTTAAAATGTTTCAATTTTGATGATTAAAATTCTTAAATGTCCGAGACATATAAGCTTTCCAACTTTTCCTTTGTGCCATTGCTGTAGTATTGCTGAATGGATCTAGCGTACACCTGACTAGAAAGTAGCCAGCTTAAATATAACTTCCATTGCAGCGTCACATTTTCTGCTACTTAACATTATTTGAATTCCTCCAGATACAGGTTAGTCTGCCAAAAAAAATCTTCAAATTCATATTGAAACTGTTATAATTAGGATATAAGTGGGAAAATGGGTGGATCTTTAAGAAGATTATAAATACATCAATCTTCATGTTACCATAATAACAAATGAACCAAAGTTTCAAAAAATGTAATTGTAATGTGAATGTAAAACGAAAATTCCAAAAGTAATCTATTTAAAGAAATGACGTAAAAAGCAAACCTGATTTTAATTACAAGCTAAATTTATCACTTGGCATCTAGGTTACCATTCAATAGTGTTTGTTTTAGGAATTAATTCCTGAAAGAATTCAAGTCGGTACATCCTGGTTAAAAGATCCAGGATTCCAACGTGAGTGAGCCTCCAAAATGTTACATCAAAGAAAGTGACTATCAAGGCCCAGTTGGTCAAAGGTAGCTTAATCACTATTTAACGACATTATTCAAACTTTAATAATTCTTTAATATACGTACAAGCTACAATCCTACAATTATGTATATCAATTAATGTTACTAGATATTTGATATTTGCAAAGTTGTAACTAAATATATGATTTCAGGAGAATTAAGATTTGCTCTAATCACTGATTAAGCTAATCATCTATTGAACAACTTGGCCCAGGTGTAAATGTATATATAAACATTAATATATATCTTACACAACTGTATTCAGGTAATCAGAATTTAACAGTTGTATATAAGTGTTTTACATAACCACCTAGATTAATGACACATTAATCTCTGTATTTGCAGATTATAATCTACAAATTTTAATTAACACATGGTTCAAACAAGATGAAAAGTGCTTGAAGTTTGGGTCAGTGCTGGAAAAGTGCTTGAATTGGGGTCAGTGCTGGAAAAGTGCTGGAATTTGCTCACAACGAAATGCTTGAAAAGTGCTTGAATTCATACTTATTAGCTTTTATTTGCTTTTTTCAGATTTATAGTAAAACAAAATTAATAAACATAACAAAAAAAAAAAAAGTTGATTATACCCCTTTTCCTTACAGAAAATACACTTTGAAAATTGAGAAAAAATGCTGGAAAAGTGCTTGAATTTCAGTATGAAAAATCTGTATGACTCATGTTTAAACACCTCATCAGCGCAATGATATAACACTATTATAACAGATATCAGACTAGAGGTGTCACTGAAGGTGAAACTTACATTCTGCATTATAGACTGAATGCCACTGAACTAGCAAATCAACATTCTGCATCATAAACCTGGGCTGCAGAGTATTTCACGATAAATGAGCGCACTTGGACAAAACTTAAGGCGCACAAAATCCACAGTATTGGATAACAAAATATTAGGAATAAAATGTCCTTCCATCATGCGTTCACTGAATTATCTGGATTTACACTGTTTTAGCAGGAAATAATGCAAACAAGCAAAAGTCAGCGATTTAGTTTTAGTCAGGTACATCCTGATCCCTCAAACAAGAGGTCAGCCTTGTGTCAAATCGTTACACCTGATCTTTTTTCTTTCAGGTTTTAAATATTTCAACTGCATAATAATTATGCAAATGACCCCTAACTGGATACACTGAAGAAAAAGCTTTCTCTCATATCTCGCCATGTTGGATAGAGTTTGCCCATGTAAGAAAGCTATGTCTTAAATAGCATATCACATGAAGTGACATTACAATGGCAAAAGAGAAAACGACGGCGTGATGAAATTAAAACCTTTCACACAAAAACCATAAACACCCGAAAAATAAGATTAATTTTTCTGTGCCAAGTTGTTTGCAAATATAGGATATGCTTAATCTCGCTGTCTAATTCCTTTTCGTCAAAAAAGCTTAAGGAAAATGTTGAAATTTGCAAAATGGTTACCAAGTCAAAACGTATCTTCATGGTTTTTTAACCTATTCGGGTAGTTGATATGAGAGAAGAAGACTTTTTCATGACAAAAAGTCTAAGATAGGGAAATTCCACACTTGGGGTTTTCAATTTTGGCAAAACTCTCAGTAAAGCCTTGGGTTTTACTAAATTTGAAAACCCCTCAGGTGGAATTTCCTTATCTTAAATCCCTGGTCATGAAAGAGTCTTATAATATTGCATTATAACTCTAAACACATTGAAAGTCTCTTAATGATTGATTGTAAAGCTACATTCTGTATATATATTATATTTTGGACTTTTCATGTCACTTAATATGTGAGCTTCACTCTCTATTTGACTTATGGATCCTAAATGACACTGAAAGTACAAACTACAATCTGTATTTTATTCGACATTTAAGAGCCCTGAATGCCACTGAAGGTGTTAACTAAGTTCTTCATAAGATGTAAGGGCCTTAAATGTCACTGAAGAAGCACTGTATATTCTGTATAACCAAGCCCGTGGAAGCCACACAGAGTAAGTACATGTACAAGCTTCATTGTATATACTCCATTAAACCTAAGAGCTTTGACGCTGACTAAACTAACAAACTACAATCTGTACAAGATGGCAGCATTTCATGTCAGTGAAGGTGAAACTTTGCTGTCTCTTAAACTTAAGTAACTGACACTGAAGGTGAAGTTACATTCTACATTAAAGCCAGCGACACTAAATACCAGAGCTTGAACCTAGATGCATTAAGCTATATGTTTGTTCTCCAACAGACCCTAGGGTCCTTAATACTGAAGGTGTAAACTGAATTCTTCATTAGAACAAAGGGCTTTGTTGTATGTAACTGGCCCCAGTTTCATGAATGTTACTTAACTTAAAGAAATTCCTTAATTAAAAAATCTCCATGAGGATCGAAACATGATAGAAGGGTAACATCTTAATTATAAGCTAAAGAACATTTCTTAAAATCTGTAATGCTTAAGTTAAGAAACATTTGTGAAACTGGGGCCTGGAGATTAAAGTAGCAATAAGGGTTGAACAGGTCAGTCAGTGTCTACATGTGGGCCCTTTTGACTGCTATCGGCAGTGCAAAATGTTATTGAGCTGGTCGTTCTATTATTTACAGACCTTGAGTCAAGCTGAAGGTGAAAGTTTGATTTATGATAAGTCAGGTGCTTTTCTACAGTGCTGCTAATGAATGTATACTATTGAAAAAGATAGATTGTTCTTTATAGAAAGAGCATTGCTACTACTAAAGGTGAAACATTGTTAATGATACTTCTGGATTCATAGGTCTTAAATTTCCAATTACTGAAATTAAAGGCAAAGCAGATATATCTTTGAGCATTCTGAGATTTTCAGTAATTTACCTTAGCTTTTCAGCACTATAAGTTAATATCTTTTTAATCAGTACATATTAAAATTTTGATTCTTCATATATTCTGTTAGTAGGGTACATATTATGCAAAAGTATCTTGAGATGTTGTACATGTATCACAGTTTCTCAAAAAAACTTACCTCTACATAATGTGTATTTACTACAGCTACCGTAGGAAGGGGTTGTAACATACTATACCTAGACCATCGTCAGAATCCCACGGTACACTTCTCTGACGTTTGCATACCGTGGGCTAGAATAGATGTAAATCTTTGTTTCCCCAAATAGAAGTTTATTTCTACCAATTCGAATGGTCGTTTCTCGTGACACTCCGTTAGATCATTTTACCTTGACCACAACCAGTATATTTCTGTAGGCATGCTGCCAATGTCACAATTGACACAATTATAACAATAGACAGGTTTTGTTGACAGGCGGTGCTACAAATTAAACGGGATACCCCAGTTGGATGTAGTCACGGACGAAAGTATCTATATGATTGGCTACTATTTTAGTACGAAAACGAGGGTTTCCATCTATTTTAGCCCACAGTATGCAAGCATCAGACAAGTGTACTGTGGGTTTCCGACGATGTACCTTGACTTAAAATAAAGTTTTTAGTCATTATATTTTCATAATAACATCAGACTAGCCAAATATTATATTGTCAGATAGATGACATGTATCCCAGCTCTTAAAAACTTTTAAAACTGTTATCATTGTTATGTTGAAATAACTGTTATCGTTGTTATGTTGAAATAACTGTTATCATTGTTATGTTGAAATAAACATGCAAGGACAGATTTGTTGTAATCCATCCTCAAGTACAAATAATTATTTTGATACAATCCATCTGATTTTTAAATTGATTAAGTTCTGAATTAATCACACATTTGGGAGGGGGATGGGGAATAACTTTCCATTTCAATAATTGAATTCAATGTAAAACAAATGCATTAAATGCTGTACCAGTGTTCCCCTGTACCAAGTATATAGATGCTGCTAGTGATAGCGGCGACATCAAAGTGGATCTAATCTCACTTCCAGGAGAAAAATTAATTCTAGGTTCTCGGGAAGCAATGCTATTATCTTTTAAGGCCTTTGAATTTCAGACTTTTGCCCTGAAGCAGCACACTGTTACTACATCAACTGTGTAATGGCTTCAAAGAATACTTCAAATGCAATGTATCACTGTACCATAGAAGCTACCGTAGAATCTGACCAACAAGTCTTAACAGTTTATAAATTTGTTGTTGGCAGTATTTTTATACACTTGACGTATCTGCCCACAGCAAACTGCCTTCCCCAAGAGAAAGCCAGCAATCTGGTTTAATATGCCAGGCAGATCATTGACAGCTCTGCAGCAATTCAATCTCTGCACCAGCCTAGTCGCTTTCCTGAAAATGTGTTAAATTTTTTTTTCATTTCACTGAATTTTTAAAGCTTGCATGGTCAATAGTTTTGTGTGATTTAACAAATCCCGAAGACAGCTAGCTCTATGAAAGAATTCATTTTTGTCTTTCTCAGAATGATTTGCTGTGACTATGTTATATCTTAATCCTCAATATCCTGGGGTTACGATCACCTAAGCTCCCTACACCCCTGGAATATGTCATGGTAAAATTGAAGGCACGTTCAGGTTAAATATCCTGACCAATCGCTAATGAATGCATGTCCTTTAAAGATTACAAAGGAGACACAACAAAGGTGAGTGTAACCCCTGGATATCCAGGATGTGTTACCTTGTACCCTGGCAATACAATGTTCACATGCAGCTTTAACTACTCGAAATCCTTAAGCAGGTTGTTTGTAAGACAGAATCCTATAATGATATTAAAAGTTACGATTTCAAATCATGAACTAACTCACCCCTGAAATTTTATGGTGAAGTATTTCAACCTTTGATTAGGAAGAGTTCAAATGTGTCTTCAGGGGTGAATGAGTAAAAAGGAAATTCCTGCATTATTGACAAAATTATGGACCCACTTAGTTACTCGTGCAGTTGGTATTAAATTAAATACTAATAATATATCAGCCAATCGTAGGGATGCACTGAGCTACAGGCTTACTACTGACAGGTTTGCGACCAAAACTACTTTCTGCCTCGTTTTCCTTCTGGAGAAGAATCGAAAAATTCCAATGAATTTATCAAATACATGTTAAATTGGGATCCAGAGGAGTCATCAAATTGATGAATTTAAGTAACCCTTCATCCCAACAGATTACATGGACAATTATCATCGTCCATTGCAGAGCAGATGTCATTTGAAGTTTTTTTTTTTATAGTTGACCCTTGGGACCATAACCATGAAAGTAGGTCGGGGTGATTTATTTGAACAAAATTGGCATCTCTTTAAACCTGCAAACTGGTTATTACTATATGATGTACGTAACTTAGACATAATATTAGAAGTCATAGATTTGAACACATTTCAACCTAGAAATAATTTAGGTCAAAGTAAGGAATGGTTACAAAATTGATAAGTCATCCATTCCGGCAACCAGCAGGCCAGATCTAATGTCTGATAGATACTGTAGTGATCTCATGGTCATCACAGAAGTCATTGAATATCTCATCCCATCTATCAACCATTGTCAACTTAGATATTAGCAAGCTACCAAACATACATTATTACCCAAAACCTTATTTAGGGCAGGAGGAGGAGTATAATGGTATTTCTGATTCAAGGCCATATAAAATATCCGAATGAGAAAATAATCTTTAGATCATTAGGCTTCATATAAAAGCAGCGTAATATAATTATAATGCCACTGCCTAATGCCTAATGATATTGAGATTGTTTTAAGGATCTCTACAATGTTATATGCATTTATATCAGCTTTCACAAACAATGTTTGACATATAACACTTGATCTCAGAGGAGACAGACAATTCATCCTTTCTTATTTGTTGCTTAATCAATTTACTTTTTTCTCCATTATTAATTATCCTTCCTTCTTTTCTCGTCACTTCCCCTTTTTTCCCAGTTATAACTTTTCTCTCTCTTCATGCACGGTTTTCCCCATTCTGTCTCCTCTATAATCTATACATATCTTTTCATTTCATCTTTCTTTGTTATTACCCAGATTTCCTTTTTATCTTAACTTTGCCCTCCATCTCTCCCTTTGTTGCCATTCCCTAGCTCCAATTTCTGCCTTGTCCTCCATTCCTCCCTTCCTTGCCTTTCCCTCCAATCTTTGCCTTGCCCTCTATCTTTCCCTTCTTAACCTTGCCCTCCATCTCTCCCTTTCTTACCTTGCCCTCCACCCCTTCCTTCCTTACCTTGCCCTTCATCTCTCCCTTCTTTACCTTGCCCTCCACCCCTCCCTTCCTTACCTTGCCCTCCATCTCTCCCTTTCTTACCTTGCCCTCCATCCCTCCCTTCCTTACCTTGCCCTCCATCTCTCCCTTTCTTACCTTGCCCTCCATCCCTCCCTTCCTTACCTTGCCCTCCATCTTTCCCTTCCTTACCTTGCCCTCCAACCTTTACCTTGCCCTCCTTCTCCCTTTCTTACCTTGCCCTCCATCTTTCCCTTCATTACCTTGCCCTCAATCCCTCCCTTCCTTACCTTGCCCTCCATCTCTCCCTTTCTTACCTTGCCCTCCACCCCTCCCTTCCTTACCTTGCCCTCCATCTCTTCCTTTCTTACCTTGCCCTCCATCCCTCCCTTCCTTACCTTGCCCTCCATCTCTCCCTTTCTTATCTTGCCCTCCATCTCTCCCTTCTTACCCTTGCCCTCCACCCCTTCCTTCCTTACCTTGCCCTTCATCTCTCCCTTCTTTACCTTGCCCTCCACCCCTCCCTTCCTTACCTTGCCCTCCATCTCTCCCTTTCTTACCTTGCCCTCCACCCCTTCCTTCCTTACCTTGCCCTTCATCTCTCCCTTCTTTACCTTGCCCTCCATCCCTCCCTTCCTTACCTTGCCCTCCACCCCTCCCTTCCTTACCTTGCCCTCCATCTCTCCCTTCCTTACCTTGCCCTCCATCCCTCCCTTCCTTACCTTGCCCTCCATCTCTCCCTTTCTTATCTTGCCCTCCATCTCTCCCTTCTTAACCTTGCCCTCCACCCCTTCCTTCCTTACCTTGCCCTTCATCTCTCCCTTCTTTACCTTGCCCTCCACCCCTCCCTTCCTTACCTTGCCCTCCATCTCTCCCTTTCTTACCTTGCCCTCCACCCCTTCCTTCCTTACCTTGCCCTTCATCTCTCCCTTCTTTACCTTGCCCTCCATCCCTCCCTTCCTTACCTTGCCCTCCACCCCTCCCTTCCTTACCTTGCCCTCCATCTCTCCCTTCCTTACCTTGCCCTCCATCCCTCCCTTCCTTACCTTGCCCTCCATTTCTCCCTTTCTTACCTTGCCCTCCATCCCTCCCTTCCTTACCTTGCCCTCCATCTCTCCCTTTCTTACCTTGCCCTCCATCCCTCCCTTCCTTACCTTGCCCTCCATCCCTCCCTTCCTTACCTTGCCCTCCATCTTTCCCTTCCTTACCTTGCCCTCCAACCTTTACCTTGCCCTCCTTCTCCCTTTCTTACCTTGCCCTCCATCTTTCCCTTCCTTACCTTGCCCTCCATCTCTTCCTTTCTTACCTTGCCCTCCATCTCTCCGTTTCTTACCTTGCCCTCCATCCCTCCCTTCCTTACCTTGCCCTCCACCTCTTCCTTTCTTACCTTGCCCTCCATCTCTCCCTTTCTTACCTTGCCCTCCGTCCCTCCCTTCCTTACCTTGCCCTCCATCTCTCCCTTCCTTACCTTGCCCTCCATCTCTCTCTTTCTTACCTTGCCCTCCACCCCTCCCTTCCTTACCTTGCCCTCCATCTCTTCCTTTCTTACCTTGCCCTCCATCTCTCCCTTTCTTACCTTGCCCTCCATCCCTTCCTTCCTTACCTTGCCCTCCGTCCCTCCCTTTCTTACCTTGCCCTCGATCTCTCCCTTCCTTACCTTGCCCTTCATCTCTCCCTTTCTTACCTTGCCCTCCATCCCTTCCTTCCTTACCTTGCCCTCCATCTCTCCCTTTCTTACCTTGCCCTCCATCCCTCCCTTCCTTACCTTGCCCTTCATCTCTCCCTTTCTTACCTTGCCCTCCATCCCTCCCTTCCTTACCTTGCCCTCCATCCCTCCCTTTCTTACCTTGCCCTCCATCTCTCCCTTCCTTACCTTGCCCTCCATCTCTCCCTTTCTTACCTTGCCCTCCATCCCTCCCTTCCTTACCTTGCCCTCCATCTCTCCCTTCCTTACCTTGCCCTCCATCTCTCCCTTTCTTACCTTGCCCTCAATCTCTCCCTTTCTTACCTTGCCCTCCATCCCTCCCTTCCTTACCTTGCCCTCCATCCCTCCCTTCCTTACTTTGCCCTCCATCTCTCCCTTTCTTGCCTTGCCCTCCATCCTTCTCTTTCTTACCTTGCCCTCCATCTCTCCCTTTTTTGCCTTGCCCTCCATCTCTCCCTTTCTTACCTTGCCCTCCATCTCTCCCTTTCTTACCTTACCCTCCATCTCTCCCTTAATTGTTATCTTCCCCTTGAATTTTTTTTCTGGCCACTCATCTTCTTTCATTTTATTCACGTCTTATCTTTCTATTCTTTCTCTTGAATGAGTTTCCCCTAGTTCTCCATTTCTATATATTTTTTTTCTAAATAATAAAATTAGTCAGTGGATAGACAAGTAAGTGACACAGAGAGCCACATATTTGGCAAAAACGTTTCTGAGGTACATCTCCAGCCCTACACATATATATGGAAATTTTTCATTACAGCTGAAGGGAATGGAGTCAATAATACAATCACCTGCCAGAGATTAGATAAAATTGGCTTTGTCAGGATATCTTCTGACAGTCCCAAGAACAAAACAGCTTTCCACTGATAGAGTAATTGTCTTCCTTTTTTGGAGTTATTGCAGAAGTTCTCTTGTACGTAAAATATTACACGTACAGCATGGGAATTAAGGATGATTGATATACATGTGCGATCATACAGACAAGTGCAGTACTGATGATGAATGGGAAAGGCCAAATTTAACGGGTATTTTATAACTACAGCGGCTCACATGAAGTTTATCTTAGGTTACAGATCAATAGGATGTTTTGATGAAGAAACAGACCATAAATGTAAAGCCACATACCGATAATACTTCTACAACAGTATCACCTTAAACTGATATATACAGACATTCGCAATTCAGTTGACAGAGTATTATTGGAAATCAGTCTGCCAGAATTATTCTCAAAACTAATAAGGTTGCATGAAATATTAACAGAATCAATTTGGTTTGGTTGTATTTAGGGCTTTTCACCATGTGGTGAAAAGACCTATTGTTTCTGTTCTGTTTATTATTATTATTATTATTATTATTATTATTATTATTCTTCTGCATTTCATTTTTGGCACACTATTATGCAAAAATGGTAAGAGGTATGCCAATTCGGTTAAGCCCATTGTATATGGCATGAGTCAAAGGGGTGACAGCAACATAACGAAGTAGGTCCAAAATCCAAGATGGCCGCCATGACGTCATAAGTTAAAAACTTTAAAATAGCCATATTTCAATGACCGTTGGCTGTTCAGAGTTTCTGTAATGATATTCTTGTAGACATAAGCCATATCTAACTTTTTTTGTCACACATTTAGGTACTTTGGAGTTGAAATAAAAAAGTTCGCCATTGGGTCAAAAATCAAAAAAAATTTTTTTTTTTTTTTTTTTTTTAATTTTAATTTTTTTTGAAATTTGTTTTGACCAATCTATACACTATGTCATTCTGATGAATTTGATGTGTTTAGTTTTTATGTAACACATGTGGTTTCCGGTATACGCCATATGTAATTTTCCCCTATATAATCTATATAAAAAACCGCTTCACATTTTAAACTTCTTCTCAAATTCCAACAGTGGGATTCAGCTCAAACT
Source organism: Mimachlamys varia (assembly GCA_947623455.1). NCBI lineage: Eukaryota > Metazoa > Mollusca > Bivalvia > Pectinida > Pectinidae > Mimachlamys > Mimachlamys varia. The sequence continues at coordinate 36,810,998 of OX392529.1, forward strand.
TGTCTAAAATGATCGTGGGATAGTCCCGACTAAAGTTTGATATTTTTGAATTGATTCAAAATCCAAGATGGCCGCTATGACGTCATACTTTAAAATGTTAAAATGGCTATATCTCAATAACTGTTTAATGTTCAGATGTTTCAAAGGTATATTATTGTAGAATACATCTGGGGACAACTTTTTTCTTCTATAAGTTATAACAAAATATGTCTCGTAAAAAAGCGGGGCAGAGGTCAAAGTTAATCTATTTTTAGAAATTTTTCATTTTTCATTATTTGTGAAAACTTTTTCTACAGATCAATAGAGTATGACATTCCGATGATATTGATACCTTCGGTGTCTTGATAGCACTTCCGGTTAAGGTATTACGCCATTGTGAACATTTCTCTATATATTCTATGTTAAAAACCATTTCACATTTTAAACTTCTTCTCAAATTCCACCAGTGGGATTCAGCTCAAACATGTCTAAAATGATCGTGGGATAGTCCCGACTAAAGTTTGATATTTTTAAATTGATTCAAAATCCAAGATGACCGCAATGACGTCATACTTTAAAATGTTTAAATGGCTATATCTCAATAACCGTTTAATGTTCAGATGTTTCAAAGGTATATTATTGTAGATTACATCTGGGGACAATTTTTTTCTTCTATAAGTTATAACAAAATATGTCTCGCAAAAAAGCGGGGCAGAGGTCAAAGTTAATCTATTTTTAGAAATTTTTCATTTTTCATTATTTGTGAAAACTTTTTCTACAGATCAATAGAGTATGACATTCCGATGATATTGATACCTTCGGTGTCTTGATAGCACTTCCGGTTAAGGTATTACGCCATTGTGAACATTTCTCTATATATTCTATGTTAAAAACCATTTCACATTTTAAACTTCTTCTCAAATTCCACCAGTGGGATTCAGCTCAAACTTGTCTAAAATGATCGTGGGATAGTCCCGACTAAAGTTTGATATTTTTAAATTGATTCAAAATCCAAGATGGCCGCTATGACGTCATACTTTAAAAAGGTTAAAATGGCTATATCTCAATAACCGTTTAATGTCCAGATGTTTCAAAGGTATATAATTGTAGATTGCATCTGGGGAAATATTTCTTGTTCTACAAGTTATTACAAAATATGTCTCGTAAAACAGCGCAGCAGAGGTCAAAGTTAACCTATTTTTAGAAATTTTTCATTTTTCATTATTTTTTAAAACTTTTTCTACTGATCAATAGAGTATGTCATTCCGATGATATTGATACCTTCGGTGTCTTGATACCACTTCCGGTTAAGGTATTACGCCGTTTTGCATTTTCCCCTATATAATCTATATAAAAAACCGTAATTTTGGAATTCTCCTGTGTTTTCTTTATACTCCTTGGCAACAGTAAATAAAAAGTTGCATATACACACATCCCGATCGACTGTTATTCCGGTTACTAATTGTATGTAGATAGTTTTCATAGATAAAGCAGATCTTATTGTACGTCTAAGGATATTCGTACATTTAGTTGGTAACTTTTTATACAGTTTTATATTGTACAGTGCAATATGATCTTTAGGCCTATCGTTGCTACGACGGCCGATCACAGCTGGACCGATAGAATGAAAGTTGATGGCTAACGCGAAACTTATTGTATTTCATGAAACTAAATTCATATCTGGTATTGTTTGATATTATACTATATTATCTCATCAATCTAAACATAACAAAGTCATCGCAAACGTTTAAAAAAAAACAACAAAATAAGTCTACATGTCAGCCAGTACAAACATACCCGCGGGTCACTGTAAACATTGTGACGTCATCGGAATGTATAACTTGCAACACTGTATCTTTTTTTGAATACACTAATGAGCGACAGAATGAGGAGCAGCATTAACTTCCATGCGTACATGACAAAGGCTTCAAGGGGCATTTTATGAGGAGTTTACTGGCATATTAGCTCGCTACAGGCGTCTGCTTCGGACAACTGGAAATTTACATGTCAAACCAGTGAAATGGTACGGGAACACCCTCTGACTTTTGACCCCATATCAATCCGCCATCACACATCAAAATCTACCAAAAGTATACATTTTTGTAAAGTTAAATATCTGTAGATTTCATTCAATGCAGAATATGTCAACAATTATCTATCTAGATTACTCAGAATCACTGTACTTAACCAGAACAAATTTTCAGTAGGGACTACAAACGTATGAAACACGCCGTGATAGGCTCATTTAGTTGTGCGAGTCCTTAATAGTGTAAAATACGGTCTTTGTTAGTGAATTAACGGATGCGCAGTATTACTAGCCGCTTTGGCTCAAATGGTAAGGCTATTGTTCATTACGATAGAGACCCGGGTTCGATTCCTGGGCGGAACACTCAGCAGCACTTTTTTTTTTAATTTCTTCTTTTTTTCGTTGTAATACATCTATACACGTTATTATCGAGACATCGTAGCAGAAATATCTCATTTGATTATCGGGACATGTTTAAACAAATCTCATTTGATTGTCGGAACATATGAAACTGGAGGAGAGATTTTCCCATTGTCGGGACAAGTGCTTTTACGACCGGAAGATACTGAAAATCTGTTAACATTTGATAATTGGGACATACATTTCTCAGCAAATATATATATCACTATCTGATCATTTTGTGCGCTTTAAACGAACCGTAATTAGGGCTTAAACTGAGGAAATGTAGTGGTATTATTGGCTTAACAAAACCTTTTTAACGACTTTGAAAAGCTTTTCAAATGCTTACACTTAATTTTGCATTGACCAGCTTTCAGCGGGCATTCATATTACCTTTGAATGCAAACTTAACGCAGTTCAATACTCATACTTACCATTTTAAGAATCTGTTCATCCCATCAAATTTTAAATTAATTGATCCTGAGATAGTCCCGATAAAAGTGTGCAATTTTAAAGTTGATTCAAAATCCAACAGAAATGATATAGATTATAGGTGAAAAGCCCATCAAATTGTTAGCCAACAATTTCTAGTTTATTTTATGTTCTTTTAACAGTCATTTAAGGACAGAACAAAATCAACAGGTTTCTGATTTCCATGGGTTAAGTAACTGCCAAAGCAAGATCTTCCCACAGAGGATATTAGTTTGTAGTAAGTGTACCTCAAAATATGTTATGTTAACTAATGCATTCAGCAAGGTGGGCTAAACAAGTTTGATGGAGCATCTTGTTTAACATAACAAAATACGTATTTGACAGAAGCAGATATAATAGCTAGGAGAATCAAAGTTTGAGCTGTGGTTAGATCAGTGGTCTGTTCTATAACAGTGCTTGCTCAAGGGATCTGACACAGAAAATCACTCAATTCTTCTGAATATAGCTGCAAATTACTTTTGTGTATTCAAACTTTTTATTCACCCTTTAATATAAGTGAATAACTGCACCACTCCTTTAAATCGTGCTCAACTCAATACTCTACAAGTTGCATTGTTAGTTGTGTGGAAATTTTTGTTTATTTCCCTTTCATATATCTCTGCAAATATACCAACAGTTTGGAAGCCGACTAAGCGAAAAATTACACACACAAAAATATCCATTTTTTTTCAAAAGTAAATATGTACCTCATAAAATCTAGTGATCTATTATGTCAGTATGTTCAGTTTGTGGGGAAATAAAATTTCATGACCTTGGTCATTTTGATGAGGTCAAATTTGTTTAAAATATCTTAACCAAAGAAAACTGGACAAATAAATCAGATGGATAAATGTTTACAGACACTGAAAGGTCGAATGTTCATTGTTACGACCAGGAATGATATAAAAATCCATTTGATACAGTAAAATTGACAGTCAGCCAGGAGTCAGATATATATAGAGGAAAGGCAGACAGATGGATGCAAAAGTTTCCACTGCCTGTAAAGGTCACTGAAACACTCTAACTGCAGAAGTAAACAGGTTTTTTTATCATTTTAACAGAAAATTAGATGAGGTCCTAATATACCTCACAGAATAACTGAAAAGTTTGCAGCCAAATACAGTATAACTTGTCTCAACCGGCCCCTGTCTAATCTGAATCTATTTCAACCTTACAGGTTTGTCCCAGGAGCATTTCCCTATGAACTCATATCAAACCTCTACAAACCTGCAATAATGTTGGTCCAAATGACATCTGATTTAGACAAGTTACACTGTATTTTGTGATTTCATTTCATTTACGATATTTTTGAGTCCCACAAATGAATCTTAAATCCATTTCTTAGACAAACTAGTGGGAAAATGTCAACAGGGTGAATAAAGCTGCAAACATTGAATATGATAATAGAAAGTTGTGCAATATATTAATGTAGATTATAGACTAATCTATTTAATGGGTTAACAGGCATTCCATCAGAGTTCATGGACAACTATCGGTACAGACACATGTACGACATTAGTACCACTTACAGTGGCACTGGGCTGTGTATAGTCTAGGGATCTGTCAACATCCATTAGCAAATGGTGCACACCGAGTGCTGCCTTTGATCCGATAATACACTGCCAATCGAAGGCAAGTTTATGGCCGTAACTCAGGCAGAAATCATTGAAGCAGATCTTGATGCAGAATAGATGTAATCTATTTGTGAGGTTTTGATTCCTAACACCATCAAACGCTGCAGTGAAAGTGCAGACATGCAGCACAGATTTGCCAATATCAATCAATCTCTTCAAAAAGAAACAAATTATATTTTTTCAGGAAAATTTTTTAAAAAATGCAGAAAATTAGAAACATTGTATCAGCTGATCTGGTGAAGTAATCATTAATGTATTTTGCTAATTTGTTACATTTATGGTGTTAATTGGTGTTGAGGCTCCAGCTCTAACATTATCGTCTAGCTCACTACTTATGCTGTAGGCCAGTTTAGCAGTTGTTTAGTGTGATGACAGGAGATGCGAGGCCTAAAGGGCCTGTATACGTGTCCCTGGCTGTCATGGTTTGTAGTTGGTATGTGTATGGAGAGGTGAACTCTAGGTTAATGTAGAACAGAACAAGCACTGCTGAAGGAACAGAATGCGTCTAGGAGATTACTGTCAATCCACACCTAGATCCCTTAGTCTTCTCTTTATCACGATTAGGAAGTTAATCTTTCTTTTACAAACAGCACAGTGGACCCAGACATTATGCTGAGTCTATGTTCTTGTTTAAAAAGTATATGTTTAATGAACTTTAAATGTTCTGACTACATCTTATTTGACTAACAGTCTTATTTATGACAGTGACATTACCATCCAGTCACATCATGTTACTGCATGATTCCATGCACAGTTTTCCTTTAGCTTTCAGAAGAACACTGCAGTGTGTATTAGGGCTTTTCAAGTTATAATCCATGTTCGACCCCAGTCCCCCTACCAAACACCCCCACCCCCCCACTCCCATGCCTAGTTCAGCAGATTAAGTGTCTTACACTCCTACATCATATCACTTAACCAGTATCCCTACTGCCTGCCTCAGGTACCAGACATTTGAAAGGTCAGCACTAACATTGATATACAGTACATTATGTATTCACAATTTCTTATAAATTGAGGTCAGATATTTAGTATGACAGTTTGAGTAATATTGCCAAAGTTTCAATTCAATTGGATAATTATAACACTGTGAAAAGTGGACTTTATCGCAAATCTAGACGTGGACTGACAGCCTTGGCCGCCGGAAAAACAACACCTTAGTCTCGCTTTCCTCGAATATTGTCGGAGACCAGACAAAAATCAACATTTTACAGCCTACCCATGTACATGTTCCGGCTTCTATACTTATCATTGAAAAGAAATTAAGAAAACATTGATCAATATTGTATGTACTCTTGTAAATGTGAAGACATATGATGGGACCAGCCTACACCCACCCACCATTACGAGATTATAGATGGGTCTGTGTGTAGGGTGATAACCTTTGCCACATCAATTGTTACAGCAGCTGACTTCCCTGTGGTGTATGTTATATCTATATGTCCATCTCACTAACGATGTGTTTATCTTGGAAATATTACAGCTATACTCTGACAAGGAAGAGAACTGGAGGTTTAATGTTTCACCATTGTACTGCCAATATACGGTGTACCTATGCTCTAACTTTACATGGTCGACATGTATATGCTGCTGAAGATTCAATTCATTAAAATAAACTTCTTTTTTTTTTAAAACAATTATGAAAAAACTAATCCAACTTAATATATTAATCACTTTTGTTGGCACAGATGAAACCGGAGTACCTGGAGAAAACCCACATGGTCAGGCACTCGGGTGACCCATACTTTTTCGTGTCCGGTCAGGGAATCAAACCCTGGCCGTCTTGGTGAAGTGAAGTGTGCTTTCCACTGCACCAACCAACCACCCCAATTCATTATTGTTAACAAGAAATTTTGCATTAAATTTTTATATTAATATTACACTGAACAATAAATCAACAATAACACATCTAGCTGTACATGACAGAAGAAATATTGCACAGGCAGAACTTTGGTAACAGGAAACTATTTGGAAAACATATTTAATTAATTTACCCTTATGAAAGCTCATTTAAGAACTCTTCCAATTTAAAGGCAAAAGAAGACCATTATGGAATTTCAGGAGTGAGTGAGTATAAAAAAGCTACACTGGGAAAATTAGTGAGGTTATTTTAATTTTCAAGTACAGATTCTTTTGTCTGGATATATGTATTTTTGATTCTAGATAAATTATAAAAAAAAACATTGATTGGCTAGTTTACTATCCCTTTAAACAGAAACATATACAGGGTTTGTCTTACCGTATTCGACCTAATCAGTCACCCACCCCTATCAGCACACCCATCCTTTTATCAGGGGAGAGGATGAGTTGCTAATTACATCTGACAAAAAGTTTCTTACCTCACTGATTCATTAGTCTTTTGCCAAAAGACATTTTGTTCCAGCAAAACTAAAACATTTTTATGGATTTCTATGATTCAAAAGGATACTTTTCCCTGTAAATGTCATTTTTTGAGAGTGCCCCTTTTATACTTTTGTAAGTGCACAGTGCATTTATTTAGGTAGAATACTGTATGTAACTTACAGTATGTCCTACAATACACATCTGTTTAACAAGTTAGTCAAGGATGTCTACTGAGACCAGATATGTCATGTTCCACTCAGATGCATTGTGTGGGAAAGCATCTCGTTAAACATTCTCAAAATAAATCTCACTATATTCCAAATAAAACTGACACAACTGTTTCCAAAAATAAGATTTTAAGTGTAGTTTATTGACTGACCATATTAAAATTTTAACCAAAGTGCGTCACGAATATCACAATACTTGTTGAAATGATTATTTATAATTATTGGCTGAAAAATTGTAACACTTCTGGGATTTCTTTTCCAAGCTTTATGATTTATGATCTCAATCAGGATTTATTCGAACATTTAAAACAACTAAATTACTTTTCTGGCTGCGGATATTAATCAAGGATTAGTCTCCAATTAAGTTAGTGACATCTCTAATCCAAGTTGTTTTCAGTTTGATACACTAAGTCTCTAGTCTCTTAATGGATCATCTAAATAGGCAAATTATGTTGGATATTAAAACAACAGAAAACAATAAAGTATGGCACAAACATTATCATGTATTATACCAAAATGTTTGTGGTCACATGAACTTTCTTAATATATTCAATCATAAGCTGTACATGATAAGACATTTTTGAATAAAATGACTTCGTTGCAAGATGCAGCATGGGATAATTTTAAGTTACACAATATATAAAACCAAAAAACAATAATGTCCCTGTATTTTCTACTTTCTAGAGTATAAAGCACACAATAGGGACATTTGTTTGACTGGATATGGCTTTTTCAAAGCTTACACATCGATTCTGTTTTGAATTAACAAACACCTTGGCAAATTACATGTCAAAAGCAATGTCCATGGTGAGCCATGATACATACCAACAATTCTGTTAAATTTGCCCGAAATAGTGATTAATAAGCTTTTCTCTCATTTCTAGGTGTGTAATACTGGCCTGTCTAGGGCAATACACATATGATTGCTGTGGTTGTATTACACACCTACCCTTGCAATACAGCCACCGCGTGACGTCACAATGGCGCAACAATGTCGTGACGTCACGAGTTCGGTAAAATCTGATGCCGAAAAAAGAAAAATGGCGACGTGATGAAATTAAAACCTTTCACGATATTTTAACCGTGAACATTCGAAAGCTGTGCTCATTTTTTCTGTGAAACTACGTTTGCAAATATGGGGTATGCTCAATCTCGCTGCATCATTTGTTTTCGTCAAAAAAAATCAAGGAAAAATTTGATATTTTCAAAATGGTGGCCAGTCAAAAGTATTTTCATGGTTTTTGAGCTTATTCAGGTAGTTGAAATGAGAGAAAAATACTCTTTCATGACCAAAGGTGTAAGATAGGGAAATTCCACCCTCGGGATTTTCAAATTTGGCAAAACCCTCGGCAAAGCCTCGGGTTTTACCAAATTTAAAAACCCCTCGGGTGGAATTTCCCTATCTTACACCTCTGGTCATGAAAGAGTCTTATAGTACAATATCTATAGGTATGCTATATAGATGACCCTTCAGACCTGTTAGACAATAGAGCTTATTTAGAATTTGTCAAAATACAATTTAAAAGTTGCTACTTTTCAGGGGACATCACACAATACATATTGTATATCCTTAAACTTGGACGAAGGCTTTGTATCCATTATCTAACTATTGGTAATGACACTTTTAGATATGTTTTTAGGACAACAGTTCTTGTTTTAGTTCGTATCATTTGTCCCTGTTTTGACAAGAGATAGTATGTACATGTTCTGGCTTGAGCCAGTTCTAGCTGTCTTAATGTTTTGGCTCAATCGGTGCTTTTTTTTAAATTGTGGACACATACATGTATTTTGTCTAGGGATTCGTGCCAAGACTCTCTTTTGGCTGTAGAAATATTCCTTACGACTGGAGACACTAGTCCTGCAAGATATTCATGAATAATTTGCAAATAATTAAGTAATTAATTCATGAATAGTTCATGAACATTAAATTGAAGGTTCATGAAAAGGAAAATAAAAAAAACATTTGAAAGAGGACCTTATTTTGACTCAGGACCCCGAGTGTTTATTGTGGCAGGGGACATAAGCCCCTTTTTTAATCTCTCCACAATAGCCTTATTTTGACTGAGGACTATGTCTGTTGTGGCTGGGGACCATTAGCTCCTTATTTTGACTGAGGACTATGTCTGTTGTGGCTGGGACATAAGCCCCTTTTTTAATCTCTCCACAATAGCCTTATTTTGACTGAGGACTATGTCTGTTGTGGCTGGGGACCATTAGCTCCTTATTTTGACTGAGGACTATGTCTGTTGTGGCTGGGACATTAGCCCCTTTTTTAATCTCTCGACAATAGCCTTATTTTGACTGAGGACTATGTCTGTTGTGGCTGGGACATTAGCCCCTTTTTTAATCTCACCACAATAGCCTTATTTTGACTGAGGACTATGTCTGTTGTGGCTGGGACATTAGCCCCTTTTTCAATCTCTCCACAATAGCCTTATTTTGACTGAGGACTATGTCTGTTGTGGCTGGGGACCATTAGCTCCTTATTTTGACTGAGGACTATGTCTGTTGTGGCTGGGACATTAGCCCCTTTTTTAATCTCTCGACAATAGCCTTATTTTGACTGAGGACTATGTCTGTTGTGGCAGGGGACCATAAGCCCCTTTTTTAAACTCTCCACAATAGCCTTATTTTGACTGAGGACTATGTCTGTTGTGGCAGGGGACCATAAGCCCCTTTTTTAATCTCACCACAATAGCCTTATTTTGACTGAGGACTATGTCTGTTGTGGCTGGGACATTAGCCCCTTTTTTAATCTCACCACAATAGCCTTATTTTGACTGAGGACTATGTCTGTTGTGGCTGGGACATTAGCCCCTTTTTTAATCTCACCACAATAGCCTTATTTTGACTGAGGACTATGTCTGTTGTGGCTGGGACATTAGCCCTTTTTTTAATCTCTCCACAATAGCCTTATTTTGACTGAGGACTATGTCTGTTGTGGCTGGGGACATTAGCCCCTTTTTAAACTCTCCACAATAGCCTTATTTTGACTGAGGACTTAGTATATTTTGGCTGGAGACAGAGACACTAGTTCCTGTTTGGTTTGGCACATCCACCATTTTGGCTGGGGACCCTACACCAGGGCAACAGGATATAACACGGACAATAATAATACACTCGGAGAGATAAATATCAACATTCATTAATTTCAATTATTTCACAGATTGACAGACAAATGGCCAAACAAACAAAAGGAGTGACAACACAGCAAATGTGTGTAGTACTTCAGCCACAACAACAAACGAGCGTATAGTAACGCTATCCTGATAATAGGGCGAAGGCGGTAATGATAGGAATGGTTAATGCAAAACAAATCATTGTCAGTCACTTGAGTAACATAATGGTATGATATACGGCCACCTAATACACAACAGTTATCCTACTGGGTCTAATGATTCGGTATAGTTCCCGCCAATCACGCAATACAAGCATTTAACATGGTGCTACCCTATATTTTGAAGTTCACTGAAAAAAAAAATTAAAAATGCTAAAAGAATCCAAACAGCTTAAAACCAGGAAATTATTGTGAGTTTGTAAAACAAGAGGCCCAACGGGCCTTAACGGTCATCTGACTACCAATTGTAAAATCACTATGAAAATACGTGTAGTCATTAAATCAAGTTATAATATGCCTGTATAGATTGCCAAGTTCAAGATAGTGGCCTTCTTGGATTTCTGATGGGCTTGAAAAATAACAACACTTTGTTGGGACCATCTCAGGATATCATTTCTGGCAAGTTTCAGCTCAATTCCACTGGTAGAATTTGAGAAGTTTAGAATGTGTTTTCAAAATGGCCGCTGTGGAGGCCATCTTGGATTTTTGACTACACGAAAAATAACAACAGTTTCGTTTTGGCCCCAGTGACCTTGAATGAAAGTCAAGGTCATTTCTTTGAACAAACTTGGTAGCCCTTTATCCCAGCATGCCACAGGCCCAATATTAGATCTCTGGGCCTTTTGGTTATTCAGAAGAAGTTGTTTAAAGATTATGACCGTTTTGGTCCCTGTGACCTTGAATGAAAGTCAAGATCATTTCTTTGAACAAACTTGGTAGCCCTTTATCCCAGCATGCCACAGGCCCAATATCAGGTCTCTGGGCCTTTTGGTTATTCAGAAGAAGTTGTTTAAAGATTATGACCGTTTTGGCCCCAGTGACCTTGAATGAAAGTCAAGGTCATTTCTTTGAACAAACTTGGTAGCCCTTTATCCCAGCATGCCACAGGCCCAATATTAGGTATCTGGGCCTTTTGGTTATTCAGAAAAAATGTTTAAAGATTATGACCGTTTTGGCCCCAGTGACCTTGAATGAAAGTCAAGGTCATTTCTTTGAACAAACTTGGTAGCCCTTTATCCCAGCATGCCACAGGCCCAATATTAGATCTCTGGGCCTTTTGGTTATTCAGAAGAAAATGTTTAAAGATTATGACCGTTTTGGCCCCAGTTGACCTTGAATGAAAGTCAAGGTCATTTCTTTGAACAAACTTGGTAGCCCTTTATCCCAGCATGCCACAGGCCCAATATCAGGTCTCTGGGCCTTTTGGTTATTCAGAAGAAGTTGTTTAAAGATTATGACCGTTTTGGCCCCTGTGACCTTGAATGAAAGTCAAGGTCATTTCTTTGAACAAACTTGGTAGCCCTTTATCCCAGCATGCCACAGGCCCAATATTAGGTCTCTGTGCCTTTTGGTTATTCAGAAGAAGTCGTTTAAAAATTATGACCGTTTTGTCCCCTGTGACCTTGAATGAAGGTCAAGGTCATTTCTTTGAACAAACTTGGTAGCCCTTTATCTCAGCATAACACAGGACCAATATCAGGTCTCTGGGCCTTTTGGTTATTCAGAAGAAGTTGTTTAAAAAGATTTTGACCTTTTTGGCCCCTGTGACCTTGAATGAAGGTCAAGGTCATTTGTTTGAACAAACTTGGTACCCCTTTATCCCAGCATGCCACAGGCCCAATATTAGATCTCTGGGCCTTTTGGTTATTCAGAAGAAGTCGTTCAAAGATTTTGACCTTTATGGCCCCTGTGACCTTGAAAGTAGGTCAAGGTCATTGATATGAGGTAACTTTGTAGCACTCCATTCCAGGTACCTACTGGCCAAATATGATCACCCTTGGCCTTTTGGTTAGTGAGGAGAAGATTGTCAAACGTTTTTTTACATATCTGACCCCTGTGACCTTGAAAGTTAGTCAAGGTCATTGATATGAGGAAACTTTGTAGCACTCTTTCCCAGATACCTACTGGCCAAATATGATCACCCATGGCCTATTGGTTAGTGAGGAAAAGATTGTCAAATGCTTTTTTACATATTTGACCCCTGTGACCTTGAAAGTTAGTCAAGGTCATCGATATGAGGAAACTTTGTAGCACTCTATCCCAGGTGCCTACTGGCCAAATATCATTACCCTAGACCTTTTGGTTACTGAGAAGAAGATTGTTAAAGGTTTTTACATATTTGACCCCTGTGACCTTGAAAACAGGTCAAGGTCATTGAAATGAGGAAACTTTGTAGCACTCAATCCCAGGTGCCTACTGGCCAAATATCAGCACCTAGAGCCTTTTGGTTACTAAGAAGAAGATTGTTAAAGGAAAAGTTTACGGACGGCGGACGGCGGACGGCGCACGACGACGGACGAAGCATGATGGCAATAGGTCATCTTGACCCTTCGGGTCAGATGACCTAAAAAAGTTACATTAAGTATTTCTGTACTGAGGTTATGAAGCTAAAGGCAAAAATGGTACTGTCCTTTGGTTCTACAATTCAAATATTGAGGCGATCTGCCGCGAGCAATCAAACAAATGTATACAAATTGTTGTAAACTTTTATCCTGTTGACGTTTTCAATTTCCTTTAATTTCCTCTATCCATCATGTAATTTCCTCCTCTCTCTTAAAACATGTCCTCAATATTGACTGACTGGATAATCACACAGGCACTTAGCAATGTTCTCCTTGTCTCCGTCTGGGTCTGGCTAATTCCAATGTCTATTGACAGAACTTATCATTGTACTTGAATTTAAAGTGAATCATTATTACATCAATAGCGGTAAGTTTCAGATGAATGATTTTCCAATTTGTTATTGATTAATAGTTTTGGGCAATTGTAAGTTAATTTCCACTTTGAAATAGCATATTAACTAAAGTAAATCAAACTGCACCTGACACTTAGGTACTGGAATGATAATCATTTAGAGACATTCGACTGGGTCGACCACAACTTATCAGCTAGCTCAATAAGGTAGAGGATCTGTCTAAGGGCTCTTGATTCCAATTGGTGCATTTTTTTCGTTCTGCTGTTACTTTGATGCCAATAAAATATACCCACAGAGAGTGGTATATATCGGTAGTCTGTTTATTTTGGTGGGTTTAACAGTTTGTTAAGAAAGACGGGAGGAATGACTAGCAAAACTGGATTAGGTCAATCACTGGTGATCAGAAAGCTCAATAGGTTACATGTGTTTATCTGTAGAGTTTGAAGGGGTCCCAGGTGAGGTTTGAACCTAGTTCTGGCCGCTGCATGTTACAATCATTTTAAATGCATAGATATAACTATACCTTAAGTCTGTTTACCTTAATTAAGTCTGCATTATATAGAACATTAGATGATGTATCAACATCAGTTAACTGCTGCCAAGTATGTGTTAGGTAATCTACTTCGGCTAAAATGGAGCTCCGACCCGACTGGGACACTGTTTAACTTTAATGAGTTAGGTGGTACAGCATTACTTATATTTCAATAGATCATAGTGATATTGGGTGACATCATTAGTACAGGTGAAAATCAAATGTGCAGGTGCTGAATACACCAATAGGATATGTGTACTTCAGAATAAGTACAGACTATACTTTTTCATTATAGTTTTTGATGATGTGTTAAAACACTAGCTTCTATATACAATGCACTCCTCTTTATATCATGTTGCATTTGTCAGACAAAAACATGATATTAACAGGAATGTGACATTAAGAGAAACATGTTTTTTCCACTAAATCTAGTGCATTTCCAATCTCTATAACTAAAAGTAAGCTATTCAATGTACATTAGAAGATGTTTCATTATAAAGATAACATTATTTCTATTAAAAATCATTTTTTGGGTTATTTTTATTTTCTATGTAACATTTTGTACAAGTTGTATCTGAAATCAATGGAAATGACATCATTTTCTGTATTAAGAGGAATTCACCTCAATATACATGATATTAACCAAATAAAATTACATAGATTATATAGAGAGAAAAGTGCTGCTTGGGAAAAACATGATATAAAGAGGAATGTGATACTAACAGGGGTGATATTAAGTGGAGTCCACTGTATCAGAAAGTACATAGTAATTAGATTCAAGCATCAGTAAAGTCTACAGCTCAGGCCTTAGATTCAAGGCCAGAATTTATTTTTTAAAAAACTCCTGTCGGTGGAGCTAAAGAATATCAAAGTAGATCGACTTGAGCAAATTTTGGGTTACCAAAAATAAAACCACACAATTTCACCATATCCTGCCATCTGTATCAACTGAAAAGGTCTGATTAATGTCTTAATTCTATTTTGTTTAATACTAATTTTGCTGTATACATACATGTATGTGTAACTGTGGTATTAATATCAATACTAGGTTTATCCTACTGCTGGTACATTTTGTACAAACAGAACTGGTATATAAAACAGCACACTGTAAAGGATAGATCTCATACTGTACTATCTAGCTGGTGCACTATTGTACAAACACCATTCTCCTACACTGGTCAGATCTATGTCTGGACTGTCCAGTATGGTCAACTTACATTACAGCCAACATAAACAAACATTTCACTTTAACTCCAAACGGCCTAGTATTTGTTTCAACAATTAAGGAGCAAGATTAAATCTTACAGCAAAATGGACTTTTTTTTAGTTCCAATATATTTGAAAATCTATTTTGGGGGGTAAAATGCAAGTCAATTTGTGGTTACAAAGCTAATCATACATTATGAACAAGCCCCAGACATATAGATGGTAGAAATCTGACGCCTGGACGAAGATGAAAAGTTTATTTACAGGCTTGCCTGTATAACTGCCATTGATTTTGTTACCAATTGCTCACTGTCACAACACAGTTGAGTAATCTTCAGCTCACACAGAGGCTGAACAGACTCTAACATCAATGCCTGTTGCCCGATATCTCAGGCAGCATTGGTGTTCTGGCCGATATCCCAGGCAGCATTGGTGTTCTGACCGTCTGCTCCTTGCCCCGACATAGGTTAACACTAGTGTCCGTTTTCTTACTTGACATTGACAATGTCATATATCACCAGAAATATTGACTTGTTGATGAACATCTCCAGCGTATTTATACCATTATACAGCGAACTGTCTGCCTAATCTGTTTAGGCTATTATTTACATAAATGTCCACTAATTATTCAATCCATAGAGGCATAGGAATGAACAGTCTTCATTTGCCTAATTGGTATTTTCTTGTAATGATGTATAAAAGCATGGCTGACCAGTGCTGTCTTGATCCTGATGTAAGCTACATGTACTCATAATATGGAAATGCCTAAAGACTGGTCAAGTTTATGTGTACTAGCTATTATCAAATTAACTTTCCGTAAACTTGTCAGTTGTATAATAAACCTTAAGACTGGTCAAGTTTATGCATACTATTATCATATTAGCTTTCCATGAATTTGTCATTTGTATAATTAATAATAATAATTTACTTAACCCCAAGTCAATGATTCTTGTTTGTTCAGAATTTCAGACCATAGTTTGGCAATCATTGATAGAGTATTAAACTATACAGTCAAACCTCATTATCTTGAACTTGTATAACTTGAAGACCCCCTTTAATTCATTCAATGTATTTCTTTAAATGCCCAATATATGTAACTTTAGGACATTTTTTGTGATTCTGAAAAAAATCCAGTTGATACCCATGCAAAAACAAGCCTAAAACTTGAGCGGTAACTAACAAGAAACTCGTGACAGAAAAATCCAAAGAATTGACAATAATTCAGATGTGGCCCACTTCAACAATAAGCTGAAGTAAGAAGACAGCTCAAAATGGACGCATGTTTACGAATACCAAGTTTCAACTGCTGCTGTACCGGTAACCACATAAGAATTCATGTTGGATATTGCTGATATCAGTTAATCTTAACTAAATCTATAAATATAATAAGTTATTAGGCTTGATTTTTGCTTCAAGTTTTGTCGAAAGTTACGAATACTGGGCCTTTAATCACAGCCAAACTTCACACTTGACATTCTATCTCACTTAACTGGAATACAAGTAAACTTGAAGTTTACCAGGTTCAAATGTATATATACCACAAGTTAAAACATGCAGTCGGAAGACTTTTTGGAAAGCTGATGGCCACTGTTGAAATTTTCTTTCTTCTTTCAATTTATGACTTCCCAGGCTTAGGGTCAAACATTCTAAAGATGCAATATTGTTTGAAGTACCCTGTACAAGAGTGTTGTAGGCCATTACAACAGCTCAATGTCAGTCAGCAGAGACCTAATACTATTAGAATTGTTACCAGAGCATGGCCAGCCATTAGTTTCTTTTTGTACCAAATAGCTAACGAGTTTATAAACAGAAGTTAAACTCCACCATCCTCAAAACATTTTTTTCTCTCTTTAAGTCTCAAAAATATACTTCTCAATCTCTATTTCACAAGTTTATATATATATGCACTCTTTTTTTTAACGAAGTAATGTTTCATAAATAGAAATTCCTCCATCAGCTGTTCTTTGTACAGTGTGTCAACATCTTTAAACGTATCAGAAATGTCCTATTTGTAAATCAAGATATTGGATTTGAGCGCCCGTGTCCCTGTAAGTGCCTCCCCACCCCCGACCTCCCTCCACTAAATGGACTTGCCATAAGACATAAAACACAGCAGACAATAAAACAATAAAGAAGAATGAAACTTCTAGAATTCTTTTCTTTATATATCCTACCGAAGAATTCAAAGTAAGTTCTATTTCTTGTTGAATGTTGAGCTTTAATATTTCAACAAGATTGATCCAAAGAATTGAATTCAACTGTGTCCTCAATTGTTCTGGGAAACAACCTGCTGAATCAGTCTATATACCTTAAACAACTAACGCCATCCCAGAAACAGGACAAAGGAAAAACGAAATCCACGTCATAGACACAGAGTCTTTTCACCCAAAACAAGAAGACACAAATTAGTTTTTATCGCTTTTTAAGCATGAACAAGCCCTTTTAAGATTTGCTCTGCCCATTATTATTCCATTGTTGGCCTAACATCAATAGGAAATTAAACTACATAGGGGAATTTTAAGTTGAAAGGCCAGAAGCAATTAAGATAGGTTTCATTTTTAACATCTGGAAATTGTAGATTTGGGTATCAGTATGGCATTTTTGTTTTTCATTTCACACTTAAAAGGTTTTAACGTTAAGATTGTAGTTATTGAAACCTTTACTCTACTTTTGATATTATCCAGACTGTAGAACCCCCATATGCTCCTGTAAAGTTTCCAGCGAGTAAATGTTGAACACCACCACGGCGTGTATTTACCTGGAAGATTAAGCACAGCTAATGTTACAGTTGTATCTATCTGTGTTTAATGGCATGTAATCTTCACATCCAATAACATCTGGTGCTAAAACACATGATGCCAAGATCTCCGATAAACCAAAATAGGCCGCAAATTTAATTCAATTTTATTTTTATCTTGAAATTTGTTTTTTATACATGATATGTAAATTGAAATTCATGAATTTTCCCATTTTTATGTCGTTTGCATGGTCTCTTCTTAAGGCTTGGTGTTTGCTGTTGTCTTTAAGAATGAAATAAAGTAATAATGTTTTTCATTCATTCTAAGGAATATTGTATCGATATCCTGTGTGTTTAGTAAAATAATGGTTTTGTTTGTAGAACTTTAATGGCCCCACAACAACCAAGGTCATGTGAAGGTTAGTGCTTTAGAGAAACACAACAGCTAAAGTTATATATAAAGATGGGTGCCTAGGGAAACACCAAAGTTAAGGTTAAATAAAGATGGGTGCTGAGGGAAACACTATCAGAAAGATGGAGCAGGAAAGCAATAAAAGAATTGTCCGAAGTGTTGTGATGGGGGTGGCAGATCAATTCTGGTATCTTTGATGTCTCCTCAGCAGAAGAAACAGAACAAAATCCCAAACCTGCTGGGCATCAGTCTGGTTTGTGTTTTATGTTCTATTAACAGCTTTGGTGATTGAATGACATGACAAGGGTTTGGTAGTGGAGGAAAGTCAGAGTTCCTGGAGAAACCCACCAACCTGTGGCCCAGTGGTGGAGGGCTAGTATTAGCAGGATGTCTGACACTTTAACCACTTAGTTACTGCAACCCAGTGGTTGAGGGCTAGTGGTAGCAGGATGTCTGACACTTTAACCACTTAGTTACCGTGACCCAGTGGCGGAGGGCTAGTGGTAGCAGAATGTCAGACACCTTCAACACTTGGGTCATTATGACAGATCGGGCTCTATATAAGTCATCTTTAACATAGAGGAGGCCTATATCTTTTTTCGAATTTGCAAAGGTATGAAATAATGATCTTATCGGCCGATCATTTTGTTTTTAAAAAAATATTCAAATATTGTCAAAAATAAAATAAACTGATTGAAAAGTCACAACACAGTAGACTAGGGCTAGGCTAAACCATATAAATAACATGTCAGGCTTTTAACATTTTGTTTTATGTAACATCATTAAAGTCATCATATTTGTACATGCATTTAAATATTTAACGTTTTCAGAAATTTTGCAATCTGCAATTTTTTTATCTCACTTACAGCATCAAATATTATTTGTATATACACTTCGTCGACATTTGAAGGTGCTGTAAAGCTATTGCTATTAAATACAGTCCAAAGACAAAGGTTAAATATTAATACAATATCTGAAAGTTACATGAGAAACCTTTTATAAATATTACTTATTGAGCATATATCTGCCAATACCGTTAGTAATCCCAGTTGGAGCATTAAAGCTGAACTCTTCTCCCATCAAATGATCTTTTCTTCATACAGATAGTACTTATCATTACTTATGCTGATCTATACAGAAATTGAAATGTTTATCATTTAAACATGATAATGCTTTTCTCATGACCATTACATGCACATCTAAAGATACTTTTCAGAAACAAATCAGTTTTAGCCAACATCTCTTCATAAAGCTGGTTATAAAGTCCAGCAAAATGCATTTACAAATTCAACAGGCTATACAAATTCAACAAGGGAGATTTGAAATTCAAACTTAATTTAAGGGAGACTATATCAATATTTAATGATCAACTTCTGTTTTTTATTGATTTTCATGATCTGACAGAGGCCTTTGTAAGCTCATCCTCATTGACATTTATCATTGCTAACACTATAGAACTGACCTCACTAGATATATATTGACCAGAGTTCAACCATGTAAAGCCTCTGGAGGCTTAACATTAATATACATCCGCGTCCAGTTGCTGCCAAGAGAGGACAGACATTGGGCTGTATGGGCTGAAGGAGCCATTAGTGCCTGTATATGTTCTGTGTCAACATTTCTACTGCTGAAATAATCACTGTTAATAAACATTATGTCACTTTGTTAGATTGACAAACAAATCAATACCCCACATCAGCCACGGTGAGGCTAAATTAGATGATGACACGCTCCGGTGTATATCATTGTAAGGAGCCGCAATGTCCTTCATGATGCTTTACAAACAGACAGAAATACAAGATAAGGTCTGCATTTCCTGACCTCTGATTGGTCAATATGAAGTCATGTGTGAGTCAATATTATACAATTGTAGGTCATTAAATGGTGAATATGTTGTCTTTATCAGTTTTTGCAGGTCATATATCATATTTACCTGTTTGTTTTTTTAGTGTATGCTTTAGCAATAACATAAACCAAATTGATATTCCTAAATGGAATATAAAAGGTCTGGATGGATTATAGATAACCAATCAAATATGTTTTATTCACCGAGTAAGTCACCAATTTCTTTTACCTGATTAGCATACCCAACACTGATCAATTATAAACATCTTTGCAGACAGTAAGGTACCTGCTTGCAATAAACAGCTGTATAATACTTTGTACTTATTTGTGTGCAGTAGATATTTAAAACACTAGATATATGTGTAACAATATATATATGTGTAACAATATATATCTGTGCAACACTAGATATATGTGCAAAAATAGATATCTGAACATTAGATATATGTGTAACAATAGATATCTGAACACTAGATATCTGAACACTAGATATATGTGTAACACTAGATATATGTGTAACAATAGATATCTGAACACTAGATGTATGTGCAACAATAGATATCTGAACATTAGATATATGTGTAACAATAGATATCTGAACACTAGATATATGTGTAACACTAGATGTATGTGTAACACTAGATGTATGTGTAACAATAGATATCTGAACACTAGATATGTGTGTAACAATAGATATCTGAACACTAGATATGTGTGTAACAATAGATATCTGAACACTAGATATGTGTGTAACAATAGATATCTGAACACTAGATGTATGTGTAACAATAGATATCTGAACATTAGATATATGTGTAACAATAGATATCTGAACACTAGATGTATGTGTAACAATAGATATCTGAACACTAGATATATGTGTAACACTAGATATATGTGTAACACTAGATGTATGTGTAACAATAGATATCTGAACACTAGATATCTGTGTTACAATAGATATCTGAACACTAGATATATGTGTAACACTAGATATATGTGTAACACTAGATGTATGTGTAACAATAGATATCTGAACATTAGATATCTGTGTAACAATAGATATATGTGTAACACTAGATATATGTGTAACACTAGATATATGTGTAACACTAGATATATGTGTAACAATAGATATCTGAACACTAGATGTATGTGTAACACTAGATATCTGAACACTAGATGTATGTGTAACAATAGATATCTGAACATTAGATATATGTGTAACACTAGATATATGTGTAACAATAGATATCTGAACATTAGATATCTGTGTAACAATAGATATCTGAACATTAGATATATGTGTAACATTAGATATATGTGTAACAATAGATATCTGAACATTAGATATCTGTGTAACAATAGATATCTGAACATTAGATATATGTGTAACACTAGATGTATGTGTAACAATAGATATCTGAACATTAGATATCTGTGTAACAATAGATATCTGAACATTAGATATATGTGTAACACTAGATGTATGTGTAACAATAGATATCTGAACACTAGATATATGTGTAACAATAGATATCTGAACATTAGATATATGTGTAACACTAGATATATGTGTAACAATAGATATCTGAACACTAGATGTATGTGTAACAATAGATATCTGAACACTACATGTATGTGTAACAATAGATATCTGAACACTAGATATATGTGTAACACTAGATATATGTGTAACAATAGATATCTGAACATTAGATATCTGTGTAACAATAGATATCTGAACACTAGATGTATGTGTAACAATAGATATCTGAACATTAGATATATGTGTAACAATAGATATATGTGTAACAATAGATATATGTGTAACAATAGATATCTGAACATTAGATATATGTGTAACAATAGATATCTGAACACTAGATGTATGTGTAACAATAGATATCTGAACACTAGATATATGTGTAACAATAGATATCTGAACACTAGATGTATGTGTAACAATAGATATCTGAACACTAGATATATGTGTAACAATAGATATCTGAACATTAGATATCTGTGTAACAATAGATATCTGAACACTAGATATATGTGTAACAATAGATATCTGAACATTACATATCTGTGTAACAATAGATATCTGAACAATATATATCTGTGTAACACTAGATATATGTGTAACAATAGATATCTGAACACTAGATGTATGTGTAACACTAGATATCTGAACATTAGATATATGTGTAACAATAGATATCTGAACACTAGATGTATGTGTAACACTAGATATCTGAACATTAGATATCTGTGTAACAATAGATATCTGAACACTAGATGTATGTGTAACAATAGATATCTGAACATTAGATATATGTGTAACAATAGATATCTGAACACTAGATATCTGAACACTAGATATATGTGTAACAATAGATATCTGAACACTAGATATCTGTGTAACAATAGATATCTGAACACTAGATGTATGTGTAACAATAGATATCTGAACACTAGATATCTGTGTAACAATAGATATCTGAACACTAGATATATGTGTAACAATAGATATCTGAACACTAGATATCTGTGTAACAATAGATATCTGAACACTAGATATATGTGTAACAATAGATATCTGAACACTAGATATCTGTGTAACAATAGATATCTGAACATTAGATATCTGTGTAACACTAGATATCTGAACATTAGATACTAGGTACCTGTGTACATTACATACCTGTGTACAATAGATACCTGTGTACAGTAGTTACATGTGTACAGTAGTTACCTGTGTACAGTATATACCTGTGTACAATAGATACCTGTGTACAGTAGATATCTGTGTTAGTAGATACCTGTGTACAGTAGATACCTGTGTACAGTATATATACATGTGTACAGTAGATATATATGTACAATATATACCTGTGTACAGTAGATATATATGTACAGTATATACCTGTGTACAGTATATACCTGTGTACAGTATATAAATGTGTACAGTAGATATATATGTACAATATATACCTGTGTACAGTAGATATATATGTACAGTATATACCTGTGTACAGTATATAAATGTGTACAGTAGATATATATGTACAGTATATACCTGTGTACAGTATTTACCTGTGTACAATATATACCTATGTACAGTATATACCTGTGTACGGTATATACCTGTGTACAGTAGATAATTGTGTACAGTAGATGCCTGTGTACAGTATTTACCTGTGTACAGTATATACCTATGTACGGTATATACCTGTGTACGGTATATACCTGTGTACAGTAGATGCCTGTGTACAGTATTTACATGTATACAGTAGACATTTATATATGTGTAAGGAGACCTATATACAAGATATTGATATGAGGGTATTCAGCTCTTACTTTTCGATATCATTTTTTTCAACTTGATGTACTTTTCCAAATGGCTTCACTAACTGACATTATTCCTATTAACATGCATTTCTCCCGAAAGTTAAGTTATTTAATCATTATTTTATCCCTGACCGAGTTATCTACACAACATGGAAGGTAGAGAGAGCAGAATTTGTAGCATTGATAATAAAACTTAACAGATTAGAGAACGAGAACACTAGATAAGCATATAGATAAATGTTGAGAGGTAAGAAAATGATGGTTGTGCAATGCAACTTAAGGTTCAACAATGCAAGCCCCCTGAATGATGCAGTTTCACTACCCGGAATGGGCCTGATTCAAAGACCTGAATGTTTATATGTACATGTAACAGGTAAAAACAAGTCCAATCTATACTTAGATGACAAAGATAGATTCTGAACCTTGACAAGAGCATTTGAATATAAACTTCCAGGGGGTTGAAATTTAGGGTGCCTATTGCATGTTTTATGGGGCTTGCTGAACTTAGGGTAAAATGCAATTAAAATACAGTACTGTATAAAGTCGAACCTTACGTTAATTGTTGCTGGACTTTTCAGAACCGAAATGAAGTTTTATGTATAACAAGAGGCCAATCTGAAATATTACATTTTACCTAAAGTTTAGTCTAAAATTACGTTGTAAAGAATATCTGCCATTTAACGATCAATAAATGTGTTGTATGACAGCGGACTGTACACATGTGGCAGCCACAACGCGGGGGAGGCAACACGCGCCTAACATACAGGGAAACTTTAGGGAGGGGTATAAAAATAGGTCAAGTTATATTTATATACTCACAATAAGTTCTTTTCTTCAGTTCCACTACCTCCTCCTGTTTAAGCTTACTATTCCTTTTCCCCATGACTGGGACGTTTAAATGTCACCATTCCAAAACCCTGGGGGAAAAACACAAGTCGTCGTCCCAACTATTTCCGATGTCAAAATTGTATGTCGTCTGCTTCTACGGGTTTTAGACGTTTTTTTCTTTGACGAAATAAATATCTCCAATGATGATTGTTGCTACATAGTAACAGTGCAGAGCGTGGATGCTCCCAAAATAACGAGGCTTGGAGAAACCCGATCCCTTTACTCCTAACTTCCACAAAATGATGGCGCGCACACAACGATCGAGAGGGTTGGGGTAAAGAGCAGACGATGGATGTTCAGGACATTGTGCTGTGGCTTTGCATCTGGGAACTCGCCAAGAGGTGCGGTTAGGGCCACGCGAGCTCTCTTACACGAACTGATATTGCAGCTAGAGGTGCAAAAAGGAAAACGCTTACAGCACAGCTTTCAATATAATTCCGTGCTTCAGAAATGTTATTGGCGAGCTTGCATTTTAGGCATCAGTGAACATAAAAAGAATGGAAGAATTTTGTTTACATACATAAAAATCTTTGCCGCACTGCTCTATTGATTTTCGTAATACATGTGGGAATTTTGTCGCTTTCCGAGCGTCTGTACAGAGACGGATAGCACATGAGATTGGGAGGCTGGGATTGAGAATTTATTCCAATAACAGTAACCTGTTACCATAATACATTGCAATGTACGCAACATTGTATCACATTGTAATGTACTCAACATAGTATCACATTGTAATGTACTCAACATAGTATACATCGTAATGTACGCAACATTGTATCACATTGTAATGTACTCAGCATTGTAGCAAGATGCGCAACATTGTAATACATTAGACATTGTTATACATTGGACATTGTAATACATTAGACATTGTAATACATTAGACATTGTAATACATTGGACATTGTAATACATTAGACATTGTAATACATTGGACATTGTAATACATTAGACATTGTAATACATTAGACATTGTAATACATTGGACATTGTAATACATTAGACATTGTAATACATTAGACATTGTAATACGTTGTAATATTCTCAACATTGTATCACATTGTTTGCAATTCATATTTCACATTTTTCAAATAAATTGATATCATTGACTAAGTTTGTTATAGATATTAATGAGATAATAATGATCCACCACGTATCATTACCATTCTATATGTATCATCTATATGTATACTGTATTGTTTATCAGAATAAATCAGTTGTCAAAAAATGTACAAAATTGGAAAATACCCGGTACATTATCTAAACAATCTTAACTAAAGCATAGCATATTAAGTATATGACTGGAATAAGATTGAAGGCACGTTACGTCCTGCTGAAATTCGGTGACCATTATAAAATGTCTGCGACAGAATAATTCAGACGGGCGGACAAACAAATAGGAAACACTCTAGAACTATACTCTCGCTTCCTAGAAGAGACGATAACTTCAATAGCTAGAGGGTAATGGTTTATTGCATCATATGAAAACAACACACTACAGTATAAAGTACAATTTAATTTTTGTGTTGCATTTATTATATGCTCAGTATGACAATTTCTGTATCTGAGAAGACTACATTATTCGGTGGCGTCGTCGGCTGCGTTGTCCGGAAAAAAGGTTTCCATGCGGTAACTTAAGTTCCCTTAGGCCTAACAAACTCAAAACAGGCCTTGCTTGAAATTGCGCTTCAGATATGGAGGTTAAAGATCAAGGTCATTGTTACTATTAATATGTGCGATGCGACGTCCAAACAAAGGTATTTGTGCGTTAAATTCATTTCCCTCTTGCCTATCAAACTCAAACTTCATATTAAAGTGATTTGGTGCTACATAAAAGTCATTGCTTGGGGTGGCTGTTCGTGTCTGAAGGTCACCGAATGAGGTCATTGTCACTATAGAACTGAGGTCAAAACAAAAGCTTCCGTTCGATAACTTGAGTCCCCATTGGCCAGTTTCAAACTTCATACAGGGCTATTTCTCTTCGGGTATGATGGTCAAAGATCAAGGTCACTATTAGGCCTACTATATAAATATGACTGAATTCCAAATGAATGTAAGGGGCAGCGGTGGCCGAGTGGTTAAGGTGTTCCGACATTCTACCACTAGCCCTCCAACTCAGGTTTGCGAGTTCGAACCCCACGTGGGACAGTTGCCATGTACTGACCGAAGGTCGGTGGTTTTTCTCTTGATACCCCGGCTTTCCTCTATCTCCTAAAACTGGCACGTCCTTAAAGGCCCAATATACACAACTTTCGGTAAAACTTGAAGCGAAAATAAAGCCTAATAACTTTTTTATATTTATAGATTTAGTTAAGATTAACTGATACATTTGTATCAGCAATGTTCAAGATTAATTCTTACGCGGTTACCGGTACAGCAGCAGTTGAATCTCGGTATTTGTAAACACGCGTCCATTTTGAACTGTCTTCTAACTTCGGTTTGTTGTTGAAGTGGGCCCCATCTGTATTATTTTCAATTCTTTGGATTTTTCTGTCAAGATTTTCTTATTAGTTACCGCCCAGGTTAACTTATTTTAGGCTTATTTTTGCATGGATATCAACTGGATTTTTTTCAGAATTTTTTCAGAATCACGAAAAATTTCCTGAAGTTACGTTTATTGGGCCTTTAAATGACTCTGACTGTAAAATATGACGTTAAACAAAATAAACCAAACGAATGTTTCCATTCGATAACACGAGTTCCATTGGTATCATCAAACTTAAACTTCATGTAATACTTCCTTACTGTGAAAGTCTGTCCTTGCTTTGGCTCTTCGGGTCCGCCGTCTAAGTAAAGGTTTCTGTTCGGTAACGTCAATGATCATTGGGTCTCTTAGATTCTTGTATATGAAAGAAAATGAAAAGTGTATCAATCTGCCTTGTTATAAACGTTCTACTGTTGGTCACGCGGGCGACACGCCCACTTCTGTGGAATTCGTGTTACTTAGAGGGTCACAGTCACCACCCAGACATTGGAGGATATGTGGAGGAGCGGAATTACAAGTCTAATTCTAATTAGACCGAACCACAAACTGACCAACAAGATCCATTTCTTTGGTACGCTTACAGTCATTGATTATATTGAGTGCAATTTGTGAATGGAGAAAAAGTGCAATGTTGGACAGGAATTCAAACCAGTGAATTCCAAGCTCTAGTCAGACGATTAAACAAGTTGAGCGGCCTGACCTGACTAGATACTGGTAGTTGTCCGCTACACAAGTTTGTTGTTTAATTAGGTGTCCCCTTGGAATGAAGGGAGACATATTGTCTTTAGTATCGGATCTTCTTTTGCTTTTCCCAGTTTTTGCCTGGGTCATAATTTCCAAACGGTTGAAAATATCACGACGAAACTTAAAATATACTTTCACATAGGCCAATGTCCAGTACATTGTCGTAATATCAATGTGACGTTGACCTTGGTGAATTTTCCCAATAATTCTTGTCCGGGCGATAACCTTTGAGCCGTGTAAGATATACTGACGTTTTTCAGTATACCTGCATTGTCCATAGACGATGTACAGTGCACAGTCACTTGGCCATTTTGGCCTTCCCCCAAAGGTCAAAGGTAAAAATAACCTGATTATTCCAAACATTCCAGGGTGTACGCAAAAGTGACGCCATTGACCCGTCACTGTTATATTGTTGATATCATAGTGCTTTAACATCATTAGTAATACTTGTGTTTAACTATTCTAGTATTCAGTTATTACCTCCTTTTCATACATTTATTTCCAAATGCTACTGTCTGTGATAACTTATATATATTTGCTGATGTCTTTTCTTTTCTTATTTAGCATTTAACTTAGGTAAAGTTTCTAATTTCTGTGATATCTAATGTTACTCATCTTGCTTTACCTGTATGTTTGTTATCCATGTCTTGTTATCTATTAGTTTGTATCATTTAGTTTGTCGCAATAATAATGTGTTAATGATTATTGTTTTAAATATGCAACTTTAAATAAAAATTCTTGTATCTTGTATATTGTACTTTCTAATTATAGATGACTTCGTAACAATAATTTACCAAACCTCGGATGAAAATTCAAGCTCATATTTGAGTCAGGCGTCCGTTGACCAAACCTCAAGGTCAAAGGATAAAAAAATGTCAAGATTTAAAATTTTATATTCCTTAACTGCTAAACATTTTGTTATAATATTATGAGAGTCAGATAACATAATGGGGTCTTTCCTGCCTATCCGCTTTAATTTTGTTTGCTATAATGACAACATTGAAAACACTATCCCTGCATCATCTAACTAGGGGTATTGAGTTCTGCTGTACTGCTCCCCATTATAAACAGAAACTATTCACGTATATGTATGCATCTCATAACTAAGCAGGAGGCAGTTCCTTTATTAAGTCAAATACGTTCTAAAGTATTCCGATGAACTGTATTTTGAGGAAAGCTTTGTCTGAGCCTAAGTTTAAAGGCCCAAAATACGTAACTTCGGGGAATTTTGCGTGATTCTGAAAAAATCTTGACAGTTTCTTGTCAGTTACCGCTCACGTTTACTTCGTTTTAGGCTTATTTTTACATGGTTATCAATTGGATTTTTTTTCAGAATTTTTCAGATTGACGAAAAATTTCCTGAAGTTACGTATATTGGGCCTTTAAAGGGTGGGTGGAGGTCATACTTTTTTGTTCACTAAAACATTTCTAGTTATGAACGAAATATGTTTCATGTCACATGACTGGATAATATACAGATAAATAGAAAAGTTAGAGTCATAAAATGGAGGAGCAAATTAAAGATATTACAAAAATCTGTTATCGTCCTTTTGAACAACTTTCTACTTCATAATGTCTCCCTCGAAATTTACGATGTGTATTTACAGAATTACTAAAGATTGAAAATTAAAATGTCCATAAATAACTGAACTTAAAATCACCTTTCGAAAGATTAAGCGGTCCACACTTTGATTGCGCGACGTCATTACTCGAACTTAGCTTATATATTATATTTATCGATGAAGTGATAAATTAGTACTAACACATGGATATGTATACACTATATATTATCTTATTTTTGGTCCATGTTCAAAGCTTATCTTGTAAATATTTCCTTTTTATGTTTTACTCTATAGTTTATTACATCTTGAGTTAAAAGTATTTCCTTCGTTTTATCACGGACTTAGATAAGTCCGTGGTTTTATCTTTAATATTTTTTTTTCTGGTTAAAGCACTACATGTATAATATCCTTATAATATAAAGCCATGTGCGTTATATACAGTAGAAAAGGTTAATATAACTATATATAGTAGTGTTGTAATTGCATCTGCCGACAATTATCAAGGGCGGATCCAGAAATTTTTCAGGGGGGTGTCACAATTTCATATTTCAAGTTAATTTTGCAGCAAATGCAGTCTTAACCACATCATGTTGTTTTAACAAACAAATTTGTTCAAATACAGTATCAGAGATATATAAACGTCTCTGACAATTTGCAGTTAATTTTGGAATAAAAATTATAAATTAAGTTGCACTAGTGATGAACACTGCAAATATATAATATACTGTAATGCTTATTTACATATGTTTTTATGTGCTAATGACCTTTTATTGACTTGACTTTCTCACAACTATAGAAACGGGCAATAAAAACCTCTACAGGAAAGAAATGCATGATGAAACTCCATTTTTGATAGAATGTGATTTTTGATTTGACCTTATTCTTTTTATTCTTAATGAAACGAAGCGAGGTTCCTAACTATTAAAGTTTTACTAAATACACACTAAAAATAAATTGATATTTCTTATGAAAGTAGAAAATTTATAGAAAGAAGTCTATAAAGCATTTTGTTTTATGTATCAAAGAAGACAAAAATATTTATCAAATGTAATCCAATTATACTCGAGGAATATTTTGGTCTCAATCATAAGCCAAATATGGCTAGACATGAATGAATGTTTTTTTTATGTTTGAACAACACTGTATTTATAATTATTATGTATTCTACATGTATGCGATTCTTTAATAAGCTTATCTGTATCAGATAATTACTAAGCACTAAACAATGTCAAATGTCCTTCCACAGGTAGAGATGAGGCTTGTATACATTTCTGTACCTGTGGTTATTCTTGTAAACATTGTCATGGTTCACTGATCATGTCAATTGATGCTGGGGTGGAGATATCAATTAGGGAGTTGATGCTGGGGTGGAGATATCAATTAGTGTCAATTATGTAGTCAACACAGATCTAGAATACATAATCCTTTTGGAGTTGGGCAGGGTGTGTGGCTTGGACAGAGTAATGGATTGAATGAACAATTACCACTACTCCCAGAAAAAATGTGTGCAAATGGATTTAGTGTGCATGTACACTGGACAGTGCTGGGGGGTGTCACAAGATCAATGTGGTCTTATATTTCACTACTAAATAAAATCCTGATCAAAGACAGGGGGGGTGTCACGTGCGCCCAGTGACACCCCCCTGGATCCGCCACTGATTATTCGGTATTTCTTAAAATCATAAATTAAAGTTCGCCTTGGTATTGACAGGGATGTATATATATGTCACATATATACGTCCCTGGTATTCGTTTAAAGTACAGTGTTGCTGATAGTCCTCCGTGAAATACATGTATTACAGTAGCAAGCATTGCAAATATTATAGTGCCACAGTTTCTTCTCCGTGATGAATTTCGCTTCACGATCGATAAAATCCAATGAGAGAAAAAGGTCTACTTTCAGTCTTTGATCAGGCGATGTTATTGTGTGCATGAGGTGTGGTGCATTTTTTTCACTTGGGGGAAATATAGGTCTGTAGGATAGATGAGATAATGCTCGCGACAAGCATTCGGCCTTACAGAGAATTCGAATCGTCGAAGTATTCGTGGTAAGTTCCGTGTTCAAATGATAGAAATCCGTGGTCCGAGCTGTATCGTCAATTTTTGTGAAACCGTCGTCATTACTTTAGTTATGACCACAACAACAGATAAACATGCATGTGTTCATGCTTCGTAATATCAAGGAGACTTGTCATGATAAAATACATGATCAGATATACGTGGATCATGTGCTGATTATATATATATAATTAAGTGTGTAGTGTACATGTACAATAATAATATCACCGCGTGCTTTCCTTTATGTGGCGGAAACACTTGAACCAATACCTACGTATAACGGAGCAGGACATGCAAGTCTTTGTGGAAAATCTCAAACAGTTTTTGGAAACATTCTGATGACAATCAACGTCTAACCAATTTGTCAAGCTGCCCGTGAATATATTTATAAAACTATGTATAATGGTCACTATATGATAAATCTTCCTATCACAATGTCACCCTTTCAAGATAATATTACCCTCAATATCACAAATTAATAATAATCTGCACTGAATATCACCTTCTCACAAGATAATATTACTTTCAAGCATTACCAAATCACCCTGACAAGATAATATTACCCGCAACATCACCATGTCGCCCTCACATGATATTACCCCAAACAACACCTGGTGTCACCCTCACATGATATAACCCTCATCATCACAATGTCACCCTCACATGATAGTTACCCTCATCATCACAATGTCACCCTCACAAGATATTACCCTCATCATCACCATGTCACCCTCACAAGATACTTACCCTCATCATCACCATGTCACCCTCACACGATACTTACCCTCATCATCACAATGTCACCCTCACATGATATTACCCTCAACATCACAATGTCACCCTCACATGATATTACCCTCATCATCACCGTGTCACCCTCACAAGATATTACCCTCATCATCACCATGTCGCCCTCACAAGATATTACCCTCATCATCACCATGTCACCCTCACATGATATAACCCTCAACATCACCATTTCACCCTCACAAGATACTTACCCTCATTATCATGATGTCACCCTCACTAGACAATATTGCTCTCAACATCACCATTAGTCTGAAGGGTTCTGACTCCCTGACCCACCTAATATTTTGATGGTTGGCGGATGCGAGCCGTACAAATATTTAGCAGGTCAGAGAGTCAGAACCCTTCAGACCACAGGGACCTGAGAATTTGTTAGAGCTAGTTTTGGAACTAAAAAAAGAGTGTTTAGAGTAATTTTACACATTTGGGGGTATAAGATCAATTTTCGATAAAAATGCCCCCTCAATGGTCATAAAAGCTAAAGGGTGGAAAGCTTTCCAGATCGAAAAATCGACCCCACCTACCTTTCTTGCATCAAAAATCAGATTTCTAGTTGAGGTACGAAAACACACTTGGTACCGTTGGAAAGATGGATAATTTTTATTTCATAAACCTCCTAAATGCAAGTCAAATGTATCCTCTTTCTGCAGTAATAGTCTCCATTTCCTCCAAAAACACGCAAAATTTCCGTGTCTCAAAGTTTTCGGCGGCTTGCCGGCCACTTTGTTACATAGTCATTGAGGTTGACGTCACCTGCGTGCTGGTCTTTTGCTGTCATTAGATGCCTAAATTTAAAGGAAGACCGTCATCCAATGACAGCATAAGGCCTCCGCGTGCAGTGACGTCAACCTCAATGAATATGTAACGAAGTGGCCGGCAAGCCGCCGAAAACTTTGAGACACGGAAGTTACATTTTTAGCTCCAACAAATTCTCAGGTCCCTGTGCTTCAGACTACATCATCATGTCATCCTCACAAGATAATATCACCTTCAGCATCACCATGTCACCCTCACAAAAAAATAATTCCCTCAACATCACCTTGTCATGAAGTTTCTTATCTATTATCTGTATCCTATCCTATTAATCTGGTGAATTTTGCGAGTAACTTCAAGTTCAAAACCAGGCCCCGCGCGATAGTCAGGGCATGCTATTATGATTTTACAATTACCAAATATAAAATTTTCATTTTTCGTTGCACAAATCCTTTAAATATACTTGATTACTAACCTTATGGCATGTGGTGGATGCACCCTAGCCTAAAGGTTTCTGACCATCTGATTCTCTACATATTTATATTGGTACGCTGGTGGATTGTCAGCGACAATATTTAGTGGTAAAGATACTCGGAATCCTTCAGTCAGCCTAATTTAATGATGTTTATTGAATCTGAATTATCTAACTTATCTAATTGGATTCATTCTTTTATTACTTGTTGTTCCAGATGCTACAGAAGGAATGAACTTTGGGACTCTTCCGCAGCAGAATCACTAACAGGAGTCACTACACACATGTATACACTGCTGGTCTGAGTAAATATAAACCTGAAGAATTAATTGTTCTGTAAACAATACAAGCCATGCCTGTGGTACCCTACTACCATCATGTTACAGGAAAGGTCATTGACACCGATCCAAATAGTGCACTTTGTTGTCTCGGACCGTGAATGATTGTATACAAGATACTTCCTGTATCCTACGTCACCTGCCCCACGGCCAGTCATGTCTATGTAATCGGTGCCATTGCTCATCTCAGATGATGAATTTCGGAACATTTGACACCTGTACTTTTGTTTATTGTCATGATCACACCATATCACCTGCCTCGCTACACATCATATTTGGTAAATATGGAGGCATATAAAATGACTGCTGATGAATGAATAGTCAATTAATTATCCATGATATGAGTTGTACACTTATTTTATTATTACAAAGTATAAATCACATCAGAATTGACAATGTTTCTCTTGCCAATAAGAACCAAGACATTCCAGGGCCCCCGTATGACATGCATCATGACAGGTGAGACATTTGATGTCATCCATTTCACCAAGAGTTCTTACCAAGGGACACGACTCTCGGGGTCCCTGTACCATCGAACATTAATATCTTCGTTTCATCGGATGGCGTACCGCCTAATGATGGCGCTGATGTCAATGCTGTTGTTCATGGTGATGTGTGTGATATTTGCTGTCAGCTATGTCTCTATTCACATGTTCTTGAGGTTTCAAATATCGTTCACGGTTATTCTTGTGAATGTGCGGAGACAACCCATCAACTTTCGCTATGCAAATAACTACTCACTACTGTTTCTCCACATTCTGTTGATGTGTATAGGTGGTTTTGGATATATATGTCTTATTTATATTGATATTTGATCGATCATATTTTTTTGTAATTTTTTGTTTACATTAAATTATTCTTTTTGTTGAAAGCTTGATTCATTATTGTCTATTACCCTCCTTTTTTTTATAAAAAATAAAATCATAACGATATATTGTAAACGTTATGATTAGCAGCTAGAGAGATATTCTCTTTAGTTGAGTTGGTTGAGTATAAGACTAGTTAGCAAGAGGTCCATTGTTGACCTTGGTATTTGATCTCAATTGGTATTTTTTTAAAAGGACTATCTTGACCACATTCCATGTAACTGATGTACAACACCAATTTTACACAAAATACCCTTTTCCTATATAAACTATAGTACATCTGACCCCAACGTATAATCAACAGGGCATGAAATTCAAAATTTTGATAAAGCACCTGAAGGGTATTTGATTCCAGCATATCTAGGTCTTAAGGTTTTGGAAATTTTAACAAATTAACCCATTTTCCCCCAACCCTCAGGTCCCTAGGGTATAGGACCATATAATTCACAATTTTGGTTCATCTTTTGCCAAGTAAGGTTCCTGCAGATGACGGACAAAAGGCGATTGCAATAAATCCCTTGAAACTTTGTCTCATATGTGACTTAATAATAACCTCTTAGAGGATTACTAACTCAGCTGATTGGGCTAAAGAGAATAACTGTCAAGCTAAGCAGTATATTGCAGTAAGTATTTACCAGGTTTACACATTACTGGGATCTTATGCAAGGGAATAAATACAATGTAGCATGGGAAAAAAACAACTAAAGAACATCAATTTCTTGTATATTGATCAGCATTTATTGATGTACATGTAAATGGCTGCAGGAGATATTGACTTTCCATAAATCCTAGACATACATACCTGTACACAAAATGCCCATGTCAAAAGTGATATCATTTGTGATCAATGATATGAACAAAAACAATATACCGAAAACAAGACTAGTAAAATAATTTCTTTTCCTAAAGAAAGAAATGGAAACAAATAACACGGCTTGAATCACAGTTAGACATGTTAAGTACAAACACACGGGTAGCGAGATGAACAATACAAATCCCTTTTCGTATAGGAAAGTCTGTGAAAGAGCAGTAATATTATACCTTGCACCTTGTCAACTGTCTCTAGTTTTATAAGATAACTTTCCGACCAAACAAACTTCAAATTCTAATACTGATATTATATCAAACAAAGGACATTTTAAAGGTTTTCCCAAAAGTCATGTAAGGAGTCCTCTGTCAAAGTAGGGGTATACTTTGATTCCTTTTATCGAAAGCTGTTCATTTACATGTCAGTGGATGTGTTTTAAATATAATTTTTCTTCTGATACCTCCCCATAAACTCCCCATTCCTTCTGCCATGAGAAGCAAAAGATAAAAAGATAGTTATCTAAAATTGAATGTTAAGGGCTTGGTCAGCAAGATACATATTATTTTTTGAAAATCACATTTTTCATTTTGGACAAGCAGTGTTTTTAAAGCCAAAGCTGATGACGGCCATTGTTGCACTAAAGGATAGACTCACTAGCACTTTAATTTGTGAAAGGTGAACAAAACAACTAAAGTTGTACAATGCATCAATATTGCATCTTCCTGAAAGTAAAACAATGAACACAATTTTCCTGCACCATTAAAAAAATTTGCATCCTTAAAAAAAAAATCTAAAATTGCATCAACATTATTCTACCAGCACCATGTAGTCTTTGAGAGTGGAAGGGATTGGAAGTAGATTCACTTTGGTGTAGAGTTTCCCGCGGAGTTCCGGAGCCTCACGAAGGGCAGTCCTACACATTAGCTTCAGTGGCTGAACTCTACATGCTAGTGAAGAGAGGTACTGATGGAAATGGGTGTGGTCCTCATCCTCATTGGGAACACAGTCTCTGAGTGCCAAGACCCCACCAACAGATAACACTGGAGCCAAGAGTTCCGCTAACTGTGTAAACACGGGCCCACTGGACACCTTGCACGCGTACCGCACATATCGGTCATGTTGTTTGTTTTTCCTGTTAAAAGTGGATCCAGCCTTGATTAAAGTCTGTATAAGTTGTAGGCTTTTGACTGACAACAGCTTTTTTCGATGCAGGAAATGATTCAGCTCATAACACATTGCCATTTTACCTAAAAAATGCAGACAAAAAATTTGACATTATGAAATTCAAGGTTTTTCAAAAGCTTTTAAAAGACTCTGTAATAGCAAAACACCATCAATATCCTTCCACTAATGCTCAATAAAAGAAAATCAAGAGGTCCAGAGGGCCTGTATCGCTCACCTGGATACATTGGTATCTTGGTAATCATGATAGATTATTTTCTTTTTGGCTTGGCCCTTATTTAGCCCCCTATGGGGTCAGTCCCACCATTAGTACAATTTTGAATCTTGAGCACCTAGGGATGCTTCCTGTCAAATAAGGCTTATTTCCAATCAATGGTTATGGAGAAGAAGTCGCTTAAACCAATATAGCTAAATAAACCTTTTTGGCCCCGCCCCTCAACCCCTAGGGGGTCAGTCCCACCATGAGTACAATTTTGAATCCTGACCACCTAGGGATGCTTCCTGCCAAATAAGGCTGATTTCCAATTAATGGTTATGAAGAAGAAGTCGACTAACCAATTAAGCTAAAATAACCCTTTTTGGCCCCGCCCCTCAGCCCCCTAGGGGATCAGTCCCACCATTTGTATAATTTTGAATCCTGGGCACCTAAGCATGCTTCCTGTCAAATAAGGTTGATTAACAATCAGTGGTTCTGAAGAAGAAGTCGTTAATATCAATATAGCTCAATAATTTTTTATGGCTCCCACCCCTAAGCCCCTAGGGGGTCAGTCCCACCATGAGTACAATTTTGAATCCTGAGCACCTAGGGAAACTTTCTGCCAAATAAGGCTGATTTCCAATAAGTGGTTATGGAGAAGAAGTCGCTAATACCAATATAGCTAAATTATTCTTTTTGGCCCCACCCCTCAGCTCCCTGGGGGGTCAGTCCCACCATTAGTACAATTTTGAATCCTAAGCAGCTAGGGATGCTTCCTGCCAAATAAGGCTGATTTCCAATCAATGGTTATGGAGAAGAAGTCGATAAAACCAATATAGCTAAATAACCCTTTTTGGCCCCGCCCCTCAGCCCCCTAGGGGGTCAGTCCCACTATTAGTACAATTTTGAATCCTGGGCACCTAAGGATGCTTCCTGCCAAATTAGGGTGATTTCCTATCAGTGGTTATGGAGGAGAAGTCGTTTAAAGAAATTGTTGACGGACGACAGACGCCACGGTATGGCATAAGCTCACCTCGGTCCTTCGGACCAGGTGAGCTAAAAACAAGTCATATATACACTAAACCACTAAACAACCCTTTTTAGAAAAAAATACTGGTTAATATTTTAAAGATTCAAATTGTATGTCATCAGCAGCAGCTATGGCAACTAAATACCATGTTTACTGGGTAATTCAACTTATGAACTTATACATGAAATTTGATTTTCAAATAATTAAAACCTGAATAATTGTTTCTAAGTATAAAAGATTTTGGTTGATATATCAAATTTCAGACTTAAATGGTAAAAATAATCTGAGGTATAAATGACAAAAACTAATTCCTTGATTATTGTGTGTGGTTAGGGAAAAACAATCATTGTTTCAATGTTTTCAGATTTCTGCTTTTATACTTTAGTAACAGTTGGACTGAACAAGGGGCCCAACGTGCCTGTATGACCTGATCGCATAGCAAAGGAATTGAAAGAATAATGATTATTTCAACCACACTTTAGGTCATCATAAATTGCCTCTCATTCTTCAGAGATTTTTAGAAAAGTTTCAATACATGAATACATTTTAAAAGATTTAGCATAATATATACTCAGCACTACTGATTGTCATACCAGGTAAATATTACCAACCTGAACCAAATAACATTTCTTTAGGGTGGTTTAATAAAATTTTACCCCAGTAGAAATGATCTTGACTTCAAGTCCAAACTAGATTTTCTAGATGGGGTCTATATGGCAGTCATGTCTAAATAGTAAGATCAACTACAGTTATAGTACAATATAACAAGTCTGAAATACAATATAATAAGTCTTAATTAGTCTGGACTATTCACTGATACAAACACTGATACACCAAAGGCAATGGTTTGCCGTCAAAATAACTGTTCCATTTTTTGAATTGCAATGTTGATAATGCACAATTCATCATAGTTTAAATTAAACCAAAATCAGTATAAGTCAGCAACATATATAGGAAATGCATTGTAAATATAAGCATAGAAGTGTCGTAATATGGTCTTTACTGTCAGTATTAATGACAAAACTTTGCAGGCAAACATATACAGCGCTAGCACGCAACATGTTTGCCATAAAGACCACATCAAGGCACTTCAATGCATATATGTAGAAACATTAACCAGTATGGTTTGTACCCGTTTTGTCTTCTACATTGGATGACAAGCCTCGGTACAGCAGCTGGAGGGCTATCTCATTCCTTAGTGTCATGTCCTGCTTCAGGTTACCGCAGATACAGTGTAGGGCTGAAACACGTTAGGGCCGAATTCATGGTTGGTAATTTCATGTCATCCACGCACAGATACATTGTATAAATTATCATGCATCGATTGGATTGAATTTACAGCTAGAAGTTTTGCAAAACTAACAAATGTAACCTCAGAAGCTAAACAATGTATGATTTTTGAAGAATTATTTTCAGGTAAGTTGAGATAACTTCAAGTAATACATGTTGTGGGTTCTCAGAATGTTGACAAGTCTTGATAAGTAACTATGAATTTAGGACTCAACCCTCCCCTAACATACCCGTTATAGCTTAGTTAAAGTTAGATTACCAGTGTGTCCCTCCTGATCCCTGAGTGAAATGTTACAGTTGTGGTCCAGTAGATATTGTACAATGGACAAAGCTTCAGGGCAGTCGCTGCTGCAGGCCTCCATCAGGGCTGTACGACCTGAAATACATCCATCATGATTTTAAGATATTAGATTTCACATATCACAGTTTCTATAGCTGCACGTTATTGATGTACTTTCTGGGAAACTTATTAAATCTTATGGAATATCAATGCGAGATGCTTTTGATAAAATATGTATTTCATGATCTTACAAAAGTTAGGCAAATATCTAGCAAAAGAGAAGGTAATGCTATGGATAGTGCTTTAACTTTCCACCAAGATGATCAGTATTCAATTTCCTGATCAGATATAATAACAAAAGTTTCATTGGACGTAAACAAACACCAGTGACCTGTCCCATGCCAAAGTCAAAGACATAATTGTATCAAAATGCAAAAACAATGGAAACAAGAAAAAAATTGTTTGATCATAAAGAAACCAAAGGTTTCATTGTCTAAATAAATTGAAATCTACAAAATTAAAATAAAATCATGAGGAGAAAATAACCTGAAATATCCAGATTCTGAAGTATGTAAGGGCAATAACTCTTTTAAAATATACAAATGTATTTATTCAAATCTAACTAATAATTCTGGAAAACACTTCTTCATATCAATCATGGTGAATCAAGGTACAGTATATCAGTTGAAAACTGTGGGAGGCGATCTCTGGACAAGCTTTAGCTTCAATTATGTCAGGGCAATACACAGTTTCACTTCTGTTGATAGTGAATAAATGTTTGATAGAGATCAGATATATAATACATAAACTTTATTTATTTTACAAAAATTATGAAACAAGCTATCCAACTTATATTAATCACTCTTGTTGGTCCGGATGTTAGCGCACAATGGGGTCTTATTGAGGGAGGAAACCAGAGTACCCGGAGAAAAACCCATGTGGTCGGGCAGGTGACCCCATACCTTTCCACCTCCATTCAGGGAATCAAACCCAAGCTGAGTTGGTGAAAGGCAAGTGCGCTATCAACTGAGATCAGATGAAAACTTTGAAAAGAGATCGCCGGCCAAATAAAAGTTTATAACAGTCAGATGAAAAATGCTATACCATAATACACCCCATCTTATCTGATGGGCATATAAAAGTATTATGCCAACTGTTTAAGTTTCCTCACCCATTTAAGAGCTGTACATGTGCTCTTCTTTCTGAGCCAACAAGAGTGATTAAAATAAATTGGGAAAATAATTGTGTCATTTTTAGAAAGTCAATAAGTACCGGTATGATGTATTGTGACCAGAATGGGTAGTACTCTGTGCGACATTATTGTCATCATTTTTAGACAATTAGTATAAATATTATTGATTTTAGAGGTTTTTTTTTATCTTGTAAACATGCACAGAGACAGATAAATTGAACTGTTATATAGAATAATTTAATTATTCATAACTAGTAGGGGTACTTACTCCTCTGATATGTAATTTCAATACCTCCACAGAAAGGGGGGAAGGGCACTTATAGGGGGAGGGCGCTTAATATGGCAAATACAATAATGGTATACAGTTTTCTTCACCAAAGAAAGGAATATCTGTATGGAAAGGCTTTTATCCATTACCAGCATTATCTTGTACATCAACTGCTGCCCCTGTCTCCAGCAAGACTTGGACAGTGGAGGCTGAGGAGTGACAGGCGATGTGAAGAGGAGTTTGTCCAAACCTGTCCACCGAGTCAAGAGAAGTTCCAAAGTATACTAGGACCTGAAGAATGTCCTTCACAGCTGTAATAGCAAGCAAAGCATTATCCATTATTTCTTAATAGCTGCAATCTATTTTTTTTAATAGTTTATTTTTCGAAGAAATTTCTAACATATATCTAAAATTATGCATGCAACATCATCATCACCATCATCATCATCTTGATCATTCCTTATGATAGTAAGCATCAACATCCTGATTGCAATTATCATCACCATGACTACAATCATCATTATTACTATCTAAATTAATTCTTGCATTACAATGCAACCTCTAGCTTTTCTTTATTCACTTCTATCGCTTTCTTGACTATCGAAAATTTCTATTTAAAGGCTGCACAGTGAAAATAAGTACAGTTTAACAAGTTTTCTATGTCTTTTTTCTTTTTTTTTTTTACTTATTTGAGCTATGCTTCAGGAAAAACATGATTATGCTAATATATGCACACCAAGTTTACCAGGGGTTTGTTTTAGTCCAGATACAACGTGAAGAGGAGTGCTGCCAGTGTCATTGAAGAAATTTGGATCAACACCTCGATTCATAAGGTGTTTGAATTTGTTGTTGTCTCTAGTTTTTATGGCCTCTAGCATCTGATATTGGTCCTCTGTTATTCTGCATCTTAACACGAATTCTTGGTCTCTTTTCACATCCTAAAACAGTAAAAAAAAAATCAGTATCAGTGAATGTCTTTTTTTATTTGCCTATATATTTATTACAAGCAGACACACGAATAATGACAAGTTATCTCCCCTTGTATACTCTGTGGTGCACCATATACGGCCGATATAAAGCACACTATATTCTAATATACAAAATTACCATATATTCTAAATATTTATGCGTAAATACATTTACAAATGAAATACCAAACAAAAATACATTGTATAAGTACATTTAAATTCACATACAATCGTGCAGGATTGCGCAAAATGGCCACGGACTTGACGGAGGAGCTGAAGAGTACCCGAATTTCGATATTTTTACGTTATCATTTCTCTGTCATGAAAGTTGAAAAGAAATACTTATGAAACTCGTAAAGCAATGATAATTTTTCGATTCAGCTTGGTATACTTTTGGTTAAAATACCTTGATTTCTTCCTTGAGGTCCCGTAAAAATGACATAATGATCCAGCGAGCACCTGCCTGCTCGACGTTAATTTAATGCTTGCCACTTCACCCCTTAAGCGGAATTGGATCCAAGAGCTTAAGAGAGGCCGATCGGCACTCCTAATTGAAAGAGCAATGCAAGGGTAATCAATGTTTCAGTCTCATGTATGTTCCAATAAAACCTACTATTTTCTTTTGATTGCATAATGTTTAGCTTTTCAATAAATTTCAAGTATCTTGTTAAAGTTGGATGCATTACAGAAGGGCTTAAATAGACACAAAGTATAACTTATCGACTACTTGTCTCTAACTGTACAGAAATTAATGACGTCATGAACATATTCCACACATGCCAGTTTGTGTACACGGTATCCCCAACAAA
The DNA here is from genome assembly GCA_947623455.1 of Mimachlamys varia. NCBI lineage: Eukaryota > Metazoa > Mollusca > Bivalvia > Pectinida > Pectinidae > Mimachlamys > Mimachlamys varia. The sequence goes on from OX392529.1 coordinate 36,853,188, forward strand.
CGGGTAGCTGACAGCGGTGAAGGGATTAACTAAGTAAGCGTAAGTAATCCTCACTCTCGTTCTCTGCTACTGTGTTGTATCGTATTGTATGTTTTAGGTACACACGCTACACCGCATTACGACTATTCTTGCAAACTATTTATAATATATTTTACAGTGATGCTGATGATGCTGACATGTGTGAGAGAAATTACTCATGTGTAATGTGAAACATCATAAGGGTATAAGTTCTCTCCTCTTTCTGTTATAAAAAGCAGATTTTGGTCATAACATTTGTATCATTTGTTTCTAAACTCCATCTGTTACGCTGTGCATTAAAATTAATTTCACATAATTATGATAAAACCCATTCTATATATATATATATATATATTGTATATAATTTGGAGGGACAAGTGAAGATGAGAAATACAAATTTAAATAAGGCACACATTTGCACCACAAATAAAAATGTAGTATATAATGCATATCAAAAAACTGTTTTATTAATAATATATTTGTTCGTGTGTGTTAACAATTTTATAGGAATTGTTTTATTCAAATGTCAACCATTAAGCTATTACTCCATACTGACCAACTGCTGACAATAGTGAATACAAGTTTGTTTTTAAAAAACCAAAGTAAATCAAAGCTGTCAATAAATATAAGCCTTGCTGTGCAAATTAGTCAGTTTGCTTCTATTTTATTAAAAGAGTACACTAGTTGCATTATTTTATAATCTATAAGTTGATGTATTTTATCTTATCATAATCACTGTATAAATAAAACAATATAGACCTATAGGTTTGATAATTTATTTATAGTTGTCAGTAATCTAACCTTTATCACTATCATGTGTTTGTCAAAGTGACATTGTTTACTCTTGACTCATTTAACAATAAAATTAGTGTCAACTATTGCAGTCAGGAGTTTAATTACATAATATAGCTATTATAGTGTATGACAGTGTGGTAACCTAGTAACCGATATTATACTTGCCAATTTTGAAAAAAAAATTGTGAGATAATTGATTGTGAAGTTCTCAAAACTAAAAGTCTGAGCAAGATGTGTATACATGCAAATGTAATAGGACAAGGGAAAGTGATAAAGATAGTGCCATCTCTGGGGCTCGAACCCGCGACCCTTGGTTCTCCAGCCTGATGCTCTACCGACTGAGCTAAAGGGATACTCCCTGTACAGCTCACGCTTGTAAGGCAGCCTAATCAATGCACATCTTTTACACTATTCCCCCCTTTTTCTAAATCTCCAAACAAGGTTCTTTGACTCCCCGCCACAGCTTAATTCTCCTCCTTGAAATGGGGAGGGTCATCATTATCAGCACCAGTTTGTAAGAGAAAATGTGATAAAGATAGTGCCGTCACTGGGGCTCGAACCTGCGACCCTTGGCTCTCCAGCCCAATGCTCTACCGACTGTCTTCAGCTAAAGGAAAATTCCCTACAGCTCACGCTTGGAATCTGTAACACATACATACATGTACACACTCTAGGCATACATAACACTTTTTAATGTGATCTTTTTAGCTGTTCTATATTGGCTCTATTGGGAAGATAGTTTAAGCTTTAAAATCTTTCTTCTATTATTGGAATAAAAGGAGATTGTCCAAATTTAGCCGAAGCATCCTTGGATCAAGATTATTCAATTTAGTATAAACAGTATGTTTGCCACCACCCCCAACCCCCACCATTTTCCTAGGGTGGGGTGATCATTGCTGATTGGAGGGTTCACCTTTGGGGGACTGGGGCCAATAAAGGAAAAAGAGTCATAATCTTATTTCTTAATTATCTTCCAGGTGAGCAAAACTGGCCCAGAGGCCTCTGTGCCACTTGTTTTATTATTACTATATTCAATATTTCCTACTGAGTCTGGTAAGAATTCATTACCATAAATGTTCAGTTCTTAGCAGCACTGTTGCTGTTTCTGTTGACGTGAGCCATTCACCTTTGAAGATAATACATCCAGAATGATAAGAATTGCCCTATCCTCTAGGACAAACTCACATGCATTTTTATATCTAATTTGTGAAATAAATTGATCTGGAGTAAGCAAAGGACAGAAAATAATGAGCATGTTGAGAAAGAATAACCTTGACCTTTGATGGCCCGTTTCCAAAATCAATGATTTCTGTCTTTCTTATGTCAACCCACATGTGACGTCTTCTTAAATTGGCATTTGGATTGTGATTCTATTTTTGATAACCGTGATCTTGACCATTAACAAATCCTGCCAAAACTTGAATGGAGTTGTTGGATGGTGTGGTAGATAGCTAGCACACTTGCCTTTCACCAAGGCGGCAGAGTTTTGATTCCCTGGTTGGACAATGAAAAGGTCTGGGATCACTTGCCAGACCATAAGGGATTTCCCTAGGTACTCCAGTTTCCTCCCATGAGGGCAAAATTCAAATATTGTTTGTTTCCTTAATTAGTCAGTTAGTCCCCTACCAACTTCAAAAAAAAACTTAACAACTTAAATCCTTTTTTTCCATATGAAATATTTTTCTATTTAATCTGCCATAACAATGGTTTTCCCAATTTATCTGAAAATCATACTTTATTTTCCCAATTTAATAAGGCACAGGCTGCTGTAAAATCTAGGTAGCAAAAACACTGCATAATTTATATTGTTAGCCCATCATCATCAGACGGTGGGCTTATATTTATCAAATCAACCTGCGTCTGTTGTCCGTCGTCCTTCCTTATACAATTCTTGTTATCGCTATTTCTGGAGAAGTACTGGATGGATCATTCTCAAATTTCATATGTAGGTTCCCCTTGATGCCTTGTTTAGCATATTTCATTTTCGGACGAATCTGATGAAAAATATGGCCAACAGGTGGCCATATTGAATTTTGAGTAATAGTTTGTTATTGCTATTTCTGAGTATTGGATGGATCATTCTCAAACTTTATTTGTAGGTTCCCCTTGATGCCTTGTTTAACTTTATTTACAATTTCTGAGCATAAAGAGATGGTCACAAATATGATTTTAGATTTGACCCCAGGGTCTGCCACACCCTTGCAAACTTGACTCTTGAGTCATAACTTTTAAATGGTTATGATCCCAACCCCAAAACTATATACCTGTATACAATTGCTGTACATAAAGAGACGATCAAAAATATGATTTTAGATTTGACCCCAAGGTCTGCCACACCCTGGCAGACTTGACACTTGAGTCATAACTTTAAAACAGTTGAGATCCCCACCCCTTTTAGCCCCCCAAAACTATATATATAATTGCTGAGCATAAAGACACGATCACAAATATGATTTTAGATTTGACCCCAGGGTCTGCCACACCCTTGCAGACTTTACTCTTTTGAGTCATAACTTTTAAATGGTTGAGATCCCCACCCCAAAACTATATTTACAATAGCTGAGATAAAGACACGATCACAAATATGATTTTAGATTTGACCCCAGGGTCTGCCATGTCCTTGTAAACTTGGCTAAACTTTTAAAAGGTTTGAGATCCCCACCCAAAACCAATACAATTGTATACAATTGCTGAGCATAAAGAGACGATCACAAACATGATTTTAGATTTGACCCTAGGGTTTGCCATGCCCTTACAGACACCCTACCCCAAAACTATACAGAGAAAAACATAATCATGATTTTAACATTGTCCTAGGGACCTTGGTTCTCAGTTGAGCTTGAACACAATTAACCGATCTTTAATTTATACAGATATACTTCAAGTATAATTCTTTGGGTCTGCCCCTGCCCATAGCATTTTTTGGAAACTATTTTACCATGATTACTTAGATACCAATTTATCCAGGTGAGCGATACAGGTTCTCTGGGCCTCTTGTTAATAAATACAAGATGAATCTCTCTGAAAATTTTGGATTTTAGAACTAAAATATCAGAAAACCAAAAGTTCTAATTAGACACCTTATTTCAACTGCTATTAATTTTCACAAGAAAGTTCATAGCACTAGGATAAAATACATAAATGAAAGAAAAAAAACCAAATTAGATTAAATACATAAATGAAAGTTAAAATAAGAAGTGAAAATGAAAGTTAAAATAAGAAGTGAAAATGAAAGTTAAAATAAGAAGTGAAAAAATCCATCTTTCTAAGAATTTATAAATTATAATTGATGGTGTCGCCAAGATCCCTTTGGGATCTATTGTTTTACTTGTTACTTTCAGTTGTTACAATAACTACATGTACATTGTGTATACCCTGTAAATGTTTTTGTTCAAGAAACTGACTATATGGTATGCCGTTAATAGAAATTAGATATTTAAATGTATTTAAATGAATATATAATTATAAATTTCAATTGTTGCCAGTAAATGTTTTGGTAAAAAAATGCCTACCCAACTTTCAGAAATAGGGTCGGGGAAGAGAAAACTAACAATATAATAATTAAAAAAGGGTGACCTGATAAGACCCAACCCCCTCCACCACCACGCTCAAACATCTGAGTCGAAAAGAACAATCAATGTACCTTATAAGTTTAATAACTTGTTTCATAATTGTTGTAAAAGAAATGAAGTTGATATTAAAATTATAGAATACGTTTCTTGCCCTTTCCTTTGGCAAACCATGCCATATAAATTATACCAAGTTACACTTTGTGTCATGATTTGTTCTAAATGTTAAAGCATACTGGAGTCATTTATTTTGAAGTTAGCATCTGCACAGGTGATTTTAGAGACGGTGAATTGGCACTCTCACAGACCTTTTCCAAAATCAATAGGCTTTTATATCTTTCTTCAAAAAACAGACGTACTTAGTCTCAGTTTTGGGCTGTTATTTGTTCTGAGGTTACCATGGAGACAAAAATTCTTATTTTTGTCTCCATGGTTATATATCTTCACCTGCAATGAATCACATTTAAAATCAGTAGGAGCCTTAAGCTTCCTCTTACCTTGGGCACTTCATGACTGTATACCGAGTTTGAACTTTGTTTAGTCATTCATCGTAAAGTTAGAACCTGAACAAGAAACTTAAATGGCAGAAAGACAGATGTTCAGACACATTAAATGATTTTCACAAGGAAGAAAACAATGATGCTAAATTAGGATTGAAACTCAGAACCAACAAGCTTTACTTTATGGATCATGATTAGGATGAAGTTTGAAAAGTAGTTGTTAATTGTTTTCTACGATGTTTCAAGATTCAATTTAGGTGAACAAATTAATGGCATCTTCTTCAATAGAATGACATACCCTAGTTGGTGTTTGGGAGGAAGAACACATTGTAATTTAGAGAAATGAAATAAAGTTACAACATGTAATTCTGAATTGAGATTTATAAGCTATGTATACATTGTTTTTGTATGTAGCTGTTGTTGATGTTGTCAACAGGGTAGGAGATCTAGAAGAGGGGTAGAAAACATTGTCACGGCTGAGACTTAAAAAAACATTATATCTAAAAGTAAAGTAGCATTATATAAAAAAACATTATATCTAAAGGTAAAGTAGCATTATATAGCCTTAAAGGAAGTCAATTAATTTCGATTCTAATAAAAGTAATTTCCTTCAGTGAAGTCCTATCTCGAAAATACAGATTAAAAAAGGCCTGTTTTGAACATCAAAGGAACATAATTTAAGTTTTTTTTTTCTGCAGATTGTTTTCTCCACCAGTTTTTTATCAGCTAACTTCCTTTCTACCTTGATGGTGTATACCAGGACTTCAGAGACAATTAAGTCTGTAGGTCTGTAGGTCTCTGCTGTATTTGCTCAGAGCAAAATCATTTTAGAATTTGCTTGAATGATAAAAATATCAATTACTTAGCTATGCGGTTATCAGGAGAGTATGGAATGGTACGAGATAAAAGAGCAGGCATCTAGGTACTGGATGATTGGATTACCAATAAAATGATAATGGAAAACATGTTGTATCGCATAAAAAATCTAAACTTGAACAGGAATGGGAGTTTTAAATGAGGAACTGATGATGTAACTTATTTGAAGATAACAGACAATAGGAGAATGTCGGGCAAATGGGGGAGATCAAACATTTAGGTAAAGTTGACAATAGTCAGCGTATGTAGATATATTTGTATGACCATAAAGTCTTTGTTTGCGACACAAAAAATGCAGCACAACTCTATTAATGAGTGAAAAATTGGCATAAGCTGGCACTAAAGTGGGCTATAGACCTTTCCAAAAAGTGTTGTTACATTGGATTCCCCTTGATAGGCCACAATGGTGGATACAAGATGGATTTACGGGAAGTGTTTTTGTGAAGATTTGGTGCCATGTGACAATCTGTTGACGTCATTCCCATTATGACATCATAATTATATGATGGTAATTTAGGTATATAAAGATAGTGCTGTCACTGGGACTCAAACCTGTGCTCCTTGACCCCCTGGTCCACTGTCCTACTGCTGAGATATAAAGGGAGACTCCCTGGACCACTGTCCTACTGCTGAGATATAAAGGGAGACTCCCTGGACCACTGTCCTACTGCTGAGATATAAAGGGAGACTCCCTGGACCACTGTCCTACTGCTGAGATATAAAGGGAGACTCCCTACAGCTCACGCTTGTAAGGCAACCTAACCAATGCCCATCTACATCAGGACAGACTATAACACTGACCATATAAAGTAAGATGACCGGTAAAGGACACACCCTTAGAATCCTATACACTGACCGCATACGGATGACTGAAGTCGGACATTGTCCCAGACAAATAAGGAAATGGGAGAGTTAATCGCCAGTAGCTGTTTTCCCTCGGATAGCCTGTCATATCAGCTTATAAATCTCTTACTCAACAGTAGATACACATTCAATATCAGTATGACAGTGGTATTGATCAGCAGCTGCTGGATCATCCAGACACCGGCAAAATAATGAACATTTTATACAAGTTATATTTATATTTTTGCCGATAACTGCAGCAGCAGTAGCTGTAGTATATATAGCAAGCTTTGGAAGGCAGATGGGGGTATTTGAAAATTGTTTTACAATGCCCATGCACTTACTGAGATACTCTTGACGCCTCAGTTTGTTATTAAATTTTACTTAAGTGCATAAGCATGTCAAGGATTAATTAGAAACTATGATAACATAATTATGTTCATTTTAGGAAACAATTAATAATATGGATCGAGGCACGGTGGTCTAGTGGTAGGACGCCGGGCTTGTGATCGAAGGGTTGCGAGTTCGAGTTCCAGTAACAGCATTTGTGTTGTATCCTTGAGCAAGATACTTTACTCCGCTTGTTCCAATCTACTCAGCTGTAAATGAACATTTGGTTGGGCAGTGCTAGAAATTGTATAATGCTAGCTGTAAGCGCCGAGATGGCAACATTGGTTGTATGTAATTCCCCAGGGAGTTGAGAATGATATTGGCTGGATGCTAAGGCCCTATAACCACGGGTAATAATTTGTGAACCGCTTTTAGGCGACATTCAAGTTGTGATAAAGCGTTATATAAGAACCTTGAATTATTATCATTATGTCATATTGATATGTTGCAAACACACTGCTTAAGCGTCCTATCATGAAAAAAATGTCATTATGATTAAGTACAAGCAACTGACTTTGTTTAAGATATACAATTATAGTCATGTACGTTTGTCCAAATCCATTATAAAAAGCATTTTGAAATAGTTTTGAGTATATCTGACTACTGAATGAAGAAATTCTTTAAAGATTTTAACAGAAATTCTCTTAATGAAGTAATGAAAGTTAGTTAACCATATAGATGTGAACTGATGAATATCCATGAATATGCATGCAGTTACATATAATACAATATACCTGTTAAAAAAGATAGTGTGTCATGTGAAACATGGCGCAGACTTGTGATAAGCCTGATCTTTATAGATAATTGATTAAATATTGCCTGTCAGACAATATCTCCCGTAACCTATGTCGTGTGTTGATGGGTTGGATGAGTGGCAGAGACATACGACAAACTTGATAAATGATCACAAGTGTGTGAAAGGTCCAGGATTCCATTAGAGAGCAAATGTAAACTATTGATTTCCCACTCGGTAATGGACCGATAAAGACAGATTTGGCTATTATTATCTCAAAGAATATAATCTCAATCATACATGTGTATTTGATGGCTATAAGACAATTAGTGTTGGCAGCGTTTTGATAACGATGTGAGAACAATTGATGTCAATAGACAGTTTGAACCTCAGAGGTCTGTGCCCTTGATGTGTAAATTGAAAGTGTTTGAGTGATCGAGGTGGACCTTGATATGAAATTAATGGACCGTATATATATATAGTAGGATGGCCTTGTCCAGTAAAAAAGACAGCCAGTATAAAGCAATTGGACTTCATGTGGAAATTGTGTACATAACTCAGATTACATGTAGTATATTTAAGCATTGAACTGCATTCAGTTGTTACATGGTATTCATAAAGGCAGCATGCATATGAATGCCTGCAGGATGAGGGAAATTCAGTGACCAACACTAGCAATTCATTAAAAATTTCTAAGATGTTTGAATGAGGAGGATGGCCTTGTCCTGTAAAATTATGACTCAGTTCTCACTTTGAGGACTTGACATTTACTTCAATGTGACCACGATTTACATGGCAGGTGTTGTTAGTGAAGCAGTTGAAGACTTCATGGAACACCATGATCTAGTCTTATTCTCTTGTACTTTTACGAGGGTCTCCTATGATTACCTTGCTCATATTTTGCCTCTAGTTTAATCAATTTTTCGTTCCGATTATGGTTTTGTTGATGCTTTGGTATTCTCTGATTTTTTTTGTCCAGTTGGCATCCTGATATTATTGTTTTTGAATGATAATGATGTTAATAAATGTTAAATCAGGTCATGGCATTCATAGAGCTGCTATCAGTGTCATCTAAATTGATCTAATTAGGGGTCTAGGTATATACAGTGGCAGTGATATATGATGGTGTATATTTATAGATAAGATGTGACTTGTAAATCATGTGAATAGTTGCTTTATTGGAGGGAATTAGAGCTGAAATAATACAACATGCAGGAACAATGTTTATGGAGACTGTACATTTATATATTTCTGAAAAAGGAAAACACACTTACATTGAAGTGGCCTGTGCAAGTTAAGAAGGACTGGCAAAGTACCACAAAGATATTATACATTGGATCTATTATACCGGTAGGTACATGTACTTGTACATTTTGTATTAATGCAATGCATGGAAATAAAATATTTCATCAGCATCACCTTTTAATGATACTTCAAAAAATTCAAAGAAACCAAAGCAAACATTACTGTTGAGATGAAGATTTGAGTGTATACCTGGGTATAACAAACCACCGAAGTACCACACAGATAATATATCATCCTGATTGGAGGCTCCATGCTCTAATGGAAGGAGTCGCGACTCAATGTTACCAAAGGGTTGCGGGGTTTAAGTGACGTCACAGCACTATGTTGTTTCTTTGAACAAATACTTTACTCTGCTTGGTCCAGTCTACTCAGCTGTAAATGAGTATGTGGTTGCATGGGTAGTACTTTAGTTGTTGAATGGCTGTAAGTGCTGAATGGCAGCATCAGCTGTATGCTCCCTGTTGAGTTGAAAAAAGTAATACATGGCTGGTGTTTATGGCTCTTACAGATAATGATTAGTAAAGACTGTAATAGAACATGCACTGTACATAAGACAATTACAGCCATGACATGTTTGTTGTAAAAGGCCCAATATACGTAACTTCAGGAATTTTTTCAGGATTCTGAAGAATTATGAAAAACAATCCAGTTTAGTACCTTGCAAAGATAAGCCTAAAACGAAGTAAACCTCAGAGCAGTAACTAACAGGAAACTCTTGACAGAAAAATCCAAAGAATTGAAAATAATTCAGGTGTGACCCACTTCAACAACAAGCTGAAATTAGAAGACAGTTCAAAATGGACTTATGTTTACAAATACCTAGTTTAAACTGCTTCTGCACTAGTATTGCTGATATCAGTTAATCTTAATATAACTAAATCTATAAATATAATAAGTTATTAGGCTGGATTTTCGCTGTTAATTTTTGCCAATACGTATATTGGGCCTTTAATATTTCAGAGCAACCAAAAAATGCAAGGGGAGTCCTTAAGTCTCACTGGTGCTATAAAAGGTGACTGACCTTTATATGGAACTAGAAAAAAAGTCATAGGTAAAGATACGCATTGTAGAAAATGTCAAAGTTGATTTATCCACTTGAGGGAATTTCCGTCTAGGGTTGTGATCAATGATAGAGCATAACAGACTAGAAATGCTGTTGTCTCGGGTTTGACCCCCAGCTGTGGCAATTATTTCCTTCTGGGTTGAACTACAGTTTTAGCTTGACAATGGGGAACCCACACCAGGATCGTAAACATTGTTGTCTTGGGGATATGGAAGACTACAAAAAAAACTGAATTTTTTTACTTTTATAATGTAAAGGAATGCATTGACATGTCACAGTCTGTGGCATGGTTCATTTATGTAAGGTAGGGTCTGAAGCTGCTTTACTAGCATATTGGCAGGAAGGAAATCCCATGTTCTTGTCATAATGGTAAGGTAAGGTATCTGACTAAGAAATCTGGGGATCCTGGTGGACGTGCAAGTGAAACCAAACAAGAGCCACTTTCTTTCATATCTCACCATGTTGGATCGAGTTTGCCCATCGCAGAAACATATGTAAGAAAAATTTAGGTTGCATAGCATATCATTTGATATGACGTCACAATGCCTCAACAATGACATGACGTCATGAATACGGTAAACGCTGATGCCGGAAAGAGAAAACGATGGCGTGATGAAATTAAATCCTTTCACAGAAAATTAACCATAAACATTAGACTATTTTCATGGTTTTTGAGCTTATTGGGATAGTTGATATGAGAGAAAAAGACTCTTTCATGACCAAAGGTGTAAGTTAGGGAAATTCCAAATTCATGGTTTTCAAATTTGGCAAAACCCTCGGCAAAGCCTCAGGTTTTACCAAATTTGAAAACCCCTCAGGTGGAATTTCCTTATCTTACATCCCTGGTCATGAAAGAGTCTTATATTCTTTAGTGTTACTTGTACTCCCTATTTCAAACTGGTGCATACACATGTATTAAATCATTTACCCCCTTATATATTTGAAATCTTCCAATTCAAAGGTTAGAATAGTTCATTATGAAACTTAGGGGATGAATGAGAAGCTGAAAATGTCATGGGAATTCCCCGGCTAGCCCGTTAGCAGAGTGTACATTGTTGAACTGGGAAATCAAGGCTGTGCATGGAAGATTGGTTAAATCAGGTGATGAGGTCAAAAAGTCAGATCTATTCAAAGCAGCAATTATCTATTATAAGTCTCTGAAAATCTTAAAGAATTGACAAATGTTTCAACGTAAAAAATGCATTGAAAGTCATATACTCTTATGATAAATTTTGCAAATGTGATAACTGATTTTATAGAACTGCATAGAAAATGCTCCAAATGCATTCATTATGAAAGATTGAAACCTATTGCATGATAAACAATTCTGTTTTTCATACACCAGCTACGAAAATCAGGGGAGGGGGCCCGGGGTATACTGGAATCACCCTGCACTAGCTGTCTGATCCTCCTTTAGTCCAGTTTTGGTCAAGTTATTTAGATGCTTGCAGAGCATTAAATATTTGTGCTAAGGTGTTTGGAAGTCTTATGGGGTTCAATATCAATTTAATGACATTAAAATCGGAATTTTCATGTGTTTTGGACTTTGAATGGTTTCCTATACAGGTGTGCCAATCATATTATATTCATACTTTAATGCTGCAGTTTACAGTCAGGATTCTTATAGGGTTCAGCATCCATTAATCAAACAGTCATATTTGGAATTTGTCTTTATAAATCAAATTTTTCTGCGTTTTGGACATACATCATGTACATGTACCAGAGGACCATTATTTTTGCAATACCTCCGCTAGGAGTCATCCATCCTGGAACCTCTGGCTACTAGTCTTTTGCTCAACCTATCAAGCTAAAGAGAAGATATCTTTAGCCATGCGATATATTGCAGCGGGAATATACATGTATTATGGTAGTCTTCTCTTGGACAGCTATAGATCAGCTCCTTATGTTATGGTAGTGTTCTTTATTTGGGTATTCATTCCAATTAGATTATGAATCAATTATGCAATCAAATTGAATCAATCATACTATTTCTGATTACAAACCAATCATGAAATTCCATCACAAATTTGATTAAAGGCCAAATATACTTAACTTTCGGCAAAACTTGAAGCAAAAATCTAGCCTAATAACTTATTTTATTTATAGATTTAGTTAAGATTTACTGATATCAGCAATATTCAAGATGAATTCTTTCACGGTTACCGGTACAGCAGCATTTGAAACACGCTTTTTGTAAACACATTTCGAGCCATCTTCTACCTTCGGTTTGTTGTTGAAATGGGCTCAACCTGAATTATTTTCAATCCGTTGGATTTTTTTGTCAAGAGTTTTTTGTTAGTTACCGCTCAGGTTTACTTTGTTTTAGGCTTATTTTTGCATGGTTATCAACTGGATTTTTTTCAGAATTGCCCCCTATAGCTGACCACCCTGTAAGAGTATTTCAAGCTGAGCTTTAAACTTTCTTGCTTCAAATAAATTGTATTACATATAAAAATGTCTGCATCCATTGTGAACACCACGAGGTGACTTCATTGCGGGATGTTCATTAGCTATAGTCTGAATTCCTGGATATAAATTACAGATGGAGATTATATGGTGATTGTATTAGGGGAATGGAGGGAATGGGCACTAGGAACCAGTGTATACATTCATTGTAATTAAATACAGAAGAAACAGAGTGCCTCATCAGTCTTTATCAGTATGTTGGATTGATTTCCGCCTGCTGGTGTGTGTACATATACAATCATATTGCATGTAAACAGAATCCATGCACAGTTTGTTTATATATATACATATGTAAAGAGTTCATCTACTGTCTAATAGTAAGTGGCTTCCTTTCATTACAACACAATTTGTTCATGGGGTTAACCTCCGATCAACAGCTATAGGGTCATTTAAGGACGTACATCCGTGTATGCAGGCCGAGTATCTCCATGTACATGTATATTATTATTGGTATAAATATTGCTTAGAGTTGTCTGTTTTTGTATCGATAGGATATTGCTTAGAGTTGTCTGTTTTTGTATCGATAGTATATTGCTTAGAGTTGTCTGTTTTTGTATCGATAGTATATATATAATCTGTAACTTCTTTTGAAATACAGACTGATATCTTCCTTGAAAAAGCTGAACTGAGTTTGCAAGTGAAAATGCAGTTTTAAGGTTATAGAGAGAGCATGCTGGTTAAAATGATGTGTGTAAGTTTGTGTATATGACAGTTTAGATAGTGTGAAGGATAGGATTGAGTCCCGTGTGGGTTTAAGGTCTCTCGGTCCGTTGATTATCGTTCTTGGCAAAAACATGGCCGCTTTGACGGATATAAAATGTGATACTTACCGTGGGTAAGAAATTCACCGTGCATATGCCGATGATCATGCAGTTTTCAATCCGGCAAATGTACAAGTGTCTGATAAAAGCTATGTAAAAGCTAGAAGGTTAAGTTGGTTGAGAATTTATCGACTGTATCAACCTGATCTTATGTTAACGTAGACACCCGGGCGACCTCTATGCCCGCTTCAATTCTTTACAACTGCATCATTCAACAAACACATTGTTTTATATGAATTTGATATCAAATACAACATGTTCTCATGATATCACTTTCAATAAACGCCGTAAATGCTTGTTTTAACTATTTTTGTGTGACTGACGCCAGGCGAGTTTATCCATACATATCAGGCTGAAACAATCGATAAACCTAATATCTCACTACTTTCAATGCATTAAATGGATACTATTTAGAGAGACTAGAATGATTTTACCGGATTGAATAATCCAATGTAAACATTGAGCAGCAACAAGATCCGCGAGGCGGACAGTTTCTGACGAAGCAAGTATATTGTGATTTAATTAGTGAATCAACAGTGATTCAAGTGTTGCTCGTCCACACTAACACTGCACCTTTGCCTCATTCAAAAGAGAATGTTATACAGTAGGCCTACCCAACGGAAGAGAATGCGACGAACCGAAAGTGCCACAGTAAGTGTCGGATAGACGTGTTGTGAAATTGAAGTGTTGTGACAGCTGTTGATGTTGGTCTGTCGTTTTGACTTTCAATAGGTATGGTCTTGAAAATCTGTTTTATATACATTTCTTTTTGTGAAGTATCGGGGTTGTTTAAATTAGGGTTAACTCAAATGTTCCTTATATGTATTTTCAATACACGTGGTTCTATCAATCTATATTTAGATATTTATGTGATACGGGAAAATCTACACTTCATAAAATTATGCCCTGTTGTCTGATTATTTTCCCAAATTCTAAGTGAAATAATATTTTTTGGTTCAATTTTTTTATGCATTCTTAAATAAGAACTGTTTATTCAAAACACCATTTAAAAAAAATAAATTTTCATCCACACAATTTTCGGAAATTTAGAAATGTTGGTGAAAAGCATGCATGTATGTGTTTGTTTTGTTGAATAAAAGTTATATTAATGTTTAATGTTTGTTTTCTTTTCTGTTTTATATGTTTATATAATGTTAGCATTGCAATACATCAAAAAGAAATATGTGAGTAGTTGATTTCGTTCTTTCTTGTGTTTTTCCTGAAAATATCAGTTTTTCACCCCAAAACGGTTTCTGCAGTTTTTCGGCTAATTACAACACAAATACTTGTTCTTCATACACTAGTATACATTTGAGTGAAATTTCATGAAATTCCCATGGATATTGACAAAGGGACCGAGTGACCTTAACATGTAAACGATGAAATTCACAAGAGAGAATGTCTTCTGGAGGAGCATGAATGAGGATAATAAGATCTAGAGCGTTCCAGCAAGATGAATGGTATTTGTCCTAGGCTTTATTTAAAATAGGAACAAGGAAACAAATCCATTAGAGATACAGAGGAAGAACATTGAGCTGTAGGACAGAAATAAGACCAGCTGACTGAGAATAGATGAACATATCAAACTGGAAACTTGTCTGGGAGTCACCATCATACAGCACACTCCATACAATATACACACTACAGTGGTCAGGTTTTTGGCCTTTATGTGTTACACTGTCTGGTGTACACATACTATTAATTCAATTGACCAGTCTTACTGCCAAATGTCTGGTGAACTTTGAGAGCTGTAATCTGATAAAAGACAGTGGGCAAAGCAGTCCTAGTTAGCTGGTCAGTTGATGAGCTAGCTATGTGGTGATCAGCCAGAGATAGTTGGTGATGGAGATAGTTGGTGATCATTACATCCGGATCAGTGGCTCTCACAGTCAAACCTTATCTTCTGAACATTTCTTAATTGTCTTAAAGTCACTGAAGAAGAAATTTAGAGAATATTTTGCCATCTTGTCTTTTTCCACATACAATGCCAAAAAAAATCTATATTTCTTTACTGGTTAATGTCTTATTGCAATCAAATTTTGATAATGAATTGATCAGTGAAACGTTTGGAGCAATGTTATGCTTACAAAAAACACAAATCTGCAAAAATGAACAATTTCAGTAAAATAACATTATATGTGCTATACATACATGTACATCCAAACCTCCACAGACTACTATTGAATACATTTAATCAATCAGAGTGCACTGTGTTATGCTGTAACTCCTTTAATTATTAATTTTATGTATAATGATGATACAGTTTACATTCTGTCTCTTTTTATGAAATACAAAATTCTACCGTATTTTATCCCAGTGAATGTTTTGTTTGAAAAATACAGGACAGGTTCTAACAGTGACTGATACTTTGCTTCATCATATGTTGGTCAAATCTTTGGCTGGATGTATGATTGGAGCTTTTTTCTTTTCCTTTACATACCAGTGTAACAGGAGAAAGAGAAAATGTAATGTCCAGAACGGGGTTCGAACCCGGGACCTTCCGAACTCTAGACGAACACTCTACCAACTGAGCTACCTGGTCACAGATGATCGACCCAGTCCAGTTCTGCTACACCAGTATTAGTTGTTGCATACAATAACTTGATTTTGATATTCCTAGAGACTTTACAACAAACAAAGGCTTAGAGTATAACTCAGAAACTTCAAATTCTCTGAAATGAAATAGTTTGTATTAAGTTTTGAATTGAGATTTGGGCAATTAATGATCATTTAAGAAATAACTCGATTTCAATTTCGGTGAATAATTTTGTAGAAGTATCTGGAATTTTTAATTAAAGTACCGTAAGGTAACAGAGCTAAAGTCAGGTGTAGTTTTGAGGCTTTAAGCAGTGGGGGTCTTCACTTTGATTACAGATACCAAATGGAACGCAGGGAGATAACAGAACATACAGGGACCTGTCAAGAAAAAAAAATGGATATACAATGTACATATCATAGACCAAGTGGGTTTAAATTATTTGACTTATTTGGCCTCCAAAGTTGAGGCTTTATGATCATGTCCTATCATTCTAACTGATGACGCTTGAGTGTGTTATTTCAGTATTTCTAAGTATAATTTTGAACTAGTCAGAAGGGTTGAGTTTTTCATGACATACATATGTAATATACAGTATGTGATGGACATTAATTGATCCACCCCCACAATACTCTTGTTATAAAAGCTAACAGCTTACTGTGTTATACATTTCTGATAATAAATCACTGGTTTCCTGTTAGATTACAATACACAGAACATTTATGAGTGCTTGACCCAGATACAGTGTAATATGATGCCCTATAAGTATGATAAATATGTTGTTTACTCTCCTGTGATATCATATTGTAGCTATAGCTCAGCTGATCACATTTCTGGCTTTCTCACTGAATATTTGAAAGTAAAACTTGACAGAGCACGTTTGGTAAAGAAAATCATTTTTGATGTTTGAAAATTAGAGAAAAAAACATATATTTTGTAAGTTTATTCACTAATATGACAAAGAAAGGATGTTCTGTCATTTTGTTTTGACTCTCAGATCTAGAGGTGACTAGAAGTTGTAAGGGGGCAGAATTATAGTGGGTTCAGCTAGCTTGTACTTGTTTAGTTTCAGTAAAATGCTCCTACCAGTATATTTAGTTAGTGATGATCAATACCCAGAAAGTTCCAATACATACATGTAGTAGGTCATGGTTTTGAATATTTATTTATACAAATATTTTATAGATTTTGAGTATCCATGTTGGTAACCACTGCCAAAAACTGTAACTTATACATTATTAATTTGACATAAGTTTGATAAAATTATATAAAAAGAAAATCACACCTTTATTGCTAAAGAGGTAAAAAAAGGATTTCATAAAAAAACAAACAAACTGTAACAATGGCTTGAGTGTGAATTCGAATTAAGTTATGAGCACCCTGTGCAGATTAAAACCCTACATGGACATCCGATCATTCCTGAAGACATTAATTAAACTTCCATTTCTGTGGTTGGAACAGTTCATTATGAAATTTTAGTGGTGAATGAGTTAATCAATGGTGCTTACTGGTCAGGAGTAGGTAACTCCGGTCAAATTTCACTGCAGCTGTATAGGATGAAATTAAGGGGAGATTACTCTGTACAAAATAAAGAAACTTTCTAATGTTTGGCCAGCTGAAGGACCAAGACATTTTTTTAGGTACTTCACAAATAATTGGAGTATAACAGATGTGTCATGGTTATATGTTGGTGTAATAACTATAGATTTAAAAATATGGGTCTGATAATAGGCATCAACTGTCTCATCTTGATCTTTGTTTTTTTCAAAAGTGAGTCACAAAGTTGAAATATTTCTATTATTCATATTTTACTATTGGGTAAGTATACAGTAAATCACCGTTATTGCTTGGGAAAAAAACCCCAATAAATTCCTTCATAAACTGCTTTCATGTAAAATTTCCATTAACTTAATTGTCTTAGAACAAACACTGATTTTGAACCTGTATACCGTAGGATACCATGTCATTGTTTCCTGTTGTTTGTCTGTGGCTGTAAATAATGTACATGTGAATGATCGTAAGGTATAACAAGTTAAGGAAAATCCAATAGTGTTGATGGTCCGTGCAGGGCTGTATCCATATTTAATAGGAAATTACTTGACTTAAACTTTCCATTGATTACATAAAAGATTTTTATCACAGTTCATTGTCAGAGGGGTTACGGAACCAGTGGAGTAATATTCCTCGCATTATTGTCACCGGTACCGGCAGACTCTTGACAGGCTCAGTCTGCACAAGTGCAATTGATTAAAAGCTAGACCAAAGTTTACGTGCAGTCAGAAGACCTCTAGAAGGGATCACAAACCACGTTCTAATGCTTTTGAGACTAATTGATTTAGACTGAAGCTGGTATCTCCCATCACTTATTCTCTTCAAGGATCCAGAAATAAACACTGTACAAAATCAAAATGGACGTGTAATGTTTTCTTCTGATACATCGTTCCATATAAGACACTTTGTACTGTACATAGTATCCGAGCCAGCTCTAGCTTTAGTTAAAGGGAATTTCCCTCTGAGGTAAAGGTTGCCATCAAACTATAATATTTGTGTGTCCATGATTTGTATGACCATGCATGTAGCCATGAAGTGGCTTTGTATAAAAAATTATAAATTTGACCCTTGGCCATCATTTCATATAATATTGTATTATTCTGTTATCCCTCCATCATTCTGTTTTCACGTCTTCCTTCATAATTTTGTTTCCACTCATTCCAATCTGATTAAAATCATATCTTGATCTCCGCTTCGTTCCGTAAACTTCTCTTTGCTGTGTCAAGATCTGAGGACATATCCCATAGGGGGTCACGTTCAGAAGACCTTTGTCGCCTCTTTACTTAACACTAAAATAATTTTCTATTGACCTGTCATCTTGCAGCAAGTCATGATCATTTCGTCACATTATTCCACATTAAATTTTTGGTGACAAAATGACTAAACGTACAAATGTGATTATGCAAGCTTTGTCGCTTAAAAATCGACATTTCAGATTCTAAAAGCAGTAATTTGATTGGCTAATGCAAAAGGCCTATGGGATGTCCTCAGATCTTGATGCAGCAAAGAGAAGTTTACGGAAAGGAGCGAAGATCAAGATATGATTTAATTTTAATCAGATCTGCACTTATTCACTCTTTAACAGATATAGGTATTGAACTGTAACTTAAAAAGTAGTTGTGTAATGATAAGATGCAGGTCAGGTTATGATTGGTGAAGATCCACCTAGATGACCTTGACCCACCTTCAAGGTCACAGGTGTCATAATGTTAAAATCATTCATAAAGACCCTTTTGACCTTGGACACTCACATTTTGTCTGTAGCTGTATTGTTCACTAGCACGTGAGCGATTCAGGCCCATAGGGCCTGTTGTTTATATAAGATAGTGTAGTATTACTAAAATAAACTTTAGTAATTATATAAGATAATGTAATAATGAATAATTTCAGATAGATTGTAGTAATATTTATGCTATAGGTAACGATGTTGTGTAGTTTTAAATGTCCAAGGATGGTCAATCTGTGGACAGTGAGGAAGAGTAGATGGGAGTATAATACACAGTGAGTATATACAAACAATGTATACTTGTTGCTGATTGGAGCGTTTGGAGACTGTGCTTATCCAATTAGCACTCAGAGTTTGTAAAGTCAACAGCCAATTAACTGACCAAGGGAAACACATGGTCAGGTTGGGCTGACCACAAGTGTATTCCTATACATTGTAGTTCACATGTACTATACTTATTAGCAAGCAGAAGATAAGTGTAAATGGTAGCATGTCTGACTACAGTGAGAGCCAGAGACCAGCGTTACTTAGGAGCACTTCCCCCACGGACATGAAGATTATACAGGCTATTACTGTTATAGCCAACAATACAAGGGTCAATATTTGCCCTATACGCTTTCTTTTATACCATATTCAGCAGTACACAATTATCTGATATACTTTTGATCACAGTTTTGATCACAGCTTCTGTGTAACATTCTTTTTCATTTCCTAAAGAATATCACACAAAAGTGTATGTACCTTATTGTATGGTACTGGTACATTATTGATTGTGAAAGTGACTGCCATTATGTTTATGACATATGACTCTATCAACATTCTATTAAATGTACAATAATGACAGAAAAAATCCAGCAATAACCTGTATGTACATTGTATGATACTTGACAAAAGAGATTACCTGTATGTATGATACATGACAAGGTAATTACCTGTATGTGTAATACATGATAAGGTGATTAACTGTATATATGGGACATGACAAGGTGATTACCTGTATGTATGGGATATGACAAGGTGATTACCTGTATGTATGATACATGACAAGGTGATTACCTGTGGGTATGATACATGACAAGGTGATTACCTGTGTGTATGATACATGACAAGGTGATTACCTGTGTGTATGGTACATGACAAGGTGAGTATGTATGCAGGGACCTTACAAGGCGATTACCGCAATGTATAATATGTGGCAATGCCATTACCTGTATGTAATATATGATACAGTGTACATGACACAAGAGATTACTTGTATGTTTGGATGCTTGCATGTAACCTTACAAGGTGATTACCTTTTTGTATGAGACATTACAAGGAGATTATATTACCTGTATGTATGATACATGACAAGGAGATTACCTGTATGTACAATACATGACAAGGTTATTACCCGTGTGTATGGTACATTGACAAGGATATTACCTGTGTGTATGATACATGACAAGGAGATTACCTGTATGTATGGTACATGACAAAGATATTACCTGTGTGTATGGTACATGACAAGGATATTACCTGTGTGTATGATACATGACAAGGATATTACCTGTGGGTATGATACATGACAAGGTGATTACCTGTGTGTATGATACATGACAAGGATATTACCTGTATGTATGATACATGACAAAGATATTACCTGTGTGTATGATACATGACAAAGATATTACCTGTATGTATGGTACATGACAAAGATATTACCTGTGTGTATGGTACATGACAAGGATATTACCTGTGTGTATGATACATGACAAGGATATTACCTGTGTGTATGATACATGACAAGGTGATTACCTGTGTGTATGGTACATGACAAAGATATTACCTGTGTGTATGGTACATGACAAGGATATTACCTGTGTGTATGATACATGACAAGGAGATTACCTGTGTGTATGGTACATGACAAGCATATTACCTGTGTGTATGATACATGACAAGGAGATTACCTGTGTGTATGATACATGACAAGGTGATTACCTGTACATGTGTGTATGATACATGACAAAGATATTACCTGTGTGTATGATACATGACAAAGATATTACCTGTATGTATGGTACATGACAAAGATATTACCTGTTTGTATGATACATGACAAGGTTATTACCTGTGTGTATGATACATGACAAGGAGATTACCTGTGTGTATGATACATGACAAGGATATTACCTGTATGTACGGTACATGACAAGGATATTACCTGTGTGTATGGTACATGACAAGGATATTACCTGTGTGAATGATACATGACAAGGAGATTACCTGTGTGTATGGTACATGACAAAGATATTACCTGTATGTATGGTACATGACAAAGATATTACCTGTGTGTATGATACATGACAAAGATATTACCTGTGTGTATGATACATGACAAGGATATTACCTGTGTGTATGATACATGACAAGGAGATTACCTGTGTGTATGATACATGACAAGGATATTACCTGTGTGTATGATACATGACAAGGATATTACCTGTGTGTATGATACATGACAAAGATATTACCTGTATGTATGGTACATGACAAAGATATTACCTGTGTGTATGATACATGACAAGGTGATTACCTCTGTGTATGGTACATGACAAGGATATTACCTGTGTGTATGATACATGACAAGGAGATTACCTGTGTGTATGATACATGACAAAGATATTACCTGTATGTATGATACATGACAAGGTGATTACCTGTGTGTATGATACATGACAAGGTGATTACTTGTGTGTATGGTACATGACAAGGAGATTACCTGTATGTACGGTACATGACAAAGATATTACCTGTGGGTATGATACATGACATGGTGATTAACTGTGGGTATGATACATGACAAGGTGATTACCTGTATGTACGGTACATTACAAGGATATTACCTGTATGTATGGTACATGACAAGGAGAAAACCTGTATGTATGGTACATGACAAGGAGATTACCTGTGGGTATGGTACATGACAAGGTGATAACCTGTATGTATAATACATGACAAGGTGATTACCTGTGTGTATGGTACATGACAAGGATATTACCTGTGTGTACAATACATGACAAGGTGTTTACCTGCATGTATGAAACATGACAAGGTGATTACCTGTGTGTATGGTACATGACAAGGAAATTAACTGCATGTATGAAACATGACAAGGTGATTACCTGTATGTATGGTACATTGACAAAGATATTACCTGTGTGTATGATACATGACAAGGAGATTACCTGTATGTATGATACATGACAAGGAGATTACCTGTATGTACAATACATGACAAGGTTATTACCTGTATGACTGATACATGATAAGGTTATTACCTATATGAGACCTGAGATATTTACCTGTATGTATGACACACATGAACCTGATTTAGATTTGTGTTAAACATCATACAGGCTATAAGATTCCATCATTGTGGACCTTCCCTGTAAATCTATATTCTGTTATCGTTGATAACACATTATTCTCCAATAATCATCTCACTAAGTGGCTGTTAAATGCTTAGTTTACGTGACAATTAGTTGACATATTATTGACCTATACTCTCACTATGGGTATGGCTTGACTAGATAGTCGATTGATATTCTCGTATCAGGATTCCGTTGGTAACACTGGAGAACACAACTGTACCAATACATTCTGAGCTTGCTGGAATTGGAGGATCTCTACACATGATTTACATTGAAACAGAAAATTAATCTTAAAAATATATAATTAATTTTCCATTGATTTTAATGCAGAATGCAGCTTTCTGATTGGTTGAGATTTTCTTTTCATACCTCTATACAGTTACTTAGAACTGTGAATGTTTTCTGAATAGACTGTTTGCATCGGAGAGTGTTCCCCTGTGAAATTTTCATGAACATGTTTACAAACAGAAGTTCATGAACTTGTGATGTGAACTTTTCATGAACAGTTCATGAAAAGTTCATGATTTGATGAACTCGCTTTCACAGGGGTTGGTCGTCATGGATGATACCTCTTTAAAGGTTTAATCATGAACATTGTGCTCTTATTTCTGAGAATTTTATACAATCATGACAACACATAATGAAAATTGTCTTCAATGTACCAACAACTACAGAAAAGGTCATCAGTAATATTTTTGTGAAAATGATCCAACTTTAAACAACTACAGTTGCTCCTGATTATCTTGAGAGTCTTCAAAAACATCGGAAACTTTGAATTACCCGAGTTTTGGAGTTAAGTGAGATGAAAAATTTAGTGTAAGTTTGGCCGGGACCAAGATGCTTCAGATTAAATGGGATATTCAAGTTATACGAGTTTGAGATAACACGGTTCGACTGAACATTGTATTGTATCCTTCTATATATCTATATCTATGATGTGTTGTAATTGTGATCCCAACATTTCATTGGTGGAGATTTTGTTTAATTTTAAGTCTTTCAGGTGGTACACATACATTAACACAGAAAGGGAGGGACTTTGTTCTACTTCATTTGATAAATAAATAAATAAATAAACAACATTTGATATAGCGCCCTATCTAGCTAACATAAGCCACTTTAAAGCGCTTTACAGTACATTAGATAAACAATTCGTATAAATCACATACAGTTCTATCATATACAATTCTGAGGAGTTCGCAGGAGCTGCCTTATTGGGCGCTAACTACTTGTCCTATGCCACCTGGCTAATATCTCCCTATGTGTGTATGTGTGTGTATGTATGTGTGTGTGCTGGTGATGAATTGTGTTCTGTTTGTAGTGGGACCATGTTTCCAACAGCATCTTTTATAGTGCCACCTCACTTGAATGCTACAGCACAGATGCTGCAACACTCATCCCAGATCATTTTATACTCCACCTGGGTTGTTATTGGAGTTGTGAGGGTAATTGGAGTTTTATGGGCAGGAGAAAAACACTTTCTCTGAATATTCCATATGTATGACGACTTCGAGGACCAAACCCTGGCTGCCTGCATGGAAGGCCAAAGTGATAACCACTCGACAAATCCACCCATTTGACAACTTTTTCTGTAAAACGGTAAATTAACAAACGAGAGAGAAAAAGAATTTATTGATTAATTTTGTTGGATAAAAAAAGTTGATATTCAATATGATAGTAACTCATAAGTACTAGACAGATTCAGAACATTTAGTGCACATGCTTGTCAACTCTAGATCTAGTGTACATGCTTTTGTGAACTCTAGGGCACTACGGTGTGAGCCAGAGTTAATATTATACAATTATTCTCCTCAGTCAATATGTTTCCTTCTGGTCAATATAACAGCCTATTAGCCAAGTAAAAAGTCCATAACTGTTTTATTAGGTCATCTGACCCGAAGGGTCAGGATGACCTATAGTCATCGTGCTTCGTCCATCGTCGTCCGCCGTGCGCCGTGCGCCGTCAGTAAACTTTTCATTTCAAAATGCTACTCCTCATTCATTTCTTAATGGATCACCACCAAATTTGGTGTGAAGCATCATTGGGGGAGGGCGATCAGATTTTATATAAATGAGGCTGATCGAACCCCTGGGGCCAGAGGGGCGGGGCCCGAAAAGGGGAACTTTGCTGAATTTTTGCTTTAAATTCCTACTCCTCCTTAATACTTGAATGGATTACATCCAAATTTGGTGTGAAGCATCATTTGGGGAGGGCGATTAGATTTTATATATATGAGGCTGATCTGACTCCTGGGGCCAGAGGGGTAGGGCCCCAAAAGGGGAACTTTGCTGAATTTTTGCTTTAAATTCCTACTTCTCCTTAATACTTGAATGGATTGCATCCAAATTTGGTGTGAAACATCATTTAGGGAGGGCGATCAGATTTAATATAAATGAGGCTGATCCAACCCCTGGGGCCATAGGGGCGGGGCCTCCAAAAGGGGACTTTGCTGAATTTTTACTTAAAAATCCTACTCCTCCTTAATGCTTGAATGGATTGCATCCAAATTTGATGTGAAGCATCATTGGGTGAGGGCGATTAGATTTTATATAAATGAGGCTGATCCAACCCTTGGGTCCATAGGGGCGGGGCCTCCAAAAGGGGACTTTGCTGAATTTTTGCTTTAAAATCCTACTCCTCCTTAATGCTTGAATGGATTGCATCCAAATTTGATGTGAAGCATCATTTGGGGAGGGCGATCAGATTTTATATAAATGAGGCTGATCGAACCCCTGGGGCCAGAGGGGCGGGGCCCGAAAAGGGGAACTTTGCTGAATTTTTGCTTTAAATTCCTACTCCTCCTTAATATTTGAATGGATTACATCCAAATTTGGTGTGAAGCATCATTTGGGGAGGGCGATTAGATTTTATATATATGAGGCTGATCCGACTCATGGGGCCAGAGGGGTAGGGCCCCAAAAGGGGAACTTTGCTGAATTTTTGCTTTAAATTCCTACTTCTCCTTAATACTTGAATGGATTGCATCCAAATTTGGTGTGAAGCATCATTTGGGGAGGGCGATCAGATTTTATATAAATGAGGCTGATCCGACCCCTGGGGCCATAGGGGCGGGGCCTCCAAAAGGGGACTTTGCTGAATTTTTACTTAAAAATCCTACTCCTCCTTAATGCTTGAATGGATTGCATCCAAATTTGATGTGAAGCATCATTGGGGGAGGGCGATCAGATTTTATATAAATGAGGCTGATCCAACCCTTGGGGCCATAGGGGCAGGGCCTCCAAAAGGGGACTTTGCTGAATTTTTGCTTTAAAATCCTACTCCTCCTTAATGCTTGAATGGATTGCATCCAAATTTGATGTGAAGCATCATTTGGGGAGGGCGATCAGATTTTATATAAATGAGGCTGATCCAACCCTTGGGGCCAGAGGGGCGGGGCCCCAAAAGGGGAACTTTGCTGAATTTTTGCTTTAAATTCCTACTCCTCCTTAATACTTGAATGGATTGCATCCAAATTTGGTGTGAAACATCATTTGGGGATGGCGATCAGATTTTATATAAATGAGGCTAATCAGACCCCTGGGACCAAAGGGGCGGGGCCCCAAAAGGGGAACTTTGCTGAGTTTTTGCTTTAAAATCCTCCTCCTTAATGCTTGAATCAATCAGCACCAAATTTAATGTGAAGCATCATTGGGGGAAGGTGATAAGATTTTATATAAATGCGACTGATCTGGTCCCAGAGGCCAGAGGGGCGGGGCCCCAAATCCTTTCTCAGCTTTACTTCAAATGTAATTGAAGAAGAACAATCATATTTTACATACAGGAGACTGGTCTTCAGGGCACTGTGAAAGTGGAAAAGTATTAATGTTTAAATCCTAATTCCTGTATGTGGAGAATTTAGCAGAATTTGATATAACACATCAATCCCATTTTGGGAAAGCAATCATCTTAAATAAAGAGACTGACCAACACTATATGGGCCAGATGGGAGATAAAAGGGGTACTGTACATGTAGTTTGGCCAGTTTGCATGGAGCACTTGTAAGGTCATTATCAGTAATGTGCATTTTGATTTTTCTATACAATGATAAGGTGGTACACCTCTGTTAAATTGTAATATCATTAATAAAAAACAAAAGCATGCGTTCATATAATTTTATACAGTACCAAAAGTATTTCAGTATTCAGTACTATTTCAAACAATCCTTTTTCTGAGAATATGTGTAATACTCCAAATTCAATGGAAATAAAAGGACCTGTCATTCCATTATTGAAATATGATTTTTCCAAATAACGATAAATTAAATATTGGCATAGCCTACCAAATATTTTTAAAAATATTTTTCATGTATACTGTACATAAATGAAAACCATGCATAATACTGTATGCACATGTATATAATAAGGTTTGTTTTCTAATACATTAAATGAAAATATTGTGACTTATGTATCAAACGAATTATCACATAAAAATTGCTATAAAACTAAACCTTGCATATTTCATTTTGAAACTATTTCATAAGAAAAAAAACTTCCAATATTATACATATATATCCAAAATATACATCCCTGGAGTTTATGACAATGATGCTGGTTTGAACACTTGAACTAAGGGGTGTGTCCCTGCTATAAGTGTTTGATATTGTCAGATGACCGTTTAGGCCCATGGGCCTCTTGTTATAGCAACACATCTTGCAGTGCGTCTCTACATGTACAGGATCCCGGATGTAAGGGTATTTCCAGAATCTATTTTTAGCTGCACTGTCACATGTAATTATAAGCAGCCATAAAAACACATTACCCAGGTATATAAATACTATAATAATAATAGTAAAACGAGATTAATATATAGAAAAAAATTGCTATCATGGCACTTACTTAAAAACTTACCTTTCCATGACTTTCCCCAAAATATGTTGATATTACTTAGATCTAAATGATCCTATCAAATTCAACATTTCTTTCAAATTGCCATTTACCTACATTTCTAAAGTCTTTAATGTTCAAAATGACCGCAGGACACTTTAACGTCCTAATACAGGATTAAATATTTAACTTGATTGATGAAATTAAATCTTTGAAGTTCCATTTATGTAAGTTTGATTGTAGTTTAATTGATAAAACCTTTAAGCAAATCTCATGGCCCTTGTGTTCTGTTGTCAATGAAGATGTCTGTCTGATCTACGGTAGGTTAAAGGAATTATTGTCGTATATTTTATATTCTAACACGATACGTTTGTAATACGCGTTTTGATTGGATATGGACCATGTTCTAATGTGCGATAGAACCATGATCAATCATGATCAATCGTATCAAGCTCCTCCCATCGAGCTTAAGCCACGCCCGTTTCTACCAAAAACAAAATGGCGTCGTGACGGGGATCGTCTGTCGATGAACATTCCACTGCATGATAGGCGTAGGCCTACGTCAAGTAAGCATCAGAGCAAAGAGGACTGATTGAATGTATTAGCTGAATAAATTAAGAATAAAACGTTATCATATCTTGTTCTTACCTTACCTCCATTTATTCACGAAACGTGAATTCCATCCATGTGTAGGCACCTCTAGGAATCAAAACAAACAATTCACTGTGACGGTGTCGTGTGCATCTGCACAAAATTTTAACAGACCTTTTTGTCGATACGAACATATTTCGTCAATGTTAATCCAACCATGTCGTATACAAACGTTCACGAAAATACTAGGCCTAAATCCAAATATTCCGCCTCGTCAACATCCAGACCAAGCGCTCGCCAGTACATGTATGGGCGTGGCTAAATGACCGACTTTTGAAAGCTTCCTTCTGATTGGTCAGTCGGCTAAAGAAAGACACGTCACCAGCCAGGTCACAGAGTACTTTACTACGTACTTGAAGCAAGGAAATACAATGTATCTAAACAAGTTAGCGTATTAAATTTGTCAATGAGTGTTAGAATGGGGATAGTACGTTATTTTTCGTGTCTATACTGGCGATTAGAACATGAAATTTGGTTTAAACTCTCGACCTATCGGTCTCGAGTTCAAACCAAATTTCATGTTCTAATCGCCAGTATAGCCACTCAAAACAACGTACTATCCCCTAACCAAGGAAACAGGAAACTCAGAAGTGCAATAATTGATCATAAATAAAGAGATTTGCATGACCATGACTGTCAATTTCAATAGATTTGGACACATTTTATGGGATTGAAACTTAGTGTATATCGACTGCTGTTTGGTAGATTGGTCACATGAAAGTTTTGTCCCGCCAACCAGAGCAAAAAAATGAAAACCGAGACATACCGGTATATGAACAAAGACATGCGTTTTCCCTTCCTTGCATATTTTACACCTGTCTCATTTCTTATAAACATGTTACTAATGCATGAATAATAATATCCTATCTCAAATAAACTAGATTCTTAGTTAACAATTAGATGATTATCATATTTTCAGGCAAATAGTTCACGCTATCGCTGGTGAGGAAAATTGAGCTAGCGGCCGACGAAATCGAGATATCGATAATTTATCAGAAAGGCATATACTGTATATATATATCCAACTTGTTTTTAAAGTTTAATTTCGGAAGGTAAATAAGAACTTGAAAATGACAATGTGTTCCTCATATTGATTGCCACATATACCTGTTAACCCTCCTTCATTACGAGGGAGATCTTCCTCATTTGAGGTTTCAGAGGTTAACATCTACATGTATGTTGCCAATATCAAATTAATAACAAAACATTCTAATATAATTATACTTTGTGCCAGCTATATGCAATATGAAACCGCAAGCCATATATATTGCGTAACTCCCCCTCAGGAATATAAAAAGATATGTACAATGTATCAAATTTGTTTTTAATGTGAATTATTTCAACCAATCAGAAGACATTGTAGTAGCAACAGCTGTTTTAAACTACGTCTAATTGGATCTGTCGTCAAGGACATGGAATGTTTGTGTTTTCATTGATAATGTTGTTTTGCAATCTTATTACATGTGATATTTATGTTGTACTGAAAAATGACCAGAAGACTGTCTGCACCTACATGTAATACAGCACCTTTGAAATTTTATTTCATCTACAGCTAAGTATATTTACAAAGTACTCGTAAATGTTTTGGGAAAAAAGCCCAGGGTACCAACAAGTTAAACTATGGTAAAAAATATTGATCTAACTCCTACACCCCTGAAATTCCATAATGAACTATTCCATCCTTTGATTTGGATGGGATCAAATATATGGTCAGGGGTGATTGAGTTAAATTGAAGTCCTTTTCAAATGAAATGTTCAGTAAAAATTTCATGCTTTGATGTATTTAACATATAGATATACCGTATAGCGGAAAATTTTGGCGATTAGAATTTGGTGATTTTCAAAAATCTAGGGCTTTAATTTGGCTTTGAGCATATACATGTGTATCACCTACCGGGATATACCGATCAATATGTCATATGTCCATAATTGTATTCTATCTCTTTTGTTTAAAGGGGCATCCCGGGGAAGTCTACCATGAAGTTCTTGAATGTACATGCTGTATGCACTACCAGATACATTTTCCTGTTATTTCAACATTCAAAGTCGACTCAAAATGGCTTTATTAGCCACTTGCAAAATTGCATTCCTCGGGAAAGCCCGATAAAAATAGCAATCATCACGCGTCATTCAAGTGACTGTGACGAATTCGAAGGGGCCCAAAGGGAGGGGACGCGTTATGTATAGGACCGATCATGAACCAGACACAAAGTCTGTGTATACATTTATTGAATGACATTTATATTAATAATCAGACGTTAATAACACACGATATTCATATGAAGAAATATATGTCGGCATCTCTGCATCATTTATCGACATTTTTACCTGACTGAGACCGATACAAATGGGTGCAGGATACAACCATCCATCGTCAGAAACCCACACGACACTGCAGTGTTACATTGTACATTTAACAGTGTCATGTGGGTTTCCGACGATGAAAACCATAGGGCAAACCTTAATTTCTGTAAAAAGTTATCTTCACAAATCCTCATTTAGAACGATTTCACAAAAAGTGTGCATGCATTGAAAAGTACAAAAATAAAATGAAATGACTCCGATTTTTTTTATATACAACAAGATGTCTTGAAGATTTTTTTTCAGACTATCTATATATTCATCTAAAATCTATCCAACTTTCAGCGTCAACATACGTTAACACTTACAATTATGTATCATGGAAGTCTGTGCACTCATATGCACTAAACATGTAGAATACATGTATAATATATATCAAATTTGGAACTTGTCGAGCATATAATTGTCCAATACATAATCCATTTATATATGTTATGATAGCTCCGTTTTCATTTTACTTTTTTATGTAAATTTAAAGGTTCGTTAACATTTTCAACACAACTGCAGGCATGGGACATGCATATATATATGATTTTTTTAAATTAATGACTTCGCTTATATAATGCAAATATTTTGATTCATATCAAATTCAATACCTGTGTCCAAACCCGGTAATATTTGTACAATCTGTATTTTATAGATTGGGTATGACAAGCATTTTTTATCCTCACATGATGACACAAATTTATTAATTTTATCCAAATTGAAGCCGTATACATTATAACCTCAATCGCAGCTATACCAGCGTTTTACAACGTAAACAAAGACAGCCCTCCCCCCCCCCCCCATACAGTTTATCTTATATATGAAAAGGTCTTTCTCTTCAGCAATATAATTCAATAATGTCGCTTTACTGGAATATTATAAAGGGAATATTACAAAACACGCTTTCAAGTTTTACACATGCATTTCATGTAACAGAGGATTGAAAGAGTTATCCCATGGGAGATCCCAAAACCAAACCAAAGCTGTGTCACCGCTACCCAGAAGAAAACTGTAACATGCAAACAATTGGGCTGTTAGTTTCTCCCTTGAATACTTCCCATCCCCCCATTATGCTTCCATAATATAATCCTTACGTTATAGTTTGACCATTCGGCCACTTTTCGCTTGGTAGTTAATTACATGTAGGTCACACGGATCGCCATTTTTAGGTCACCTGAGACGAAGTCTCAAGTGACCTATTCTAATCGCCTTTTGTACGTCGTCGTGCGTCCGTAAACTTTTTACATTTTCGACTTCTTCTCCAAAACAACTGAACCAAATTCAATGAAATTTGGCAGGGAGCTTCTATGGCTTAAGTTCAACTAAAAGTGGGAATTATATGGTCCCCATCCCCCAGGGGCCTGAGGGGCGGGGCCAAAAAGGGTCAAATTGACTAAAATTTCAAAAATCTTCTTCTCTACTCTCAGATAAGGTGGAATCAAACACTCTTCATAGATGAAAGGGTCTTAAGGTGCTTAACCAAAAGTGTGAATTTCATGACCCTACGGTCTCACGCTTGCCCCTGGGGAGGGGGTAAACTTTACTATAGTTTATATAAAGAAATCACATTTTTGACTATTATTTGTTGGATTTGTATTGGAATTCATTCTAATTTGTTTCAAATTATCAGCATGGGATGACACTTTGATGGTATGTACATGTTGGCCCTAGTTGACCCCCAGGGGCTGGTGGGCGGGGCCAAAAAGGGTCAAATTTACAAAAATTTCAAAAATCTTCTTCTCTACTCTCAGATATTGTAGAATCAAATACTCTTCATAGATGGAAGGGTCTTAAGGTGCTTTACCAAAATTGTGAATTTCATGACCCTGGGGTCTAACGTTTGTCCCTGGGGAGGGGGTAAACTTTACTATAGTGTATATAGGGAAATCACATTTTTGACTATTATTTGTTGGATTTGTATTGGAATTCATTCTAACTTGTATCAAATTATCAGCATGGGATGACACTTTGATGGTATGTACATGTTGGCCCTAGTTGACCCCCAGGGGCCTGCGGGGCGGGGCCAAAAAGGGTAAAATTGACTAAAATTTCAAAAATCTTCTTCTCTACTCTTAGATATGGTAGAATCAAATACTCTTCATAGATGGAAGGATCTTAAGGGGCTTTACCAAAATTGTGAATTTCATGACCCTGGGGTCTCACGTTTGCCCCTGGGAAGGGGGTAAACTTTACTATAGTGTATATAGGGAAATCACATTTTTGACTATTATTTGTTGGATTTGTATTGGAATTCATTCTAACTTGTATCAAATTATCAGCATGGGATGACACTTTGATGGTATGTACATGTTGGCCCTAGTTGACCCCCAGGGGCTGGAGGGCGGGGCCAAAAAGGGTAAAATTGACAAAAATTTCAAAAATCTTCTTCTCTTCTCCCAGATATGCTGGAATCAAATACTCTACATAGATGGATTGGTTTTAAGGTTCTTTACCAAAATTGTGAATTTCATGACTCTGGGGTCTTGAATCTCCCCCTGTGGAGGGGGTTAAGTTTACTATAGTATATTGGCAGAAAAAAACATTTTTTTGCATTATTTGTTTAATTGCCATAAGAAATGATGCAAATTTGGTTGAAATTATCAATATGACATGACTTTTGAGTAGTACGCACATATTGACACTGACTGACCCCCAGGTGCCTGAGGGGTGGGGCCTAAAAGGGTCAAATTGACATAATTTCAAAAATTCATTTTTTCCACTCCCAGATATGCTACAATGTATTGTTATAAATATTCATCTCAACATTCCCATATTTCTCTTTCATGTCAAACATCAGGTTACCATTAAGGCCCATGGGGCTCTTGTTTGTTTACCGATGATGCTTGTTATGTGCATGCGTTATCATAATTATGTGATGCAAAAAAATGTACATGTCCAAATCGTTGATCAACAAATAGTGATTCCCTTTTTTTAATTATTAATTAAAGTTTTTGAGATCATATTTCAGCGTAAATCACCCATTAATTTTCCACAAGATTGTACATTTAATTCGTATATTTCTTTAAATTTGTTGTGTATTATACCAACAATAAGCACCACTCGTTACTCTGGAGAGTTAACGAAACAACAGGAGTAATCGAAGGTAAATGACGGTTGGAACGAAAATTATTGCTGAAAGTGAAATTTAATTGGTGGTGTTAAAATTTGATGGATTATATTTTGGCGATCTATATACGGACCTGCCAAATCACCAAATTAAAGCCACTCAAAAATTTGTCAAATTTGACATGCATTTACCAATATTGCCATCCAGCATGTCATTTTCCCAAATCTTTGTTCCAATATGTCTTGTTAAGTTATAAAAAAGATTTATGAAACGTGATCTGATTATTGGTTAATAATAATACATTAACTTATGTTATCTCTGAAAATATCACCTTTGACCAAATTCATCAATTGGTACAGGTATAATTCACCTTCGGCTTTGTTTCTATTTAGCTCACCTGATCCAAAGCTCACCTGCCACACCCTTGCAGGCTAAAATTCCCCAGAACTTTAGAATATACTGGGCTTAAAGGGTGGTGTTTATAACTGATTCCGCGATCATCCACACCCAGACAAACCTAGTTTCTGAGTTGATCTTTAAGCTTTGAAACAATTGAGGTCCCCACCCTGTAACCAAACTTTTATATAGATATCATTTGCTATAAATATTGGTCTTTAGCTCTGCCCCTGTACCTGGGATCTTTTGAGAAGATATTTTGCCAAGATTACTTGATACAACTGTATCCAGGTGAGCAAATCAGGCCATCTGGGCCTGTTGTTTTATTGTGCAGGCCTCCGCGGTTTATTACCGAAAATGTACAATAAATGGAAAGGTTTTGTGGTTGATTTTCATCTCAAAGTAAACGTACATGTAACAATTAATATTTAATAACATTGTATAACTTGCTCTCTGTTGATTTTAGTTCAGATTCCCTCAGAGGTTAAAAAATACAATAAAACCCCACTTACTTGAACTCATGGGGACCTGACCAATGCTAGTTTAAGGAAGACATGGTATTTGAGGAATCCGAGGGAAGTTGAAGGTGTTAGAACTGAGTCGGTATAAAAAAAACGGTTCTATGAATTAGGGGTACTGATATTCAAGTCTTCTACCACAAAAAAAGAGTCATTCAGCATTTGGTTAAAGTGATAGGAAATCCAGACAAATCTGACTGAGTCTGTATGGATGACCACACACCATGTCCAGTACGGAAGGTCACTGAGTCTGTATGGATGACCACACACCATGTCCAGTACGGAAGGTGACTGAATCTGTATGGATGACTGCACACCATGTCCAGTACGGAAGGTGACTAAGCTGGGCGGTGCACTTTAGGGACACAGCGCAAGTGAGAGCTGTCTACAGTAGCTAGCTATGGAACACCGTACGGTATAGAAGCATTGTTTCCTGATCTAAGATCTGACTATTGATTTTAGGCAAGTGTGTCTGGTAGTACCAGTTATCTTCAGTTAACGTCCCAGTAAATGTTCATAGATGTTTTGGAGCTTCAGATTTATATATGTGTAGCTCACTCATGCAGATATGTACTGCAAATACACATTCTTCCACCTTCAAATGCACCATGTATTCAAATACATCAGTATAGCTGACACCCAAAAATATACTGCAAGTACACGTCCTTCCACCTTAAAAGGTAACCAGATACATCAGTATATCTCGCTATGAGATATACCGTTATTAATTACACGTCCTTCCATCTTATAATGTATGAACCTCTGTTAAAGCTCACACAGCTACACAAAACTCTCTCCATTATTTTGTAATGGATTTATTTTATTTCGTATCTGTACCCGCATGACCAAGACTTCCTCTAGCGTGATGATTGATGGATGTCTAGAGCTCATGATGTAATACTCAAGTCCTCCCACCAGTGGCCATGGTGACAAGACCTCCCACCAGTTGCCATGGTGACAAGACCTCCCACCAGTGGCCATGGTGACAAGACCTCCCACCAGTTGCCATGGTGACAGAGTGGTTGAGGTGTCTATACCTATAGATTAAAAGAGTCTATTACCCCCTTGAGAGTGAGATGGGGATCTTGACCCGAGGGGTATGATTTTTAAGTTGCTAAACGCGAGACTTACCGAGTGTTAATGTTTGGTAGCTAAATAGAATCCGACCCCGAGGGTTGAGATCCCCCTGTATCGCTCCTAAGGCTGTTACCTTGTTAACATTAATATTTATCTAATATTGATGTTACATCAATGCAGGACAATCAATGTTGATGTGATGTGATTGAATTGTTGATGTGAAATCATTGTAGTATTGCACTCACGTGATATACATGGTATACATTTAGCTCCAAAGATCTGCCAACTGTGTACATGTTAAAGTATCTACCAACTCAGCATCAGAATTTCATTTCCTGTTTAAAGTATCGTGAGCATGATGGTCCAGAACCAATAAAGGCTGCTGATTTTTTTATTCAGACTTGTGGACAATGCTGGATTTCTGTTGCCATCAACTACTCGTCACTAGTTTGTAAGCTATGGAGCAAAATGGAGCTTGCTCCTAGTACTGCTGTTAAAATCGTGTGCTAGGCTTTGGAATGAGCATTGAAGAGAAGCCAATATATCCGTGATAATTACTTGACTGTCTAATAATCCAAGGAACATGCCAAACACCACAGCGGATTGTGTTAAGTTTCTAGAGAAGAGGAAATTGCCTCTCGCTGTCAATAAAGAGAGTGGTGTGAAAGTCACTGATACATGTTTTTATGCTCTAAAGATCAAGCGAACTATGGATAATCTTGGTTTTAACTCTTATTGTATAATGGTACAACAGAACTGTCAAGTTTTGGTTGTCTCTATGTCTACAGTATTTGATGGAACAACCTTTCTAATAACTTAAGGGTAATCTTGGTTTTTATTGAAAAACTTGAGTTCAATATACAGTATAAATGTCTAAACTGGCCCCAGTCCAATTATCCGAATCCCAGTGCCTATTCCAGACTTACTGTTTCCCTCTCAACTTCTGTCATACCTCTGCAAACCTTTGGTCACACTGCCTCTCAGTTTACACAAGTTGCACTATAGTTCAAGGTGAAGGTGAAATGTCAAACAGGTTTTCTTTTTTAGGTCATCTGTTCACCCAAAGGGTCAGAATGACCTATAGCCATTGTGCACCGTCCTTCTACTTTTCCAACTTCTTCTCAATAACCGAAAGACCCAGGGTGCTGATATTATGCATGTAGCATGCTTGGATGAAGGGCTACCATGTTTGTTAAAATGAATTACCTTGACCTACT
Organism: Mimachlamys varia; assembly: GCA_947623455.1. NCBI lineage: Eukaryota > Metazoa > Mollusca > Bivalvia > Pectinida > Pectinidae > Mimachlamys > Mimachlamys varia. The sequence continues at coordinate 36,889,889 of OX392529.1, forward strand.
TTCAAGGTCACAGGGGTTAAATATGTTAAAATCTTTAAGCAACTTCTTCTCAATAACCAAAAGGCCCTGGGGGTACTGATATTTGGCCTGTAGCATGCTGGCATGGGATGAAGGGTTACCAAGTTTGTTGTCAAATGTTATAAAAATCTTCAAGAAACTTCTTCTCAATTACCTGGAATGTCCAGGGTACTGATATTTGGCCTGTAGCATGCTTAAATGAATCGCTACCATAACCAACTTAAATTATATGTAGTCAGACATTTCCCAAACATCATCTATTCTAGCCCTTTCTGCTAAATAATATATGTGATTGAAAGTCATATCTGTCAGAACTGTTTCCACTTATTTAGAAAGAACAGAAATGTGTTTTAAATTCTGCCAGAGAGTACATTTTACTTTAGTTTAAACATATTTTATTGTCACGAAAACGACAAGAGGATTGGGCAAAAGTTATGTCAACTTATGAAACGCCCTTTCCCAACATTATGATAAATACAACATACAATAAATCTAGACAGTAACAATTATATATACATGTTTTATATTTAAAACCTTTTACTGGACTTGATGTAATTTTGCACGTGTCTGAAAATTCTGAATATATTATCGGCATACAATTCATTACCATATAATAATACTTTTAAATTGATATCTATATTTAAGTGTCGTAACTGATCAAATAATATCATTCTGCTGTTAACATAATTGTCACATTCAAAGTAAAAATGATAAGCATTTTCACAACAATTTCCACAACTGAAATTTTGACTATTGGTTAGATGAACTGGAAATAAATCATAATTTAATTGACTACATCAATTTCTTAGTTTTGTGTATTATATTCATTTTCCTTTCTCCAAAATTAAAATATACTGGGTATTTACTGCCGAAATCATGTGTCAGGTTTCTTTTAAAGATTGCAAGAGAAGGCGAAAACCTAGTCTGTTCACTCAGGTCATTCCACATTTTTAGAGAGGAAGGTATAAAAGACGAGTTAGTTAGAGAAAGTCTATCATATGAAACTCTATAAAATTGTTATTTCTTAGCGCATACCTGGTAGTTGTTAGTATGGCCGACTTTTGGAGGTAGAAGTAAATGGAGGTTGTATGGCGTTAAGTAGAGAGAATGCCAATCCAACAGTAAACAACCCGTTTGTCGATGTACAGTCAAAACTATTTTTACGAGAAGTTTGGAGCTGGTAGAGTAGTACTGTTTCCTGATAATCAGACAACACTAAATTTACTATTTTTGTAGCTAAAATTGGCATGTTGCGGAGAGAAAGTTTAGAAAGAAAGCTGTCAATACTGCTTTATATACAGTCACCTGAGTACGGTAGCAGTTACATTGCATTTGCAATAACCTGGGCTACCATGATGGCTGTAACCTGCTGAAATGTTGAAAGGAATCACCAAACTCAGATCTGAAACAAGGCTGACCTCTAGAAAATTCTGCGCATATAAATTAAAGGGTACAGACGTGTTGAAGTTGTTGTTACGGTTTACATCGATATGGTATTTTGTCTCTTTACCTTTTACCGTAATTTCATGCATATAGTGCACACTATTTTAAGGAATATTGAAAGTGTCAACGAACAGAGAAAAAAATATTATTGAACTATATTCTCGTCACTCTCTTTTCATGGAAACTAAACTTTACGAAATCCTTGAATTTCGAACCTGAGGGACAGGTGTGAGCCACCTGTTACACAGACTATTACAATTTGGACATTTATATAGGTAGAATGATTGGAGACAAGTATGATCAAATGTGTGAGGTTGATTTATCAGGGATACAGGGTGTTACACGGGTACGGGGCATTACACAGGGGTACAGGGTGTTACACAGGGGTACAGGGTGTTACACAGGGGTACAGGGTGTTACACAGGGGTAGGTATTACACATGGGTGGGGGGTATTACACAGGGGTACAGGGTGTTACACAGGGGGTAGGTATTACACAGGGGTACAGGGTGTTACACAGGGATAGGGGGTATTACACAGGGTTAGGTATTACACAGGGGTACAGGGTGTTACACAGGGATACAGGGTGTTACACAGGGGTACAGGGTGTTACACAGGGGTAGGGGGTATTACACGGGGGTAGGTATTGCACAGTGGTAGGGGGTATTACACAGGGGTACAGGGTGTTACACAAGGTTAGGTATTACACAGGGGTACAGGGTGTTACACAGGGTAAGGTATAACACAGGGGTAGGTATTACACAGGGGTAGGTATTACACAGGGGTACAGGGTGTTACACGGGGTTAGGTATTACACAGGGTTAGGTATAACACAGGGGTAGGTATTACACACGGGTAGGTATTACACGGGGGTAGGTATTACACAGGGGTAGGTATTACACAGGGGTACAGGGTGTTACACAGGGTTAGGTATTACACAGGGTTAGGTAATACACAGGGGTACAAGGTGTTACACAGGGTTAGGTATTACACAGGGGTATAGGGTGTTACACAGGGATAGGGGGTATTACACAGGGGTACAGGGTGTTACACAGGGTTAGGTATTACACAGGGGTAAGTATAACACAGGGGTAGGTATTACACAGGGGTACAGGGTATTACACAGGGTTAGGTATTACACAGGGGTACAGGGTGTTACACAGGGTTAGGTATTACACAGGGGTACAGGGTGTTACACAGGGGTACAGGGTATTACACAGTGATAGGAGGTATTACACAGGGGTACAGGGTGTTACACAGGGGTACAGGGTATTACACAGGGGTACAGGGTATTACACAGGGGTACAGAGTGTTACACAGGGGTACAGAGTGTTACACAGGGGTACAGGGTATTACACAGGGGTACAGGGTATTACACAGGGGTACAGGGTATTACACAGGGGTACAGGGTGTTACACAGGGGTACAGGGTGTTACACAGGGGTACAGGGTATTACACAGGGGTACAGGGTATTACACAGGGGTACAAGGTGTTACACAGGGGTACAGGGTGTTACATAGGGATATGGGATATTACACAGGGATACAGTGTATTACACAGGGGTACAGGGTGTTACACATGGGTAGGGGACTATTACACAGGGGTACAAGCTAGGTGTTACACAGGGGTTCAGGGTATTACACAGGGGTACAGGGTGTTACACAGGGGTACAGGGTGTTACACAGGGGTACAGGGTGTTACGCAGGGGTACAAGGTGTTACACAGGGGTACAGGGTGTTACGCAGGGGTACAGGGTGTTACGCAGGGGTACAAGGTGTTACACAGGGGTACAGGGTGTTACATAGGGATATGGGGTATTACACAGGGGTACAGTGTATTACACAGGGGTACAAGGTGTTACATAGGGATACAGGGTGTTACATAGGGATATGGGGTATTACACAGGGGTACAGTGTATTACACAGGGGTACAGTGTATTACAAAAATCCTCATGCCATGACATGAATGTACAGGTTTGTTAAATCCTGAATTTAATTTATTACATGTTTGAGAAGATTTTAATTTGATGTACTTGAGATGTATTTGATATTCTGTATTTGAAACACCAACTACAGTTTTAACCCATCAATTCACAAGCTCTTTCAGATTGTTCTCTAAGATACGTAATTATTAAAAGTCAAAATTTTGTAAACATACATTTTATTAAAAGTCCATATGGTATGAATATCTTCATAGAGAGAAGATTAATGACCTGAAACTTTAAGTCGGGTATGATTTTTATAGTGTGTTAACCATTTAAAATACCTAAATAGCTAAGTAAGCAAGTATATTTTAAATATCAAATCTGTTTATTGTATAATAACTAAACCACAGGTAACGTTTACTCCAGTAAAACTTTGGAATAAAGCTGTAATTATGTTTATTATTTGCCATGAAATTAACGTGATCTACCTGCAGCTTCAAAATGACAATATTTATATATGTAAAAAAATAGATATTTTACTGAAATAAACTGTCCCATTTTCACAGTTAGCAATGTTGTTAATAATGAACAAAAAGGTCAACAGGTGAATTCTCAGGTAAACATTTACAGGAAGTGACATAACAGAAAAGAAAGTTGAGTTTAGTCATTCATGGATGTGTAACCATTGACCTTTGACATATTGTCAGGTGAATTAATTTCCAGAAACTAGATTTTGATTATCAAGGTTGTATATAGAGGATCTTACACTCGTGTCAATGTAATATCAAATTTATTAAACGAGTTAGATAATTCAATATGTCACGAGCCTTTAGAAGAGTGACATATTAAATTATTTAACAAGTTTAATAAATTTCATATTACATTGACACGAGTGCAAGATTCTATTTATCACATAACTTATATTTATGAGAAAATACACAAAAACTCTCAAATTAATTCTCTATGAGAAAGGCTAATTTCTTCTGTGACAGTACGATTTTCACTTCCGAGACAATCATATGACGTCAAATAGACGTCATTTGTTTGTGACATCACAATAGTGTTATTACACGTGTGTAATACCATTTTTGTGTCGCCTCCGACAGATGTCGGAAAGGCGGCACATAGGAGTTACTTTTACGACAGCGATGGCGGTGCCAACAATGTTTTGCGTTTAGCTCTGTTTCTGACAAAGTTACATCAACCAAACCTGAATCATAGATGAAGCAGGGGTAGTAGAGCCTACTGGGCTAGAAAAAAAACATGGATTTCTGCTTTTTTGGGGTAAAAATCTCAAATTTCTGGAATTACAACGTTAAAATTTTGCGTTTAGCTCTTGCATATTAGGCTGTTTCCAAACTTGGTATGTAGGTGTATTATGACTCAACGAAAACTATCGCACCTTTCGTTTCATGATTCAACAAAATGGCGGCCATTTCCTTGCCACTGATTGGTCGAAATTTAGATATTGTCCAATTTCACTCAAAATTGGTATGTAGGTGTATTATGACTCTATAAACACTATCGTAACTTCCGTTTCATGATTCAACAAAATGCCCGCCATTTCCTTGCCACTGATTGGTCGAAATTTAGATATTGTCCGATTTCACTCAAAATTGGTATATAGGTGTATTATGACTCTACAAACACAATTGCAACTTTGGTTGCATGATTCTGCAAATTGGCCATTATTTCCTGGCCTCTGATTGGTCGAAATTTTAAAATTGTCCGATTTCACTCAAATTTGGTATGTAGGTGTATTAGGACTCCACGAAAACTATCACAATTTCCATTTCATGATTCAACAAAATGGACACCATTTCTTTGCTACTGACTGGTCAAAATTTCAATATTGTCCGATTTCAATCAAATTTGGTATATAGGTGAATTATGACTCTACGAACACTATCACTATTGACAAAGCGGGAAAGGCGACACATATAATTACGCGTAATTCTTGTTATGACATGGCAGTTTGACAAGACTTAACAAGTCAGTTATGTGATAATTCTTTATATATATGCGATGTATTAAATTGTACCGATTGTGATTTTTGCAGCTTTTTTTAACTTCTGCTCTTTTTGATCTCTGCAACAGGGGCAAATTTATCATGACAGACAATATTTGTAGGTTATATGCTATACGGTAGGTATTGTATTTGAACAGCAAACATTTTAATCCAATGATGAAAACTAAAATTTGACATGGAGCAAATTCCCAAGTGTACAGTCAAAGTAAGGTTTTATGATTGCTTATTCCTCTTAACACTACAGTGTACAAAGTAAGGTTGTATGATTGCTAATCCCTCTAAACATTACAGTGTACAAAGTGAGGTTGTATGATTGTTAATCCCTCTAAACACTACAGTGTACAAAGTGAGGTTGTATAATTGCTAATTCCTCTAACACAATACATTGTACAAAGTAAGGCTGTATGATTGCTAATTCCACTTAACACTACAGTGTACAAAGTAAGGTTTTATGATTGTTAATCCCTCTAAACACTACAGTGTACAAAGTGAGGTTGTATGATTGTTAATCCCTCTAAACACTACAGTGTACAAAGTAATGTTGTATGATTGTTAATCCCTCTAAACACTACAGTGTACAAAGTAAGGTTGTATGATTGTTAATCCCTCTAAACACTACAATGTACAGAGTAAGGTTGTATGATATTGCTAATCCCTCTAAACACTACAATGTACAAAGTAAGGTTGTATGATTGTTAATCCCTCTAAACACTACAATGTACAGAGTAAGATTGTATGATATTGCTTATTCCTCTAAACACTACAGTGTACAAAGTAATGTTGTATGATTGCTAATCCCTCTAAACACTACAATGTACAAAGTAAGGTTGTATGATTGTTAATCCCTCTAAACACTACAATGTACAAAGTAAGGTTGTATGATTGTTAATCCCTCTAAACACTACAATGTACAAAGTGAGGTTGTATGATTGCTAATCCCTCTTAACACTACAATGTACAAAGTAAGGTTGTATGATTGTTAATCCCTCTAAACACTACAATGTACAAAGTGAGGTTGTATGATTGCTAATCCCTCTTAACACTACAATGTACAAAGTAAGGTTGTATGATTGTTAATCCCTCTAAACACTACAATGTACAAAGTGAGCTTGTATGATTGCTAATCCCTCTTAACACTACAATGTACAAAGTAAGGTTGTATAATTGCTAATTCCTCTTAACACTACAGTGTACAAAGTAAGGTATGATTGCTAATTCCTCTTAACACTACAGTGTACAAAGTGAGGTTGTATGATTGCTAATCCCTCTAAACACTACAATGTACAAAGTAAGGTTGTATGATTGTTAATCCCTCTAAACACTACAATGTACAAAGTGAGGTTGTATGATTGCTAATTCCTCTTAACACTACAGTGTACAAAGTGAGGTTGTATGATTGCTAATCCCTCTAAACACTACAATGTACAAAGTAAGGTTGTATGATTGATAATCCCTCTAAACACTACAATGTACAAAGTAAGGTTGTATGATTGCTAATTACTATAAACACTTCAGTATATAGCGAAGGTATTGCGTCACCTTTATAAGACTGTCGATCACTGATGACAGTTTTCAATAATACTGATTTTAACGTGATATAACTAATATCTTCCATCATCAGGTCAGATATACAATTATTTTTTTAAATTTTCATTGTTACACTGGTTTCATTGTCCTTTCTTCGTTTTCGTTTTAGAAAACTTTTTTTTACATTTTAAGCAAAATATATATGGACACGCTGTTACACTACGTCTCCCAATTCCAAGACCAGGTTTACCTTCAAACACAAGCAGTACATATACTACATATTACTACAAATTTGAAAGATTACTGGGTACAAAAAATGTTTTAAGAGGCAACTATTGATTTTAAGTCGGAAGGAGGTACATAATTGATGCTGTTTCTGCTACTAGCACTCCAGCTATGGTAGAGAAAGGTGCTTCATTTGTCTCAGTTCTCTAATTATCTGTGTTTGATTTGATGAAAGTCAGTTATGGTAGGTCTGTGCAGAGCGCTAAAGGCTCATCAAAGCTTTGTCAAGTTAGCATGGCCTCATCAAAACCTTGTCAGGTTACCATGGTCACATCAAAGCTTTGTCAGGTTACCATGGTCTCATCAAAGCTTTGTCAAGTTAGCATGGCCTCATCAAAGCCTTGTCAGGTCACCTTGGTCTCATCAAAGCTTTGACAGGTTACTGTTAGGTTACCATGGTCTCATCAGAGTCTTGTCAGGTTACAATGGTCTCGTCAAAGCTTTGTCAGGTTACCATGGTCTCGTCAAAGCTTTGTCAGGTTAGCATGGTCTCATCAGAGTCTTGTCAGGTTACCATGGTCTCATCAAAGCCTTGTCAGGTTAGCATGGTCTCATCAGAGTCTTGTCAGGTTAGCATGGTTTCATCAAAGCCTTGTCAGATTACCATGGTCTCATCAAAGCTTTGTCAGGTTACCATGATCTCATCAAAGCCTTGTCAGGTTAGCATGGTCTCATCAAAGCTTTGTCAGGTTAGCATGGTCTCATCAAAGCTTTGCCAGGTTACCATGGTCTCATCAAAGCTTTGTCAAGGTACCATGGTCTCATCAAAGCTTTGTCAAGGTACCATGGTCTCATCAAAGCTTTGTCAGGTTAGCATGGTCTCATCAAAGCTTTGCCAGGTTACCATGGTCTCATCAAAGCTTTGTCAAGGTACCATGGTCTCATCAAAGCTTTGTCAGGTTAGCATGGTCTCATCAAAGCTTTGCCAGGTTACCATGGTCTCATCAAAGCTTTGTCAAGGTACCATGGTCTCATCAAAACCTTGTCAGGTTACCTGCATGGTCTCATCAAAGCTTTGTCAGGTCACCATTGTCTCATCAAAGCTTTGTCAGGTCACCATGGTCTCATCAAAGCTTTGTCAGGTCACCATGGTCTCATCAAAGCTTTGTCAGGTCACCATTGTCTCATCAAAGCTTTGTCAGGTCACCATGGTCTCATCAAAGCTTTGTCAGGTTAGCATGGTCTCATCAAAGCTTTGTCAGGTCACCATGGTCTCATCAAAGCTTTGTCAGGTTAGCATGGTCTCATCAAAGCTTTGTCAGGTCACCATGGTCTCGTCAAAGCTTTGTCAGGTTAACATGGTCTCATCAAAGCTTTGTCAAGGTACCATGGTCCCATCAAAGCCTTGTCAGGTTACCATGGTCTCGTCAAAGCCTTGTCAGGTTTCCATGGTTTCATCGAAACTTTGTCAAGGTACCATGGTTTCAAAGAAATTATTTGACATTATATTATTTGTGTTTTGTTTGGAAACTTCTGAATTTTTTAAAAGTCATGTCACTTTGAAATCCTTTAGTCTTTTATTTCAAATTCATGTTGACATGTGAATAATCTAGTGTTGTTTAGAACTTTGAGCAATCCCAGTGGAATGACTTTCTATTGTAGGTACATCATCATTGGAAAATGTATGTTTCATATGTCTGTTACTAAGGTTGAGTTGCCCTGGGGATCAGGGCTAGTATCCTCCACCGACAGATTCACCAGACACTAGTGAAGGACACAGTTATAGTCAGAAAAACAAACAAAACACATGCAGTATTTATTTACACTCAGACGTACTATTAGAAAGTTAATATATACATTTGTATATACAGTGCACTCCTCTTTATATCATATTGCATTTATCAGACAAAACATGATATTAACAGGAAAGTGACATTTAGAGAAACAGGTTTTTCCACTAAATCAAGTGCATTTCCAATCTCCATAACTAAAAGTAAGCTATTCAATGTACATATAAAGATGTATCAATATGTATATAACATTATTTTAATTAAAAATCATTTTTTGGGGTTACTTTTTTTGTTTTCTATGGAACGTTTTGTACAAGTTGTATATGAAATCAATGGAAATGCATCATTTTCTGGATATTTTATATGATTGGTTGAAAAAAAACAGGATTTTAAGAGGAATTCACCTCAAAATACATGTACATGATACATTGTATTAACCAAATAAAATTACATAGATTATATAGAGAGAAAAATGGTCCTTAGGAAAAACATGATATAAAGAGGAATGTGATATTAACAGGGGTGATATAAAGTGGAGTCCGCTGTACTTACAAAAATAACAAAACAAACACTTGTGTTAAAAACAGTATTTAATTTATTTATAACCAGACAAACACACATAAATATTGAATATTATATTTAGACTTAAATGTACCTATAGCTAGACAGTAGAACATACATTTCTACACCGACCTTATTAGCTAGATAAACTGGTATAGTAACAGTAGAAGTTGTAGTGACAGTGAATTAAATATGTCAACTTGGCTTGTCGGGTGATGCAGTGGTTAGTACAGTCTATATTCAACAAGACAGCTAGGGACAATTCCCTAATAGAAGGTGAAAATGTGTCTACTTGCCAAACCTATGGAATATTCTCTCGAATTTCTCCAGATTCATTTAACATTAAACCTCCTACATACCATCAGCTGGGACAGCTAGGGTTATAAAACATGCTGATAGAATTTGTTTCATAATTGCTGTAATATCAATAAAAAAAGGTTTAATTTAAAAGTTATCAAGTGAAGCGGTTAATGTCACGAAACTTCTCTTTACAGATTCCATTGGGACCTAAAGACGTAAAGCATATAGGCAAGCGTGGGCAACTTCACACAGCAATGGCTTCCTGAAAATTCCTTGTTCATGAAGTTTCAATCACAAAATGACGCTGTAGCAAAAACACCTCCTAGTGCCAAAGCAGACAAGGGGAGATAATGTGTGTTTTACTAAGGGTTCGGTGACAGGAGCTTTATTTAGAACGTGTGAGCGGACTCCATGTTGCTACCCACAGGGGAAATGGGGTGCGGTAGAAGCAAGCATCACTCCAGGGACAAGAGCTTGACAGACACAGACTCTGACCCTAAAGCTAAGCGCAACAAAGTGTCCAAGGACAAGAAAAAGACCAGCAGTAAGCCACAGATTTATCTTCTGTGAAATGTTAATAGATGCCTCTGTTTAGAAAAAAACCGTTACATGCCTGATATGACCCTGTGTTTTGATGGTAGATATATATCCTTGTCTATAACATGTGTGATATGACCCTTTGTTTTGACAGTAGAGATATACAGTTGTGTGCTAGGCCCAATACGACCCTTTGTTTTGACAGTAGAGGCATACAGTTGTGTGCTAGGCCCAATACGACCCTTTGTTTTGACAGTAGAGATATGCAGTTGTGTATTTAAGCCTGATATGACCCTGTGTTTTGATGGTAGATATATATCCTTGTCTATAACATGTGTGATATGACCCTTTGTTTTGACAGTAGAGATATACAGTTGTGTGCTAGGCCCAATACGACCCTTTGTTTTGACAGTAGAGGCATACAGTTGTGTGCTAGGCCCAATACGACCCTTTGTTTTGACAGTAGAGATATACAGTTGTGTATTTAAGCCCGATACTACCCTGTGTGACAGTAGATCATTTGTTTTCACAGTAGATAATTATACCCGTGTCTGGTTCACACCTGGTACTACAATATGTTTGATAGTAAATATACACACATGTCTGTTAAATTTTTGGTACGACCCTGTGTTTCGACAATAAATTTATCCTCGTGTCTGTTTTGCCTGTGTTTTAACAGCAGAAATGTAGCTTTTTTTGTTTTGTCTGATATGACCCTGTATTTTGACAGTGGAGATGTACCATTATCTGTTTTGTCTGATAAGGCCCTGTGTTTTGACAGTAGAGATATACCATTATCTGTTTTGTCTGATATGACCCTGTGTTTTGACAGTAGAGATGTACCACTATCTGTTTTGTCTGATATGACCCTGTGTTTTGACAGTAGAGATGTATTATCTGTTTTGTCTGATACGACCATGTGTTTTGACAGTAGAGATGTACCAGTATCTGTTTTGTCTGATACGACCCTGTGTTTTGACAGTAGAGATGTACCATTATCTGTTTTGTCTGATATGACCCTGTGTTTTGACAGTGGAGATGTACCACTATCTGTTTTGTCTGATACGACCCTGTGTTTTGACAGTAGAGATGTACCATTATCTGTTTTGTCTGATACGACCCTGTGTTTTGACAGTAGAGATGTACCATTATCTGTTTTGTCTGATATGACCCTGTGTTTTGACAGTGGAGATGTACCACTATCTGTTTTGTCTGATATGACCCTGTGTTTTGACAGTAGAGATGTACCATTATCTGTTTTGTCTGATATGACCCTGTGTTTTGACAGTAGAGATGTACCATTATCTGTTTTTTCTGATACGACCCTGTGTTTTGACAGTAGAGATGTACCACTATCTGTTTTGTCTGATATGACCCTGTGTTTTGACAGTAGAGATGTACCATTATCTGTTTTGTCTGATATGACCCTGTGTTTTGACAGTGGAGATGTACCACTATCTGTTTTGTCTGATATGACCCTGTGTTTTGACAGTAGAGATGTATTATCTGTTTTGTCTGATACGACCATGTGTTTTGACAGTAGAGATGTACCAGTATCTGTTTTGTCTGATACGACCCTGTGTTTTGACAGTAGAGATGTACCATTATCTGTTTTGTCTGATATGACCCTGTGTTTTGACAGTGGAGATGTACCACTATCTGTTTTGTCTGATACGACCCTGTGTTTTGACAGTAGAGATGTACCATTATCTGTTTTGTCTGATACGACCCTGTGTTTTGACAGTAGAGATGTACCATTATCTGTTTTGTCTGATATGACCCTGTGTTTTGACAGTGGAGATGTACCACTATCTGTTTTGTCTGATATGACCCTGTGTTTTGACAGTAGAGATGTACCATTATCTGTTTTGTCTGATATGACCCTGTGTTTTGACAGTAGAGATGTACCATTATCTGTTTTTTCTGATACGACCCTGTGTTTTGACAGTAGAGATGTACCACTATCTGTTTTGTCTGATATGACCCTGTGTTTTGACAGTAGAGATGTACCACTATCTGTTTTGTCTGATATGACCCTGTGTTTTGACAGTAGAGATGTACCATTATCTGTTTTGTCTGATACGACCCTGTGTTTTGACAGTAGAGATGTACCACTATCTGTTTTGTCTGATATGACCCTGTGTTTTGACAGAAGAGATGTACCACTATCTGTTTTGTCTGATATGACCCTGTGTTTTGACATAGAGATGTATTATCTGTTTTGTCTGATACGACCCTGTGTTTTGACAGTAGAGAAGAAGGGCCACTCTGAGGTGACAATTGATCGCCCTGTGGCCACTGTTGGTGGTAAGAGAGGACAGGAAGTGGAGTCGGGGGTGCTCAAGTCACGGCATCCCACGTCTGCCCACAACAATGGAACAGTCTTACAGACTCTACAGACAGAAATCAAAGTGACGGTCAACGAAGAAAAGGTTATTCCTGTAAGTATCAAATTTAATGTAATAGCACAAAGGATGCTTAACTGGCAAATTTGAGCTCTCCAAATTCAAAGGTTTGAATTTTCAGGAGTGAATAAGTTTCTTTAGTCTAAACTATTGTTGTGCATACATTTCCTGAAAAAGCAAAACAACATTACACCATCTTTTTTCATTCACCCTTGAAAGCATGTTTGAATTCTTCCAATTCAAAATTTGGAATGGTTTGATCATTATGAAATTTCAGAGATGAATGAGTTAGGATGTATGAACCACTACCAATAACAATAGGTACGAATCACGCAAGGTCAACTTAAGCTGTAATTTAAGACTTCTACTTTATAACCAAAAGGACCAGGATGATGATATTTGGTCAGCATTCAGTATACAGAGTATGTTACAGGCCCAATATACGTAACTTTCGGCAAAACTTGAAGCAAAAATCAAGCCTAATAACTTATTATATTTATAGATTTAGTTAAGAATAACTGATATCAGCAATATTCAAGATGAATCCTTTCGCGGTTACCGGTACAGCAGCATTTGAAACACGCTATTTGTAAACACACGTCCATTTCGAACCGTCCTCTACCTTCGGTTTGTTGTTGAAGTGGGCCCCACCTGAATTATTTTCAATTCTTTGGATTTTTTTGTCAAGAGTTTCTTGTTAGTTACCGCTCAGGTTTACTTCGTTTGAGGCTTATTTTTGCATGGTTATCAACTGGATTTTTTTTTTGAATTTTTCAGAATCACGAAAATTTCCCTGAAGTTATGTATATTGGGCCTTTAAGTTTTTAAATATAATTTTAAATCTTTTGATGACTTATTTTCTGAATAATCAAAAGGTCCAGGATGATAATATTCAGTCACACACATACTACTGAGTCTGGATAACTTAATGTCCTTGTTATGTAAGCCTATCATCATTAGATGAAGTGCTAATCAAATCACCTGTCATCCATTTCCCATCCTTCAGCAGTCCTTATTAATTGTCAAGGTCCTCGTGTTTGGGCTGTTGATAGAGGACTTTGTATTGCTCACTGTATATATTCTTGTTGTGTATTTAGTTAAAGCTGATTTGCGTTTATTTTTCCTCACAGAATGAAATGACACGTGGTAGCCTTGGTACAAAAGAAAAAACTGGAGACGGCCAAAATCAATTTATACGGTAATCATTTTCAGCATTATTTTCATTGAACACTTGCAAAAAGCAGTGAAGGTCACTAAGGTGGGTAATGGACATTGAACATTGTTCTTGCCTCAATCTACCGATTCCTGTTGCGTTACTCAATTCAATTACTTCAAATGGTAAGAGGAACTAATCAAAGGATTTATCAATTTAGCAAGACTCTTTTGGTATGCATGTACCTCCAGCCTTCACCTTAACTGAAAGTGTTGCTTACAACCTTCACCTTAACTGAAGGAGTTGCTTACAACCTTCACCTTAACTGAAAATATTGCTTACAACCTTCACCTTAACCGAAAGTGTTGCTTCCAACCTTCACCTTCACTGAGGATGTTGCTTTCAACCTTCACCTTAACTGAAAGTGTTGCTTCCAACCTTATCCTTCACTGAAAGGGTTCCTTACAACATTCACCTTAACTGAAAGTGTTGCTTCCTACCTTCAACTTAACTGAAAGTGTTGCCTACAGCCTTCACCTTCACTGAGGATGTTGCTTTAAACCTTCACCTTCACTGAAAGTGTTGCTTCCAACCTTATCCTTCACTGAAAGTGTTGCTTCCAACCTTCACCTTCACTGAAAGTCTTGTTTCCAACCTTCACCTTCACTGAAAGTGTTGCTTCCAACATTCATCTTCACTGAAAGTGCTGCCTTCAACCTTCATCATCACTGAGGATGTTGCTTTCAACCTAGACCTTCACTGAAAGTGTTGCTTCTAACCTTCACCTTCACTGAAAGTGTTGCTTACAACCTTCACCTTAACTGAAAGTGTTGCTTCCAACCTTCACCTTAACTGAAAGCGTTGCTTATAGCCTTCACCTTCACTGAAAGTGTTGCTTCCAACCTTCACCTTCACTGAGAATGTTGCTTTCAAACTTCACCCTCACTGAATGTGTTGCTTACAACCTTCACCTTAACTGAAAGTGTTGCTTCCTACCTTCATCTTCACTGAAAGTGTTGCTTACAGCCTTCACCTTCACTGAGGATGTTGCTTACAGCCTTCACCTTCACTGAGGATGTTGCTTTAAACTTTCACCTTCACTGAAAGTGTTGCTTCCAACCTTCACCTTCACTGAAAGTCTTGCTTCCAACCTTCACCTTCACTGAAAGTGTTGCTTCCAACATTCATCTTCACTGAAAGTGCTGCCTTCAACCTTCATCATCACTGAGGATGTTGCTTTCAACCTTCACCTTCACTGAAAGTGTTGCTTCCAACCTTCACCTTCACTGAAAGTATTGCTTACAACCTTCACCTTAACTGAAAGTGTTGCTTCCAACCTTCACCTTAACTGAAAGCGTTGCTTATAGCCTTCACTTTCACTGAAAGTGTTGCTTCCAACCTTCACCTTCACTTAAAGTGTTGCTTCCAACCTTCACCTTCACTGAGGATGTTGCTTTCAACCTTCACCTTCATTGAAAGTGTTGCTTCCAACCTTCACTTTAACTGAACGTGTTGCTTCCAACCTTCACCTTAAATGAACGTGTTGCTTACAGCTTTCACCTTCACTGAGGATGTTGCTTTCAACCTAGACCTTCACTGAAAGTGTTGCTGCCAACCTTCACCTTAAATGATTGTGTTGCTTACAACCTCCACTGCAAGTGTTGCTTCCAACCTTCACCTTAACTGAGAATTTTGGTTTCAAACTTCACCCTCACCTAAAGTGATGCCTTCAATCTTCATCATCACTGAGAATATTGCTTTCAACCTTCACCTTCACTAGAAGAGTTGCTGCCAACCTTCACCTTCACTGCTTTCAATCTTTATATTCCAAAGCTTTAAAAACCAGGCAGTTTGTGAATGAAAGCGAAACATTTGTATAATATAGTATATTTATTTATCAAGTAAAAAGTGTTATTTGCCTTGTGAAGGTGAAGAAGTATACCCTATATTGATCTAAGTACCCAGTAGACATTGTCTAATTATATAATGATTATAACTCTGGTACAGCTATATGGGATAGGCTGGCCTGGTGTATGTAGGATAGGCTGGTCTGTAGCTTACTCTCTACACAACCCTGAGTCTGTAAGTCTTCAGACATTTTATTACAGGAGTGCTCTACGCCATGTACATAATAGGAAAAGTGAATGTAAATATCAATGATACACTAGGGGTTCACACGTTTACACACCAGGAACACCTTTCCTTTAGTTATTTGGCTTGCTACAATAACTGTATTGTAACTGCTAAAGCTCCTAAAATATTACACCAGCTTAACAATGCGTCTGTGAAGGAGAATAGGGTGATGGTATTGTGAATATGACAGAAACGACAAGGATGTCAAAGATTATGACAAAATATGAAAGTCGCAAGAGTGTGACATAATTGTGACAAGAATTTAACCAGATGACAAGAATGCAACAAGAGTAACAAGAAAGTGACTAGGTTCATAAAGATGTACCCTGGGGAACAAGAAAGTGACTAGGATTGTAAAGATGTACCCTGGGTAACAAGAAAATTACTAAGTTCATAAAGATGTACCCTTGGTAAGAAGAAAATTACTAGGATCGTAAAGATGTACCCTGGATAACAAGAAAATGACTAGGATGATAAAGATGTACACTTGGTAAGAAGGACTTGTCACGAAGATTAACAGAAATGTAACAACCAGTAACAAAGACAGGACATGGGAAACATTAATGTTACATGGATAACAAGAAACTGAAAGTAACAAAAAAATCTCATCTGGGTAACAAGGAAAGGACATTGGTAACAAGAAAGTGACATAAATAACAAGAAAGTGGTATGAGTAACAAAAAATTGACGTGGGTAATAAGAAAGTGATATGGGTAACAAGAAAGTGACATGGGTAACAAGAAAGTGACATGGGTAACAAGAAAGTGACATGGGTAACAAGAAAGTGACATGGGTAATAAGAAAGTGACATGGGTAACAAGAAAGTGACATGGGTAACAAGAAAGTGACATGGGTAACAAGAAAGCGACATGGGTAACAAGAAAGTGATATGGGTAACAAGAAAGTGACATGGGTAACAAGAAAGTGACATGGGTAACAAGAAAGTGACATGGGTAACAATAAATTGATGTGGGTAACAAGAAAGTGACATGGGTAACAAGAAAGTGACATGGGTAACAAGAAAGTGACATGGGTAACAAGAAAGCGACATGGGTAACAAGAAAGTGACATGGGTAACAAGAAAGCGACATGGGTAACAAGAAAGTGACATGGGTAACAAGAAAGTGACATGGGTAACAAGAAAGTGACATGGGTAACAAGAAAGTGACATGGGTAACAATAAATTGATGTGGGTAACAAGAAAGTGACATGGGTAACAAGAAAGTGACATGGGTAACAAGAAAGTGACATGGGTAATAAGAAAGTGAAATGGGTAACAAGAAATTGATGTGGGTAACAAGAAAAGGACATAGTTGTTGCAGTGAGAAGTTACAATGTTAGTAGGAAAGTGACCTAAATAACATAGTGACAAGGATAATAATAAAGCCAAATGGGTATCAAGAATATGACATGAGTAACAATGTGACATTAACAGGTAATAACGATGTGGTCAAGGTTGCACAATGTATAGTGACAAAGTTCTGACCAGTGTAACAAGATTGTAACCAGTTGGAGGAACAGAAATACAGTCATACTATCAATTACCTCTGGGTCTGGTCCCTTCCCAAGAGACTTGGTCATATATGACTTGTAAAAAAATTACTCACAACCTATTACCATATGAACATACACTGTACATATGGAATCTCAAACATAATATTATATTTGCCAAGGAACAGACTTGGTCCTTGGGATCTGTGAATCAAATGTTTTTAGAGTGATTCTTTGTAGTGTTCAGAGTCCTGTTGGCTGCTCAGTAAAAATGTTTATCTGTTCTTTCGTTGTCTTTATTGGTTAACCTGGTTATGAACATATAACAATCAAACTTCCCTTTATTTCTGAAACAATAAACACCATGATAACCACCCGGTTTTGATAATTCACTTCCATTTTAAGCTCACCTGACCAAAGGTCCGGTGAACTACTAGTCTTGATTGGATTTTGATCAAATTTGTTCAAAAACATTTGCATAAATGGTGACTCTGACACACAAGGGGTCAGAGGGGTGGGGCCAAATAGGGGAAATAGAGGTAATTCCTTTAAATCGCTACTTGTCAAAGTAATTAATGAATTTTGATCAGAAACATCCTTGGGGGAAAGGGAACAGATTTTGCATAAATGGCGACTCTGACCCCAAAGGGGCCAGAGGGATGAGGCCTAATACGGGAAATAGAGGTAATTCCTTTAAATCGCTACTTGTCCTAAAGTTATCGATGGATTTTGACCAAATTGGGTTAGAAACATCCTTGGGTGAAGGGAAACAGATTTTGCATAAATGATGACTCTGACCCTCAAGGGGGCAGAGGGGTGGGGTCCAATAGGGGAAATAGAGGTAATTCCTTTAAATCGCTACTTGTCAAAGTAATTAATGAATTTTGATCAGAAACATCCTTGGGGGAAAGGGAACAGATTTTGCATAAATGGCGACTCTGACCCCAAAGGGGCCAGAGGGATGAGGCCTAATACGGGAAATAGAGGTAATTCCTTTAAATCGCTACTTGTCCTAAAGTTATCGATGGATTTTGACCAAATTGGGTTAGAAACATCCTTGGGTGAAGGGAAACAGATTTTGCATAAATGATGACTCTGACCCTCAAGGGGGCAGATGGTTGGGGTCCAATAGGGGAAATAGAAGTAATTCCTTTAAATCGCTACCAGTCACAAAGTTATCAATGGATTTTGACCAAATTTTGTCAGAAACGTTATTTGGGGAAGGGGAACATATTTTGCATAATTGGTGACTGACCCCAAAGGGGCTAGAGATGCAGGGTCAAATAGGGGAAATAGAGGTAATTCCTTTAAATCACTACTTGTCTTAAAGTTTTGATTGGACTTTAACCAGATTTGGTCAGAAGCATCCTTGGATAAGGGGAACGGATTTTGCATAAAAGGTGATGCTGACCCCTAAGGGGCCAGAGGGCAGGGCCAAAAAGGGGAAATAGAGGTAAAGCCTTTTAAATCACTACTGATCCTAAGTTTAAATGGATTTTGACCAAAGTACTGAATGGATCTTTTTGGAAAATATTTAACCATCATCTGAGATTACCTTGATACCAATGTATTCAGGTGAGCGATGCAAGTCCTCTGGGCCTTTTGTTATTTTGTATAAACTGTAAAAGATGTGCATTGATTAGGTTGCCTTACAAGCTTGAGCTGTTGGGAATTTCCCTTTAGCTCAGTTGCTTTTTTGGTAGAGCATCAGGCTGGAGAGTCGAGGGTCGAGGGTTCGAGCCTCTTCGACAACACTATCTTTATCACTTTTCCTCATCTTATTACATAAGAACCATTGTATTACAATTTCTGTTGCAGGGATTTACAGCTATTCTTAAGTCAGTCATACACATGGCTTCATTTGTGAATAAGCTTTAATCTTTTCATGTAAAACAGACATGATGACATGGATTGTCTCCCTTTGATGGATATAAACAAGGACATGGTGCTTGATGTGTATTTGGTTTCTACTGAGTATTTGATACTAGAACTACTCGGTAATGAAGAAGGCGTATAAACCACTTAAACAACCAACCTGTTAAGTTCTGCTGCTATTCTTTACTGTAATAAATATCACTGTTTTTATCTTTCAGAGTAACAAATAGCCAGATAGAATTTTTCAAAATGCTGGATGAAAAAATAGAACAGGTAAAAAAAAAAAATAACTTCGATATCTCCTATTGCTTTTAATGATAGATCAGTTTTTTTTTAATTCTGCTCTAGAGGAGGTGTGTTTTATGTATTTTAACAGCAATTAAACTTACAAAGTTATGAGATCATGAAAAGGAAACTCAATTTGTAAAATTAAATTCCAAATTCCTAATTTTTCAACATATAAATCTACCAATTAATGTTGCTAATTACTGACCTATATTTTCTCTTGTACATAAAGTTTGTTTTGTAAACTATTTATCAAGTAGATTCCCTATATGGATAGAAACTCATTAACAGAATTCTGATATGTTTACCACAGTTTGTTTTGTTTGTTGACAGGGTCAGATATGATACCCCAATTTGTTTTTGTTTGTTGACAGGGTCAGGAGTTCACGTCAGAAGAGGATGTGTCACAGGCAAGTGGTCAGACTACCACAGACAATTACAGGAAATATACGCAATGATACTCATCTTTTATATTAAACATTATTACAGGTCAAAGGTCAGGGCTGGCCTTATACCTAGATCACATGGTGTGCTAAATATAGATATCTTCAAAAGGTCAAAGTTCATGACACGGATGTCATTACACATATATGTTTGGTCATGTCGTGATTGGGCACTACGACAGATAGTGTTACAGTGGTGTCTATATATATGTTTTCTCTTTTGCCTCGCAATAGTTTATATTCCTGGTGCAAGAGAGGTGTTCGAGCTGCAATGACGAGGTGCAATGACAAGATAGAGAATAGATGCAATGACTGTATAAATTATTGTTAATATGTACTACTGTGCTCAATTAGTAGATTTTTTATTTTCCCTTTGTTTTATTATACACTTGCTATATCACTCGTTTTTTTTCAACAGTTCTGATCTCGGATCGGATGGTGCAATCATGATGCATTTAAAATTGTAGGTGAATACTTGTAAGTAAGTGTATTGTGTTTATAAGATTTAACTTTGTCGCCACCGAGAAAGTCTGACTTTGTCGCCAATGATAATGTCAGACCCCTTCTTCTTCCTGTAGAAATACTTAAATAAGTTACTGACTGTCAGTATGGAGCTAAATTACACGCTGTCAAATGTAGCTACACTTCCCACTGGCTGTAAAACAAGAAGCTACACATCACAGTGGCAGTCAAAACTAGCTATACGCTTCACAATAGCTTTGAGCTTGTAGCTATATGCTACACACTGAGTGTCAAATATAAAGTTAGTCACTTAACATACCAGCTGTCAGAGCAAAGTACCCCAAAATATCATAGGCACTTCAATAATTATGCAACATTTTTAAAGCGTACATATTAACAACATTTGTAATGCTGTCTGAATTTTTTCTCAAAAGAGTTATTGAATTTTTAACTTACTTAGCATTGATTTCTGTCCTCTGTTATTGAATGGTCCAGCAGACACAACATGATCAGGATGTGTTCGGACTGGGAGAACAAACACCTATAATCTGTGTAACAGTCTGGTGTAGTATTAATGTACATGGTGGTGCAGCATTGAAGTTGAAATTATTGTTTTTTTTTAAAAGCCTAATATACGTAACTTTCGGCAAAACGTGAAGCAAAAATCAAGCCTAATAACTTATTATATCTATAGATTTAGTTAAGATTAACTGATATCAGCAATATTCAAGACAAATTCTTCGCGGTTACCAGAACAGCAGCAGTTAAAAACAAGCTATTTGTAAACATGTGTCCATTTCGAACTGTCTTCTACCGTCGGTTTGTGCCCCACTTGAGTTATTTTCAATTCTTTGGATTTTTTGTCAAGAGTTTCTTGTTAGTTACCGCTCAGGTTTACTTCGTTTTAGGCTTATTTTTGCATGGTTATCAACTGGATTTTTTTAAAGAATTTTTCAGAATCACGAAAATTTCCCTGAAGTTACGTATATTGGGCCTTTAATATCAAGAGTCAACTTTCCTCAGCTCAGAATCAGAAGTTGTATATCACTTATATTAATATCTGGCAGTAGTCATTTACTCTAAACGTTGTTGTATACTCAATACAGACATCATTATAGTCCCATTTGTTTTTAAAGTGTCATTTCATATACATCAGGTATGTGTTGCTATTTTACCTTGTGTATACATGTTTGACTTTTTTCCCTTATTATAGATTTTTTGTATTATACAAATGGTGCAAAAAGTGGTTCACAGTCTAAAATAAATCAAGTATCTTCATCTAACTACCATGAAGGTACCATAGAACATTTCAGTCCAACATATTTATGGAGACCTGCTATACCTGCCAACCCTCATGCTTTTTGGGGCTTGGATGCCTGATTTTTGCCCTAAATTGTTACTACGTATATACTGACATCAGCATATGCAAAATGTATTCTTAATAAATCCTTGCTTCTTCTTGAAAATCGAATCAGAGTAATTAAAATAAAAATCATAAACAGAATATATTACATGTTTGGTCATATAAGGCATTTTAGGGGTAGAAAAAAAGCTGCTATGCATTTTCTCCTAAATTTTGTTAAGTTGACTTAAATGACAAGTACTTTGTGTGTACGTTACAGTTTTTGTTACATGTGTGTAAGTTAGAGTGACTTTGTCACGGATACTGTCCTCTATGAATACACATTTTCATGTCCCCTAATGTGCAAGGTTGACATATAAATATCTGTTATCACTGTTGTTATTGACATCAGCTGTGAGAAAGATTTTGTGCAAAAATAATTTTCTAGAAAAAGGAATTAATTTCCATAAAACTTAACATAAATACATTGTATAGTATATCAACTACCCAATCAATTTTAACTGTATAGGAAATTCAATATGGCCACTGTCAACAGCCATCTTGATTTTAACATGTGAAATGGTTCACATTTGATATTACTCAAGAAGGACTATTTTAACTTTTTATGAGATTTCCCTACAAATACTCAAATATCAGTGACTGCCTCAGATTTTTGCTCCTCAAGTTTTCATGGGATAACTTATGAAGGTTATGCCTTAGATGTCATAAAACTTTCTGCAAATACTTATCAACTTATTTACCCCTAAATATTTTTAAATTAACAATAGCAGCCATCAAATCTGAGTCATATCCAGGATTCCATATCTTCACCTTTCATTTCATACAGATTTGTTTGCAAATGATGTCTTTTGAAGAAATTATCAGTTCGAATGTTTATTGCTGGGTTAATGTATACACTACCTACCCAATTCCTGTTCTGAAGTTGAATTTGGAGCTTTGTTCCTGCTCTAATTATCTTTTATGGCCCTGTTGAGTGGGCACTATTGTCTCATATTAATGTTGAGTGATAGAATAGTGCCTGAGCTGAAGGCGAGGGCACTATCTCATCACGATACAAATTTGATCGTGCCCGGGTGAGTGGGCACTATCGCTTCATAGAACCCATGTGTGTAGCCAATAGGAAGTCAGTATTCGGTCACGTGACGTACTAAGTATATAATGAGGCTGTTGTGATCTAATCATAACTCATCAACCCCTGAAAATACATATGAACTCTTCCAGTTCAAAGGTTGGACTTGTCCAATATGAAATTTCAGGGATGAATGGGTAATACAACAGCAAAGATATGTCAAACATGTATTGGAAACAACCAACATTGTAGGTGAATTCCAAAGAGTGAGGTCCCTTAGTAAAGGTGCTCTCTTGATACAGGTACCGGTTCTGTTGGCAATGGAATCGCCACAATAGCGAACATTCCACATTTCTCTTCAACTCATTTACCCCTGAAATTCCATATTGAACTATTCCCACATAGGAATTGGAAGAGTCCAAATGTGTCTCCTAAGGGGTGAGGTTAATAGGTAATTAGGTGGCAAGACCTGGGCCCGTATTCATGAAACTGTTCTCATGCTCGATCATGGTTTCTGTGTCATGCTTGGAACTCGTCTATAATATGTCAACGATCAAAAAGTCAATTGTAAAGGTTGAAATTAATATTCTGCTTCATTGATCTTCATTTTCCCCCAATACTTTGACAAAATAAGAGTTTTCAAATAAATTATAGCCAGAACAAGAAATCAGTGTTGAGCACAAAATCAATGCTTGAGCATGAGAACAGTTTCATGAATAAGGGTCCAGCTTTGACTGGATTCTGATCCTTCTACTTGAGTAACCTGCTTTACTAAAGACACATCCACCTTTGTGGAATTCCAATTCATTGTAGATTTCTCCCTTGGGGTTATATTTATAGGAATGTTGTAAAAATACACTTAAGATGAAATATAGAAATGGCAAACTATAAATGAATTCTGGTATTTATCTTAGAATGATGTGTACAAGTGTGTATTATACACTTAAAGTCTGACTTTGATAATTGTATATTAGAAAGAAAACTTGCTCTATAATACATGAAATATCTTCCATATCTGGTCTTAACTGGTGTAAGACTGTTCATTATCATTCCATTGTTTTGTATTTGTATCATTCTTAGTCCCAATTATAATACTGATGTGTAATTATAGATTCTGGCAACTTATACCTGTACATGTTAAAGATGTGTCAAGAAAAAGCTACGATTGTAAACGGCCAAAGATTAATTACTAAAGATGTAACATTTAATTACTAATTATGTAACATTTAATTACTAATTATGTAATACTTAGTTACTAATTATAACTTATTCTCAATCCTTTATCATGTGTCAAATATGTTTGTAAAAATTATTCCATCACTATAATTGAAATGTAATTCAAAATTTAAGACACTCACATTCTGAAAATGAAATTGTTTTTCTAATTACATTTATTTTACATTTCAATGATAATTAGAATAAATAGTCCCAGATCAAATTTTATGTTTTTGGTATAGATTTTTTTTTACAATAAATGATATGTCGGGTATTGTACAATATACACACATTTCGTGCACATCTTTTTGTGACACAGAATTTATCATTCATGATGATTCACAAAAATCACTTCATACCACGTTCCATAAAAGCCACTTTGTAATTGTAAACAAGCTTCTGAATGATCTAAGTAATTGTGAACAAGCTTCTGAATGATATAGGTATATATTGGCTGTCGAGGAATGGTGATGATTTCTGAAATGTCCCGGTAGCGTATGAAGTTCAGCGATGACCCCTGATTGCTTTGTCATATGTATAAAAGTTTCTGGTCAAATGAGTATGGGTAGGTACAATGTAACTCCATACCCCGGGAACATGAAACAATCCTAGATCTAGATTTGTCTTTGTTTGGACTAAGCCAATCACAAATAATGTTACTTTTTCAACGTTACAAAATGTAACGTCATACCTGATTGGCTAAGCACAAACTTAAGTCTAAGATTGGTTCATGATATCGGGGCCACGTATGACGATTCTTTTTGTAACATTATTTGTGATTGGCTAAGTCCAAACTTAAGACAAATTTAGATTTAAGATTGTCAACACTGAGTAAATCAGTCAAGTTCAGCACTCACCAGTATAAAGAAACTCAGCCAAATAGACTAGTGTTGGTCAACTGTTTGTTGTGTTAAATGGCTGGAACATGTAGTGCACACCCGGGAAGCTACTTTAACAGGTTAACAGGGAAGTTTAGCAGCAACATTTGTTTTGGTGATTTTGAGTTTAAGTTGTAAAAGTTTTGGATATTAGATACAAAATTGTGTATTAAAAGAAATGCTCTATCTAAACTTTACTTCAGTTGATAAGTACAAAATTAGTAAATGTTCCTACAGCACAACCAAAGGTGCTTATATGTGACATTTTAATGACAAGTACAGTACTCTGTCACTTTCATTAGACAAAAAATAATGTATTGACTTTGACTTGAATGGACTACTGTACAGTACTGTATATATTTTTACACCTCTGTGTACATATGCTTTAAATACTGTACTGGTCATTGAAACGTCACCTATAAACAGTACTTACTGGCTGTCCTACACGATTCTTTTCGTTAATACTTTATACAGTTTTATCAGGTTGCCTTGGATTAAATGCAAAATAGTATAGGTTATACTTTATAAAAACAAGTTGGGTTTTTTTTCACATCCATTTTGGTAATATCTCAAATATCTATGTTTATAAATTCAAATTTAGCGGTGTGCATGCTTCCCTCGACAAACCTATGGAATGAAGTATTTCTTGTCGGACATCACTGTTATAAAAGGCATGGAAATGTGTTGTAATCATCAGCTAGATAACAAAACGATTACGTACATTATTGTTGTAGACATCGAAGTGGACAAAAACCACTCAAACAAACAAATAATTGTTATTATTGTGTGGAATTTTGTGTCAGAATGCTATCCCAGGGACAGCAATAGGTTTTACATAGTCTGGACTGCTTCTTATACAATATATTCATATTTATTTAAGTTTCAAATATTTATTTTATTCCAGAAATTTTGATTTTAGTTATTTAGATTATATTATAGTGTATTATGGGTATAATTTATGTAACTTGTGAACTATCTAGATCACTGCTAAATTGTATTAATTTTGTTTGTACATACTGAATAGAATAGATTATAATTCATTTGCATTTCATTGCCTACATATTTTGATATAATTTTCAATTTGTTGAAAATTCTGTCCTCAAAAAGGGAAGTACTCGCAGATTGACTCTCATATCTGATTATAGGTAGAAAACTATCAACACCCACCTGTTAAACTCTTATATCACGATATAAAATCTGACCACACAGTTAGGTCAGAAACTGTGAAATGATAATTGCAAGTGAGCGTATTAATAATTGGAATGTATAATGCTTGTACACATGTATATCTATAGATAGACATTTAGGAGCGACAGAAGTGTTGTTTATCGTACCTACAATGTGCTACGTAATGTCAGTAATTTAAAAGTATTCTATCATAGAGACATGTTTTACTTCACTAGTCTGATAGAAAAGCCATATATAACAATAAGTCTGTGATATTTCCGAAGGTACATTTTATTCCCCTATTTATTCGTAATTTTACAGTCACTCCAACATTTCCATGTATAAAACAATTTACTAGTAACTAGCTTATTATATACAGTAGTTATATATATACATGTATAACAATCGTCATTAAGTACACGTGTACCTGTAGTGTTAATGATTCTACATTATCTCTGCCATATTTTACTTGTACATTGCATGGAACTCAATCACCTCTGAAACATCATAATGAACTATTCCAACCTTTGAATTGGAAGCGTTCAAATGTATCTTTAGGGGTGAACTAGCTGTAAAGAGGTCATAAGTGTTGATATAAGATATTAATCAGTTGATATAGCAGCCAGATCTTATTCCATTGGATTTATAAAGCTTTAAACTGTGATTCTAGAAACAATGTCCAGTTTTATGTAAAGATAATTATGTAGTCATTAACTAGGGTTATATTCAGGGTCTAAAATATAAACAAGCCCAACTGGTGTCCTCTTGTAAGTATATGCGTGAGTTTATGAGTTGAGATCTTGATATCTCGCGCAAAGTCTGGTACTTAAGTGTCAGACAAGTTTAGTCCAACCTTTCGATTGTTCAAATGGGTTTTCAGGAGTAGATGAGTTCAACTTTCTGTCATTTATAATTAATCTTGCTTATAAAGCTATTGCGAAGTTCTCAATATAAATTATATTCTAAGGAATTAAGAGTGACCTCCCTTATACACATATACATTTTACCAATTTCTTCTCTTTTGTAGTTGGACTTGACATTTTCTTTTTTTTTAAAACAGTAAGTGCAGTGGGATGATTTTTGAGTGTATTTGTAGTGGCCTGAATGACCAAGATTTATTCATGGACTCTTAAGAACTTGAAGTCCATTTAATGATTCAGCATTCTTCAAAAAAATAATTTATATTACACAATCATTTTTGAAGTTTGAAGATTGATAATTACTGATATAGCTTCCAATTTACTCAGATATTGAGTCTTTTTACAAACAAGACCTGCTTCTCATGTGGATGGGTGTATAATATAGGTCATTTCCATTGTGACCTCATGATATTGCCAGGAAACTGATGTAAATAGGTGGGAAAGTGTAGGCAGATCATACTGTTTTCTTAATAAACTGCATGATGACCTCACAATAGCACTGATGTGTAACAGGAGAGGAAAATTGCAAGGATTCGATCCCGGGACCTTCTGAACTCTAGACGGACGCTCAATCACTATTGAGCTATGTAGTTGCGGATGATCGATCCTGTCCAGATCCGCTACAGATGTAAATACCTACCAATGGGAGGTAATTCTTGTTTCTATCAATTTAATTTTTTGGGGTCAACTGTATTATTTGCATACAAATATGCTTAGAAGGAATTGTACATAGGAATCATAATGCAACAACATACTTTGATGTTTTGAAATAGAAGATGGTCTGTATTGTACAGGTTAATTAAATTAGACGTACAGTTTATATGATACATTGTATATACATATTTCCTGGACACCTTTGGTGACATTTGTATGACAATCACGTAACTATAAAGATGTCCCAGATTGGTTTTTATGAAGTAAGTGAGCAGCCCGAGTACTCATCCACAGTTAATGCATCGTTGTGATGAAAATGTCATTATCCTGCATTACTTTTTAGAAGAAACATGGTTTTTGTAATTTGAAGGTTAACTCAGGATTTTCATGTTATCAAATAAATTGTCAAGACTTAAGACAATCCTATATATTGATAGAATGCCATACAAAAGGCAGTAAACTTAAAGGGCATCACTCACTCACTCACTCACTATCCAGGTTTAACGTCTGTGTTCCCTTCGTCAGGGGTTCGACGTTGTCTGGCTGTCCTAATGCAAAGTCTCCAGTGATCACGATTGTGGGGATTGACTGTGTCCAGTTGCCACTGCTTTTGATCTTGCCTGATGGTTTCTTTCCATGTCTTCTTAGGGGGCCCGGCTTTCTTTTTCACATCTAGTCTTAGGTCTCTGCAAGTGCTGATAGACCCCTCGCTCCTTTCAACGTGTCCAAACCAACAAAGACGGCTTGCCCATAGTAATACATCAAGTTTTGGAATGGCCAATTTCTCAATTAGGGCGTCTGTACTGATGTTCTGGATCTGGTCTGGCTTCATGTTGCACATCCACCTAATCATAGCCCTGTCATTCTCTTGAGACGGGCGTCAGTGAGGACTGGGTGAGTGTCCAACACTCGCTGCCATACAGCTTCACGCTTCTTACACAGCTATTGTACACCTTCCCCTTGGTGTTGCTAGGGATGACTCGGGATGTTAGGCATGATGATAAAAATGTTAAAATTTTAGCCCCCAATCCTATTCCTTAAATTGTGGCAGTGCATTATGTTTAAATCCTTTGTTTTCTTACAAAACAGTTCAAAATTAATATCTTTACTTCTGTTTGAACAAAAACGACACTGCCTGGTAGTCGGAATTATGTGGGTATCTATAGTTGTTCCACTGTATACACCACTAGGGATCCTTAATTATTTAATCGTGCAACACCAGTCATCTCGATTGGGCTCTTTAATACCTTCTATTTGATAAACCCCAGTATGTGAGATTCTAGTACAAGCTATGGGCCGGGTACAGGTGGCACCTTACCGAGTTTGTCCCACACTGGTGTCAGCACTGGGAGAAATCAAGGGTATTTTACATATATATACAAAGCTGTCTGTTCACCTGGAAATAACATTTAACTCGTTCAGCCCTAAAACTTCATAATGAACTATTTCATCCTTTAAATTGGAGAGTTCAAATGAGTCTGCAGTAGTGATTGACTTGGACTTCCACTGTACTGTGGTAGAACTCCTATTGGGAGAATTCAGCCAAACTGGCTGTCTACCTGATATATACATATGGCTGTCTATCTGATTTATATAAAGATACCGAGACCCTTTCATAGTTAGATTAAGAACTACCTAGTTGTATAAGAAATGTATGCTAAAGACTGAGTGGTTATGTTGTGGTACACATGTATCTCTTCCTTTTGTCTATAATCTATAAAGATACTAGATTTTAAATTGTATCAGGATTGTAAGATTTATAATGGAAAACTGTATTTAAGGGATGTTGAAAGATACTCATCTATTTAATGAAAAATAATCTTTAAGAAGTTTGAAAAATCCTGAAGCAAAATACCTCAAAAATAATCAGTTTTAATGATGAAGAAGCACATGTCGTTGAATTTGACGACACAATCCCTGGTTTGAATTAATTTCTCTGATAGGATGTATGAGTGATGTATAAGTGTAGAATTGTGAGTTACCATGTCTATCAGTGTGTGGCCAGAGGACTGTTAACATGTTGGTTACCACCAGGCCCTGGTTTCATCAACGTTCCTAACTTAAAAATCTCCATAGGAAAGCAATACAGAAGTTAAGGAGAAAATCCTTAGTTAAGGAACTTTCCTTAAATTCTGTAATGCTTTCCGATGGACATTTTTAACTGAAGGAGTTTCCTTAAGTTAAGGAACGTTGATGAAACCGGGGCCAGCTGTATGTATTATTAACCAGCTTAATGTACAGTATCAACTGTTGCATGTCTCTTACCTAACTCAACCCCATTCCTGTTTCCAGTCTGCCTTTACCCGAGTTTCATTATCTGATAGATATATCAGAATACTTATGAGATGTTATTTGTTTTCCAGTTATTTTTTGAGGTGTCCTCTGTTTTTTTAGCCTTAGTACTTGTTTGTATCATGTTCTTAGTATTTGATAGTTGATGAAGTCACTCGAAGTTCTTTGCAGCTGCAATGCTGTATGTTAATTGTAGTTCTAATTTCATAGCATCTTTTTACCAACTGGCATTAACTGTATCCTAAAACGATTTAATTTGTCATATAAGATTGTTTAAGGCAGATAGCCTTATAGTGCTCTTTTTTCTATTTGTAACACAGAAGAGTTATAATTTGTTAATTTTTTTCCGACTTACTTTTGCTTGTCTTTTTAACTACTATAGAAACTTTTTATAAGAAAAATAATTTCCTTTATCAATGAATAAAATTAAAAAAAAAATGGTTCTATGTTGCATATTCGATCAAGTCTTCTTGATTATAGAGCAGGTAGCTTATCCAATCCTCTACCTATCATTTATCTTTACATGTCATTACTAATAAGTAATGGTTGTTTAAATCATTGACTCTTGGTGTTCCTTTTTAATCTTCACCACTGTTGTCATAGCGATGAAGGTTTATGACAATGGAAGCATCATAACATATATACTGTATTATACTCAACCTGTCACCGCCAGCAACTGTAGAAAGGTCAATAACTCCAGTAAACTGTCACCGGCAACTGAAGAAAGGTAGATAACTCCAGTAATCATCATAACACAATCAGGAACCGTCAGCACTTTCCGTAAACGAGAAAGTATTTTCTCGTTTACGGAAAAGTGCCGACGGTTCCCGATTGCATCATAACATACTCTAGTATACTCAGTCATAGGGCAACTAAAGAAAGGTAGATAACTCCAGTTACCATCATATAACATACTCTAGTATACTCAAACTGTCATCAGTAACTAAAGAAAGGTAGATAATTCCAGTTACCATCATATAACATACTCTAGTATACTCAAACTGCACCGGGCAACTGAAGAAAGGTAGATAACTCCAGTAATCATCTCAACATACTCTAGTATACTCAGTCATAGGTAACTAAAGAAAGGTAGATAACTCCAGTAATCATCATAATATACTCTAGTATACTCAGTCATAGGTAACTAAAGAAAGGTAGATAATTCCTTAAAACTGTCATAGGGCAACTAAAGAAAGGTAGATAACTCCAGTAATCATCTCAACATACTCTAGTATACTCAGTCATAGGTAACTAAAGAAAGGTAGATAACTCCAGTAATCATCATAACATACTCTTGTATACTCAGTCATAGGTAACTAAAGAAAGGTAGATAACTCCAGTAATCATCATAACATACTCTTGTATACTCAGTCATAGGTAACTAAAGAAAGGTAGATAACTCCAGTTAACTGTCATAGGGCAACTAAAGAAAGGTAGATAACTCCAGTAATCATCATAACATACTCTAGTATATACTCAAACTGTCATCAGTAACTAAAGAAAGGTAGATAATTCCATAAAACTGTCATAGGGCAACTAAAGAAAGGTAGATAACTCCAGTTACCATCATATAACATACTCTAGTATACTCAAACTGTCATCAGGCAACTAAAGAAAGGTAGATAACTCCAGTTACCATCATATAACATACTCTAGTATACTCAAACTGCACCGGGCAACTGAAGAAAGGTAGATAACTCCAGTAATCATCTCAACATACTCTAGTATATACTCAAATTGTCATCGGGCAACTAAAGAAAGGTAGATAACTCCAGTAAACTGTCACCGGTAACTAAAGAAAGGTAGATAACTCCATTTATCATCAGAACATAATCTAGTATACTCAAACTGTCATCGGGCAACTTAAGAAAGGTAGATAACACCAGTTATCATCAGAACATAATCTAGTATAAACTGTCAACGGGCATGCAACTGAAGAAAGGTTGATAACTCTAGTAATGTGTTCTAATTGTTGATTGAATCTTTTTTCCTTTTTTGTTTATCAAGGTTATAACAATAGGAATCAAAGTATTTTGAACCTTCCAGCTACTGAAACACTTGCATCACATTGACTGATAGAACAAGCATAGCAGTAGGTTGAGTGTAATTAAACCTTTCAACTTTTTCATATATGTCATATTTTGATGTAATTTGTTGTCCTTTAAAAAAACATTTGTCAACACACAAAAAATCAATAAGTTGATATGGTAGGTTTATCAATGAAGTGTTCAATTATTTATTTTTAAATATTTAGCTGGAATATATACTGCGAAACAAAATCATTCAGAAACAAAAGCAGTGTCAGGACCTGTCTGAATGTAGTTTTTATTGTCTCCATAGTAATCAAACAATCAGCTATTTCTTTTGTAAAAAATAATCCTCAATCTTGAAATCTTGATTGGTTTACAAAATATTTAAACTAAATAGATTGTAACCAAATATCTTAACTATATAGTGTATAGAGTGGCAGGGTTTACAGAATATCTGAACTACACAGTTCTGTGATGTAAGAGACAGTAATTGTTACCACCCCGATGACCTTGTAACTGATGTTATAATTGTAAGTATACCACTAATGTAGATACTACATGCTATAATTGTACCGCCAATGGTTTTGTTTAATCTAGTAATTTAATGTTATTTCTTCAAGCTGTTATTTGTAATACACCAATAACAGGTGTTTTACTTTTTTCTTTTAACATTTATTTATATTTCATTATGTGATACATTTTCTCAGAGAAGAGCATAATTTGATTTTAAATAAAGTTTTGTTCTATGTTGATTTCAGTCCATGCTTTTTAGAGTTGTTTTTATTTGATAATAATGACATGAACTGTACTGGAGTAGATGGGGCGTACAAAATATACACATACCGGGTACATACAGGAACCAAAGTAAATTTTACAACACTGTGCCAAAGGTCAAAGTCGGTACAGTGTCGAAGGTCAACATTCAACTGAATAACTATGGAGACGCTAACTTAGTATATGTATTACAGATCAGGGTTCTCATTAAAAGCCGGTTGCCGGCAAAAGTAGCCTGTTATTCATCAACTTTGAACCAGCTATTTTTTCAGAATTTTATATATGTCAACATTACAGAATGTGAAAATTCAACCAGCTATTCTTTTGAAGTCAACCAATTATTGCAAAACTTAGTGAGAACCCTGCAGATATATTTATACCATTTAAAATGTTACAACAACAGTCAGCAGCTAAATGTAAAATTCAGATAGAACGTTTTGAGTCCATGTACGTATATATCATGTCACCTGCTAGAAAACATATCAATATATTTACATATCAATTTAATATTGATGGTGATTGAGGCAAATTTTGGAAGATTTGTAAGCATAGGTTGCCAACTTGATACGCAATAAACAGAGATAGTATTCTTCTTTCCTGGAGGGGCAGTATGTGACCCTGGTAAAAACTAGCTGTGATATGCTGCTCCGCTTGAGGGATCTCCTTAGGGTGGTCAGGTTGTGCAGTGGATAGCGCACTTGCCTTTCACCAAGGCGGCCGGGGTTCGATTCCCAGACTGGACGTGAAAAGGTATGGGGTCACCTACCTCACCACGTGGGTTTTCTCCGTGTTCTCCGGTTTCCTCCCACTATAATATCCCTCGCACGCTAACATCTGGGCCAACAAGCGTGATTTGTATAAGTGTGATAACTTGTTTCATAATTGTTGTAAAACAAATAAAGTTTATATTTATATATCTCCTTAGCTCAATGGTTGTACGGACTGATAACACCATACCATAATACGTCCGGTCATTTTTGACGGGCGTTTAAAAACTAATAACCTCTGTTATACTTGGTTACATGTTTCTTGTTACCATCCTGACTTACCAGGTACAAAAAAAACAACACGTTTTGTCAGACATATATGCTTTAATGATATGTGGCTATGGATTAAAGGCCCCAGTTTCACAAACGTTCTTTCACTTAAAAATCTCCAAAGAAAAGCATTACAAAAGCTAAGGAAGTTCCTTTAACTTATGGTTTTTCCCCTTAACTTCTGTATTGCTTTCCTAGGAAATTTTCAAGTTAAAGGATGTCCTTACATTAAGGAACGTACATGAGACTTGGGCCAGATTATACATGTGACTTCTCTCACATTATGATATGGACAGGAGCATTATAAGTTCAGTATCAATGCATATACTTGCCAACTTTTTTAAATTTCCATGGGGGAGATTACGCCCACTCAGAATTGAAAACATGAATAATATGTATACATGTACATTCAGAGGAAAAATAACACTTTTAAATGGCTTCTTTTGGGCTCTTCTTTCAGACGAAATCATCAGATCTTTAAAAATAGGAACAGTTAAGCAAATTCCAATGTTAAAAATGCAACATTTTAGGGTCCAAAATCAGGAGTCTACCTCCTAAATAGGGAGGGTTGGCAAGTCTATGACAATGGGTAATAAAAACAAAAGTACTTCAATAATACAATACCTATTTTGTGAAAATTGATTAGACACAACTCCGAGCTTGTGAAAATCATCACCAGACACTTTAATGAACAAGATGTCTCTCAGTTGTCATTCTTCTGAACAACAACTGCAAGATAATTGAGATAGACAAGCTGCTGCTACGTATACTGTTTTTATAATACAGTGTTACTGGTTATGGATGTTTGTTTAACAGACCTAGAAACACCTACAAATGTACAAACTATCAGTTTAATGAGTCAACTATTACTGACTATTCTACAAAAATCCTAGGAACAAATGAGCATATTACATGGCCAAAAAACCCTTTAAAATAGGACACAATTTCAAAAGGCACTACCCTAATATCCAAATTAAAGATACATACTTGTGCTCACAGAATTTGTCAGTGTTAGGTATTACAGGATTATAAAGATTTGCTTCATGATGTCATTAGAAACTGTAAAGCAGTTAAGAGATGTAAAATGTAAGCTTGACCTTTGATCCGATGACCTTGAGGAAAAGATGAAAATATGAGCTTGACCGCAATGTACACTCTGTTCTTTTGATCTAAGGTTCAGTAATTTTATAATGTTACATGAGATTCAACACAGTGAGGGACAATTGGCATCACCTTTTTTTTAACTTTGACCTGTGAAGGTAACAATGACTTTATGATAGTGCACGCACACTGCACATCAGTTATTGGCAATGCAGGTATATTACAAGTTTCATCCGGACACAAATTATTCGCAAAAATTACACTTATTCAAGGCCAAGGTCACAGTGACATAGTTACAGTGTACTGCACATCGGCTTTAGATGATATTGCAAGCATACTGCATGTTTCGTCAGAAGAAGAAATGGTACTATTACAAAATGTCTCCCTTCATTCGAAGTGGAGACATACGGTAATTACACTACATCATACAGCTAGGGGCCAAAACATTGTCTGCACTACTGTTCAAACAGAAAGGTGTGTCCATAAAACCTGTCCATAGGTGTCAACCTCTGAAACCTCCAATGACGGAGATCTCCCTAATTCCAAATTTCCAATGAGAGAGAAAGTGTGTGGAATATGTCTAAAACTGCATTGCTCATTTTGTCTTTCCCATTTTATGTGTCAAAATAACTTCAAAAACTATTCATTTGATCCACACCTGTTATGGTCATTAAAACACATCCTACATTAACTAGGATATCATTTGATCACAAGATGTAGATATTAGTTTTGTGTGAGATTGGACTTAAATGAGGGAGATTTTGATGGAGATTTGCAAATTATGGTTAAAATGAGGGAGGGTTAACGGGTATGCCTGTCAGTTATGAGATAGAAAATGCAGGGTACTGGTGTGTTTTATAATGACCAGAAATATAGAGAAATGTTGTCCCTAACACTGAAGGCAGTTAATGATCATTGTATAGAAAAAGATTATTCAACCTGCAGAATATGTTTCAATACAACATACAAAAAAAAATATCATCAAACATTGCACTCACTTCAAATATTACACGAATAAAATACAATGTGTATATTTCTATGAAAAAAAACAACAGAAAAACGATACACCATGTATATTTCCATGAAAAAGTCACAGAAAATGTTTGAATAACAAATCAACCAAAAAGACCCTACCACAAAAGTATTATAAGGTTGAAATGTTTTAATAGCAGAAAATGTTTCATATTAAAACATTTCACACATAACATAAACATGTGTATTCAATAATCTCATCAAATATGAGAGGCATTAAAACAAGAAAATAAAAAAAATAAAATAGATTTGAATAAAAAACAATTTTCCTAGATAATCTATGCAATAAGTATCGGTATGCAATGCCATCTATCACCTATGAACAATTTGACCATGGCCAATTCTGATTAAAGTGAAGTGGGCCCTCATCTAACCTTACCCATATTCTTTAAATTGTTAATAAGCGGAATATTTTGTTCATAGCAGCATCTGAAGCATCACACTGTGCCAAGAAGCATCCTTGGATACAAAAAGCATGCAAGAGTATACGTAGTAGATATGTCAGACAGACACATTATCTTGGTACACTTGACTTTTATTTGGGATACATTTTCCTTTACAATATCGCATTGACAACCGGATGGGACTTATATATTTATATAAGCTATGACCTGAATGCTGCAACACAAGTCTCACCAGGAACTGGGATCGTGAAACATTCTAAGACATCAGTTTTCGCTTAACCAATTATGTATGACATTACTTTATGTTGCATAATTTTTGATTGGCTAAGTCTTGAACTAGTAAGATACAATCATGACCATGGTCAGGTATAATCATATATAAAGGAATGCTACAGATGTCACCTCCTTTTCAATATTAGCAAGCCTTTACTTCTTAACAGTTACATTTTATAGATAACAAACCAATCGGAATTATTTGGGAATGATGATTGGTATACTTCATTAATGATATTTGTAAAAATCTATTTTGGTAATTAGATCAGTACTCATATTAATGTTTGTAGTGTATATCTACATCTAGATCTACATTCAAATATAACAAGTGTAAACAAAAACAACATTTTGTGGCTACATTTTGTATGGTAAATGACTTATAAATCAGAAAAAAATATATGTATTGAAAGACTTACACATGTTAATATAAATTGTAGTACAATACTAATATACAACGTAGTACATGTAACATATATATCTTATAGGTCAATATTGTAACAGAGGTAATGATACTTAATGTATAATTGAACAAGAGGCCCAAGGGCCTTAGCGGTCACCTGAGTAATGTTATAGGTATGGTAGCTCAATTTTAATAATGAAATCAACAGGATAACTAGGTGAAAAGTAGGAATGGTTTCCTCAAAGAATATGGACAAAATATACCTAAAAGTGTTATTTCCCAATATAAACTATATTAAACTTTACTGGGACCTTCTCTGATAGGGAACTGATAGCGCAGAAGTATTGAAATTTACAAATTAACTTAAACCCATGATGATCTTTCTATCCATGTAGAGAAATAAGCTTTAGTACCTCGAGTCTGGAGAAGACAATTTTTGAAATTTAGGATAATTTTCCATTTTGGGCCCCGCCCTAACCCCTGGGGTAGGGGCAGGAATCCCAATTTTACAAATCTGTATCCTCATCAACTAAGGATCATTTTGAAGTTTGAAAAGATTCCATCTACTGGTTCTGGAGAAGAAGTCGAAAATGTAAAATGTTAACGCACAGCGGACGGTGACGGATGGAAAGTGATTGGAATATCGGTAGGTCACTTGAGACTTCGTCTCAGGTGACTCGAAATACAAAATGTAAAATACCAAGTAATCAAACTTATAATGGTTTTTGTATATAAGTTTCTATTGCCATATTTATACCCCGTACTGTACACCTTGCATTATTTTTAATAAGTCCATGTTTCACACTTTACTTTGTACAGTACAATACAACCTCAATCCTGTTTTGGATTTTCTGTAAACATGATCAATCGCCTCCCACTGTGGTAGGTAAATAAGCCATTGCCATAATGATATCATAAGTTTGCTAAGGAAACAATGTTTTCAGTATATATGTATATTGGCGAGTTCGATCATCCCATTTACTAAAGTCGGGCTGTTACATCTAATGCATTTACACATGCGTGTAAACGACAACCAATCACTGCCTTGCTTTCAAATAATCACCCATGCACAGATGACAGCTAGTTATTTTATTATTATAAAATGTTTTATTTTGTTGTTTACCAATAAAGGCAACCATAATCCTATCAAAATCTCAATGTAAATAGAATTCATTATCACTAGTAAAATCTTGTGTTTTCTTACATATACAAACAATACAAAAAAACATATAAACTGACATACAAATGTCTTTTGTTATCTAATTTGTCAATGCACACCACACCTTGATTGTCTTCAAAAAAACTTGATATCAAAGAAATTTACCATCAGACTACGAAAACATAAGAATAATTGGTAACGAAAATTTTACCTGTACATGACAAATGACCAGCAAATCTCACCTGTACATGACAAACGACTAGCAAATCTCACCTGTACATGAAAAACGACCAGTAAATCTCACCTGTACATGAAAAAGACCAGTAAATCTCACCTGTACAGGACAAACAACCAGTAAATCTCACCTGTACATGGCAAACAGGTAACTAAACTTATATGTAATTTTATATACTTAACACACAGTAAACTTGTATGTGAGCAGCTGATTTTTATAAAATATCATCTTAATAATGTCAATAAAAGGAAGAATCGTAATGTGTTTTGGCAAGTCAGTGAGATAAGTGTGACGTTTAACAGTATCACAATCCTTTATTAAAGAACACTCTTTGTGGTAGTTCACCGGTCCTGTCTGTTCTCATCTTCTCATAAGCAGCAGGTTCAAATGTCTTCAGACGTTCAGTTGTAACCGAACTGCAACAGAAATTTACAGTACAGAAATATATTTAATTACAAGAGAACAGTAATTATATAACATTAAAGGCCCAATATACGTAACTTTTGGCAAAACCTGAAGCAAAAATCAAGCCTAATAACTTTTTATCATTATAGATTTAGTTAAAATTAACTGGTATCAGCAATATCAAAGATGAATTCTTACGCGGTAACAGGTACGACAGCAGTTGAAACATGGTATTTTTGCAAACATGCGTCCATTTTGAACTGTCTTCTAACTTCTGATTGTTGTTGAAGTGGGCCCCACCTGATTTATTTTCAATTCTTCAGATTTTTCTGTCAAGAGTTTCTTGTTAGTTACCGCTCAGGTTTACTTTGTTTTAGGCTTATTTTTGCATGGTTATCAACTGGATTTTTTTTCAGAATTACAAAATAATTCCTGAAGTTACGTATATTGGGCCATTAAGCACGTGGATAAAATCGAGAGACCACTGCAGGTAGGCGGTAGGCGGTAGTGAACAGGACGTAAAACCACTCAAAGAGACAAACAAGGGGCCTTAATCCTCACGTGAACTAATGGATTAAATAAGTGTCAATGACTACAATTGCTTTTGAGAAATAGATGAATGGCTACGGTGGCTACATGGGAATAGCATTAAGATAAAGTTTCTTCAGGGAAGAATTGGAGACCTGGGGGTCATGAAATTTGCAATTTTGATAAAGAACCTTATATAATATATAAGACCTTTTTACTCACGAAGAGCATTTGATTCTAGCATTTATGGGTCTAGCAAAAAAGATTGCTGTTTGCCAATTTTCTGCTCTTGGCCCCACCCTCATGCCCCTGGGAAGGAAGGGCCGGAATAAGGATACATACATTTCACATTTTTTGTTTGCCTTTGATTATGGAACCTTCCTGCAAAATGTTATTGAAATTGGATGAGTGGTTAAAAAAACAAAGTAGAAGATGTTAAAAGTTAATGATTGCTGGACAAAGATGGATGACAATAGCTAACATGAGCAATCAATCCAACGTCCTACGGGCCATGGTCTGTGGTCTGTCTAGTACAGAGATCTAACGTCCTACAGGCCATGGTCTGTGGTCTGTCTGGTACAGAGATCTACCGTCCTACGGGCCATGGTCTGTGGTCTGTCTGGTACAGAGATCAAATGTCCTACGGGCCATGGTCTGTGGTCTGTCTGGTACAGAGATCTACCGTCCTACGGGCCATGGTCTGTGGTCTGTCTGGTACAGAGATTCAACGTCCTACGGCCATGGTCTGTGGTCTGTCTGGTACAGAGATCTACCGTCCTACGGGCCATGGTCTGTGGTCTGTCTGGTACAGAGATCTACCGTCCTACGGGCCATGGTCTGTGGTCTGTCTGGTACAGAGATCTGGTACAGAGATCTAACGTCCACCGAGCCATGGTCTGTGGTCTGCCTGGTACAGAGATCTAACATTCTACGGCCATGGTCTGTGGTCTGTCTGGTACAGAGATCTACCGTCCTACGGGCCATGGTCTGTGGTCTGTCTGGTACAGAGATCTAACATTCTACGGCCATGGTCTGTGGTCTGTCTGGTACAGAGATCTAACATTCTACGGCCATGGTCTGTGGTCTGTCTGGTACAGAGATCTAACATTCTACGGCCATGGTCTGTGGTCTGTCTGGTACAGAGATCTACCGTCCTACGGGCCATGGTCTGTGGTCTGCCTGGTACAGAGATCTAACATTCTACGGCCATGGTCTGTGGTCTGTCTGGTACAGAGATCTAACGTCCTACAGGCCATGGTCTGTGGTCTGTCTGGTACAGAGATTCAACGTCCTACGGCCATGGTCTGTGGTCTGTCTGGTACAGAGATCTACCGTCCTACGGGCCATGGTCTGTGGTCTGTCTGGTACAGAGATCTACCGTCCTACGGGTCATGGTCTGTGGTCTATCTGGTACAGAGATCAAATGTCCTACGGGTCATGGTTTGTGGTCTGTCTGGTACAGAGATTCAACGTCCTACGGCCATGGTCTGTGGTCTGTCTGGTACAGAGATCTACTGTCCTACGGGCCATGGTCTGTGGTCTGTCTGGTACAGAGATCAAATGTCCTACGGGCCATGGTCTGTGGTCTGTCTGGTACAGAGATCAAATGTCCTACGGCCATGGTCTGTGGTCTATCTGGTACAGAGATCAAATGTCCTACGGGTCATGGTCTGTGGTCTGTGGTCTGTTCTTGTGAATATCATGAGGACCATCAACACCAAGAAATCTGTTATGGTTGACATTTTATTGTTGACATGTTTTGGTAGACTAGTCCTTCTGTCTTCAAACTATATTACAATGGAATTGTAGACTAGAGCTAAAGTGAGAATAACGGAACACAAAAAAAATTAAATCATATCTGCCACCACAAGTAACTCCTAACAGGAAGTGCCGGTAACCATGACATCCCAAGACGATATTTGTGACCTTAATTACCTTTCCCAAACTCTACAACATACTAATCAGTTTTACCCTACCACTACACTATTCAGTTATTTTACCATAAAAAGACATACTTACCACCTTTGGTTAAACAAAGCACAACCGA
Organism: Mimachlamys varia; assembly: GCA_947623455.1. Lineage (NCBI taxonomy): Eukaryota > Metazoa > Mollusca > Bivalvia > Pectinida > Pectinidae > Mimachlamys > Mimachlamys varia. Next base: position 36,931,472 of record OX392529.1, read on the forward strand.
CAGGTACACAGGCAACAAAGCTGTAAAGAAATCAGTTTAAACAATATTTTATTCAGTTGAAACACCAATAAACATACAGTACATGTGACTCGTTGTGAGTAGGGATTTGATAGCAAGCTTACAGCTTACGTCTCCCTAAAGACAAGACTTCGAAAGACACATACTTTAGATTATGTACATGCTGGTATTCATAAAGTAATACATCATGTACCAGCAACAACCTATTTCTTTCTTTCATGTTTTGAATTATTTACCTGTCTTAAGTTCTAAACAATGCAATGAAGATGGTCAAAATGTGGGTCAAATTGTTTTTCATTACTAATGTGAGCTTTTTAAGAACTTTTATAAATAACGTTTATCTGAAAAGAATTTAAATATTTGGTACACTGTACCAAACCGAAAAGAATTTTTTGAATAAGTTCCAAGGTACATAAGATTTATGAATTAGATTTTGTTTATAATAGCTATGGTCATTTAAGGATGAGCTAGGTTTATATTGGATGAGGAAAGCAGACATCTGAGAAAACGTTTTGATCAGCAGTCAGAACCATGCAAATACCTTTTGTTGGCCTTGAACCAATGACAAAGTGTTTGACAGTTAGTTGGTGTAGGTAGTTCGATACCTTTAACTCTGCCACTATGTGCGTTAAAGTTATCTTCACATTTAGGTTAACAGTTCAAAGTTCAAGATATTTCACCTTTAGTTTTACTCGGTTATAAACGGGAAAATACAGCAGACCAAACGCTGGAGGTTAACGTCCTGGCATTGGCCCCTTATCAAGAAATATCACAAACATTGAGTCCCATTTTTTAAAGATCCACTTTTACATCAAAACAGCCCTGTATAAGGTTAAATAAGAAATAGCTGGTGGACACTTACAAAATTCCCGAGAAAAAGACTTGCAGCGGTGCGTTGACAAAGCGCCCATACTTTTTCAGCCAGGCATATTTTTCTAGCTGCATCATTACAGGAGGTATCAATGCTGAAATGAAGAATACAAGTATATCATTAGATTATTCCATAATGCCAACCTAAACTTAAAAATAAATGGGAGGAGGTCAACTGAATGGGAGGAGGTCAACTGAATGGGAGGAGGTCAACTGATTTCATTCCTCATTTAGACATGGTAAAGATGTAGTATTCCAGTAACTGACTTCTTTTGAGGCTTTGTGGTCCTTTACTGATCAGGACGATACTGTGAAGAATTTTTACAAAAAAGTGCTTGGAAATGCCACTTTTAATTGATTGTTAACTAGAGAAACATTTAAATGACCCATAACAAGCACAAAATAGGAGATAAAAGATAGCAATTCCAGAATAACTTGCATAAACTTGATCCTCATAACAGAGAATACAATCATTTCTGTAAGTTGGATTAGACAAATCAGTCATATTTATATTTAGTTTGATTGATGTATAACTCATAGTTACCTCAACTGACCTCAACAATTCATCCTCACCTAATGCACACAACACTGAGGGTATAGATTAGCTCACAGTTGAGGTGAGCTAAAATCTTAATATAACCACTGAACGCCTTTACCCTTTTCTTTGACTTTCAAGCTTTAAATTAGATGTTTACTGCAACCTGGGCCCGTATTCATGAAACCGTTCTCATGCTCAAGCATTGATTTCGTGCTCGAGCCTCATTTCTTGTTATGGCTATTAATTATTTGAACAATCTAATTTTGTTGAAGTTTTGATTAAACGTTGAAGAGACATGGAGTCGAAAGCTGTTTTCAACATTTACAATGATTTTTTTTACTCTTCAACATGATTTAGGTAAGTTTCAAGAAAGCTGGCTTGAGCACAGAATCCGTGCTTGAGCATGAGAACGGTTTCATGAATACGGGTCCAGGACTTTCTTTTTCTTGCCTTTTGCCCTTTTCTGTGACCTTGACTATCTGACCTTTGACCCCACTACTGTGAGCTTTATGTTGCTGGTACAGGCCTACTACAATACTTACTCATACAGGGAGTTACTATAAGCAGTCTGGATATAAACACTTGTAGGATTCCTTTGACAGCAGCGTACTAAAAACAAGGAAATATCAGTTAAAACTTTAACAAACTAATCAAGCACCTGTTCTGTGTTTAATTTGTATGTAAAATATCTACAATATTTGTTGTTACACTTGTCCCGAGCCACTTCATAAAGATATTTTTTCAAACTTAAGCTAGTGTATAGTGTAATTCCTCACCTTGGATTTCCCTACTTCTTTATTATCTTCATCATAAACTGTTACACCTTCAATGATCTCACTGAAATATACACACAAAGTTATACAGTGCATTCCTCTTTATATTATGTTGCATTTGTCAGACAAAAACATGATATTAACAGGTAAATGATACTAAGAGAAACATTTTCCCGCTAAATCTAGTGCATCACTCTATAGATAACATTATTTCAATCAAAAATAATTTTCTGCAATATTTTCTACAAGTTTTATCTGAAATCAATAGAAACGACAATTTTTCAGGATATTTTATGTCATTGGTTAAAAAATGTGTCATTAAGAGGAATTCGTCTCAAAAACATGATATTAACCAAATAAAATTACATAGATTATATAGAGGGGAAAATGGTGCTTGGGAAAAACATGATATAAAGAGGAATGTGATATTAACAGGGGTGATATTAAGTGGAATCCAATGTATCAGTTAAACTTGGCCATTTTCTCTTTTCATATAAGTTTTTCTTTTTATTAATTAATTATCAGTCCAAATCTGTGCCTGGAGTACTAGTTTTCGCTCTAGGTTCAACTAGTTCAAGACAACTGGTTAAACCAGTCATGCAAATGTACCCAAGGGCACAACATCAAGGGAAATTAATTATATAACTCTAATATGCTTTTCAGAACAAGTCTTACTTCTGTCTCATCAATGGAATATTGACAGCATTAGCAGCAGCCACAGCAGCAAATGGAACAAATCTCTGTAGCAGGGCAGACGCACTCTGAACAAATAATACAGGACTATATATAGTTTATGTTGGAGAACAAATCTCTGTAGCAGGGCAGACGCACTCTGAACAAATAATACAGGTCTATATATAGTTTAAGTTGGAGAACAAATCTCTGTAGCAGGGCAGACGCACTCTGAACAAATAATACACGACTATATATAGTTTATGTTGGAGAACTAACCTCTGTAGCAGGGCAGACGCATTCTAAACAAATAATACAGGACTATATATAGTTTATGTTGGAGAACAAATCTCTGTAGCAGGGCAGACGCACTCTGAACAAATAATACAGGTCTATATATAGTTTATGTTGGAGAACAAATCTCTGTAGCAGGGCAGACGCACTCTGAACAAATAATACACGACTATATATAGTTTATGTTGGAGAACTAACCTCTGTAGCAGGGCAGACGCATTCTAAACAAATAATACAGGTCTATATATAGTTTATGTTGGAGAACATTTTACTCTGTAGCAGGGCAGATGCACTCTGAACAAATAATACAGGTCTATATATAGTTTATGTTGGAGAACAAATCTCTGTAGCAGGGCAGACGCACTCTGAACAAATAATACACGACTATATATAGTTTATGTTGGAGAACAAATCTCTGTAGCAGGGCAGACGCACTCTGAACAAATAATACAGGTCTATATATAGTTTATGTTGGAGAACTAACCTCTGTAGCAGGGCAGACGCATTCTAAACAAATAATACAGGTCTATATATAGTTTATGTTGGAGAACATTTTACTCTGTAGCAGGGCAGATGCACTCTGAACAAATAATACAGGTCTATATATAGTTTATGTTGGAGAACAAATCTCTGTAGCAGGGCAGACGCACTCTGAACAGATAATACACGACTATATATAGTTTATGTTGGAGAACAAATCTCTGTAGCAGGGCAGACGCACTCTGAACAAATAATACAGGTCTATATATAGTTTATGTTGGAGAACATTTTACTCTGTAGCAGGGCAGATGCACTCTGAACAAATAATACACGACTATATATAGTTTATGTTGGAGAACAAATCTCTGTAGCAGGGCAGACGCACTCTGAACAAATAATACAGGTCTATATATAGTTTATGTTGGATAACATTTTACTCTGTAGCAGGGCAGACGCACTCTGAACAAATAATACAGGTCTATATATAGTTTATGTTGGAGAACAAACCTCTGTAGCAGGGCAGATGCACTCTGAACAAATAGTACAGGACTATATATAGTTTATGTTGGAGAACAAACCTCTGTAGCAGGGCAGACGCACTCTGAACAAATAATACAGGACTATATATAGTTAATGTTGGAGAACATTTTACTCTGTAGCAGGGCAGACGCACTCTGAACAAATAATACAGGTCTATATATAGTTTATGTTAGAGAACAAACCTCTGTAGCAGGGCAGACGCACTCTGAACAAATAATACAGGTCTATATATAGTTTATGTTGGAGAACAAATCTCTGTAGCAGGGCAGACGCACTCTGAACAGATAATACACGACTATATATAGTTTATGTTGGAGAACAAACCTCTGTAGCAGGGCAGACGCACCCTGAACAGATAATACAGGTCTATATATAGTTTATGTTGGAGAACAAACCTCTGTAGCAGGGCAGACACACTCTGAACAGATAATACAGGTCAATATATAGTTTATGTTGGAGAACACACCTCTGTAGCAGGGCAGACGCATTCTGAACAGATAATACAGGACTATATATAGTTTATGTTGGAGAACAAACCTCTGTAGCAGGGCAGACGCACTCTGAACAGATAATACAGGACTATATATAGTTTATGTTGGAGAACAAACCTCTGTAGCAGGGCAGACGCACTCTGAACAGATAATACAGGACTATATATAGTTTATGTTGGAGAACAAACCTCTGTAGCAGGGCAGACGCACTCTGAACAAATAATACAGGTCTATATATAGTTTATGTTGGAGAACAAATCTCTGTAGCAGGGCAGACGCACTCTGAACAAATAATACACGACTATATATAGTTTATGTTGGAGAACAAATCTCTGTAGCAGGGCAGACGCACTCTGAACAAATAATACAGGTCTATATATAGTTTATGTTGGAGAACATTTTACTCTGTAGCAGGGCAGATGCACTCTGAACAAATAATACAGGTCTATATATAGTTTATGTTGGAGAACAAATCTCTGTAGCAGGGCAGACGCACTCTGAACAAATAATACACGACTATATATAGTTTATGTTGGAGAACAAATCTCTGTAGCAGGGCAGACGCACTCTGAACAAATAATACAGGTCTATATATAGTTTATGTTGGAGAACATTTTACTCTGTAGCAGGGCAGATGCACTCTGAACAAATAATACACGACTATATATAGTTTATGTTGGAGAACAAATCTCTGTAGCAGGGCAGACGCACTCTGAACAAATAATACAGGTCTATATATAGTTTATGTTGGATAACATTTTACTCTGTAGCAGGGCAGACGCACTCTGAACAAATAATACAGGTCTATATATAGTTTATGTTGGAGAACAAACCTCTGTAGCAGGGCAAATGCACTCTGAACAAATAGTACAGGACTATATATAGTTTATGTTGGAGAACAAACCTCTGTAGCAGGGCAGACGCACTCTGAACAAATAATACAGGACTATATATAGTTGATGTTGGAGAACATTTTACTCTGTAGCAGGGCAGACGCACTCTGAACAAATAATACAGGTCTATATATAGTTTATGTTAGAGAACAAACCTCTGTAGCAGGGCAGACGCACTCTGAACAGATAATACACGACTATATATAGTTTATGTTGGAGAATAAACCTCTGTAGCAGGGCAGACGCACCCTGAACAGATAATACACGACTATATATAGTTTATGTTGGAGAACAAACCTCTGTAGCAGGGCAGACGCACCCTGAACAGATAATACAGGTCTATACATAGTTTATGTTGGAGAACAAACCTCTGTAGCAGGGCAGACGCACTCTGAACAGATAATACAGGTCTATATATAGTTTATGTTGGAGAACAAACCTCTGTAGCAGGGCAGACGCACTCTGAACAGATAATACAGGACTATATATAGTTTATGTTGGAGAACAAACCTCTGTAGCAGGGCAGACGCACTCTGAACAAATAATACACGACTATATATAGATTCTGTTGGAGAACATTTTACTCTGTAGCAGGGCAGACGCACTCTGAACAAATAATACAGGTCTATATATAGTTTATGTTGGATAACATTTTACTCTGTAGCAGGGCAGACGCACTCTGAACAAATAATACAGGTCTATATATAGTTTATGATGGAGAACAAACCTCTGTAGCAGGGCAGATGCACTCTGAACAAATAGTACAGGACTATATATAGTTTATGTTGGAGAACAAACCTCTGTAGCAGGGCAGACGCACTCTGAACAAATAATACAGGACTATATATAGTTTATGTTGGAGAACATTTTACTCTGTAGCAGGGCAGACGCACTCTGAACAAATAATACAGGTCTATATATAGTTAATGTTAGAGAACAAACCTCTGTAGCAGGGCAGACGCACTCTGAACAAATAATACACGACTATATATAGTTTATGTTGGAGAATAAACCTCTGTAGCAGGGCAGACGCACCCTGAACAGATAATACACGACTATATATAGTTTAGGTTGGAGAACAAACCTCCGTAGCAGGGCAGACGCACTCTGAACAGATAATACAGGTCTATATATAGTTTATGTTGGAGAACAAACCTCTGTAGCAGGGCAGACGCACTCTGAACAGATAATACAGGACTATATATAGTTTATGTTGGAGAACAAACCTCTGTAGCAGGGCAGACGCACTCTGAACAGATAATACAGGACTATATATAGTTTATGTTGGAGAACAAACCTCTGTAGCAGGGCAGACGCACTCTGAACAGATAATACAGGACTATATATAGTTTATGTTGGAGAACAAACCTCTGTAGCAGGGCAGACGCACTCTGAACAAATAATACAGGACTATATATAGATTCTGTTGGAGAACAAACCTCTGTAGCAGGGCAGACGCACTCTGAACAAATAATACAGGACTATATATAGATTCTGTTGGAGAACAAATCTCTGTAGCAGGGCAGACGCACTCTGAACAAATAATACACGACTATATATAGTTTATGTTGGAGAACAAACCTCTGTAGCAGGGCAGACGCACTCTGAACAAATAATACACGACTATATATAGTTTATGTTGGAGAACAAACCTCTGTAGCAGGGCAGACGCACTCTGAACAAATAATACACGACTATATATAGTTTATGTTGGAGAACAAACCTCTGTAGCAGGGCAGACGCACTCTGAACAAATAATACAGGACTATATATAGTTTATGTTGGAGAACATTTTACTCTGTAGCAGGGCAGATGCACTCTGAACAAATAATACAGGTCTATATATAGTTTATGTTGGAGAACAAATCTCTGTAGCAGGGCAGACGCACTCTGAACAAATAATACACGACTATATATAGTTTATGTTGGAGAACAAATCTCTGTAGCAGGGCAGACGCACTCTGAACAAATAATACAGGTCTATATATAGTTTATGTTGGAGAACATTTTACTCTGTAGCAGGGCAGATGCACTCTGAACAAATAATACACGACTATATATAGTTTATGTTGGAGAACAAATCTCTGTAGCAGGGCAGACGCACTCTGAACAAATAATACAGGTCTATATATAGTTTATGTTGGATAACATTTTACTCTGTAGCAGGGCAGACGCACTCTGAACAAATAATACAGGTCTATATATAGTTTATGTTGGAGAACAAACCTCTGTAGCAGGGCAGATGCACTCTGAACAAATAGTACAGGACTATATATAGTTTATGTTGGAGAACAAACCTCTGTAGCAGGGCAGACGCACTCTGAACAAATAATACAGGACTATATATAGTTTATGTTGGAGAACATTTTACTCTGTAGCAGGGCAGACGCACTCTGAACAAATAATACAGGTCTATATATAGTTTATGTTAGAGAACAAACCTCTGTAGCAGGGAAGACACACTCTGAAGAGATAATACACGACTATATATAGTTTATGTTGGAGAATAAACCTCTGTAGCAGGGCAGACGCACCCTGAACAGATAATACACGACTATATATAGTTTATGTTGGAGAACAAACCTCTGTAGCAGGGCAGACGCACCCTGAACAGATAATACAGGTCTATATATAGTTTATGTTGGAGAACAAACCTCTGTAGCAGGGCAGACGCACTCTGAACAGATAATACAGGTCTATATATAGTTTATGTTGGAGAACAAACCTCTGTAGCAGGGCAGACGCACTCTGAACAGATAATACAGGACTATATATAGTTTATGTTGGAGAACAAACCTCTGTAGCAGGGCAGACGCACTCTGAACAGATAATACAGGACTATATATAGTTTATGTTGGAGAACAAACCTCTGTAGCAGGGCAGACGCACTCTGAACAGATAATACAGGACTATATATAGTTTATGTTGGAGAACAAACCTCTGTAGCAGGGCAGACACACTCTGAACAAATAATACAGGACTATATATAGATTCTGTTGGAGAACAAACCTCTGTAGCAGGGCAGACGCACTCTGAACAAATAATACAGGACTATATATAGATTCTGTTGGAGAACAAATCTCTGTAGCAGGGCAGACGCACTCTGAACAAATAATACAGGACTATATATAGATTCTGTTGGAGAACAAACCTCTGTAGCAGGGCAGACGCACTCTGAACAAATAATACACGACTATATATAGTTTATGTTGGAGAACAAACCTCTGTAGCAGGGCAGACGCACTCTGAACAAATAATACACGACTATATATAGTTTATGTTGGAGAACAAACCTCTGTAGCAGGGCAGACGCACTCTGAACAAATAATACAGGTCTATATATAGTTTATGTTGGAGAACAAACCTCTGTAGCAGGGCAGACGCACTCTGAACAAATAATACACGACTATATATAGTTTATGTTGGAGAACAAACCTCTGTAGCAGGGCAGACGCACTCTGAACATATAATACAGGACTATATATAGTTTATGTTGGAAAACAAACCTCTGTAGCAGGGCAGACGCACTCTGAACAGATAATACAGGACTATATATAGTTTATGTTGGAGAACATTTTACTCTGTAGCAGGGCAGACGCACTCTGAACAAATAATACAGGACTATATATAGTTTATGTTGGAGAACAAACCTCTGTAGCAGGGCAGACGCACCCTGAACAAATAATACAGGACTATATATAGTTTTTGTTGGAGAACAAACCTCTGTAGCAGGGCAGATGCACCCTGAACAAATAGTACAGGACTATATATAGTTTATGTTGGAGAACAAACCTCTGTAGCAGGGCAGACGCACTCTGAACAAATAATACAGGACTATATATAGTTTATGTTGGAGAACTAACCTCTGTAGCAGGGCAGACGCACTCTAAACAAATAATACAGGACTATATATAGTTTTTGTTGGAGAACAAACCTCTGTAGCAGGGCAGACGCACCCTGAACAGATAATACAGGTCTATATATAGTTTATGTTGGAGAACAAACCTCTGTAGCAGGGCAGACGCACTCTGAACAGATAATACAGGTCTATATATAGTTTATGTTGGAGAACAAACCTCTGTAGCAGGGCAGACGCACTCTGAACAGATAATACAGGACTATATATAGTTTATGTTGGAGAACAAACCTCTGTAGCAGGGCAGACGCACTCTGAACAGATAATACAGGACTATATATAGTTTATGTTGGAGAACAAACCTCTGTAGCAGGGCAGACGCACTCTGAACAGATAATACAAGACTATATATAGTTTATGTTGGAGAACAAACCTCTGTAGCAGGGCAGACGCACTCTGAACAAATAATACAGGACTATATATAGATTCTGTTGGAGAACAAACCTCTGTAGCAGGGCAGACACACTCTGAACAAATAATACAGGACTATATATAGATTCTGTTGGAGAACAAACCTCTGTAGCAGGGCAGACGCACTCTGAACAAATAATACACGACTATATATAGTTGATGTTGGAGAACAAACCTCTGTAGCAGGGCAGACGCACTCTGAACAAATAATACACGACTATATATAGTTTATGTTGGAGAACAAACCTCTGTAGCAGGGCAGACGCACTCTGAACAAATAATACACGACTATATATAGTTTATATTGGAAAACAAACCTCTGTAGCAGGGCAGACGCACTCTGAACAAATAATACAGGTCTATATATAGTTTATGTTGGAGAACAAACCTCTGTAGCAGGGCAGACGCACTCTGAACAAATAATACACGACTATATATAGTTTATGTTGGAGAACTAACCTCTGTAGCAGGGCAGACGCACTCTGAACATATAATACAGGACTATATATAGTTTATGTTGGAAAACAAACCTCTGTAGCAGGGCAGACGCACTCTGAACAGATAATACAGGACTATATATAGTTTATGTTGGAGAACATTTTACTCTGTAGCAGGGCAGACGCACTCTGAACAAATAATACAGGACTATATATAGTTTATGTTGGAGAACAAACCTCTGTAGCAGGGCAGACGCACCCTGAACAAATAATACAGGACTATATATAGTTTTTGTTGGAGAACAAACCTCTGTAGCAGGGCAGATGCACTCTGAACAAATAATACAGGACTATATATAGTTTATGTTGGAGAACAAACCTCTGTAGCAGGGCAGACGCACTCTGAACAAATAATACACGACTATATATAGTTTATGTTGGAGAACTAACCTCTGTAGCAGGGCAGACGCACTCTAAACAAATAATAATGGACTATATATAGTTTTTGTTGGAGAACAAACCTCTGTAGCAGGGCAGATGCACTCTGAACAAATAATACAGGACTATATATATTTTATGTTGGAGAACTAACCTCTGTAGCAGGGCAGACGCACTCTGAACAAATAATACAGGTCTATATATAGTTTATGTTGGAGAACATTTTACCAGCAAAAACAAAAATCATGAAAGCTACTTATGATAATTCTAACTTCAATTTGCATTATTTGCATAAAAAACAGAGAAAGGAGCTTAGGACACTTTAAGGAAATTCTAAAATACTTTATCGGACGGTTCAAGTTTATAATTCACAACAGCTCAGCTGTTTGTACAGATCAGGTTTATAATCAAATTTATTCCTCTAACATTGACTCATGTTGTAAATAACAATGAGAAATTGAAGGACATGCAAAAAATGAATTACAAATATAAGGATTGCGTTGATACAACTCACCTTGGCCAGGATAGCTTTGAGTCCTAGTGCTGTCACTAAGGCACTCGTAGTCGCTGTCACATAGGCAAACATGATTTTTCTACAACAGATTGAGAGGCAAAACATTTCTATTGGTGCTGGTTTCAACTGTATTACCTATTCCAGGACGGTCTGTTACATAAAGTTATATCAACAACACAAATACACAAAATTCCACGGCCAGATTTCTGAAGAAAACAATACTCTACATTATCTTTATATATCCAGTAGATAGTTTGGATAGTTAAAACTTTTCAATTTAACTTAATCAGTAGTATTACAAATGTACTTGTTAAGTCAGTCTATGTTTGGAATTCTATTTTCTAGATTGTATAACACAGTTGTATCAAATCTAAAAGGTAGATTACAATATCAACAACAAAGGCAGTGTTGACATACCATATAAGAGACATATGCGACATAAAAGAGTTGTTTGTGCACCTTTTAATCCAATGAAAATATCTGTTATTTCTCATATGGAAGAATGTTTCTAGTTCTATCCTTTTTTAAAATGAGATTGACCTCTGAATAAAGCAAACAGTATAAGAGACAATATAATACTGTACATATAAGTTAACCAATAAAGGATAGGGTTTGGTTTGGTTTTTTTAATGTTCTTCATTTACAGCCAAGCTCATTGAAGGTTTGGTTTGGTTTGGTTTATTTTTGTTTTATGTCCTATTTACAGCCTGGGTTATTTAAGGACATGCCAGGTTTTGGAAGTGGAGGAAAGCTAGAGTGCTTTGAGAAAAACCACCGACTTATGATCAGTACCTTGCGACTGCGCTACGTGGGTTTCGAACTCGCAACCCAGAGGTGGAGGGCTAGTGGTAGAATGTCCGGACACTTTAACCACTTGGCCACCACAACCCAGAGGTAGATGGCTAGTGGTAGAAAGTCGGGACACCTTAACCACTTGGCTACCACAACCCAAAGGTGTTGTGATTGAATGTCGAGACATCTTAACCACTCAGCCACAACAACCCAGAGGTGGAGGGTTAGTGGTAGAATGTCAGGATACCTTACCACTCAACCACCATGGCCCCTTGCATGTGTCATGTATATGTGTTCCGGAGACAGGGTATGTTGGTGTGCATGCCTCCTTGAGATAGTGCTGATCTAGTGCCAACTTTATAGTATTATCTCACTGAAACACCATGTCAATGGTACCTTTGCACTGCATTTCACCTAGTCACATAAAAAGGACAACAGGTGAAATAGCTAGTTGTTGTGATAACTCACACATAAGATCGTTTAAAGAAAGACCTTTTAACACAGGTGGTCTCCAGCCAAAGGTGCATGATTGCGGGAACTTGTAACTTTAACCTATCCGCGCGATATATACTGAGATACATGTACATAAAACGTCATCTAACCTGGTTATAGAACACCTACTTTGTATCGTTGGAGGAACCAGGTGCATTAGTGTAGTTGACAATAGCATTAAATGACTGATTGGTCCACTGCCAGAATACAACTGCTGCTGGACTTCTGCAATGACAAAATGAAACAAGCACTGTTACAATGTATGTGTTTTAATTACTTTTACTCTTAACCTCGGTCTAACTCCAACCTCAGGCTTTTATTCTATCACTCTAACTCCAACCTCAGACTTTTATTAAATCTCTCTAACTCCAACCTCAGACTTCTATTCTATCTCTCTAACTCCAACCTCAGACTTCTATTCTATCTCTCTAACTCAAACCTCAGACTTATATTCTATCATTCTAACTCAAACCTCAGACTTCTATTCTATCACTCTAACTCCAACCTCAGACTTTTATTCTATCTCTCTAACTCCAACCTCAGGCTTTTATTCTATCTCTCTAACTCCAACCTCAGACTTCTATTCTATCACTCTAACTCAAACCTCAGACTTTTATTCTATCTCTCTAACTCAAACCTCAGACTTCTATTCTATCTCTCTAACTCCAACCTCAGACTTATATTCTATCTCTCTAACTCCAACCTCAGACTTCTATTCTATCTCTCTAACTCCAACCTCAGACTTCTATTCTATCTCTCTAACTCCAACCTCAGACTTCTATTCTATCTCTCTAACTCCAACCTCAGACTTCTATTCTATCTCTCTAACTAAAACCTCAGACTTCTATTCTATCTCTCTAACTCCAACCTCAGACTTCTATTCTATCACTCTAACTCCAACCTCAAAGTTCTATTCTATCATTCTAACTCAAACCTCAAACTTCTATTCTATCACTCTAACTCAAACCTCAGACTTCTATTCTATCACTCTAACTTCAACCTCAGACTTCTATTCTATCATTCTAACTCAAACCTCAGACTTCTATTCTATCACTCTAACTCAAACCTCAGACTTCTATTCTATCACTCTGACTCAAACCTCAGACTTCTATTCTATCTCTCTAACTCCAACCTCAGGCTTCTATTCTATCACTCTAACTCAAACCTCAGACTTCTATTCTATCACTCTAACTCCAACCTCAGACTTCTATTCTATCACTCTAACTCAAACCTCAGACTTCTATTCTATCACTCTAACTCAAACCTCAGACTTCTATTCTATCATTCTAACTTCAACCTCAGACTTCTATTCTATCTCTCTAACTCAAACCTCAGACTTCTATTCTATCACTCTAACTCAAACCTCATACTTCTATTCTATCACTCTAACTCAAACCTCAGACTTCTATTCTATCTCTCTAACTCAAACCTCAGACTTCTATTCTATCTCTCTAACTCAAAACTCAGACTTCTATTCTATCACTCTAACTTCAACCTCAGACTTCTATTCTATCATTCTAACTTCAACCTCAGACTTCTATTCTATCATTCTAACTCCAACCTCAAACTTCTATTCTATCTCTCTGACTCCAACCTCAGACTTCCATTCTATCACTCTGACTCCAACCTCAGACTTTTATTCTATCTCTCTAACTCCAACCTCAGACTTCTATTCTATCTCTCTAACTCAAACCTCAGACTTCTATTCTATCATTCTAACTCAAACCTCAGACTTCTATTCTATCATTCTAACTCCAACCTCAGACTTCTATTCTATCACTCTAACTCCAACCTCAGACTTCTATTCTATCATTCTAACTCAAACCTCAGCCTTCTATTCTATCTCTCTAACTCCAACCTCAGACTTCTATTCAATCACTCTAACTCCAATTTCAAAGTTCTATTCTATCATTCTAACTCAAACCTCAGACTTCTATTCTATCTCTCTAACTCCAACCTCAGACTTCTATTCTATCATTCTAACTCAAACCTCAGACTTCTATTCTATCACTCTAACTCCAACCTCAGGCTTCTATTCTATCACTCTAACTCCAACCTCAGACTTCTATTCTATCTCTCTAACTCCAACCTCAGACTTCTATTCTATCTCTCTAACTCCAACCTCAGACTTCTATTCTATCACTCTAACTCCAACCTCAAACTTTTATTCTATCATTCTAACTCAAAACTCATACTTCTATTCTATCATTCTAACTCAAAACTCATACTTCTATTCTATCACTCTAACTCCAACCTCAGACTTCTATTCTATCTCTCTAACTCCAACCTCAGACTTCTATTCTATCTCTCTAACTCCAACCTCAGACTTCTATTCTATCACTCTAACTCCAACCTCAGACTTCTATTCTATCTCTCTAACTCCAACCTCAGACTTATATTCTATCATTCTAACTCAAAACTCATACTTCTATTCTATCACTCTAACTCCAACCTCAGACTTCTATTCTATCACTCTAACTCCAACCTCAGACTTCTATTCTATCATTCTAACTCAAACCTCAGCCTTCTATTCTATCTCTCTAACTCCAACCTCAGACTTCTATTCAATCACTCTAACTCCAATTTCAAAGTTCTATTCTATCATTCTAACTCAAACCTCATACTTCTATTCTATCTCTCTAACTCCAACCTCAGACTTCTATTCTATCATTCTAACTCAAACCTCAGACTTCTATTCTATCACTCTAACTCCAACCTCAGACTTCTATTCTATCACTCTAACTCCAACCTCAGACTTCTATTCTATCATTCTAACTCAAACCTCAGCCTTCTATTCTATCTCTCTAACTAAAACCTCAGACTTCTATTCAATCACTCTAACTCCAATTTCAAAGTTCTATTCTATCATTCTAACTCAAACCTCATACTTCTATTCTATCTCTCTAACTCCAACCTCAGACTTCTATTCTATCATTCTAACTCAAACCTCAGACTTCTATTCTATCACTCTAACTCCAACCTCAGACTTCTTTTCTATCTCTCTAACTCCAATCTCAGACATATATTCTATCATTCTAACTCCAACCTCAGACTTCTATTCTATCTCTCTAACTCCAACCTCAGACTTCTATTCAATCACTCTAACTCCAATTTCAAAGTTCTATTCTATCATTCTAACTCAAACCTCATACTTCTATTCTATCACTCTAACTCCAACCTCAGACTTCTATTCTATCATTCTAACTCAAACCTCAGACTTCTATTCTATCACTCTAACTCCAACCTCAGACTTCTATTCTATCACTCTAACTCCAACCTCAGACTTCTATTCTATCACTCTAACTCCAACCTCAAACTTTTATTCTATCTCTCTAACTCCAACCTCAGACTTCTATTCTATCTCTCTAACTCCACCTCAGACTTATATTCTATCATTCTAACTCAAAACTCATACTTCTATTCTATCACTCTAACTTCAACCTCAGACTTCTATTCTATCACTCTAACTTCAACCTCAGACTTCTATTCTATCATTCTAACTCAAACCTCAGACTTCTATTCTATCATTCTAACTCAAACCTCAGACTTCTATTCTACCACTCTGACTCAAACCTCAGACTTCTATTCTATCTCTCTAACTCCAACCTCAGACTTCTATTCTATCACTCTAACTCAAACCTCACACTTCTATTCTATCATTCTAACTCAAATCTCAGACTTATATTCTATCATTCTAACTCAAACCTCAGACTTCTATTCTATCATTCTAACTCAAACCTCAGACTTCTATTCTATCTCTCTAACTCCAACCTCAGGCTTCTATTCTATCACTCTAACTCAAACCTCAGACTTCTATTCTATCTCTCTAACTCAAAACTCAGACTTCTATTCTATCACTCTAACTTCAACCTCAGACTTCTATTCTATCATTCTAACTTCAACCTCAGACTTCTATTCTATCATTCTAACTCAAACCTCAAACTTCTATTCTATCTCTCTGACTCCAACCTCAGACTTCCATTCTATCACTCTGACTCCAACCTCAGACTTTTATTCTATCTCTCTAACTCCAACCTCAGACTTCTATTCTATCTCTCTAACTCAAACCTCAGACTTCTATTCTATCATTCTAACTCAAACCTCAGACTTCTATTCTATCATTCTAACTCCAACCTCAGACTTCTATTCTATCACTCTAACTCCAACCTCAGACTTCTATTCTATCATTCTAACTCAAACCTCAGCCTTCTATTCTATCTCTCTAACTCCAACCTCAGACTTCTATTCAATCACTCTAACTCCAATTTCAAAGTTCTATTCTATCATTCTAACTCAAACCTCATACTTCTATTCTATCTCTCTAACTCCAACCTCAGACTTCTATTCTATCATTCTAACTTCAACCTCAGACTTCTATTCTATCATTCTAACTCAAACCTCAAACTTCTATTCTATCTCTCTGACTCCAACCTCAGACTTCCATTCTATCACTCTGACTCCAACCTCAGACTTTTATTCTATCTCTCTAACTCCAACCTCAGACTTCTATTCTATCTCTCTAACTCAAACCTCAGACTTCTATTCTATCATTCTAACTCAAACCTCAGACTTCTATTCTATCATTCTAACTCCAACCTCAGACTTCTATTCTATCACTCTAACTCCAACCTCAGACTTCTATTCTATCATTCTAACTCAAACCTCAGCCTTCTATTCTATCTCTCTAACTCCAACCTCAGACTTCTATTCAATCACTCTAACTCCAATTTCAAAGTTCTATTCTATCATTCTAACTCAAACCTCATACTTCTATTCTATCTCTCTAACTCCAACCTCAGACTTCTATTCTATCATTCTAACTCAAACCTCAGACTTCTATTCTATCACTCTAACTCCAACCTCAGGCTTCTATTCTATCACTCTAACTCCAACCTCAGACTTCTATTCTATCTCTCTAACTCCAACCTCAGACTTCTATTCTATCTCTCTAACTCCAACCTCAGACTTCTATTCTATCACTCTAACTCCAACCTCAAACTTTTATTCTATCATTCTAACTCAAAACTCATACTTCTATTCTATCATTCTAACTCAAAACTCATACTTCTATTCTATCACTCTAACTCCAACCTCAGACTTCTATTCTATCTCTCTAACTCCAACCTCAGACTTCTATTCTATCTCTCTAACTCCAACCTCAGACTTCTATTCTATCACTCTAACTCCAACCTCAGACTTCTATTCTATCTCTCTAACTCCAACCTCAGACTTATATTCTATCATTCTAACTCAAAACTCATACTTCTATTCTATCACTCTAACTCCAACCTCAGACTTCTATTCTATCACTCTAACTCCAACCTCAGACTTCTATTCTATCATTCTAACTCAAACCTCAGCCTTCTATTCTATCTCTCTAACTCCAACCTCAGACTTCTATTCAATCACTCTAACTCCAATTTCAAAGTTCTATTCTATCATTCTAACTCAAACCTCAGACTTCTATTCTATCACTCTAACTCCAACCTCAGGCTTCTATTCTATCACTCTAACTCCAACCTCAGACTTCTATTCTATCTCTCTAACTCCAATCTCAGACATATATTCTATCATTCTAACTCCAACCTCAGACTTCTATTCTATCTCTCTAACTCCAACCTCAGACTTCTATTCAATCACTCTAACTCCAATTTCAAAGTTCTATTCTATCATTCTAACTCAAACCTCATACTTCTATTCTATCACTCTAACTCCAACCTCAGACTTCTATTCTATCATTCTAACTCAAACCTCAGACTTCTATTCTATCACTCTAACTCCAACCTCAGACTTCTATTCTATCACTCTAACTCCAACCTCAAACTTTTATTCTATCTCTCTAACTCCAACCTCAGACTTCTATTCTATCTCTCTAACTCCAACCTCAGACTTATATTCTATCATTCTAACTCAAAACTCATACTTCTATTCTATCACTCTAACTTCAACCTCAGACTTCTATTCTATCACTCTAACTTCAACCTCAGACTTCTATTCTATCATTCTAACTCAAACCTCAGACTTCTATTCTATCATTCTAACTCAAACCTCAGACTTCTATTCTACCACTCTGACTCAAACCTCAGACTTCTATTCTATCTCTAAAACTCCAACCTCAGACTTCTATTCTATCACTCTAACTCCAACCTCACACTTCTATTCTATCATTCTAACTCAAACCTCAGACTTATATTCTATCATTCTAACTCAAACCTCAGACTTCTATTCTATCATTCTAACTCAAACCTCAGACTTCTATTCTATCATTCTAACTCCAACCTCAGACTTTTCTATTCTATCATTCTAACTCAAACCTCAGACTTTTATTCAATCACTCTGACTCCAACCTCAGACATCTTTTCTATCATTCTAACGCAAACCTCAGACTTCTATTCTATCACTCTAACTCAAACCTCAGACTTCTATTCTATCACTCTAACTCAAACCTCAGACTTCTATTCTATCACTCTAACTCCAACCTCAGACTTCTATTCTATCTCTCTAACTCAAAACTCATACTTCTATTCTATCACTCTAATTTCAACCTCAGACTTATATTCTATCACTCTAACTCAAACCTCAGACTTCTATTCTATCACTCTAACTCAAACCTCAGACTTCTATTCTATCACTCTAACTCCAACCTCAGACTTTTATTCTATCATTCTAACTCAAACCTCAGACTTCTATTCTATCACTCTAACTCAAACCTCAGACTTCTATTCTATCATTCTAACTCAAACCTCAGACTTATATTCTATCATTCTAACTCAAACCTCAGACTTCTATTCTATCATTCTAACTCAAACCTCAGACTTCTATTCTATCTCTCTCACTCCAAACTCATACTTCTATTCTATCACTCTAACTTCAACCTCAGACTTCTATTCTATCTCTCTGACTCCAACCTCAGACTTCTATTCTATCTCTCTTACTCAAAACTAAGACTTCTATTCTACCACTCTAACTCAAACCTCAGACTTCTATTCTATCTCTCTTACTCCAACCTCAGACTTCTATTCTATCATTCTAACTCAAACCTCAAACTTCTATTCTATCATTCTAACTCAAACCTCAGACTTCTTTTCTATCACTCTAACGCCAACCTCAGACATCTATTCTATCACTCTAACTCAAACCTCAGACTTCTATTCTATCTCTCTAACTCCAACCTCAGACTTCTATTCTATCTCTCTAACGCCAACCTCAGGCTTCTATTCTATCTCTCTAACGCCAACCTCAGACTTCTATTCTATCATGCTAACTCAAACCTCAGACTTCTATTCTATCTCTCTTACTTCAACTTCAGACTTCTATTCTATCTGTCTAACTCCAACCTCAGACTTCTATTCTATCACTCTAACGCCAACCTCAGACTTCTGTTCTTTCACTCTAACGCCAACCTCAGACTTCTATTCTATCACTCTAACTCAAACCTCAGACTTCTATTCTATCACTCTAACGACAACCTCAGACTTCTATTCTATCATTCTAACTCAAACCTCAGACTTCTATTCTATCATTCTAACGCCAACCTCAGACTTCTATTCTATCATTCTAACTCCAACCTCAGACTTCTATTCTATCTCTCTAACGCCAACCTCAGACTTCTATTCTATCATGCTAACTCAAACCTCAGACTTCTATTCTATCTCTCTTACTTCAACTTCAGACTTCTATTCTATCTGTCTAACTCCAACCTCAGACTTCTATTCTATCACTCTAACGCCAACCTCAGACTTCTGTTCTTTCACTCTAACGCCAACCTCAGACTTCTATTCTATCACTCTAACTCAAACCTCAGACTTCTATTCTATCACTCTAACGACAACCTCAGACTTCTATTCTATCATTCTAACTCAAACCTCAGACTTCTATTCTATCATTCTAACGCCAACCTCAGACTTCTATTCTATCATTCTAACTCCAACCTCAGACTTCTATTCTATCTCTCTAACTCCAACCTCAGACTTCTATTCTATCTCTCTAACTCCAACCTCAGACTTCTATTCTATCATTCTAACTCCAACCTCAAACTTCTATTCTATCACTCTAACTCCAACCTCAGACTTCTATTCTATCTCTCTAACTCCAACCTCAGACTTCTATTCTATCTCTCTAACTCCAACCTCAGACTTCTATTCTATCTCTCTAACGCCAACCTCAGACTTCTATTTTATCTCTCTAACTCCAACCTCAGACTTCTATTCTATCTCTCTAACTCCAACCTCAGACTTCTATTCTATCATTCTAACTCAAACCTCAGACTTCTATTCTATCTCTCTAACTCCAACCTCAAACTTCTCTTCTATCACTCTAACTCCAACCTCAGACTTCTATTCTATCTCTCTGACTCCAACCTCAGACTTCTATTCTATCTCTCTAACGCCAACCTCAGACTTCTATTCTATCTCTCTAACTCCAACCTCAGACTTCTATTCTATCTCTCTAACTCCAACCTCAGACTTCTATTCTATCTCTCTAACGCCATCCTCAGAATTCTATTCTATCATTCTAACTTCAACCTCAGACTTCTATTCTATCTCTCTAACTCAAACCTCAAACTTCTATTCTATCTCTCTAACTCCAACCTCAAACTTCTATTCTATCACTCTAATGCCATCCTCGAAATTCTATTCTATCATTCTAACTCCAACCTCAGACTTCTATTCTATCATTCTAACTCCAACCTCAGACTTCTATTCTATCTCTCTAACTCAAACCTTAAACTTCTATTCTATCACTCTAATGCCAACCTCAAACTTCTATTCTATCACTCTAACTCCAACCTCAAACTTCTATTCTATCACTCTAACGCCATCCTCGGAATTCTATTCTATCATTCTAACTCAAACCTCAAACTTCTATTCTATCACTCTAACGCCATCCTCGGAATTCTATTCTATCATTCTAACTCAAACCTCAGACTTCTATTCTATCTCTCTAACGCCAACCTCAGACTTCTATTCTATCACTCTAACTCCAACCTCAAACTTCTATTCTATCTCTCTAACTCCAACCTCAGACTTCTATTCTATCATTCTAACTCAAACCTCAGACTTATATTCTATCTCTCTAACGCCAACCTCAGACTTCTATTCTATCACTCTAACTCAAAACTCAGACTTCTATTCTATCATTCTAACTCCAATCTCAGACTTCTATTCTATCATTCTAACTCCAACCTCAGACTTCTATTCTATCATTCTTACTTAAGTAAAATGTTATAGAAATGAGTAGGCTTTACTGAAATATTCTAGTGGGTGGGCTTATTATGGGGTATGGCTAATGCATTCAGCCATTCTTCAATGGTGATGGTTTCACTGTTGAAGGATTCAACCATTTATTATAGTTATGACTTTAATTGTTCTGTTACAATCATTATGCAAAATTTTCATAGTCGGCTACTTTGATACATGTAGAATTTTTTTTAATGTTCTGGGCCTTTGAGAGCAATGAGAAAGAACATAAATTGTTCAGTGGTATCAAAAAGAAATCACAATGGTAGCTTGAAAGAGCACAAAAGTGAAATAATAGGGTAAAATTGAAAGTTTGTTATTATCAGATATCTGATAACTGTGTACAATACTGTACAAACATTAGAAAACTATACGTAATAAATACCTGTAAAATGTTACCATGCATCCACACAGTACCATGCCGCCCGGTACCTGGAACGACATCCGCCCAATAACATTTTGCAGAGCACCTGTGTCCGGGTGGAAAGCCGATAGTGTCGCCTGTTGGGCACGTCTGTAGTCTGGAACCGTCACGCCCTGTGGGAGGATTTGGTTTTTGCTAAAATGACAGCAACATCTGCCTGCATTACCAGGAATGTGTGATATAAACAATTTCCCTTTAGATTGTATTAATGGTTTTTTATCACTGAATCAAACCCATAATATTCCATAATTTACTGACAATGAAATCACTGTATCATACTGATAATATTCCATTATTTACTGACAATGAAATCACTGTGTCATACCTAAAATATTCCATAATTTACTGACAATGAAATCATTGTGTCATACCTATAATATTATATTATTTTCTGA
Organism: Mimachlamys varia; assembly: GCA_947623455.1. Lineage (NCBI taxonomy): Eukaryota > Metazoa > Mollusca > Bivalvia > Pectinida > Pectinidae > Mimachlamys > Mimachlamys varia. The sequence continues at coordinate 36,954,099 of OX392529.1, forward strand.
CAATCAAATCACTGTGTCATACTTATAATATTCCTTCCTTTTACTGACAATGAAATCACCCTATCATACCTATAATATTTCATTTACTGACAATTGAATCACTATATCATACCTATAATATTCCATAATTTACTTACAATAAAATCACTGTGTCATACCAATAACATAAGGTACCTATAATTTACTTTACTGACAATGAAATCACTGTATCATACCTATAATATTCCATAATTTACTGACAATGAAATCACTCTATCATACCTAAAATATTCCACAATTTACTGACAATGAAATCACTGTATCATACCTATAATTTACTGACAATGAAATCACTGTATCATACCTACAATATTCCACAATTTACTGACAATGAAATCACTGTGTCATACCTATAATTTACTGACAATGAAATCACTCTATCATACCTATAATATTCCATAATTTACTGACAATGAAATCACTGTGTCAAACCTATAATTTACTGACAATGAAATCACTCTATCATACCTATAATATTCCATAATTTACTGACAATGAAATCACTTTATCATACCTATAATATTCCATAATTTACTGACAATGAAATCACTCTATCATACCTATAATTTACTGACAATGAAATCACTCTATCATACCTATAATATTCCATAATTTACTGACAATGAAATCACTCTATCATACCTATAATATTCCACTATGTCTCTATACTGAAACAAGGTTTTTGTTGGAATTAATGTCAGGCGAGTATCAGTGATCCAAGCATAATAGCGAAGTCTTCCTTGAAATTTGGATAGGTCCCATATTGGTTCATTCAAATTCATTTTCGATTCAGATGTCATCTTTCCCAGCATAACATGTAAATAATAAAAACAATACACATAATTAGTAAAAGAAAGCAACTATTCAAATGACCAATCTTTATTCCTTCATTCAGGTATTTTCTTTAAAAATGGATCTTTTCCCTTCTTTTCTCTTACTTGTATTTAATTACTTTGTATACGTAAATAGGTTTATAGTTATTTGAAATTTGAGAGTTCCTCTCAAGAAAAGGCTTTAGTTTTTTAAACTGAAAGATGGTAGCCTGTGAGCAATTCTTTTTCTGGTCAGTCCAAGAGAAAAACCAGAAAATTTACTAAAAAGGACCACGAGATATCTAAATATGAAATTTGTTGGGTTTTTTATCACTACCAAAATCAAAAGAGTACATGTGTTGCTACTAGTCCCCCTTTGGCCAAGCTACTTTGGAAAATTGCAAGAATTCCATGGAAGTTGATGTGTCGCCTGCACAGCAAAGCTGGGAGATGATCGAGTTTTGAGAAACAGGCTATAGATATTCATTGAATCAATTACAAGTTTAACTTGTATAATATGCCTAATGGATTCTCATGCAATGAAAAAATCTTGCAGATCATGATGTTAAAGTGTCGCATGACACAGACTTCTCCTGTATAAAATTTCCTGATTTTTTACCATGGCCTTTGAGCTTTGAACCTGATAAGCAATCCCAAGCAAGCACTTTTGGCAAGGAAGCACAGTGAAGTGTGTGATGTTTGAGTTTGATTGGCCCAAGGGAACTTGAGTTATCACATGGAAACCAATTTTCTATTTATAGTGACAGTGACCTTGACCTTTGAACCATGAAAAGCAATCCCAAGCAAGCACTTCTGGCAAGGAAGCACTGTATGGAATTTTGAGTTTGATTGGCCCAAGGAAACTTGAATATCACAATGTCATGAAGATCAATTTTCTATTTAAAGTAGCAGTGGCCTTGACCGGTGACCTTTGAACCTGTAAAGCAATCCTAAGCAAGCACTTTTGGTAAGGAAGCACTGTATGAAGCTTGAATTTGATTGGCCCAACAAAATTTGAATTAATTTGCATGGAAATAGATTTTTCTTTTTAAAGTAGCTGTGACTTTGACCTTTGAACCTGAAAAGAAATCCTAAGCAGGCAATTTTGGTAAGAAAGCACTGTTTGAAGTTGAGTTTGATTGGCCCAAGGAAACTTGAATTATCGCAGGGAAACCAATTTTCTTTTCATAGTAAACAGTGACCTTGACCTTAATTTGAACCTGAAAAGCAATTCCAAGCAAGCACTTTTGGTAAGAAAGCACTGTATGAAGTTTGAGTTTGATTGATGCACGGGACCTCAAGTTATTGCACGGAGACCTTAATTTTTGTGCGGACGCCACTGCCAACATAGTTATACCTATAAGTCGCCTTTTCAGGCGACACAAAAATTGTGTCTGTGCAAAATTTTGAACCCATGGTGACATGGTCTATTTTTGTTGTCTGAGCATCTCAAAACTTTGGTTTTGATATAGCAGTAACTCTAGATCTATACACAAGACATCCATCTATCAAAATGTCTAAGTCTAGTGTCTGGGCTAGAGAAAACACACTCAAGGCTGCATGGTGCAGAAGGCTATCTAAAACATAAATTGACTAAAAGATTATTCTTTTTATTGCAATAATAAAATTACCATCCACAAAAAAATGTGATACACTGATATCATAGAGATCGAGTTGAGCTCAACAGTGCCTAAAATAAGTAAAATGACCCTGAAAACCCTTATGGTTTAAATAGGTCTAAATATACATATCTGTAACACAATCCCTATCATAACAATTGTATACTAGCAAAGTCTATGTGTCTGAAGGAATTTGAAGATTATACAGTTTCATATTGGCAATCTAGTTCATAAAAGGTAGTAATGTGATACACTCACTTGTTGATATATCAAATATCCCGGGGCTCATATATAACTTAGCATACCTATATAGGTCTTCATAGTATAGTAGAGGTCAGACTCACTGTCACTCCTGCCACAGGGACACGCAGACTTTTATATTGATTGACTTACAGTCGCTGGGTGTGTATATCTCAATAGTATTGGGATATACATACCCAGCGACTGTAAGTCAACAATATCAATATAAAAGTTTTTGCGTGTCCCTGTGATCCGCTGTCACTGACAATACTAGCAGACAGCATTTTGATAATTACCTTTCTCATTCCCTGTTATTTTTCATATTAACACAAAAAGAGGGAGCTTAAAGCGCCCGCTTAAAGTGCTATTTTCACATTTGGAATTTAAATATAATAAGATTTTATCGATTCAGGCAAAATCAACAACCATTGCATACCTTAAGTTCTCTTCGAGCTTTCCTCGCGAGTTCTTCAATCGCAAGCACCTGCAAAACTGATGGAGCTCTTCTACGTTGAAAACAAAATTAGATAAACTTCCGCTTTCAAAATGAGGCAGTGACGTCACACGTAGTTACATAGCGAAGCCATAGATCTCCATTTAAGAAAATGGTAAGGCATAATCGTAAAATTTAACCATACTATCAGTCATTATGATATCATACATAAGTTATAACGGCAGTTTTGAGTTCAGTTGGCATACTTTTTGTCCGCTTGAAACATTTCATTTATCGTTTCATATTGAAATCCAAATTCATGTCCAGTCCGGCAATATTCCAATAATATTGAAACCGACTGCCAATTTCGGCGACCGTGTGTTTCCAAACGTGAACTTTACTGTATATTCAATCTTACCATTCATTGACCTCTTGATGATTGATAAATGTTCGATTTAGCGAATCTCTGAATTACATATATTTTTGCGATCTCGATCAGACAGCATTAATCGTAAGGACTGTATAAAGTGTTTCGTTTCTCATGATCAACTTCCCCTTTGTTACTGCAATAAAAATTGTTACGGTATAAAATCTGTTAAACACTAGAAGAGGATTACTAGTAATTTGTTACAGTACCCGTATTGGTGGCTATGCCCAATGTCATAATCACCATATAATTCCTGAAGTTGTATACGTATCAAATATTGTATGGAAGATTTTAAGCTACCCAAATATTGAAACACAACCTTCATTAATTTTGAAGAAGTAGGTCAGTTATTAGGAAAAAAATGGCTGGTAATGCCACTGTGCCCCTGCCATGGAATATGGGGCATATTTAACATTACATGTCCGTCGTGTCCCATCCCATAGTAATGTATACGTTAACAACTAATCACTGCAACTACCAATCTGTGACATTGACATTTTAAGCACTATTCGCACAAGCAAAATGCAATGTTTTTTATAACAAATGATATTGAAATTCAAGAAATTTTTTCTAGTGCGTACCAATTTACTAGTCTCGGGCAAAGGACTACAGTGTACATGTATATAGTGGCTAATATCGCAGACTGAACCACTGTTGTGATTCTCATTAAACTATGCATACTAAATAAGTTAAATGTCAGTTAATACGCCATTTCCGGGATACAACCTTCAGCCGTTTTAATCATGTGACTTTCATCACCACGTGACTTTATTTAGGGCAGTTTTAAAACAAAATGGTGGCTAAATAGAAGTTTTCAATGACGGTAAGCGAGGTAAAGTTTTTTGGTCAAAGAGGGATCACAACTTCAAATAAAACAAAAGGGGTGTTAGTAAAATTAGCTGAGATCATTGATGAACTGAATTTATCTTGTATTGAGAAATATGAATGCAATCCACAGTGCTCGTAATCGGGGTTTCTCTTTGCTGTTGGAAACGATCTGAACGTTACATTTTGCCAGATTGTTTCTTTTACGACTGACAGTTACACATCTAGGAACAACACACCATGACTTAGTTAAAGAGCCTGTATCTTTGTTTCGTCCCATTTTAACCTAAAGCGACTAAAAACATCGAATCAAATCTAGCTGCCATTCGGTCGTCAATGCCACCATTGTGAAATGCCCTAAATTTTTCGTGGTCACATGATCAAACCACCGATTTCTAACTCCATTTCAAAAAAGTTCTTGTATTTGGAAACGGCGTATTGTGAAGTTTGATGTCAGTTGTGAATCTTATTAAGCATCCAAGATGGCCACCACAACCTCTGATTGGCTGAAATCATATATGTATTTGACAATTGTTCTATTTGATTGGTCTCAATATAACTTGATGACAGGGATGATAACATGATAGCTTTCATTTTAAATGGGGAAAAAAGCTAAATCATGAATCATAATGGCTGCCAAATGGAGGCTTTTAACTGGTCAGAATTCAGATAATGTCCAATTTTAATGAAAATTGGTATGTACTTGTGGTTGAGTTATGGTTATGAAAATTACCTTGCTAACCATAGAAATTCCTTGTGTGTGTTAATGTGCATGTTTCAAACTATCAAAATCAAACTGGTTGTAAATTCTTATAGACATTGAAATTATATGCAAATGTAGGTGGGGATATGATGTCTTACAGATTATCCCAAGACAGGTTTGAACATACTAGCCATCACCACAGAATATTATTTGCAACAGGACAGAGAGTAGCATTCTTCCAAAAAGGATCAAACTCGTCATATAGTTATAATTAGGCAACTCAAATGTAAAAGACCTCTTACTAAAATGTGGGAGATTCAAAACACTGGCTGGGTGATATTTTTGTCTGTGGATTGCGGGATGTAACCTGCAGAATAATTGCACTTGACAGGTTTGTAACATTTAATGATGCAGTGTTTGAGGGTGAACCCATTTGAAGTGGGGAGAGAAGTGTGGCAGATTTTAAATGTACATTATATATACATATACTAATAGGACAATGTACATTTTTTTATGATAACAGATGCCCTCTAGTTATACAAAAATTAATGAAAGAAATCTAACACTGACTTTTATTGTTATGCATTTTTTGTGAAGGGTTTACTAAGTCTACTGAGGAAACTGAAAAGTACCAAATCACATGAGTTAAGAATCCTGCTTCTTGGGCTTGACAATGCTGGCAAAACAACACTACTTAAGCAGTTGGCAAGTGAAGGGCATGACCTAAAGAGTGTTGGCCCAACCCAGGTAAAGTGTGAAAGTAAACCTGTTTATACAGGTGTCAGAGCTGTATCCAGATTTTTTTTTTCAATAAGTATTGGGTTAATTCCCCTCTGAAATCATGCAACCCTCCCCTTTTTTTTCAATTACAATTTCCTTGCTCCCTTTTTAACCAAATAACATTCAATATTTGTGTAATTAGTTTGATACTGAAAAAAAATCAAATTCATTTGTTCAGGATAATTTTATTTTTCTACACATTTTACAAAGAGCTTGGTGGTATTAAATAATCAATTTCAAGTAAAGAATTTGTTTTGATTAAAGATTGAAAAGCCTCATTAGATCAACTCCAGTTTTATATAAATAAGGGGAATTGAAGGCTGATCTATCCACTACCCTCGGAGCTCAAGCTCCTTAAGATGAGCTTCCCTCCTTCCTTTCATACTCTTGGAGACTCCCCTTGGGTTAGGGTCTTCTACCCTGCCAAGATGGCTTTAAAAATATAATCCACATTTGGGCAGCTGCAACAGAAATATTTCCCCTTTAAATGGATGAAGAGTAGTAGAAATATTTTCTGTGATAAAGCATTATATAGAGTCTGATAAGCGACCAAAGAGTAATGTTGTCATTGTTCATTTTTATTTAGATTTCAGGTAACATTAGTGTAGATTTTTAAAACAAAGAGTCTTTTGACTTAAGGCAGAGAAATGAAAGGGTTGGATAATTATTTTGCTTTTGTTATGTGGGTGATGTCACTTTACAATGATCAAAAGAATATGAAGTCTTGTAATCTGTAATGTACTGTGTCTGTATACATAAGTTTTTGAAATATATAGATCGCTGGCACAAGAAAAATTTGTGTTTTAGTAAACTGTACTGTTGTAGCTTTGTCAAGACACAAAAATTAAATAATTATACACAGTAAATACAGTTTAACTTGCTCTTAGTCATTTAAACTCTTTTTAAACATTTCTAACATAATGATTGATTTGTTAATTTGTAACTTTTATTTCCCCAGGGTTTCAATATCAAATCGGTGACGTCAAACGGTATACAACTAAACGTATGGGATATAGGAGGACAAAGAAAAATCAGACCCTACTGGAGGAATTACTTCGACAATACAGATGTACTAGTAAGTGGTGAAATATATATTTTGGCAGTTGGTATAACATATTTACTCCCTCAATGATACATGATTTTAAAGATTAGATACATGTTTGTCCATTGGAGAGATCCTTTACGGTCAATTTTGAAAACATAAATAAAATTTGTATGTGCATGGTAAACCTTCAGTCAGATCCAACAAAAATCAAATAAATATTGTCCAACATGTTAAAATTACATAAAAGTATATAGACACTCATTAATATATAATGTAAAGAGTAACCGAGTCAATATTGACAAAATCATGACAAACTGTCTAGTCCTTGATATGGAAGTGATGGCCTTAATTGCTAATACGCCTATATCTTTCCTATACTTTCTTATCCTTCTTGATAATCTATTGTAAAGTTCAATCACAAAGCATAGACAAATATGAAGGACACAAGGCAATGTCGATGTATTTGACACAAAGTTCTATTGCAATGTATCTGAATGTGGAGGATTGATAGAAACTGCAACTGTCAGACCATTGTGTAAACTGTGGGATAAATATAACAGATATACCATAGTGGCATATGACCTTTTGGCCTTTTTATTGTTGAGATGTTTGAAATTTGACCGGAAATCACATGGTTCAATACCATGTGTGAATTGTTTATGTCATCATCGATTGTTGAAGTTGTCATCACTTAATTGGCAGGAATATGTACCAGATGATGTATTTTTCCACATATAGTCTTATGTTCATTCCTGCTGTTTCCAACTGAGATTGCTTAAAAAACATGGTTGTTGGATATGGCTTTTATTTCACACTTGTTAATTTTCAAAAGTTACAAAAAACGTTCGCTAAAGCTTGTGTCTTTTGTAACTTTTAAGAATTTACTAACTCAAATGAAATAAATATTCTATCCAACAACTATTCACTGTGTAAACTTTATATCTCTGTCCGAAAAAATCTGCCATTCATTTAACTCGAAACGTCCCTATAGCTAGATGGTGGGGATGCGAAATTGTCCAACTGGAATGACTGAACACATTATATTATCGTCTGTAATATTTATTTTGTAGATATATGTAATAGACAGCAGTGACAAAAAACGAATGGCTGAAAGTGGAACTGTAAGTACTTAAAAGTGGAAAATCAAAAATATTTCTACCATATAAGTCTGAAGCCAATCATCAGATGATCGATTGCTTAAATTGCTGTTAAAATTTTGTTCATGTATAAAGGTCCCTTTTTTATGCCTGCAAAAAGCAGGTGACGTATACGTAGATGGATCATTCTCAAATTTCATATGTAGGTTCCCTTGGTGCCTAGTTGTGCTTGGTCCATTTTCAGATAGATCTAGATCTGATAAACAATATGGCTGATAGGTGGCCGTCTTGGATTTGTGAGTAATAAATTTCTGTCACTATTTCTTGAGAAGCTAGGGATGGATCATTCACCAACCAAAAGGCTCAGGGTAATGATATTTGGTCAGTAAGTACTAGGGATGGAGTGCTATAAATGTCCTTCTTATGAATGACTTTGATGTACTTTCAAGGTCACAGGGTTCAAATATGTGAAAATATTTAATAATCTTCTTTTCAATAGCCGAAAAGTTAAGGGTTCTGATATTTGGCCAGTAGATACCTTGGGTTGAGTGCTACAAAGTTTCCTCATATGAATGACCTTGACTTATATTCAAGGTCATGGGTCAAATATGTTATAACATTTAAAACAAACTCCTCAATTACAAAAATGCCCAGTGTAATGAAAATTGCCCAAGTAACTGGGGTAAAATGCTACAAAATTTCCTCTTATCAAAGCCCTTGACCTACTTTCAAGGTCACACAAGTCCATTATGTGAACCACTTTAAAAATTTTCTTCTCAATAACCGAAATGTCCAGTGTAATAATAATTGCCCAAGTAACTGGGATAAAATGCTACACAATTTCCTCTAATCAATGACCTTGTCCTGCTTTCAAGGTCACACAGGTCCAATATGTGAACAACTTTAACGATCTTCTCTCAATAATCGAAACGTCCAGGGTAATGATATTTGACCAGTTGGTACCTAGGGGTGTCATTGAAACTCCAAGCCTGAATTTGTTTTAATTGCTAGGAAGCAACTATTAAAGTGAGTAATACAAGGCCCTCTGTGCCTCTTGTTTTTTTAGCTCACCTGCCTGAAGGTCAAGTTATGATCTCATCAAAAATTTGTAGACCACATAACATCCACTATGATGACATATGAATGACATCACTGGGAGAAAACATTAATTTTATAGCAAGGAAATGGTGAAAACTTAACTTGTGGACTTTTCTCTGTATATGGTAAAGTTCACATGGAAAAGACTTAAATATCCTATTAATATTCCAGGAACTGGAGGAGCTACTGGATGAGGAGAAACTGAGCGGTGTTCCTGTGTTAGTATTTGCAAATAAACAAGATCTGCCAACTAGCAGTAAATCTGACGAAATCAGTAAAGAATTAGGTCTTACATCTATAAGGGACAGGAATTGGAATATCCAGGGTTGTAGTGCCACAACCGGAGAGGGTCTGGCGGTAAGTAGTTTTTATAAGTACTTTAATTTAGTTGGAAGGGCCAGTGGTTAATAGAATCTTCTCCTACCTTGAGGGTGTGAGAGAGAACTCTCCACCCGCGGGGTTATATTCTTGGTTGTCTAACCCGAGGTTCAGCCAAGGTTTAGACAATTAAAAATATCACTCAGAGGGTTGAAGTTTTCCCTGTTACAACATCAAGGTAGGAGATGATTATTTTTCACCCATCATTTTGTATTTTTTACGTAAGTATCAATCGGCATGCGCACAATGCTGAAGTGACATGATTGAATTGTTGACCTTGGTGTAATGATATTGTTGTCGTGACATCATTACATTGTTGTCAGTCTGTGCTTTCTGTCATACCTTAGGGGGTGACAGAAATATTTAACAGGTAAATGAAGAGAGAAATTTGTAAATGATTTGAAAACATATGAGCATATGTCATGGCAAGATGTCTGGCATCTATTATCCCTTTGACCTATTTTCAAGGTCACAGGGGTCAAATATGTCAAAACCTTCAAACAACTTCTTTTGAAATACTGAGAGGCCCAGAGACATGAAATTTAGGTCGTAGGAGACAAACAATGTTCAGGAAAATAAATTGCTATGACCTACTTTAAAGGGAACAGGGGTGAAATATGTCAAAAACTTCAAACAACTTCTTCTAAAATACCAAAAATCCCAAAGACATAGTATTTGACTGGTTGCTTCTTTGGAAGTTGTGGCATAAAGTTTTTCGAAAATAAATCATGTTTACATAATTTCAGGGGTCAAATATGTCAAAATTTGCAAACAACTTTTTTAGAAATACTGAAAGGCCTAGAGGAGCTGCACAAAGTTTGTAAAATAAATCATACTGACTTACCTTCAACTCATTTCATCTGAAATACTTTTAGGCCTAGAGACATGTTATCTGGCTGGAAGCCATTTCTGAAGAAATTGAGCAGAATTTTTTAGTAAAAACAAACTTGACATACTTTCAATATCACAGTGGTCACATATGCTTGATTTTTTATTTGTGCTTTAGAATAACTTAATCAAAGATTTTTGACCACTTTAGAAGATTAATACCACGTGAGTGATACAGGCCCATTGGACCTATTGTTGTGTTGTAGCTTCTTTGGAAGGAGCAGGACGAAGTTTGCATACAGAAAAACTTTGACCTACTTTCCAGGTCACTGGGATCAAATATGTTTAAATCTTAACATGTTCTTTTGAATATCTTAATTACAGTCACAAATTTTGGACCATTGATATCAACTGATTTGTTGAAAGCAGACCCAAGTAATGGGAAATCATAATGATAGAAATTGACAGTTTGACCCCCCAACCCCAACCCCTTAGGGCTAAGATATAGAGGTGGGGCCAAAATACTTATTAACTTGGATTTGGTTGTGATCCATACCCTTTTAACAATATACAGTGTATACTCAATCATAATATTATGATTTTTCCCATGTCTGCCATACCCTTGCAGTATCAACTCCTGAATCATAACTGAGAAATTGCTGAGATCCCTTGGGGACTCCTACCAAAAACTACATATACAATTGTTGAGCATAAAGAGACAATCATGATTTTGTCTTAGGATGACTAGCCCTCATCAATAAACCAACCAAAATATTCAATAAACAAAATGTTTTCTTTACCTTTTACAGGATGGAATCACATGGATTCAAAAAACAGCTCTCGCAGACAAGGGAAAAAGCAAGAAGTAGCAGATTTAACAGAAAACAGTAATTACACACAAGACATGTTGGATGACCTTTGGGCCAGAGGAATCTGGACAACATAACTTCTTTGACAGACAATATCTGTTTATAAGTACGCAACATTCTACAAGTTTGGGATCAAGTTTGGCTTTTACATCTTATGATATGGTTATTTTGCTGTTTCAATATTGGGTTAATGAGTAACTCAAAGTGAAGTAAGAGGATATGACCTCCACAAAACACAGATAGTTTGTACAGCATGTCACAGAAAGCCACAAGAGGAGCAATGCACAGCTTAGTAGATGATGCATCCGTATCAAATGTTTTGTTAAGTAGTGTATTTGGCATTCCATTGTGGATTGGAATGTTATGTTTAATTTCATTCCAGCTTATTTTCTGGATTGCTACTGTACATGTTTCACATGACAAAGAAATTTTCCTGTATTATTTTATTAAAAAGAAAATGAAAGTATTGGTATTTGAATCAAAATTCCCTATTGATATTTCAATAATTATGCAATTTCTGGGTGGCTAGTATTTTTTTTTAATCTAAAATTGACAATTTTTGGAAATAATGTAAAGTACATAAAGATTACAATGCAAGTAGGTAATGATGTACATGTGAAGAAACCATGGCAATTCATGGTTATATTTTCACACTGGTTAAGTTTATTTCCTGAGACGGTGTTGTGATTTGGGGGAAGCCTGCAATTGCTACTGTTAGTACTGTGCATTTTGAATCTATTTGTTCAACCTTTTTTACCCATATGTAACTTTTTCATTGATTTGGATATGTCAGTTTTTGTCTACATGGGTGAAAAGGTTTATTTACCATCATTATATACTGTTATAATGTTTGCCGTCCAATTAAAGTCACTCCAGTATCGTCAATGTATCCAGACGGAGGTACATTAACACATGATATAATGTCAGCAGGAGGTGTCTGGTGTACTGCTAGCCAGAAATATAATCTTTCATTTGTCCTCTTTTCCCACTTTATCATTATTCTTTTTAAATTGTCCTAACATTTTCATATTGTAAATGTTAATCATGAAAAGTTTTGTAATTTCTGTGGTTGGAGATCGATGATAATGATATTTGGTGTAATGATCAAAATAGATATCCCTCAAGGGTCCCTGTTACACTGCCAAGAGTTGTAACTATAAATTGAAGTCTTTTTTTTACTGGCATGACAATCATTTTAATGAATCATATCTGAAAAGAACGAAGTCCTTGAATATAAAAATATAACAAAAATTTATTTTTAAAGTATGTAGCGTTCTGATCGTAAAAATTGAAATGGCTCCAGACTGAATACATCCAATCCAAACTCAACAGGATTGTTATTACCAACAACACTTTTCCTGATCAGTGATTTTAGATCAGGATCTCTGGTCTATCGACTACAGTATATAGCAGACAAAAAGAGAACCTACTTTATGCATGTCTAATAAGGGGATTATCATTTTGTTTAGCATACAGTGATGCAGGGATCCTTTATATTTGATAGTATTCTTTGGTCATCTTGTGTTTTAGATTCTAGTTTTTATCTTTTGTCTGTCCAGTTGCCTTTTAATTGACTTTATCACAAATTACAAGCAACTATCATATTACAAACGCTTTGAATTTTGAATGTTTTGAAGCTGGCATGTCCATCATCATGATTCAACATAGATAGCTACATTTAGCTTTCACTGTAATAATATCCTGTGAAGTTTGAACTGGAGCACAAAAAAATGTTCCTCAACAACGTTTTTCGTATTTCATACATTTTTGCCGTCAATTTAATCACTGAACTTACATAACAACATAATATAAACACTAACATATATTACAGAGAAATTCCATTATATCTATTAAAGTGTTGCATTTCACGATTGATTAATTAACAATTTCTAAATCATTGATACATATATATATATAAATATACACATCCATATAATCATGAAATCACTTGCTCTGTAAAAGTTTAAGAAAACATATAGACTTGATACTTTTTGGTATCTAACCTCCTCTATTTATTTTGTTAATCTGTCCTAGTTTACTAACTAACTGTACATGTGTGTGTTAGCCAGCTGACTACAGTCGTTTCTACTCATTTATATATTTCGATAATTGTGTCACAACTTCCTAGTTCTCCTTAGCTGTCTTCGGTGGATAAAATCTGTTTTATTATCAATTTAAAGGCCCAATATATGTAACTTTCCGCAAACATTTAAGCGAAAATCAAGCCTAATAACTTAATATATCTCTAGATTTAGGCAAGATTAACTGATATCAGCAATATTCAAGATGAATTCTTACATAGGTTTCGGTACAGAAGCAGTTGAAACTTTGGCTTGTGGTTGAAGTGGTACATACAATTGTACCTAAATTATTTTGAATTCTTTTGAATTTTCTGTCAAGAGTGTCTTGGTAGTTACTGCTCAGATTTACTTCGTTTTCGCCTTATTTTTGCATGGTTATTCAACTGGATTTTCTTTCAGAATTTTACAGAATCATGGAAAATTCCCTGAAGATACGTATATTGGACCTTTAACTGTGTACAGTGATACTGAGGTAATGAACTTGTACTTAGGGTCTGTTACCTTGCTTGGTCAGCGTAATCAATGCTACATTTGATAGATATGAGAACAGTGTTATTTATCATGTCGTGGTAAATTGTCCGTCCAATTGTTTACACTTACAACATATCCCTGTAACAAAGTGTCTTTTTCTCGGTTGTAATTATTCCAGTTTCCCATGTTATTTACATGTTTAAAGTGATATGTAGATACCACTGTGTGATAAACTTTTAAACGCTTTCCCTCCCTGTTCTTCACAATTTGGAATTCCAATTAAGGTCAATAATTTTTTTACAGAGGAAAATGTGAAGAATATTGATAAGTGTATCATAATGTTTGGAAAAGAATTGAATGTTAAAACTAATTGTTATTGCTTTTTTCCTTTTTTTGTGAATCTGTTTTATTTGTCAACTTTAAGATCTGTGTCTTCACATACATTGTATATAAATCTAAATTAACATATGAATGAATACGACTCTGGTTAGTGATTTCCATTTTGTAGAGAGTCGAAAATATGAAGTGAATTCCTGTTTCTACAAGAAGATCCTGTCAGTCATCTTGTTTCTGTGTTTGACATTTAAAATTTCAGTCCTTGACAAATTTGACATTTGAATTTATATACAGACAGGATAAATGACAGATTTGATTGGGTATTTTGAACTGTTCAACAAAAAACAAAGAGATATGTTCATCAAATTTATCAGTGCAAGATCAAATTGTGTCTCTAAATTCTTATGGAAAGTCAACAAAATACGATCTAAATTAATTTTACAGCAGATGGAATACTTTGTTGCATTCGCATATGTTGCATATGATTAAGACAGATGAGTCTTTATCTAAAATATTTTACATTGTTTCGATATATTGATGTCTTATTGTGAGATATTCCTTGATGTTTAACATATTATGTAACAAAGGAAATAAAAAAAATCATTTTGAGAAGATTGTCTTTACATTTGTTTATCAGTCCCCTACTGGGAAAGCCAGAGGAGACTATTAGTTTATCCTCCGACTGTCTGTCCATGCATCTATCACCTTCTTGGGATTTCCGTTCATTTACTGATCAGCAACAGATGCATATATTGACCTGAAATTTGGTATAAAGATACATCTTGGGAATATCTAGGTCAAGTTCTATTTGGTTACTGTTGAATATTTTTAGCTCACCTGGCCCAAAGGGCCAAGTGAGCTTATGTGATGGTGCAGCGTCCGTCGTCCGTCTGTCCGTTGTCCTGCGTCCGTCAACTTTTTCCTTTAAACGACTTCTTCTAAAATACTGAAAGGCCCAGTGACATGAAATTTGGCTGGTAGATTTCTTGGAAGGAGCTAAACAAAGTTTGCGAAAAAAAAATCACTTTGACCTAATTTCAAGGTCACAGGGGTCAAAAATGTCAAAACCTTCAAACAACTTCTTCTAAAATACCGTCAGGCATAGAGACTTCATATTTGACCAGTAGCTTCCTTGGATGAAGCCAAATAAAGTTTGCGAAAAGAAATGACCTTGACCAATATTCAAGGTCACAGTGAGGTTAAATCTATTTTAACTTTTAAACGACTTCTTCTGAAATACCAAAAGCCCTAGAAACATGGCATTTGGCTGAAAGGTTCCTTGGATGAAGCTCAACAAAGTTTGCGAAAAAAATGACCTTGACCTATATTCAAGGTCACAAGGGTCAAATTTGTTAAAACCTTCAAACGACTTCTTCTGAAATACCAAAAGCCCTAGAAGCATGATATTTGGCTGAAACGTTCTTTGGATGAAGCCCGACAAAGTTTGTGAAAAGAAATGACCTAGACTTATATTCAAGGTCATAGGGGTTAAATCTGTTTAAACCTTTAAATGACTTCTTCTGAAATACCAAAAGCCCTGGAAGCATGATATTTGGCTGAAAGGTTCCTTGGATGAAGCCCAACAAAGTTTGAGAAAAGAAATGAGCTTGACTTATATTCAAGGTCACAGGGGTCAAATCTGTTAAAACCTTTAAACGACTTCTTCTTAAATACCAAAAGCCCTAGAAGCATGGCATTTGGCTGAAAGGTTCCTTGGATGAAGCCCAACAAAGTTTGCGAAAAGAAATGACCTTGACTTATATTCAAGGTCACAGGGGTCAAATCTGTTAAAACCTTTAAACGACTTCTTCTGAAATACCAAAAGCCCTAGAAGCATGGCATTTGGCTGAAAGGTTCCTTGGATGAAGCCCAACAAAGTTTGCGAAAAGAAATGACCTTGACTTATATTCAAGGTCACAGGGGTCAAATCTGTTGAAACCTTCAAACAACTTCTTCTGAAATACCAAAAGCCCTGGAAGCATGATATTTGGCTGAAAGGTTCCTTGGATGAAGCCCAACAAAGTTTGCGAAAAGAAATGACCTTGACTTATATTCAAGGTCACAGGGGTCAAATCTGTTGAAACCTTCAAACAACTTCTTCTGAAATACCAAAAGCCCTGGAAGCATGATATTTGGCTGAAAAGTTCCTTGGATGAAGCCCGACAAAGTTTTCGAAAAGAAATGACCTCGACCTATATTCAAGGTCACAGGGGTCAAATCTGTTGAAACCTTCAAACGACTTCTTCTGAAATACCAAAAGCCCTAGAAGCATGATATTTGGCTGAAAGGTTCTTTGGATGAAGCCCGACAAAGTTTGTGAAAAGAAATGACCTAGACGTATATTCAAGGTCATAGGGGTTAAATATGTTTAAACCTTTAAACGACTTCTTCTGAAATACCAAAAGCCCTGGAAGCATGATATTTGGCTGAAAGGTTCCTTGGATGAAGTCCAACAAAGTTTGAGAAAAGAAATGACCTTGACCTATATTCAAGGTCACAGGGGTCAAATCTGTTAAAACCTTTAAACGACTTCTTCTTAAATACCAAAAGCCCTAGAAGCATGGCATTTGGCTGAAAGGTTCCTTGGATGAAGCCCAACAAAGTTTGCGAAAAGAAATGACCTTGACTTATATTCAAGGTCACAGGGGTCAAATCTGTTAAAACCTTCAAACGACTTCTTCTTAAATACCAAAAGCCCTAAAAGCATGGCATTTGGCTGAAAGGTTCCTTGGATGAAGCCCAACAAAGTTTGCGAAAAGAAATGACTTTGACTTATATTCAAGGTCACAGGGGTCAAATCTGTTAAAACCTTTAAACGACTTCTTCTGAAATACCAAAAGCCCTAGAAGCATGATATTTGGCTGAAAGGTTCCTTGGATGACGCCCTACAAAATCTACGATAAGAAATGACCTTGACTTATATTCAAGGTCACAGGAGTCAAATCTGTTGAAACCTTCAAACGACTTCTTCTGAAATACCAAAAGCCCTAGAAGCATGATATTTGGCTGAAAGGTTCCTTGGATGAAGCCCAACAAGGTTTGCAAAAAGAAATGACCTCGACCTATATTCAAGGTCAC
Organism: Mimachlamys varia; assembly: GCA_947623455.1. Classification (NCBI taxonomy): domain Eukaryota; kingdom Metazoa; phylum Mollusca; class Bivalvia; order Pectinida; family Pectinidae; genus Mimachlamys; species Mimachlamys varia. The sequence continues at coordinate 36,971,258 of OX392529.1, forward strand.
AGGGGTCAAATCTGTTAAAACCTTTAAACGACTTCTTCTGAAATACCAAAAGCCCAAGAAGCATGATATTTGGCTGAAAGGTTCCTTGGATGACGCCCGACAAAGTCTACGAAAAGAAATGAGCTTGACTTATATTCAAGGTCACAGGAGTCAAATCTGTTGAAACCTTCAAACGACTTCTTCTGAAATACCAAATGCCCTAGAAGCAAGATATTTAGCTGAAAGGTTCCTTTGATGAAGCCCGACAAAGTTTGTGAAAAGAAATGACCTTGACCTATATTCAAGGTCACAGGGGTCAAATCTGTTAAAACATTCAAACGACTTCTTCTGAGGTACCAAAAGACCTAGAAACATGACATTTGGCTGAAAGGTTTCTTGGATGAAGCCTGACAAAGTTTGCGAAAAGAAATGACATTGATCTTTATTTGCCTAGAGACATGATATTTGGCTGGTAGCGTCCTGGGATGAAGCCAAACAAAATTTGAAAATGAAAATGATGTTGTCGTATAAGGTCACAGAGGTAAAATATGTTTAAATCTTAAGATGTTCTTCTAAATGTCTTACATTAAAAGATTTTAAGGGACTTTAGGGTTACACTATAATATAAGTCAGAGATTGATACCAGGTGAGCGATGCAGGCCCATTGGGCCTCTTGTTTGATAGAGTTATGGCCCTTGGACCAAGAAAATCAAGAAAATTTACAAAAATTTACCGTTTCCATTAGACATCTTTGCAAAGGATACACATATTAAACTGAAACTTGGTATACAGATACATTATCAAAATATCTAGATCATGTTCAGGTTTGGTTACTGTTTCACAGTCACGCCCCGTTGACAATTTCCAATAAAACACATACATTTACCGCTCAATATCTCTGCAGCATTTCCAATAATTCAGTGTCTCTAGTTATCTCGGTATGCATTCACATTTTGTGCATAAACAGGAGTTTAGACCAAAGTTGTATTTTACTTTAGATGTTGCAAAGATGATTTTTCAATTCTTGAAAAGATACTTCAGATAAGATGCAGAAGATTTTCAACTCAAGTGGAGATTCTGTCCTTGAATAAATAATTGCATCTTAATAGCTTGCGGGAGCCGGTAGAGGACAAGTACTTTTTTAGAAATACACAATTGCTTGTGTATTAAGTTAACACTCTTATTGAAGGTGGTACATATAGGTGTGGCAGATCGCCTTCTACCTTGAGCAAGTGAGGGAAGAGTGTCAGAATTAGAGCCTAGAGTTAGATGGTTTGATCCCTGGTGGAAGTGTCATAGAGAAACACTTTGTCAGTACATGTGCATCTGCAAGTCTACTGATGTACATTTGTGTGACTAGGTCTGTGGTAAAAAGATTGGGTAGAAATCTCAGGGACCTCAATCTAAACAAATTAATATTTAGTATCATAGTATTAAGTTCTATTTTATTTAATAACATTTTTGATAGATCCACACTTGAAAGGACACTGAACCAAGCTGTTTGAAGTATGAATCCAAATTTTAAGTTACTGCTATATAGGCATGCATTTATTGTGGACATGGCAGTCAATACCAATTAATAAATCAAACTTACACAGATTAAAATGACTCCACAAGAAGTTAATTACTTACACATACTTGGAATCTTCATGTGAAAATCAAGAATTGGGTATGAGAAATATCAATAAGAAACGGCCAAGAGACGGCAGCCACACAGTTTTCGTGCGTGTCCAGATGTTTGCAAGGTATTATTGCCCAAACTTTTATTGTTCACACATGGTGCATTCAATGTTTGCCAATCACATACATATTGAGAATATATTGCTCGCACACATTGTCCCTCAAACTTTAGTTTTGAATCATCACTTCCTGAGGGTACTCTCTAGAAAATGTACGGCCAATACACGTTTCTTAGTTACAGAGATGTTACTGAGTAAGATGGCTACCTATCACAAACATACACACACTAACATATTTAGCCCCTCTTCCCAAATTTCTGCTTATTGTAGATTATTAGCCCACCATCATCAGATGCATCCATCCATCCTTAAACAATTCTTGTTACCATTATATCTTGAGAAATATTGAATGCATCTTTCTCAAACATATGCAGGTTCCCCTTGTTGTGCTGTATTGATTTTGTGACTGATCGGAAAACAAAATAGCCGATAGGCGGCCATCTTGGATTTTGACAATGAAATTTTATTACCGTTGCGTCTGCCTCTCTTTGATTAGCAGTTATATAAATAGTTTTGGGGTGGGGATCTCTACAAAGCGATATTGTGACCCAAGGGCCCAGTCTGCACTGCAATAGTGTGGCAGATCCCGGGACCACATTCTTATATCATGACTGTGTTCATCGTTTTCTGCCAAGCAGTTACATTTGTATTAAATATAGTTTAGGAGTGGGGATCTCAACAGTTCCAAAGTGATGTCTCAGGGGATGAGTCTACAGAGGTGTGACAAACCCCCAGGACCAATTATAATAGTATGATGTGTTAGTCTCTATATGCCCAGCAATTGTGTATCTGGTTATAGCTATTTTAGACCTCACCACTTAGTCTAGAGGAGGGGGTCAGACCTACCATTTGTACAATTTTGAATACCTGCTACCTAGGGATATGCTACTGCATGGTTGGTACCCAATTGTTTGGTTTCAGAGAAGTTGCTGAAAACAATATAGCAATACAACCCTTTTGGGCCCACCCCTCAGCTCCCTGAGGTTATCCCTGCCATTTTTACAGTTTTGAATCCCTAACATCCCATGAACATTTACAACTTATTCTGTTTGATGTCTAGAGCATAGTTTCAGAAAAGAAGTTTCTTATACTAGCAATATAGTTATTTAACCCTTTTGTCCATGCCACTCAGCTCCCAGGTGCGGTCAGCCAAACCATGAGTACTATCTGGTATTCTGAATCCCCAATATAAGGATGCTACACCAGTGAAATATTATTGTTATCCATTGCCCGGTTCAAGAGAAAAAAATTCACTTAAACCAATGTAGCTAAATAATCCTTTTTTGACCCCATCCCTCAGTCCCTGGGGCGGAGGGGTCAGTATTACAATTAGTTCACTTTTGAATCAAGAGCACGTAGAGGGATGCTTCCAGCCATATTAAAATGTTTTCCAATCAGTGGTTAAGGAAAAGAAGTTGTTTAAAAAATTATCAGACGGAGGGAACTTCAGGGCTTCATGGTATGACATAAACTCAACTTGCTCCTTCGGACCAGGTCAGCTAACAATGATATACCAGTAATGCCTTTTAAGTACAAAAGAGCTGTTCCCAAATTTAAACAACACAGAAAAAAACAAATACACATGGATGAATTTATTAGAATATTGTTTATCATACAAACCACATGAAAACGTTTACATGTACTTCAATTATTCCAATCCATCTTTCTTACGCATTTCTTTGCCATTCAATATAGCCTGTTTAAAAAGCCTGCAATAAAGTTTAATGGCCTGCAATGAGTCATCATTTCCAGGAATTGGGTACGAGATAAGCCTAGGATCAGAGTTAGTGTCCACTATTCCTATTGTAGGAATCAACACCTTTGCACTCTCAACAATGGCAGTATGCTGTTCAAACACACTGTTTATAGTACTGAGAAAAATGCAGGTGTCGGGGAGGCGTGTGACCGAGCCAAACTGCTGTACGGCGTTGGTGAAGATTCCTCCCCTCCAGTATCTACAGTGACTGTACTCTCCCGCTTCCTCTGCCGTTTTCTCAACAAGGGGCATACTTAGCACATTTCTACTGATAAACAAAATAACACCTCCCCTATACGCTATGTGTGCTAAAAAATTTAATGCCAACTGTAGGTGTTCGACTGTCTTTCCGAGATCCAGAATATCCACTCCTATCCTGTTACCGTAAATATATGGCACCATGTACTCATTACGAACTCCAGATTTGTGGCCTAAATGAACACAAGCTTTGAAGAGGTCCTCAACTTTGACCAAGTCTTTCACTTGAAAATAATCATTGTGTGTTAGTGCATGTTCCAGTTTTCTGTCTGAAAAAAGCAAGAAGAATATCTTTTTATGTAACATGTACATAAACATGCTTATACCTTTTCATTTAAACTTTTGAAGTAAAATTGAAGCAAATTATAAGTACTAGTAGTGCTTGTGAACTTATTACATGTATTGTGTGGGACTTCTCTGAGGCCCCATATCACTTATCAAATACATATAATGAAACAGATAAAATAAAAGGAATGTTAAACATTCACCACTATCAAAGATTACTTTGATCAATAGGTAATAAAGATGACCATGACAACGTCTTGCTGGGTTAATTGGCTTTAATAAATGTTTCATCAAATTCTACTACTACGGCTGTACTCTTGTATTCCTTGTGGAATCCGTCTACGGGCTACACAGAACTCTACTGCACCATCTACACGGACGTTGGATCTCCATCTCCCCGTATTTCTAAAGATTACTTTTGTTTGAATATAAACTGAAAATGATGACTTTTATGCCGAATTCTCCGTTATAAGTTTTGACAAAACTGAAGGTATGCTAGCTTGGTGGTACAGTGGGTGGCAATACAGTTAATCTGTACATCAAAGTATACTGTATATAAACATGCAGGTTGAGGTTACAAGAAAAATACACTTGGCCATAAAAGGCTTCTGAATCTCTTGCTAAAAACTTGTTAGAGGATGATCCAATTGAAAAATATGAACTTGTATTTATAAAGTCTATTATTGAAAGTTTTTCCTTTTTGTCTATTTTAATCATAATCACTTTACAAAGCCAATTTTTCACATGATTTTAACATGAATTCATGGGTAAATGTATTAGTTAAGCAGTAAAGACAGGAAAAATTTCTTCTTCTAAAATTCACATCAAATTCATGTGAAATTCTTTCCATTAATTTATTTATTTTAAGTGAAGTATTGCTGGAGTAGGTCTTGGTGTTGTATTTGTATTAAACTTGCCATGGTTATCTGGATACAGTGTTTCATCCTGCTTGTTTTTCTCTTCAGCTTTGTACTGTATGCTCCTGGTCTGGCAGGTTATTGGCGAGTTAGATGGTACATCAATCACCCTCCTTCTGACAAGTCTGTTTGCTGGACAGCTAGCAGCAGTATGGATGTCTAGTATTGAAATAGGAAAATGTTAAATGTTACGATAGATACGGCACTTAGAAAATGTTTTTCACATACTATCTTATTCTAACTCTGACTATCTGATCTGCTAAATATGCATGGTGATGCTGGCGGATCCATATATTTAGCGGATCAGATGATCAATACACTATTTATTTACTTCAATTCAGCAGACCCAAAGACCTAATAACAGAATTGATAACAAATTGTATTCACATATATATATTGAAGTGTACAGGAGAGGAAAAATGCACAGCCAGACAGGGGATCGAACACGGAACCTTCCTCACTCTGGACAAACGCTTAACCAAGTGAGCTGTCTGGTCGCCGACAATCGACCTGGTCTAAACCCTCTACATTCCTCCGTCCTTAAACAAAGTCTTTGACCCTGAACACACACACGAGACCCTATACCACCTGCCGTGGGTATATTTTGTTGAGCGTCAAATGTAACGCGAGAGAAAAAATGGAATCCCCAAAAATGCACGACCTGACTGGGGTTTGAGCCCCAGACCTTCCAACTCTCGATAGACGCTCAACCCATTGAGCTATCTGGTCGCCGACGATTTTTCGGACATCGAGGTGAAAAGAACATTGTCGAAATTAGGCGATTTTGACATTGGGTGAATGGAACAGGTTTCCCCAAATATTTAGGGATATTGTGACATGATATGCAAGACAATAAAATAAAAGAATTGGCGATACCACGGACTTAGATTAATCTAAGTCCGTGGCGATACGAAAAAAACTTCTGACATTGCCATTGGATTGGGGCGAAACGTTACTGTAACTATTAGAATCTAAGCGTATTGTTTTAGCTCATCTCCATAAAAGCTAAAGTGGCGTCAGTTCAAACTAGATCCTTTTGACATGATAAGTCTATTGGTCTTCTATTGAAAAGAAAAAAATTGAAACCTACGTGATAATTTGCGGAAAAGACCATTTCTTGCAAAAGTCACGGCTTTGCCTCTGACAGCGGCCATGTTGTTTCCCTACCGGAAGCTCAATTTTCCTTAGGAGCATTCGTTTCGCTCCTGCAACTCACGTTTAAAGGGCGGCGACTCGTAAAGAAAGTACAAAGCAATGCAAGGGAAACCACAGACACACGTGGATAACCATATATCAAAAGATAACTTTGCGAAATATGAAAAAAGCACATATTAAAACAAAAGTTTCAATTTTTTTGAAATCGACTAAAAAAGAGAGTTCTCTAGTTCTCTAGATCTCTTTTTCAGTTTAATTTTCTGATAGTCGATTTTTGTGAAATTTATCCACCTCCACATAAGCCATACTGGACTTCTGGAGATTGATACACAAACAGAAAAATTCGAAATTTTACTTTTTGATAAACAGAAAATTTGAATTTTACTTTTTATGTATTTTTTAATTTTTTAAGATCAATTTTCGACAAAAATGCCCCCTCAATGGTCATAAAAATTATTGAGGGGGCTTTTTATCGAAAATTGATCTTAACCCCCCAAATGTGTAAAATTACTCTAAACACCCTATTTTAGGTTCAAAACTAGCTGTAACAAATTCTCAGGTACCTGTGATCGAAACCCCTGGAAAGAATGCCATTTATATAGTAAACAGTGGTTTATATGCTAATTATCACTTTGAATTAATTTTTAATCAATTTGCGATAACACCCCATTCCTCAATGATCAGCAGTCATGAACATTGAGGTGTGTGTGTGGGAGGGGGCATTTTTATTGAAAATTAACCCCATAAAGTGTAAAATTAGTTTAGGTTCAAGCTAGCTTTAACAAAATCTCATGCCCATGTGGCCCCGACCGGCGGATGTGTTCTGTAACTGAACATGTCCTTAATTCAATCTCAGCATTGGTGACTAGATCTCAGCATTTGATGACTGGTATACCTTGCGCAGCAGTCCTTCATTCTGATTTTTGTTTCTAATACAGATTACACAATCCAGCTGTGACAAAGGGTGATGTCTGGATACAACATCGAAAAGTAGCAATCGGCGTTCACTTACCTTTATATTACCAGATCGACATCATCCTCGACATAAAGGGTTACAGGAACCTCTCTACACCTCTGGTATCATCCTCGACATACAGGGTAACAGTCACCTCTCTACACCTCTGGTATCATCCTCGACATACAGGGTTACAGGAACCTCTCTACACCCCTGATATCATCCTCGACACACAGGGTTACAGTCACCTCTCTACACCCCTAGTATCATCCTCGACATAAAGGGTTACAGTCACCTCTCTACACCCCTGGTATCATCCTCGACATACAGGGTTACAGTCACCTCTCTTCACCCCTGGTATCATCCTCGATATACAGGGTTACAGTCATCTCTCTACACCCCTGGTATCATCCTCGACATACAGGGTTACAGTCACCTCTCTACACCCCTGGTATCGTCCTCGATATACAGGGTTACATTCACCACTCTACACCCCTGGTATCATCCTCGACATACAGGGTTACAGGCACCCCTCTACACCCCTAGTATCATCCTCGACATACAGGGTTACAGCCACCCCTCTACACCCCTGGTACCATCCTCGACATACAGGGTTGCAGCCACCCCTTTACACCCCTGGTATCGTCCTCAACATACAGGGTAACTTTCACCTCTCTACACCTCTGGTATCATCCTCGACATACAGGGTTACAGTCACCCCTCTACACCCCTGGTATCATCCTCGACATACAGGGTTACAGGAACCTCTCTACACTTCTGGTATCATCCTCGACATACAGGGTTACTGTCACCCCTCTACACCCCTGGTATCATCCTCGACATACAGGGTTACAGGCACCTCTCTACACCCCTGGTATCATCCTCGACATACAGGGTTACAGTCACCTCTCTACACCCCTGGTATCGTCCTCGATATACAGGGTTACAGTCACCTCTCTACACCCCTGGTATCATCCTCGACATACAGGATTACAGGCACCTCTCTACACCCCTGGTATCATCCTCGACATACAGGGTTACAGTCACCTCTCTTCACCACTGGTATCATCCTCGACATACAGGTAACAGGCACCTCTCTACACCCTTGGTATCATCCTCGACATACAGGGTTACAGGCACCCCTCTACACCCCTGGTATCATCCTCGACATACAGGGTTACAGTCACCTGTCTACACCCCTGGTATCATCCTCGACATACAGGGTTACAGTCACCTCTCTACACCCCTGGTATCATCCTCGACATACAGGGTTACAGTCACCCCTCTACACCCCTGGTATCATCCTCGACATACAGGGTTACAGTCACCTCTCTACACCCCTGGTATCATCCTCGACATACAGGGTTACAGTCACCTCTTTACACCCCTGGTATCGTCCTCGACATACAGGGTTACAGGCACCTCTCTACACCCTTGGTATCATCCTCGACATACAGGGTTACAGGCACCCCTCTACACCCCCGGTATCATCCTCGACATACAGGGTTACAGTCACCCCTCTACACCTCTGGTATCATCCTCGACATACAGGGTTACAGTCACCTCTCTACACCCCTGGTATCGTCCTCGAAATACAGAGTTACAGTCACCTCTGTACACCCCTGATATCATCCTCGACATACAGGGTTACAGTCACCTCTCTACACCCCTGGTATCATCCTCGACATACAGGGTTACAGTCATCTCTCTACACCCCTGGTATCGTCCTCGACATACAGGGTTACAGTCACCCTTCTACACCCATGGTATCGTCCTCGACATACAGGGTTACAGTCACCTCTCTACACCTCTGGTATCATCCTCGACATACAGGGTTACAGTCACCCCTCTACACCCCTGGTATCATCCTCGACATACAGGGTTACAGTCACCTGTCTACACCCCTGGTATCATCCTCTACATACAGGGTTACAGTCACCTCTCTACACCTCTGGTATCATCCTCGACATACAGGGTTACAGGCACCTCTCTACACCTCTGGTATCATCCTCGACATACAGGGTTACAGTCACCCCTCTACACCTCTGGTATCATCCTCGACATACAGGGTTACAGTCACCCCTCTACACCTCTGGTATCATCCTCGACATACAGGGTTACAGGCACCTCTCTACACCCCTGGTATCGTCCTCGACATACAGGGTTACAGGCACCTCTCTACACCCCCGGTATCATCCTCGACATACAGAGTTACAGTCACCCCTCTACACCCCTGGTATCATCCTCTACATACAGGGTTACAGTCACCTCTCTACACCCATGGTATCATCCTCGACATACAGGGTTACAGGCACCTCTCTACACCCCTGGTATCATCCTCGACATACAGGGTTACAGCCACCCCTCTACACCCCTGGTACCATCCTCGACATACAGGGTTGCAGCCACCCCTTTACACCCCTGGTATCGTCCTCGACATACAGGGTAACTTTCACCTCTCTACACCTCTGGTATCATCCTCGACATACAGGGTTACAGTCACCCCTCTACACCCCTGGTATCATCCTCGACATACAGGGTTACAGGAACCTCTCTACACTTCTGGTATCATCCTCGACATACAGGGTTACTGTCACCCCTCTACACCCCTGGTATCATCCTCGACATACAGGGTTACAGGCACCTCTCTACACCCCTGGTATCATCCTCGACATACAGGGTTACAGGAACCTCTCTACACCCCTGGTATCGTCCTCGATATACAGGGTTACAGTCACCTCTCTACACCCCTGGTATCATCCTCGACATACAGGATTACAGGCACCTCTCTACACCTCTGGTATCATCCTCGACATACAGGGTTACAGTCACCCCTCTACACCCCTGGTATCATCCTCGACATACAGGGTTACAGTCACCTGTCTACACCCCTGGTATCATCCTCTACATACAGGGTTACAGTCACCTCTCTACACCTCTGGTATCATCCTCGACATACAGGGTTACAGGCACCTCTCTACACCTCTGGTATCATCCTCGACATACAGGGTTACAGTCACCCCTCTACACCTCTGGTATCATCCTCGACATACAGGGTTACAGTCACCCCTCTACACCTCTGGTATCATCCTCGACATACAGGGTTACAGGCACCTCTCTACACCCCTGGTATCGTCCTCGACATACAGGGTTACAGGCACCTCTCTACACCCCCGGTATCATCCTCGACATACAGAGTTACAGTCACCCCTCTACACCCCTGGTATCATCCTCTACATACAGGGTTACAGTCACCTCTCTACACCCATGGTATCATCCTCGACATACAGGGTTACAGGCACCTCTCTACACCCCTGGTATCATCCTCGACATACAGGGTTACAGCCACCCCTCTACACCCCTGGTACCATCCTCGACATACAGGGTTGCAGCCACCCCTTTACACCCCTGGTATCGTCCTCGACATACAGGGTAACTTTCACCTCTCTACACCTCTGGTATCATCCTCGACATACAGGGTTACAGTCACCCCTCTACACCCCTGGTATCATCCTCGACATACAGGGTTACAGGAACCTCTCTACACTTCTGGTATCATCCTCGACATACAGGGTTACTGTCACCCCTCTACACCCCTGGTATCATCCTCGACATACAGGGTTACAGGCACCTCTCTACACCCCTGGTATCATCCTCGACATACAGGGTTACAGGAACCTCTCTACACCCCTGGTATCGTCCTCGATATACAGGGTTACAGTCACCTCTCTACACCCCTGGTATCATCCTCGACATACAGGATTACAGGCACCTCTCTACACCCCTGGTATCATCCTCGACACACAGGGTTACAGTCACCTCTCTTCACCACTGGTATCATCCTCGACATACAGGTAACAGGCACCTCTCTACACCCTTGGTATCATCCTCGACATACAGGGTTACAGGCACCCCTCTACACCCCTGGTATCATCCTCGACATACAGGGTTACAGTCACCTGTCTACACCCCTGGTATCATCCTCGACATACAGGGTTACAGTCACCTCTCTACACCCCTGGTATCATCCTCGACATACAGGGTTACAGTCACCCCTCTACACCCCTGGTATCATCCTCGACATACAGGGTTACAGTCACCTCTCTACACCCCTGGTATCATCCTCGACATATAGGGTTACAGTCACCTCTTTACACCCCTGGTATCGTCCTCGACATACAGGGTTACAGGCACCTCTCTACACCCTTGGTATCATCCTCGACATACAGGGTTACAGTCACCCCTCTACACCCCTGGTATCATCCTCGACATACAGGGTTACAGTCACCCCTCTACACCTCTGGTATCATCCTCGACATACAGGGTTACAGGAACCTCTCTACACCCCTGGTATCGTCCTCGAAATACAGAGTTACAGTCACCTCTGTACACCCCTGATATCATCCTCGACATACAGGGTTACAGTCACCTCTCTACACCCCTGGTATCATCCTCGACATACAGGGTTACAGTCATCTCTCTACACCCCTGGTATCGTCCTCGACATACAGGGTTACAGTCACCCTTCTACACCCATGGTATCGTCCTCGACATACAGGGTTACAGTCACCTCTCTACACCTCTGGTATCATCCTCGACATACAGGGTTACAGTCACCCCTCTACACCCCTGGTATCATCCTCGACATACAGGGTTACAGTCACCTGTCTACACCCCTGGTATCATCCTCTACATACAGGGTTACAGTCACCTCTCTACACCTCTGGTATCATCCTCGACATACAGGGTTACAGGCACCTCTCTACACCTCTGGTATCATCCTCGACATACAGGGTTACAGTCACCCCTCTACACCTCTGGTATCATCCTCGACATACAGGGTTACAGTCAACCCTCTACACCTCTGGTATCATCCTCGACATACAGGGTTACAGGCACCTCTCTACACCCCTGGTATCGTCCTCGACATACAGGGTTACAGGCACCTCTCTACACCCCTGGTATCATCCTCGACATACAGAGTTACAGTCACCCCTCTACACCCCTGGTATCATCCTCTACATACAGGGTTACAGTCACCTCTCTACACCCATGGTATCATCCTCGACATACAGGGTCACAGGCACCTCTCTATACCCCTGGTATCATCCTCGACATACAGGGTTACAGTCACCCCTCTACACCCCTGGTATCATCCTCGACATACAGGGTTACAGTCACCTCTCTACACCCCTGGTATCATCCTCGACATACAGGGTTACAGTCACCTCTCTACACCCCTGGTATCATCCTCGACATACAGGGTTACAGGCACCCCTCTACACCCCTGGTATCATCCTCGACATACAGGGTTACAGGCACCCCTCTACACCCCTGGTATCATCCTCGACATACAGGGTTACAGTCACCCCTCTACACCTCTGGTATCGTCCTCGACATACAGGGTTACAGTCACCCCTCTACACCCATGGTATCGTCCTCGACATACAGGGTTACAGTCACCTCTCTACACCTCTGGTATCATCCTCGACATACAGGGTTACAGTCACCCCTCTACACCCCTGGTATCATCCTCGACATACAGGGTTACAGGCACCTCTCTACACCCCTGGTATCATCCTCGACATACAGGGTTACAGGCACCTCTGTACACCCCTGGTATCATCCTCGACATACAGGGTTACAGGCACCTCTCTACACCCCTGGCATATGTCATGGCAAAACTGAAGGCACGCTCAGGTTAAAAAGAAAATCGCTTTGTTGCATGCCTGTCCTTTGAAGATTACAAAGGATGTACATCAAAGGATCGTACCAGTCTTCTATCATCCTCGACATACAGGGTTACAGTCACCTCTCTACACCCTTGGTATCATCCTCAAAATACAGGGTTACAGTCACCTCTCTACACCCCTGGTATCATCCTCGACATACAGGGTTACAGTCACCCCTCTACACCCCTGGTATCATCCTCGACATACAGAGTTACAGTCACCTCTCTACACCCCTGGTATCATCCTCAAAATACAGGGTTACAGTCACCTCTCTACACCCATGGTATCGTCCTCGACATACAGGGTTACAGTCACCTCTCTACACCCCTGGTATCATCCTCGACATACAGGGTTACAGGCACCTCTCTCGCCCCTGGTATCGTCCTCGACATACAGGGTTACAGGCACCCCTCTACACCCCTGGTATCATCCTCTACATTCAGGGTTACAGTCACCTCTCTACACCCATGGTATCATCCTCGACATACAGGGTTACAGGCACCTCTCTACACCCCCTGGTATCTTCTTCGACATTCAGGGTTACAGGCACCCCTCTACACCCCTGGTATCATCCTCGACATACAGGGTTACAGTCACCTGTCTACACCCCTGGTATCATCCTCGACATACAGGGTTCGGTCACCTCTCTACACCCCTGGTATCATCCTCGACATACAGGGTTACAGTCACCTCTCTACACCCCTGGTATCATCCTCGACATACAGAGTTACAGTCACCTCTCTACACCCCTGATATCATCCTCAAAATACAGGGTTACAGTCACCTCTCTGCACCCATGGTATCGTCCTCGACATACAGGGTTACAGTCACCTTTCTACACCCCTGGTATCGTCCTCGACATACAGGGTTACAGGCACCTCTCTACACCCCTGGTATCATCCTCGACATACAGGGTTCGGTCACCTCTCTACACCCCTGGTATCATCCTCGATATACAGGGTTACAGTCACCTCTCTACACCCCTGGTATCATCCTCGACATACAGGGTTACAGTCACCTTTCTACACCCCTGGTATCATCCTCGACATACAGGGTTACAGGTACCTCTCTACACCCCTGGTATCATCCTCGACATACAGGGTTACAGTCACCTCTCTACACCCCTGGTATCATCCTCGACATACAGGGTTACAGTCACCTTTCTACACCCCTGGTATCATCCTCAAAATACAGGGTTACAGGCACCTCTCTACACCCATGGTATCGTCCTCGACATACAGGGTTACAGTCACCTCTCTACACCCATGGTATCATCCTCGACATACAGGGTTACAGTCACCTCTCTACACCCCTGGTATCATCCTCGACATACAGGGTTACAGTCACCTCTCTACACCTCTGGTATCATCCTCGACATACAGGGTTACAGGCACCTCTCTACACCCCTGGTATCATCCTCGACATACAGGGTTACAGTCACCTCTCTACACCCCTGGTATCATCCGCGACATACAGAGTTACAGTCACCCCTCTACACCCCTGGTATCATCCTCTACATACAGGGTTACAGTCACCTCTCTACACCCCTGGTATCATCCTCGACATACAGAGTTACAGTCACCTCTCTACACCCCGGTATCATCCTCGACATACAGGGTTACAGGCACCTCTCTACACCCCTGGTATCATCCTCGACATACAGGGTTACAGTCACCCCTCTACACCCCTGGTATCATCCGCGACATACAGGGTTACAGTCACCTCTCTACACCCATGCTATCATCTTCGACATACAGGGTTACAGTCACCTCTCTACACCCATGGTATCATCCTCGACATACAGAGTTACAAACACCCCTCTACACCCCTGGTATCGTCCTCGACATACAGGGTTACAGGCACCCCTCTACACCTCTGGTATCATCCTCGACATACAGGGTTACAGTCACCTTTCTACACCCCTGGTATCATCCTCGACATACAGGGTTACAGGCACCTCTCTACACCCCTGGTATCGTCCTCGACATACAGGGTTACAGGCACCTCTCTACACCCCTGGTATCATCCTCGACATACAGAGTTACAGTCACCCCTCTACACCCCTGGTATCATCCTCTACATACAGGGTTACAGTCACCTCTCTACACCCATGGTATCATCCTCGACATACAGGGTTACAGGCACCTCTCTACACCCCTGGTATCATCCTCGACATACAGGGTTACAGTCACCCCTCTACACCCCTGGTATCATCCTCGACATACAGGGTTACAGGCACCCCTCTACACCCCTGGTATCATCCTCGACATACAGGGTTACAGTCACCCCTCTACACCTCTGGTATCGTCCTCGACATACAGGGTTACAGTCACCCCTCTACACCCATGGTATCGTCCTCGACATACAGGGTTACAGTCACCTCTCTACACCCCTGGTATCATCCTCGACATACAGGGTTACAGTCACCCCTCTACACCTCTGGTATCATCCTCGACATACAGGGTTACAGGCACCTCTCTACACCCCTGGTATCATCCTCGACATACAGGGTTACAGGCACCTCTCTACACCCCTGGTATCATCCTCGACATACAGGGTTACAGGCACCTCTGTACACCCCTGGTATCATCCTCGACATACAGGGTTACAGGCACCTCTCTACACCCCTGGCATATGTCATGGCAAAACTGAAGGCACGCTCAGGTTAAAAAGAAAATCGCTTTGTTGCATGCCTGTCCTTTGAAGATTACAAAGGATGTACATCAAAGGATCGAACCAGTCTTCTATCATCCTCGACATACAGGGTTACAGTCACCTCTCTACACCCTTGGTATCATCCTCGACATACAGGGTTACAGTCACCTCTCTACACCCCTGGTATCATCCTCGACATACAGGGTTACAGTCACCCCTCTACACCCCTGGTATCATCCTCGACATACAGAGTTACAGTCACCTCTTTACACCCCTGGTATCATCCTCAAAATACAGGGTTACAGTCACCTCTCTACACCCATGGTATCGTCCTCGACATACAGGGTTACTGTCACCTCTCTACACCCCTGGTATCATCCTCGATATACAGGGTTACAGGCACCTCTCTCGCCCCTGGTATCGTCCTCGACATACAGGGTTACAGGCACCCCTCTACACCCCTGGTATCATCCTCTACATTCAGGGTTACAGTCACCTCTCTACACCCATGGTATCATCCTCGACATACAGGGTTACAGGCACCTCTCTACACCCCCTGGTATCATCTTCGACATACAGGGTTACAGGCACCCCTCTACACCCCTGGTATCATCCTCGACATACAGGGTTACAGTCACCTGTCTACACCCCTGGTATCATCCTCGACATACAGGGTTCGGTCACCTCTCTACACCCCTGGTATCATCCTCGACATACAGGGTTACAGTCACCTCTCTACACCCCTGGTATCATCCTCGACATACAGGGTTACAGTCACCTTTCTACACCCCTGGTATCGTCCTCGACATAGAGGGTTACAGGCACCTCTCTACACCCCTGGTATCATCCTCGACATACAGGGTTCGGTCACCTCTCTACACCCCTGGTATCATCCTCGACATACAGGGTTACAGTCACCTCTCTACACCCCTGGTATCATCCTCGACATACAGGGTTACAGTCACCTTTCTACACCCCTGGTATCATCCTCGATATACAGGGTTACAGTCACCTCTCTACACCCCTGGTATCATCCTCGACATACAGGGTTACAGTCACCTCTCTACACCCATGGTATCATCCTCGACATACAGGGTTACAGTCACCTTTCTACACCCCTGGTATCATCCTCAAAATACAGGGTTACAGGCACCTCTCTACACCCCTGGTATCGTCCTCGACATACAGGGTTACCGTCACCTCTCTACACCCCTGGTATCATCCTCGACATACAGGGTTACAGTCACCTCTCTACACCCATGGTATCATCCTCGACATACAGGGTTACAGTCACCTTTCTACACCCCTGGTATCATCCTCAAAATACAGGGTTACAGGCACCTCTCTACACCCCTGGTATCGTCCTCGACATACAGGGTTACCGTCACCTCTCTACACCCCTGGTATCATCCTCGACATACAGGGTTACAGTCACCTCTCTACACCCCTGGTATCATCCTCGACATACAGGGTTACAGTCACCTCTCTACACCTCTGGTATCATCCTCGACATACAGGGTTACAGGCACCTCTCTACACCCCTGGTATCGTCCTCGACATACAGGGTTACAGTCACCTCTCTACACCCCTGGTATCATCCTCGACATACAGAGTTTCAGTCACCCCTCTACACCCCTGGTATCATCCTCTACATACAGGGTTACAGTCACCTCTCTACACCCATGGTATCATCCTCGACATACAGAGTTACAGTCACCTCTCTACACCCCCGGTATCATCCTCGACATACAGGGTAACAGGCACCTCTCTACACCCCTGGTATCATCCTCGACATACAGGGTTACAGTCACCCCTCTACACCCCTGGTATCGTCCTCGACATACAGGGTTACAGTCACCTCTCTACACCCCTGGTATCGTCCTCGACATACAGGGTTACAGTTACCTCTCTACACCCCTGGTATCGTCCTCGACATACAGGGTTACAGGCACCTCTCTACACCCCTGGTATCATCCTCGACATACAGGGTTACAGTCACCCCTCTACACCCCTGGTATCATCCTCGACATACAGGGTTACAGGCACCTCTCTACACCCCTGGTATCATCCTCGACATACAGGGTTACAGGCACCTCTCTACACCCCTGGCATATGTCACGGCAAAACTGAAGGCACGCTCAGGTTAAAAAGAAAATCGCTTTGTTGCATGCCTGTCCTTTGAAGATTACAAAGGATGTACATCAAAGGATCGAACCAGTCTTCTTGTCTCATCAACAAGGTTGTGCATATGAAACCTTCGGTTTTGACATGACATACTTAGTATTCCAGTGATGCAGAGAGCATAGGTGAGCATAACCACTGGGTATCGAGGATAAATCGACATGTATACGACCGAAACCTCTGTTTTTATCAGTATAACGCTAAAAGAAAAGACAGTTTCATATTGACATCGCAATCATTTTCAAGTAGAACTCATGGCCAATGGTGGAAGCTTATGTTTCCCCGTGCCAAGACCCAGAGTTATCCGACGTGACGGAAATCGTTCTACATCGATTGGCGTGTGCTTGTGATGTTTCATACTACGTAACTGTTCGTCTTAGCCTAATTGTACATTTAAGATTAATATAACAGGCTTTCCGACGTTTAAAAAACGTTCAATTAAGAACCATAATTATATAGGTATATATATTTTTTATTGTAAACGCATAAAATAACATACACTTTTGTAGGTATATTTTTGTGACAATATATGTGACTATCATGGAACTCCACATTGGTATAATGAATGTCGAGGGAGGTAATATTTTTCGTAAAATAACAATGTCATGACGTCTCACGTCAAGTGACGTAATAATGTGCATGGCGTCAAGACACACAACAATAATGCCTATGTATAATTTCAGTGCATGTGTGACGTCATCTATTGCTTAGAAATATGTATAATTTGAATGTTATGATAATCTGCGTTACAGTTTTGATATTTCTGTATACTTGTATAGTGTATTGTACATAAAAAAAGTCTACTTTGCAGAGAAAGGTTTGTCAGAATTCTCTGTACTCTTGACAGATTTCCTTTCCAAACACATCGGTCGTTTGTTTTGTGACACATCTCGTATCAGATTGATGAAAACACTGTATTCGTCCAGGTAGTTGTACACGTTTGCGGACAACCGGACATACAGACTATCAAGGACACAGAACAGTTGTACTTGTATATCGTGTTCGTAGAACAGGTCGTCCATCAGTCGGTACGCCTCGGCCTGTAACAGGAGAAACATCCCCGCAATTAGTTGTCAATAGAGGCATAACAACAACTATCAACGATACAAATCATAAATGTGGCCCCGCCAATAACACACAACCACAGATACAAAACAGCGTGGTCCCGCCTACAACACACAGTCATTGAAACAAAACAGCGTGGTCCCGCCTACAATTAATACACAGCCATTGAAACAAAACAGCGTGGCTCCGCCTTCAACGCACAGTCATTGAAAAAAACAGCGTGGCCCCGCCAACAACACACGGTCATCGTTACAAAACAGCGTTACTCCGCCTAAAAAAACAAAGGAACTGAAACGAAACAAGCGTGGCTCCGCTACAACATACAGTCATTGAAACAAAACAGCGTTGCTCCGCCTACTACACACAGTCATTGATATAAAACAGCGTGGCTCCGCCTACAACACACGGTCATCGTTACAAAACAGCGGTACTCCGCCTAAAAAACATAAGAATTGAAACGAAACAAGCGTGGCTCCGCCTACAACGTACAGTCATTGAAACAAAACAGCGTGGCTCCGCCTACAACATACGGTCATTGATATAAAACAGCATGGCTCCGCCTTCTACACACAGTCATTGATACAAAACAGCATGGCTCCGCCTTCTACACACAGTCATTGATACAAAACAGCATGGCTCCGCCTTCTACACACAGTCATTGATACAAAACAGCGTGGCTCCGCCTACAACACATGGCCATTGATACAAAACAGCGTGGCTCCGCCTACAACACACAGTCATCGTTTCAAAACAGCGTTACTCCTCCTACAAAACAAAGGCATTGAAACAAAACAAGCGTGGCTCCGCCTACAACACACAGTCATTGAAACAAAACAGCGTGGCTCCGCCTACTACACACAGTCATTGAAACAAAACAGCGTGGCTCCGCCTACAACACACAGTCATTGATACAAAACAGTTACGTGTAGGTGGCCTCACCAACAACACATAATTATTGGTACAAAACAGCGCAACCCCGCCTGCAACACCCAATCATTGATAAAATCAGATAACATTACTTATACAAAACTAGGTTTGAACTTATACACACCGTCGTGATATCATATTCGTCCAGTTTCGGCAGCCTGACCATCCTTAAACACGGAGCTTCCATGTCTCGTGGGATAGGCAATTTGTTTGTACCCCATTCCGTCACCATCCGCTCGGTCACGAGGTCCAGGAGGGAGGAGTTGTGTCCAGTTATTGCAGCCTGGCAAAATGTGATTATGGAATTTTGACATACATGTATTATATTCTCAAATATATTAAATTATGTAACGTGCATGCGGGCGCCCATCCAACTACTGACCACGCTCACCGTTGCTTAACTATCTTGAGCGGGTCGTCCAGAGACTTGGCCTGGGAACCG
Organism: Mimachlamys varia; assembly: GCA_947623455.1. NCBI lineage: Eukaryota > Metazoa > Mollusca > Bivalvia > Pectinida > Pectinidae > Mimachlamys > Mimachlamys varia. Next base: position 36,991,304 of record OX392529.1, read on the forward strand.
TAGGTTCTCTTCTGTGTATCAATGCCTTCCCAACCCACCGGGAACTGGTCTTACATGATCCCACCGCTGCCACCAAATGTAACATGCAGGCGGTCACCCTTTCAACTACTGACCACGCTCACCGTTGCTTGACTATATCTTAAGCGGATCCACGGGTTATACCGCTGGAAATTAAAAGCTCGCACGCCAGTTAGGCAGTATTTCCCCCTCATATACCTAGCTGGATATTACATACACTGCCGACAACTTTGCACCGGGTATTATTATATGTCATCAACACATGAAGCAAAGCGTGTTATAGGACCATAACAACATTTCCTAAAACATTCATTGCTTACATTACAACTTGAATTAGTATGTACCCTATTGGCGTTTATACCAGCATGGACATTGAATAACGTCGTTCGATCTGTGAAAAAGCCTTCTAAAATGTAAATGGGTGTGTTTATGATATCAGCGCAAACGATATTTTTAGAACAGCCTCACATCATCAAACTGTTTATCTCTAATACTGATGTTGTACCATACTATTCGAGGTGGGAGGAAGAGTTTCAACAATTGCGTTCAGAGCCTATGTAAAACTTTAGAGGATGTTAAACAAATACAATACATAACAAAACTGAACGACAAAGAACATCTCTTTTACTGTCTATCAAAAACTCTAAAGAGCGCTTATGCTATTTGTTTAAATGCCAACCGGCAATGAATTTATTTATCTTATCTTTATCTCATTATCTCATTCATATTTGACCAATCTTGATTTCAGAAATACATCAATAAAGCAGAATAAGTCAGTCGATTATTTATGTTATACGTACTATTCCTCCAAGGTCCTCGTAGAATTGAAGAGCCTCGGGTACAGTAACATAAGCACAATCGTCACGTGTCCCCTGCATGAAGAATTCCATAGTGAACTCTTTCAAGTAATACCACGAGGTGACTAGGGGGCGGACCCAGGTGTGATGTTCCTTCCTCACGTACAGGAGAGCACACCCTCTCGGTGTATACGCCCACTTGTGTAGATTACCTGAATATTTACAATATCAACATTTACAAGATATGAAAACTGCATTAATTAAAAAACCAATTACAGTTGATGTTGATTTAAATTTTTTAACAAAATATTCTGCTATATTGGTTTCGTATCGCTTTCCATTCCTTCAACAGACATACCGACACGCGCATTATGTACACTATACTATTCGACTTTGCATGTGCAGCAAAGATTTACAAACCTTCCTTGATATTTAAACTAGTCTTGAACGTGTTTGCTTTGTAATTGAGAGGGTACGCGTGTACGAGTGTATTATTATTGTTGCAGCGTATATTTGTCATCTTGTAGAAAAGGACCAAACACAGCATCATTTAGATAATATTATAATACTTTTATCTACATGCGCCCTCTCCATGAAATGAAAAAGAGACATCACACACAGAGTAAAAGAGTACTAAAACAACGTAATTTGAATAATTCCTTATCAAGGTCACCATACCTTGAAGACACTCTAAATATGGCAGACACAAAACCTCAACCCTTTATAACGCAGCTGCAGAAATAGAATCAACGCCTGTTTTTAAATTACAATGGAATGGATCTCTTGGGATTTCCCGACATTTTCTCAAACTCGCTACACGCCAGGTTTTGGTTATATCTGCACATGCTCTGTAGGCCTAATGTGAGAGAAACGACCAATGGGAGCAAATGTTATTTGGACCGAAATCGCGCAGACATATACAGTTTTATGTTAATTTACCTGTATAAAAATCAGGATCAAGGTCCTTCATGTCAATTGGCACCTGTCCTGGAGCATGCGCAGCGTCAATCATAGACATGACATTATGGTCCCGACACACCTGAATAATTTTCTTGATGGGCATGAGCACGGCAGTGGGGCTTGTGATGTGATCTGTAACGGAAATGACGTGTACGGCGTATTCACACATGCTGTGATTTATCTGTGTTGGGAATGTAATTCTTAATATATAAAAAAGGTATCTTGACTTTGACTTTTTAACTGAAATGTAGCCGAAAGCACATTATTTTTGGCAAGAAAGCTTTGTTTTTATACCGTAGTCTAGATTTAATTAAGTTACATTGGATATCTGTACTGACAACGACTTTGATCTGCGGGTTTGAAATAATAAACAATATCTAGCTGCATCTTTAACAAATATGAAATGCATTTGTTTTCACTTCATCAGCCAAAAGGAATTAAAAGATATGACGCGAAATTGGCAAGAAAATCTCATTATAATATCACAACCACTCTTTGGCACGAGAGTTATGGAACTTGACCTTGCCTATGACCGCTAGGCGCACGTGAGGGTTTGAGGAAAGGAACTGTCGATACTGGTCCACGATGTCATCTTCACTCTCTATCGGGTATCTAATGTCCATCGTGTGGTACTTCACTCCTGGAAATAATGTTATGGCTTTTATGGCTATGCAATTTGTAACAAAGAAATCAATTTTTCACTCCCACAGCTCATTTAAATATTACGTCTCTGCTCTTAGTTTGACCCATCTGTGTATACATAACCTCTCGGTGTATAGCTACACACGCCATATATAATCTCGAGCTCTCGCGATCGGTGCTATATATACACTCGTATGTACGGATCGTGGTATGTCCCAGACACACCGCTAACAGGTGCGTGTGTACTGTCATGCAATTTGTATTAAACTTTGATTATATAATCGCTTCATAGCCAACAGTCCTCGTTTAGATATAATGTGAGAATACATGTATACTATTATATAGATATACTAAATAATAGATCTATACATTCAACTCTAAAAGGCTGGATCAATAATGTTATATGAGTTGTAGATGTTTTTAAGATAGTTAAGTATTTATATAATGTAGAAAACTGTAATGTGAGATGTCTCTCTACACTACATATCCTGTGAATAGTGTGGCTGTATATAATTTGTATTGTTTTACTTGTTTGCACTGTATATATATGCACTATACTGATGAACCAAACGGTTTAAAGTAATAAAAACTGAACTGATTTGATTTCTGACCGACGGCCATCTTGGACATTTAGCTCACAGAATACCATCTTTCAGTTGATAATGTCTTTTCTTAAGAAGAAAAAAGAAAGGAAAAAATCCAACTTTTTTTAAAAACAAATGAAGATAGTCTATGGTGGGTACCAAGATCCTTCTGGGACCTATCGTTTAATGTTCATACAGATATGTTTGACTTACTATGTATGTGCATACGTTAGTGTCTCTGATGCACGGGATATTCTTTATCCGATGTCTTAAATGTTTATAAGACTTAATAGTTTATATATATGTTCTAAAGTTAATGTCGCATTTGGTTTTCTACAAACGACATCCTATCTTAAATCTTTTATGAGATATACATGTACATATGTATGATATAGAATGAAATGAAACGAAATGTTTAAATTGCTACATTACATCCGTTTTCATTAATCGTACTTTTAGGAGGTTGGTTTGATACAGTGTATATGTCTACTTCATAATGCAAACTGTTATTACCTTACAAACAAACATTTGATTATCAAAACAAACCAGTATATGTCGTTTCAACTTTGATCTGCCATGGCTCCCGTAATTACAAAATGTAATCCTCATCTTGCATTTCCAACTGGATCTCAGGTGTGATTTTTTGCTTAAATTGTTTTAAGTGTTAAGGAAGGTTTATGAAATAAAGCTTCATTTTGTGTCTAACAAACTAATACCGTTTATTTCAATGCATATATTAAAAGAAACACATTCGCTTCCCTGTAAATTGATCAATATTAATTTCAAAATGAAAAAAAAATGATATTTTAGTCAAATTGTAAAAGCACTGCACTAAATTGTACATGTACATTGAAAACAACTCGCCAATCTAAACAATTTGCGTGTAAATTATGTTTACTCTAAATACTTACTAACCTAATCCCTTTTCTGCAACCTTCTGATATCGAAACTTAGTAACACACACAACAAAATCACTTCAATAACTTTAAAAATACATACTTATGTTAGAAGTTTTAGCGTTTCATTACTTTCAGTACTTTGATTTAGATCACTGACAGTATTGTTTGCTTTTGTTTCTGGTAAAAAAAAACTGGTAACGACAACAATATAAAGTATGCAATTTGGTCAATGTATTGTATTTATTAATAAACGGATTTCTATTTGGTCAATGTATTGTATTTTTTTATAAATCGATTTCTATTTGGTCAATGTATTGTATTTATTGATAAACCGATTTCTATTTGGTCACTGTATTGTAAGTGTTTGATAAACCGATTTCTTCGACATGATTAGCTTATTTCTTCGTAAAATTCTACATGGAATACCGTTGATTGACGTTTTCACATGTTCGCACGTGAACTGAATCGCTGGATACGTGTTGCTTGTTACTAGGATACCGTCTCCCTCTGTAAGGTTTACAGACTTCAAAATGGTATTTATTCCTGGAAAAGAAAAGAAAAAAGGGAACAGTTTTAAGGAATGTGTGCAGAGGTGATGTCAAGTAATAGTCTCCTGTTCTAGTCTACCCCACACTTTCTCACATCATCGTGTATAAGTCTATCCCACAATCCCCCACTTCACCGTGTATAAGTCTACCCGACACTCCCTCACATCGCCGTGTATAAGTCTACCCAACAATCCACCACATCACCGTGTATAAGTCTACCCCACACTCCCTCACATCGCCGTGTATAAGTCTACCCAACAATCCACCACATCATCGTGTATAAGTCTATCCCACAATCCCCCACATCACCGTGTATAAGTCTACCCGACACTCCCTCACATCGCCGTGTATAATCCTACCCCACAATCGGGGACATCACCGTGTATAAGTCTACCCCACACTCCCTCACATCGCCGTGTATAAGTCTACCCCACAATCCACCACATCACCGTGTATAAGTCTACCCCACAATCCCCCACATCACCGTGTATAAGCCTATCCCACACTTCCTCACATCGCCGTGTATAATCCTACCCCACACTCCCTACACCACCGTGTATAAGTCTACCCCACACTCCCTACATCACCGTGTATAAGTCTACTCCCCACTCCCCACATCACCGTGTATAAGTCTACCCCACATCACCGTGTATAAGTCTACCCCACACTCCCTACATCACCGTGTATAAGTCTACCCCACACTCCCTACATCACCTTGTATAAGTCTACTCTATAACCCCCACATCACCTTGTATAACTCTACCCCACACTCCCTACATCACCGTGTATAAGTCTACCCCACACTCCCTACATCACCGTGTATAAGTCTACCCCACACTCCCTACATCACCGTGTATAAGTCTACCCCACACTCCCTCACATCACCGTGTATAAGTCTACCCCATAACCCCCACATCACCGTGTATAAGTCTACCCCATAACCCCCACGTCACCGTGTATAAGTCTACCCCACACTCCCTACATCACCGTGTATAAGTCTACCCCATAACCCCCACATCGCCGTGTATAATCCTACCCCACAATCCCCCACATCACCGTGTATAAGTCTACCCCACACTCCCTCACATCGCCGTGTATAAGTCTACCCCACAATCCACCACATCACCGTGTATAAGTCTACCCCACAATCCCCCACATCACCGTGTATAAGCCTATCCCACACTTCCTCACATCGCCGTGTATAATCCTACCCCACACTCCCTACACCACCGTGTATAAGTCTACCCCACACTCCCTACATTACCGTGTATAAGTCTACCCCACACTCCCTACATCACCGTGTATAAGTCTACTCCACACTCCCCACATCACCGTGTATAAGTCTACCCCACATCACCGTGTATAAGTCTACCCCACACTCCCTACATCACCGTGTATAAGTCTACCCCACACTCCCTACATCACCTTGTATAAGTCTACTCTATAACCCCCACATCACCTTGTATAACTCTACCCCACACTCCCTACATCACCGTGTATAAGTCTACCCCACACTCCCTACATCACCGTGTATAAGTCTACCCCACACTCCCTACATCCCCGTGTATAAGTCTACCCCACACTCCCTCACATCACCGTGTATAAGTCTACCCCATAACCCCCACATCACCGTGTATAAGTCTACCCCATAACCCCCACGTCACCGTGTATAAGTCTACCCCACACTCCCTACATCACCGTGTATAAGTCTACCCCATAACCCCCACATCACCGTGTATAAGTCTACCCCACACTCCCTACATCACCGTGTATAAGTCTACTCCACACTCCCCACATCACCGTGTATAAGTCTACCCCACATTACCGTGTATAAGTCTACCCCATACTCCCTACATCACCGTGTATAAGTCTACCCCATAACCCCCACATCACCGTGTATAAGTCTACCCCATAACCCCCACATCACCTTGTATAAGCCTACCCCACATCACCGTGTATAACTGAGTATCCCACACATATTTCAGTGACGTTCATGATCACCTGTCGTAGCGTTCTGTACGAAGACAACATCCTCGGGATTAGCGTTGACAAACATGGCGATAGCGTCCCTTCCGGCCTTCCATTTGCCGAGGTTGTTCCGGCGGAACCAGTCGTCCGGATGGTCGTCCATCTTATCGATGTAGCTATGAACATGAATGTATAACGGCAAAATATAATCAATCTAATCGGTAATCATCAACTGATGGAGGACTAGCTACATTTTAAAGAAGAAGAAGTTTGAAGACGACGCAGATCCTGTTAGGTATAATACCAAATAATCGGTATCGCTTCGGAAGGAAATATATAACATGCTCTGATTAAAATACATCGCTGTTATTGTCCTTACTCTCACTCCGTTACATAAGAATCTGACAACATCCCATAAGAGGTCATGTTCTAGTGCCTGTTTCGCCTCTTTACTTAACACTAGTAAAATTTTCCGATGACGCCATCATCTGCAGCAAGTCATATCGTCACAACATCTGCACTTGAACTTTTTTGACGAAATGACCACAAAACGTACAGATACGATTAAGCAAGCTTTGTCGCTTCAAAAAAAAACACATTTTTGATTATGAAAATAGATTGATTGAGTAATGCAAATATCACCGGGACGTGACCCCCTTTATTATGGGACGTTGTCAGATCTTCACGTAGCAGGGAGGTTTACGGAACGATGCGTAGATCATGCAATGCTTTTATTCAGATTGCCTGATGTACAAAAATTTTGAATACGAGATTTACCGTTTCTGGGCGTCCTTTATTCGTCTAGGTACCGCTCCGAACGAACCATGATTTAAAAACATGGACCCTTTTCTCATGCAGAATTCCTTTTCTCTCAATTCTAGTCCGAATGGAGGCATAGGCATCTCCTCGGAACCCATTGTGGCCTGACCTTCAACACAGAACAATACGACTACATTACATGATGTATAGTTTGTAACAATCTTACTGTCCTCTGATCTTTCCTTTCCAATGTACTGACGAAACCGTACGTTATCTTGGCTAGGGAGATACCAGAGATTAAGGTTCATGTCACAGTGATTTTTAAGTCGAGGTCACAGGGGCTAGGCACAGGGACCTGAGAATTTGTTACAGCTAGTCTTAAAAGTCATAAATAGCTTTTATGACCATTGAGGGGGCATTTTTATCGAAAATTGATCTTAACCCCCCAAATGTGTAAAATTTTCTCTAAGCACCATATTTTCGGTCCAAAACTAGCTGTAACAAATTCTCAGGTCCCTGTGTTCACAACCATCACCTCTCGCACACTTTCGCGTTTCGACCCTCTGTGGTTAAAGTTACTTAACAAATATAATCTTCAAGTTGAAATTTCAACCTTAAAACTAACTTTAATATCATGTACATATAGATCCGCTCATGAAAGCATGTCTAATCACGCTACATTTCCTTTTACGTTTGACATTTTAATACTTTTAGAGCGCAAAGGTATTCGTATTGTCTGTGATTCTTTATTAAATAATGGAGCATATCTACTTAATAACAGAGACAACGATTAACCGACATATGTTCAAAGTAATGCACCATATTAAAATATGATTCAAATCGGTACACTGTTTAATTAAGGAAAATAACTGCATGATTCTTAACCACAGCCTCTCAAAGTAAGTTCATGTGTACCAAACTCTCGCATATTATTATAAAGAAATAAATCTTTAGTTAAGGATCTTTCCTTAACTTCTCTAATGGTTTTCTACAAAGGGTTTCAAGCAAAGGAATTTCCTCAAGTTAAGGAACTTTCCTTAACTTCTTTAATGGTTTTCTACGAAGAGGTTTAAGTTAAGGAATTCCCTCAAGTTAAGAAACTTTCCTTAACTTCTTTAATGGTTTTCTACGGTGGGTTTTAAGTTAAGGAATTCCCTCAAGTTAAGGAACTTTCCTTAACTTCTTTAATAGGTTTCTACGAAGGGTTTTAAGTTAAGGCATTCCCTCAAGGTAAGAAACTTTCCTTAACTTCTTTAATAGGTTTCTACGAAGGGTTTTAAGTTAAGGCATTCCCTCAAGTTAAGGAACTTTCCTTAACTTCTTTAATGGTTTTCTACGGAGGGTTTTAAGTTAAGAAATTCCCTCAAGTTAAGGAACTTTCCTCAACTTCTTTAATGGTTTTCTACGGAGGGTTTTAATTTAGGGAACTTTCCTTAACTTCTTTAATGGTTTTCTACGGAGGGTTTTAAGTTAAGAAATTCCCTCAAGTAAGGAACTTTCCTTAACTTCTTTAATTTATTTCTACGGAGGGTTTTAAGTTAGGGAACTTTCGTGAAACTTGGGCGTGATTAGTATCCATACATCTTTGTATTGGCAATGCTTGATCGTGTGAAACGTAGAACTAAGTAGGGTATTTGTCGTAAAATTTTAAAATACGGAATACATGTTACATGTATAATGCATATCATTTAATCATTGAGCATCATGCCGGAGCGATCATCGTTTTCATATGATTGTATTCAAACGTTTAGCAAAATATTGAAAGTGATTAATAAGAGCCAAACTTTGGTGTTAGGCCGTATTTAATCTTAATTTCCAAACCGTTTTCATTTGATTTAATATGTGTTAATTGAATTCAACAACTGTAGCATAATATCAGACCCCCGTGTTCCAGAGCACCAGCTTGGCGCCTGTACGCTTAATGCAGGTACACGTATAAGAATTTCCTTACGTTAATAGTATCTTCTCGGTTTATTCGTTTCATTTATTCTTTGTACGTACAGGCTTTTGTATACTCCTTTTTATCTCACAGTAAATGGTATGCGAATCCTGGTAACCAACTCTACCACAGTTGACAATGTGAACTGTACTTATAAAACATATTAGGCCAATAAAAAACATTTTCGATAGGCATTTTATTTTCAACATTTTCAACATCAACTAGTTCGCCATATAACAAAGAGTGTGTAAAATTTTAATATAACTTTGTACAAACAGCTTTACACTTAAAAATTCAAGTGTCGTCAATAGTTTAAAATATCCATATTCTATATTGCGGGAATCCAGGTGTCGCTATCGTGGTGTTCGACCTGTCGCTGGTACCATTGTAAACCGCCATATTGGTTTTGGGCGTCATTGGTTTGGTTGAGCCGTAGTTCTCCGCTCGCTGTGAAGTCTGACGCCTTGAGCTCTATGTTTGGCGGGACGGCGTCTACTGCCAAAGAATCAACGTGTTTCAGCCAAGTGTTGAGTCCACTGTAAGGAGATCTGGCCATAGCGCTAGTCTGTAAAGTGGACAGGTCGCTTGAGTAATTCATCGGGTACTGCACTTCTGAAAGTAAAATTAATCATATTTAATCGTTTACATAGTTTTGAGAAGAAATTCACACCTAAATCAGACTTTATGTATCATTTCACGACTTTATATGAACCCACGAATAAACTCATACCCATAGTCAACTAGATCGGTGTTAATGTTTGAATTTTGTATTTTGTTCATAACCTGGCCCGTATTCAAGAACCGTTTGCATGCTCAAGAATGGATTTCGTATCAAACCAATGCTTTTGCAACTAACTAAGATAATTTCAAACTATCAAAAAGTCGAATGTAGACAATGAATCGGTACTCAAAAAACAATTTTGATTAAGTTTTAACAAGAAAACGAAAATAAGGCTGAGCAAAGAACCCATGCTTGAGTATGGAAAAGTATCGTGAATGAGGGCCCTGGCGTCCTGCTTTCAATCATTATTTACCATTTATCGTGTTTTGTGCATCATCTCCAGAACCAGTGAGAGAACCGGAATTATTGTCGCTTAATCCAGAATCCTGATTCACACTACCTCTCCTGATATTTCTGATTCGCCTGGTTCTGTTTTTGTTTCGTTTGTTACGAAACCATGAATGTATCAACCTAGTGTCAATGCCTGTGAGCATGCTCAGTTTCTGCCGGATATGACGTGCAGGTCGTGGGTTGGTCTGATATGCCTGTTCCAGTACCTTCCGTTGTTGCGGGTCTAGGTTTAGAGAGAGTCGTTTACCCGTATTGCTGTCATAGTTTGACGTAACATTTCGTTCAGCAGATGCTGCCAAGAAAAAAGAGAATCATAATGAATACTATTGCAGCAGGAGATGAAAAAATGCTCGGACCGACCGGGGTTCGAACCCGGGTCATTCCAAACTATATCAAACAAAATAGTTTAGGTAAATTATTATCCTACAACAAAATGTGTCATCATGCCTAACTTGTAATAAACTTGTAAATTTGTATTTCAGCTGGAATGAAACTTTCAAGCGAGCGCAAAACAATGCTTCAGGGTTAACTGAATTTTCTGGTTCTTTGTGTTTCTTTCGTGCTATCATTTTAATTGAGTAAAGCACAATTCTACAGCAAAACAAATTTTCTTTGACTCTACCTTGCATTTTTTGGAGATCTTGGTCACATAAAAGCTTGTCATCTTCCCGGATGTAGAATTTGTCGCCAGTTTGTAAAGCAACGTGACACAGTGCGCATGCGAAACACCTTTCATGGTAAATGTTGTTGCCTGCTATTCGGACGGACTCCTCGGGGGCTATCATACCTGAACATCCGGAACACATTCCGCCAAACCGCCTGGTGATAATAAATTAACAAATAAGTTAGATTAAATAATAAGTCATGGCGAGTTTTGAAAAAAATAAGAATACAAGATAAAACTTTATACTTAGAGTAATTCTATATTTGTACAGTACATGTACTTCTTGTGATATCCTGTCAATTTCTGATTTATATCCCTACATTTGCTTATCTAATGTCCCACGGTAGCCAGGGTCCCATGTGGACAGATGCGTAAGTAGAGACCAACGAAAGTCCATATTAGGGAATAGGGCAAAAAGTACAGTTCATAGTCAATCATATTATCTAAATTTCTTTATCTAAATCACGAACCTAAATTTAGATGATGTCTCACTTACTGCCAACAACGTAATGCGCTCTGAGACTAATCCATCGGAGCGTTGTGTGTTTTTTGTTTTTTTACACCTGTAAAATGTGATCTTGAAAGCTCACCTGTAAAAGTCAGTTTGACAGTATATGTCAGTTCCGTCAGAAAAACAAACGTCTGACACTTCCACGCCACACGACGTGCATCGTACACATGCGCTGTGCATTAGTTTGTCCTGCACGCGCACCACGAGTCTGTCGTAAATTCCACTTCCGCATCTGCAACAGTTTGGGGCGCCGGCTGTAGGAGATGTAGAAACAAGTACATTACTCTGGTGTAACAGAACCATGTTGTGAATGACGTCTGTCATTTATTAACGATTTGAGTAACGAGAATTATTTTTGTCATACAAGATAAAACAACGTCACACAGAAAGGGTCATACAAAAGCCATAGCAACTGATCAGCAGAAAGCAACCTCGATTCTTTAATCATAAAATTTAATAATATTGAGCAATGAATTAGGCACAAATTACTGATTTATATCTTTCTTTCGTCATGTATTAATTACATGACAGCAATGATGATAGGCATACACATGAAATAGATATACATATATATATATAATATTAGCGCAGGTATAAATAAACAACATACAATAAAAAAAAACACTTTTCAAAAGTTCTTGTTGGTTTTGATGAAATGATGCACGAGTCTAAAAACGATTAAAATCTTTTCAAAAACTATGAGCTGCCAAGCCAAATTATCCCTTTTTATGGCATGTGTTAGAATACAACTGTAGACTCCTACACAATTTTGTATATTTTGAATATATTTCATACACGCTTTAAAAATCCATTAATCGTACGCAATAAAAGTAACTATCAAACATGTATTCGTATATTCAAGTATTGAACTTAAACATTATACGTCAACATCTGTTGGAACTATAATCCAAGCAATTATGATACAGTAATAAACGATATACAAAATGTATTTATGAATATGAATATGAGTTCTTGTAGAATTGATCACAAAGAAAGGAATAATAACTACAACAGTACACTTACCGCCATTCCAGTTGTTTCCCGCACTAGAAAATTGTTCTTGGGATTGGGGCCCACGGGACACGGGAACTGATGTCAGCTGATGCTCCCCGGGGGTGGGGACCGATGTGGACGACAGTCGTTCCAATATAACAGGCGATGTTACGGTACCCATAGCGTTCATGTGTCACGTACAATTAAACGTATCAAACTTTATAATGAAAGAAAAGCTGTGTAGTGCGTCCCCGAGACAGGTATGAACTCGGCACAAACTTCAGTGTAGAATATATATGTTACTACGGGTTCATGAGTAAAACTTGTCATCTGCTGTTTACAAGATCCGAGTGAGTTGTGAAGATCTCCTCGTGTGACCTGGCTATTTATCGTGACCTTATAGGCCAAACATTCCAGGGACAGTCGTATAAATTAGATATATACAGGTATGCATAGTTAATCAACGCCTATTATATTATGATCCCAACAGTGATAGGGTAGATTAGCGAGGTCATTGTCCAGGTGAGCGGGTGGATTTACCCCAGGGTAGAGCCGCGACGCCAAGATTGCAGGTAGCAAGTCTGGGGCGGGGGTCGGGATTCACCTGCAGACAGGTAAATAGGGACCATAAGTAGGAACATACGATGAACGTCTGGAATGAGCTTTAACAGGTGATCAACCCCCTCAAGTCACAAGGCGATGTCTGGAGTCAATATCATAGAACGTACAGGTAATCCGACTGACCAGACGGATAAATATCGTCCAGGATAACGGTAGATTTCAAAGAATCTCGCCTTTGTTTACTTATATTGTTGACAAACTTTCTTCAGTTATTGATAATGGCATTACCTGTTTTTACCTGTTTACGACAGGTATAACAGAAATTCGGTCAGATGGCCAGACGGTTCAATACGACAGATAAGGCCCAGACGGCGAGGAGGGAGTATAACACGCCAGTACACGTGTCCGAACGGTCTCAAATAAGTCCGTGTTGTTTATAATTATTATCTATAATACATGTTCTTATATTCATTAGCAACATCTCGAATAACATTCTGAGTGAAAGCTGAAAATAAAATTCAAATACAGTCGATGATTGATCTAAACGCAGATCAAACTACGGGCTTAGACAGCTTAATTATATGATAACAATATTCAAAACAACAGAATATTGACTTTTACCATCACTTTATGTATCAGATGCACGCAACACATGTGTTTCACTATAAGTGGTATGTATAAACAGACATATATAATGTCCATGCTAAAATTAAAGTACTGACAGGATGAGAATGTGTCTTAAAATTCTCAAAATTTGTTATTCCCTAAATGAAAAACCTGGCATACTCGCGGTAAGACATGCACTGAAACACATCAAATCACCAGGATCGTCTTCGTTTCATTTAAACACGTGTTACAACAAGAAGATCGCTTTTCTGATAGTGAAAGTGAAGAATGATACAAACATATGTGTTAAAATTACAACTGGCTTCAAAGCATATTTCATTATAATAATTGAAAATAATTATCGCACATATAGCTTACACAAACTTAAATAATGGGCGGTGAAGCGGACATGTATTTGCTATTTCAAGTAAAGGTTTATCGAATTTTCGTTTTTGAAGTACATATGATTCATTGGAAATGAATGGTTGAATGGAGTAAAAGAAGAATCATTAGGACATATGGTACAATGGCGATAGATATACAATAAAATTTCTGTTTTCAACCATATTTAACAAAACCAATTGGAACTTTAAATCTGAAAGAAATAACAAAAATTAGACTATCATCTCACAAATCAAATATTGAAATTGGTAGGTATAATAAATTAGAAAGGACTGAAAGAACATGTACATGCTGCAACAGTGGAGACATCGAAGATGAATATCATTTTATATTAAAATGTGAATATTATGTTGATTTTAGAAAACGTCTTATTAAGAAATATTACTAGGATAAACCTAGCATGTATAAATTTATCCAACTTCTGGAAAAAGTGAACAAAAACAGTTGTCAAATTTAGCCAAATATATCAAACTGAGTAATCAGAAAAGAAAAAGCTATGTACAAGTATATTGAGGAATATCCTTCTACACTATACCAAGTGCGCGAATGTGTGTATCTGAAGTTGTGTATATGGACGTGTAAGGGTATTGCAGATATTGATTGTGTTATTCTTGTATATAATTATGTTTATTTTCTTTTCTACCGATGAGCCATAAGGTTCAAGGTAATACAGAACTGAACTGATTAAAATGTGTTGTTTTCTACCCTTATCGAGCTTAAATCGTCTCACATACATTCTGTGTTGGTAATCGGCTGTGATAAAGATTTCTGTCCAATCTCAACTGATTCGGTTCAGTAATTAATTAGTTACAGACAAAATAACAAATAAACAAGGCAGCGGAAAGGACTCGTCTTTTTGTGCAATCGGCAAATAGTAGAAAAAAGGATATGCGATAACTACGTCAACCAAGATGACACCGGACACTCATTCACATATCGGACGTTAATTGCCCTCAAGACACAAATGTTGGAGATATATAACATTTCAATATTACTACACTGTATTTTGGATAATACATGTTACACCATGAGCTTGATACTGGTTACAACATACACGTAGAATGAGGTAGTAAAGTAAAACAAGTCAAATGTAGGATTCGATTTAGAAACAAAAATTGCCATGTATTATCGGATTCTTGATTTACATTTTATTATTTAAATGTATTTTCGGACATAATTAGTTCTACAATATTTTTAGCATTAGTCACGTTGTAAACATATTCATCCTCGATATCAAGAGGTAATGCTCACCCACGCTCTCTACACCCCTGGAATATGTCATGGCAAAACTGAAGGCACGAAGACAGCAGTTTGATTGATCTCAGATTATACAAGATAGTCCCTGGAAGTGACGGGTGCTCCCGATACTGTTTGACACAGGAGTCTAATTTTTTTTATTCGTCTATTTTTTTTTGTAAATAAGTTTAGGTGACTTTATTTTTAGTACTGTATTAAAAATACCAATGTACCAGTTTCATTGTCATTCAATAAATGCAAACAAAGCTACATGTAAGTTCCGAACACGGGGTTTCAACAAAGGACAGTAACTCTGTAAAAAAAAGGTGTTGAATTAAGTACACATCACATTGTCTTGGTGTAACTAGAACATTGACCTGTCAGGAAGGGCCCTGCTATGTGTGTATGACCATGAATAATTAGCAGTAATTGATATGAAATATGAAATTGTCCTTTGATCCGATTGACCTTGAGATATGGTCAGTTGACATCTTGTTTGATACTGAACAACTTTGCTTCATAATGTAAGATAAAAGTAAAATTTGACCTGACATTTGTTCCTTTAACATCAAAGTTTAGTCAGCTGTCACATTGTTTGAATCTTATCAATATTCCTTCATTATGTCATAACAAAATATTAAACACTCAATCCATCTTAAATTTGACATTGACCTAAAATATGACCAGGTGACTGTTGATCCAGTTACATGTACCTTGAGGTTTGGTCAGTTGATACCTTGTTTGATTCTTACCAACTTTCCTTCATAATGTCATAACAAAATTTTATTGAGAAAAAAATACACGAAATGTTTAACAAGGGCAGTAACTCTGTAAATAAGTGATTTAGTACATTGCACATCGCCTTGGTAAACTGTAACCAATTCATGAAAATAGTCAGTTATGGATCAAAGATGAAAGGCTTAAGTATCTCTTTATATTAGTTAGTTATGGTCCTGGATATCGAGGATGATGTGTACCCTAGTCATGTCGACCAATCATATCAAGGATGATGTGTACCCTAGTCATGTCGACCAATCATATCGAGGATGATGTGTACCCTAGTTATGTCGACCAATCATACTGAAGATGATGTGTACCCTAGTTATTTCGACCAATCATATCGAGGATGATGTGTACCCTAGTCATGTCGACCAATCATATCAAGGATGATGTGTACCCTAGTCATGTCGACCAATCATATCGAGGATGATGTGTACCCTAGTTATGTCGACCAATCATACTGAAGATGATGTGTACCCTAGTTATTTCGACCAATCATATCGAGGATGATGTGTACCCTAGTCATGTCGACCAATCATATCGAGGATGATGTGTACCCTAGTCATGTCGACCAATCATATCGAGGATGATGTGTACCCTAGTTATGTCGACCAATCATACTGAAGATGATGTGTACCCTAGTTATTTCGACCAATCATATCGAGGATGATGTGTACCCTAGTTATGTCGACCAATCATATCAAGGATGATGTGTACCCTAGTCATGTCGACCAATCATATCAAGGATGATGTGTACCCTAGTCATGTCGACCAATCATATTGAAGATGATGTGTACCCTAGTTATGTCGACCAATCATATCGAGGATGATGTGTACCTAGTCATGTCGACCAATCATATCGATGATGATGTGTACCCTAGTCATGTCGACCAATCATATTGAAGATGATGTGTACCCTAGTCATGTCGACCAATCATATTGAAGATTATGTGTACCCTAGTCATGTCAACCAATCATATCGAGGATGATGTGTACCCTAGTCCTGTCGACCAATCACATTGTAGATGATGTACCATAGTCCTGTCGACCAATCATTCAACAATTAAACTATCAGATTGGTGTACAGTTTCAGGCTGTATGAAGCGATATCGACATCTCAAACACGATCGGAAACCGGCGAAGGGAGATTTTTTAGCAATAACGCACGTTATTCATGACAACAAAACTTCGAAATCAAAGCAAAGTTGTGGGGAATTAAACGTTTTTTTAAGTTCAGTAAATTTTTTGGACCGAAGCTGACTTACGGAATATTCTTCACGTTAAAGGAGGCAGGCATGCCTGGCCAAATTATACAAAAATACATTGTATATGTTCAATATCAGTTACAAGACGTTGGTTTCCAGAGGTATTATTTAACCTAATATCGATAATTTTTCTGTTTTTAAATAACAAATAATAATGATGTAATTTTTGGCCGGGCAGGATTTATTAAAAAAATAATAATTAGAACACGCGTGGAAGAAACGCACCGATTTACGTTATCGCACTTCCGGTACGTATAGCCCAAAGATACAGTACGCGACCAAAAACCTACACTTATGAAGAGATAAATGTTACGCAATATTTACTCCAAATAACCTTGTGTTGTTGGAGTACCTGATTGTGTATGCGTGTTGTAGTTGTTTTTGTTTATTTTAACGAATTTACGTAAACGTAAGGCGACACCAGGATACCGTCATACGAGTCTATAGATATTGTGGGAGGCTACATGCTACTGACCATGTAAATATCCTGCCTACGTATAGTGGGTCCATGTGTGGTATATCATTCATGTATACCATATACTCTATCGCAGCCGTTCGCGCTATATATAGGTTAAAATGATCATTCTGTATATGTTCAGTCAGCTGGCAGTACATACAGTGGTGTTTGAATGGTGAAAACGTGATGTGGCAAATTTTACGGGAGCACTCCAATACCAGTCAGTGACGCGACATTGTTTACGGGTTACGGGACGTGCTCGTCGGCGGATGATGGTCGATGGTTGCTGAAGACAAGTTGGAAAGGGACTGATTTCAGGTAGGGGTTACTATAGTAACACCTGTAGCTAGCCGGACAGTGTGGGCAGGTATATGTTCACGAGGGTCGCCATCGTGTAACACACGTTGTCGTTTCCAGAATCATGTATTTAGTTTGCATCTAAATACTATAATATATAATTACATGCAAGCTTCAGTACGATCAGCTGATGTTGATTTACCTGTTCAGAGACGGGAGGCCGAGTTTATAACAAAGTCCCAGTGTACTCGGGATTCACAGTCTCTCGGGTTCAGCTGGGAACTCCGCGAGGTCAGTCCGTCACGTATATATATCTTTTTAGTACAGTACGTATCACACCATGGTACCGCAACACACCGAAAGTCGATTGCGTACTTTTTTTTTATAAGAGCACAGCCTACTGTCCCACTTCTGTATTCCGTAAGCGAGAAATTAATATTTTCTCTTTTATGGAAAGTGACGACTTTGACTGTCAAACGCTGCTATATTGATAATTATATACAATGTTTATCATTGCTGTATGTTTTCTATTCGATGTTTATACTATATGTCATTAATATTTTATAGTGTAATTGTTGTTGTATGATATAATCTTACCATTTTTTATCTGTTCGATGCTATGGTATGTACGATATTTCTATCGTATACCATATCTCGCCATTCTTATTAGATATACATTGTAGAATATATGTGACACGTGATACATCAACAATAACGAAATATCGAATAACAAATATACAACATTAATAAAATGTATTTATAATAAAGCAACGATTGACATTGGACAACGATCCCTATCCCCTAGTTTTGGTGTTTTCTTAAGGAATTTTTCAACTGTATTCAACTACTAGCTTATATCTCCCCTTAGTTTATAATCCGACATGAGTTTGTGTTTGCTGAATAATTTATATCTATAAACTATTCTAGGGACGAGGCCAGTCTAACCTCTATAAGTGTGCTAATGCATATTCATTTTGTATTCCAAAATTATTTCTTCTCGGAAATTTATTAGTTTCCTTTAAACGAATAAAAGCCTTATATTTCTTTCAATATTTGTTCCCTGAATACAACTTGTCTCGTTCAATTAAACGTTTGATCATTTTGTAATTCTGTTAGGTGCGACTTGTGAAGACGACAAGAGTCTGATTGAACGAGATTAGCATTACATCTAAACTTAATCATTTTACTGTTAAAATTAGTATTGCTGAAAGAGATTAGATTGTATTAGTGAATATATACTTAGTTCTGTCCGCCTCTCAATTTATTTTCTATATATCTGATTGTTAATAGGTATAGGTTATATGAGTAGCAAAATATAGGCATTACAAGTACTATGTGTATGGTATTTCCCTTGGAATGCTGTCGAGTGGGAACGGAAATACCAGGAAATATTTACCACGCTGGATGTGGTCAGGTACTTTATACTGCGCTGACGTTAGTGTAATTAGGTATAAAAGAAAAAGGGATTTATGTAACTTGAGTAACTTATTTTCGATCCGGTTGCTCCCCATAACACATTTAAATAAAACAATTACAGGAGTTTCTTCCTTAAATAACGAGAGCAATAACTAATATTCAATGTTTCCTATTTACTTTAAAGAAACAATGCATGCATTTGGCCATCATCTTATGTATTTCTTTGATATCAACAGCACATGTACGGGTGTGCATAAAAAAAGCTCATTACAGTCCGTTGAATTCACTTGCAGTTTTTAGCTGGTCGAGTACCTAAATTAGAACGCTTCATCCTAAACGTCTTTTTTTTTATAAACATGGCTTTTGGCAATTAAACGATTTTCTTCATTGAAGAATATTTGACAATTTCTGACAAATTTATTTGATTTTTCCAACAATACTCATTTGGACATATCGATTTTCATGATTACAAAAATAGAAAGTTCATGCGTTCATCGTTTCATTATCTAATATTTCCATTGAGATTATGTTTAACGCATAGGGAGGTGATGATTGTTGAAAATGCCAAAAACCAAAAAAAAAGAGAGAGAAAATGCTATGTTATTGTAAGCTATAATCTAATTTGAACTTTGCTCAACACTGTTGGTGACGAAATGCTTACAATACTTATGGGTCGCCTGCCTTCAAATTCTAACAGGAATGTTGGTGACCTTATCGTTTTGTTTTATCCACAATCCGCTAGTCACATCGTTATAAATTAACAACATTACAGACATTCGCAATTCCATTCCTTTTGCGGAACAGACCCCCACTAATATAGGTTTGTCTGCATGGGCCTCATTTTTAACCTTTTATCAGTCTTAGTTTACAACAACCTGGAGAATTGGTTACAACACAGGGGCCTGAGAATTTGTTACAGCTAGTTTTGGACCTAAAATATGGTGTTTAGAGTATCTCCATTTCCTCCAAAAACACGCAAAATTTCCGTGTCTCAAAGTTTTCGGCAGCTTGCCGGCCACTTTTTTACATATTCATTGCGGTTGACGGCACTGCACGCGGAGGCCTTACGCTGTCATTGGATGGCGGTCTTCCTTTAAATTTAGGCATCCAATGACAGCAAAAGACCAGCACGCGGGATGACGTCAACCTCAATGAATATGTAACGAGTGGCCGGCAAGCTGCCGAAAACTTTGAGACACGGAAAGTTGAGTGTTTTTTGAGGAAATGGAGATTATTTCTGCGGAAGGAGGATACATTTGACTTGCATTTAGGAGGTTTATAAAATAAAATTATCCATCTTTCCAACGGTACCAAGCGTTTTTTCGTACCTCAACTAGAAATGTGATTTTTGATGCAAGAAAGGTAGGTGGGGTCGATTTTTCGATCTGGAAAGCTTTCCACCCTTTAGCTTTTATGACCATCGAGGGGGCATTTTTATCGAAAATTGATCTTAACCCCCCAAACGTGTAAAATTACTCTAAACATCCCATTTTAGGTCCAAAACTATCTGTAACAAATTCTCATGTCCCTGTGCTTAATAAGGGAAGGTTATTGCAGTGTATGTGTAGGGAAAACTAACGTGCAGTAAGACGGGAATTATCGTTGGTACAAACGTTGCTCTACTAGACAGTGATCTGCACAAACAATATATCGTATGTAGGTTAACATACATGGTTATTGACCTTTCACTGATACACTAAACAATTACACCCTTTTACTGTTTTACTGTACATATTATATATAAGCTTCAGATTTCAAGTCACGGCCTGACCGCAAAATCTGGGCACTTGTTATTTCTCGGCACGAGTTGTAAGGGGCGTGCTTCAGCACTTTAGATGTACATGTATAGCTATAGGACTAATAATAGTAGATGTCAGTCGGTGGTGACTTAAACATGATACCGTGACCATGTCCGATTAGAATAAGTAATTCGGTGGTGCTTGAGGTAGAATCTACATTGGGGTGCTCCCATGTTCTCTCTGTTAGCCTTGTAAACTATTTATTTATTTATCATTCCATTTAATGCCTTCGGTGATGTCATGGCAGGGTGAAGTTACACACGATGGAGGATGATGTAAACGAGAGAGATTCCCATGGGGAGGTTGCCGACCAGTATTCCCATGGGGAGGTTCCCGACCAGTATTCCCCTGTCGTAAAGCCCGGGGGTATAGAGGAGGAAGGGAGCGCCGATCAGCTAACACAGCTTCTAGAGATCCCCGGGGGAGGTCGTTCGTCGTCCCGAGAGAGTGTCAGGGAGGAGGAGCAGGAGGAGGAGAAACAGGAAGGTCTTGTCCCCGACGGAGGATGGGGATGGTGGTGTGTAGTAGGTTGCGCTCTAGCACACTTTGTTACGAGTAAGTAAAACACATGTGTCTCATTATACCAGATGTAAAAGTTTCCAAACCTGTCTTTACCGTCGTCAGTACTAATAATAGTCATGACCTTGGGTATTTAGAGCGATATTATAGTTTCTCGACCTTTGTTCTATATTAGTTATAATAGTTTCATGACTTTATACTAGTATATTTACAGTCTACACTAACTTTCACGTGATAACCATTTCTCAACAGACTATCATTATCACCGCATAACTGTACTCAAACACGTGACCAATTTCTATGACGTCGACAACAATACATGTGGGCGGAATTATGCAAATCCTACCGTTTGAAACACAATTGTGTGACGTCAACAACAATAAATTTTGGCGGAGCTTGCAAATGTCATGCTGTTACAATTATTGAACCATTCCCACGTTTATTTAAGGATTAACTTGAATCTATTTGTTATGTTATGGGGCTATAACACAAAAACCGGAGTGTACTCTAAATAAACCGCGAAGCGGATTATGATGAGAGTAAACTTTGGTTTTTTGTGTTATAACCCCATAACATAAAAAATAGATTCAAGTTAATACTTATAATCTACTCTATACCATGTGAAAATTAACGTTATTGATGGATTCTTTTCTATTACAAATTAATACGCTGCAGCATCGATCAATCAAAAGCGACGTTATAAACGGCGACGTCATTTTTTGCTTTATGGGCTGATAACATACTTTTTTAAACCAATGAAAATGCTTGTTTCAAACAAAATTAAATTATTAGTTTTGAAATGAAATCTGTGTCCGAAGATTGGACTATAATGAACAAAATAGTTACGAACATTTCACAGAAAGATACTGTAAATATAAGGATAAACTTTCTATTTTGTTTAGGTTGTCGGGGGATAACTACAAAAGAAAACTGATAACCTAAGCAAAATAGAAAGTTAATCTTTAAATAATTAAGGATTAATTAATAATACGTGCAAACTCCGCCCACATATATTGTTGGTGACGTCAAACAATTGTGTTTCAAACTGTAGGATTTGCAAAGCTCCGCCCACATGTATTGTTGTCGACGTCATAGAAATTTGTCACGTGTTTGACTACAGTTATGCAGTGATGATGATAGTCTGTTGAGCTATGGTTATCGAGTGAATGTCAGTGTAGACTGTAAATATTACAATTTAATAATAGTTTCATGACCGGTGTCTTTACCAGTTTTGCTAGTTTCACAGTCTTAATACTATATCTAAGATCATTAGTTTATACAATTTTTTATAATTACAAAAAAGTAGGTCTTAGTTTATTTCAGTTTTAATAATATCATTACGTTAAAATTGTACTGGTCGGCCCTCTGCTTGTTTTTTTTTTTCAATTTCATAAGTAAATTAGTTATAAGACTTATTATAATCACAGGTCTACATGTATATCTGTAAGCTTAGCGTCAATATTTTGTGACGGTTGTGTCGAAATCAGTGTCTAGGTGAAGTAACCCCACCTTGTTTGTTGTAGGCGGAATAGAGAGGTCTGGCGGGGTCATTCTCCTTGAACTCCAAGAAAGGTTTGGCTCGGGAGCGGCGGCTACTGCTTGGGTTATCTCCCTTAGTGCGACATTTCGTCTTTTATTTGGTATAAATAACTGTTTCTGTGTTTTACGTTTATTCTATGTTTATTTACACATCTCTTAGTCGTCGTTTGTACTTTAGAAAATAATATAAACTCATTGCTCGGTAAAACTCCGTAATATAATGATTAATGAAAAAAAATCCATAGGACCAGTATCGAAAATCAATCCTATGCAACAATATACATGTATTACTTCGTTGTCTTGCGTTGATGAGGTAAAAATGTGTGTTACAGGCCCAGTAGCCAGTATCCTAAGCAACAAATATGGCTGCCGGGCCGTAGTCATCGCAGGGGGTCTGCTGGTGTCTACTGGAGTGTTAGTAAGCGGATTCGGACCTAACATCGCCTTTCTGTATTTCAGCTACGGACTGTTTTGTGGTAGGTAAACAATCTGTATTCTCACAAGTCTGACATTTCTGTTATTGCAATAACTTCACAATATAAAGAAGTTATAACAGTGACGTCATTGCATTTTTTACAGACTTATAGTCAGTTTGTTATACTTTAGACATCATTGTTACGGTAACCTGACTCTCTATATTCATTAAGTTTAACTATTTTCATAGTTTACCATTGCAATTCATAAACAGCTATGGATTATTCAAACTATTCCCCGGAAACACCACGAACTAATACACGTTTCCTTAGAAACGAATGCGCCCAAACGTGTAAATGATATTGATAAAAGCGTTTTATTTTCATGAAAATGATAATTTCTAACATAATGTCAATACAATAAGATAGATGTTTCGAGATACATATTTTACACGAAGAACGTTGTAACAGTGAAAATCGTTGTGACAAAGGATTTATGGTGATCGACTAAAGAAAGGGTGATGGACTCGGTACAAAACTATTACAGATAATTAAAGGTAACTAAACAGTTATTTCATGCCCTTTCAGTCAACAATCAAAACAGTTTTCCCTCGGTGTTGGGCCAAGCCTGACCTTTGGCATTGGAAAATAGTTTACCAGGTTGCCCAAACATCTCTGGAAAACAGTTTTGACTAACCCTAACCCATGACACCCTCCGGCTGGTGGGTCAGCACCCAGCAGTGGTGACCAAACCACTACTCGTTTATGTTGGCTTCCACATCGGTTCGTCTCGTCGGTGCCATAGCCAGCACGATGCCCTCTCAGCAGCTTCTGCCAAACGTCTAATTGGCTGCATGCCTATCTATTCCCTTGAATCATAGTGTCTGCAACATCCTCTACGGGGATTGGATGGGAAACCCATTGCAGCCCACTTCACTGGGAAGAGCCATGCAGTCCATTCTTTGTCCCTGCACTTTGCCATCAACTCGTCGTACTCGGTTTTCTTACTTTCAAACTCATCCTCACAACCTTCTTCTCATGGCACAATAAGCTCCATTCTGATGAAAAGATTTGACTGCAGCGACGACGTCACGATGTTAGATCTCAGTGCTGTCTCTACAACGTCTAGGAAGACGAGCTTTCCGTCCAAGTCAACCTCCCGTGTTTGGGCTTTGTCCAGGATAGAAGAGTTGCTTCTTGGCTTCCCCCTTCTCCTTACTTGACAAACCGTATATAGCGGTCTGTCTTTTTATGCGGTTTGTCATCTTCGTCCGTCTTTCCA
This sequence comes from Mimachlamys varia, assembly GCA_947623455.1. NCBI lineage: Eukaryota > Metazoa > Mollusca > Bivalvia > Pectinida > Pectinidae > Mimachlamys > Mimachlamys varia. The sequence goes on from OX392529.1 coordinate 37,016,230, forward strand.
CCTCTAGGATGTCGTCCAGTACATTGTCATGTCCCCATCAGTATCTCCCTTGCTGAATCGCCCTCTTGTATCCAAATAAGGTGCGAGACATTGTGTCTCTCTGGTTGCACAATCTGCAGCTCGGGTCGTCTGCCATTCCCCACTGGTTTAGGTTATTGGGCGATGGGAGAGTAACGTATTCCGATCTCAGCATGAATGCTATTATGAAAGTATCAAGTGAATTCATGCATCATATCCGCGGTATTCAATGTGTTTGTACAGTTCAGTGAAGTGTACACCCAAAACTGTAACGTATACGTATTGCTGGTCAGATGGAAGTGTTACCCGGCGCGGATTCTATGCGCAAAACTCTGTTATCCCCACTCATGTGCCCTGTTCAAGTGTTCACGTACCCAGACGAAGCAACTGCAGATATGTTTGAGAAAATAACCAAAGACGATCTAGCGGATTATCTACACATTTATTTATTACACTGTCTTATTGTGAAGAGTCAAAACTATTATCCTTCGGTAGGGGAGGCCTAGGGATACTCTTGGCTTTCGGCCTTGCGGCCTCTAGCAAACATTTCCACAGGGCGTCCCCCTTCCTCGGGATGACAGTTTTGAAAAATGTATATTCTGTTTTTCCGTAGGTTTGGGAAAGTCGTTGGCGTACACCCCCGGGCTGGTCATCGTAGGTCAGTATTTTAAGAAGAAACGTGGTTTAGCCGTGGGTCTGGCTACAGCAGGGGGAGGGGTCGGGACCCTCATTATACCTCCAGCAATCAACAGACTGTTCAAAGAACTGCGGTTTACCGGCGCAATGATGATTTTGTCAGGACTGGCTCTTCAGCTTTGTATAGCTGGCTTTCTGTATATGCCACTTGAAAAATATATCGCATTATGTTTGCGCAGGACTGTAGACCCGTGAGTATACCCTAACGTTTATTTCTAATGATAAATGACGAGATATCCGATGATACATGGTAAATTGTATTGTGTATTTGTGTTACAATTCAAGACGAGAGATCCGAATGATCGATGGTAAGTTGTACCATATATTTCTATTATTATAAATAAAAACATCGAAAGAGCCGAGAGAACCGAATGAACCATTGAAAGTGATAACGTCTCTTTCTGTTACGATAAATGACGAGAGATCCTGGTTAGTTGACAATACATAGGCAATTCTCAAAATCCCTTGTTTACATCACTTACATCCTCGAAACCCTTCAGATCTATAAAGATAAAACACTTGGTTAGTTATGTGATAGGTTTAGGATAAAGCCACATAATAGTTGCCGCTAGGCTGATACTTGTCCTATAACAGCTGATCATTTCTCCCATTAGGCTGTAGCATAAAGTCTTATTAACTTTAACACGCCATCTTCCTGGGAGCAGAGAACACAAGAGTGTGACCATGACCTTTGTTGATGACCGAAGCTCGCTAAGCATTCTTATTTCAGTATGATATATTAGAAAATACAGAAAATGTCAAGCAAGTAGTTTTACTTCTGCTTTTAATTCTGTTTCAGGAAGGAATCCAGACAAAGTCTTCAGAATGAAAAAGATACAACGGAATTTCATGCAAACCCCAGAGCCAAGTTTTCCCTTCTAGGGATTCTAAAATGTACTTTGTGTTCACATCGAAATGCTGTTAAAAATCCTCGCCAGGAAACAAAGAAAAAACTCATCGACTGTAACTTACTGAAGAATCCGTTATTCACATCGCTGTGTGTCGCCATCTTGTTTCTAGCACTTGCGTTCAATTCGGTACTTGTGTTCATTCCATCCTTGGCCGATTCCATCGGTCTGACACGCCTACAGGGGGCGCTCATTCTGTCCATAGCTGGGATTTTTGACACGATTGGTCGATTATTGTCCGGAGTTGTACTGGATGTAAAACGGGTGAAGAGATTCCGGATGTTAGTTTATAATAGTGCAGTGTTCCTGTTGTCCACGCTGACGGTTGCCCTGGCTTACATATCCACGTTTGTACAGTTATCTATTATTGCGGCCCTGTACGGACTACTAATTGGGACGTACACTTCTCAGAAGTCGGTGATACTTGCCGACATTTTAGGCGCCGGTGCTTTGTCAAGCTCGTTCGGAATCCTCATTTGTTTCCAGGGCGTTGGAACTCTTTTTGGCCCACCAATCACAGGTAAGCACGCTACCAGTACATGTACGGCGGCTCAGTATTACCTCTATTGATAGAATAAGCAACATACACGAGTTCTTTATAATGTCACTTTCAGATATTTTCACGAATTTTCAAGGATAGATCGATGCGTTTATAATTGATAAAAGAACCAATTTGATATACAGTCAAACCTGCTCTAACGACCGCCTGTCTATAACGACTGCCTGTCTATAACGAGATATTGTGCTAGTAAATAGATACTTCAAAAAGAAGAATTATCGTCCCGTCTATTTGTCCTTTCACGAGGACACCGTGACGTTCCAGGGTTCTTATTGTTTTACTACATCCTGTCGAATGACGTTTATATATGCCAGTTTTGTGAAGATTTGTTGACATGCTGACTTTTTTCACGAAAATGTATTTGCGTTCATAGACGGCAGTTTAAAAAAGGCATCCAGATATTCATAGATCGTTGAAATCTAGTTCTCACTCACTGAAGCAATGCCAAAACGGTACTGGCAATCGTTTTTACCAAGACTTCGTGGCGTCAAGAAACCTAGTTGTTCTTCACGCTCGTAGAAACAATGTGAACAAATAAATACACATTTTGATGAAGACAGCTTGGGTTTGAAGTACCTCGCCATTATTTATACTGTAATAAAACGTTGTTTACAAGTCGACCGTTTGCTTATTTGCAGGCTTTTTGAAGGACAACCTGGACTCTTTTACAGTCGGATTCTACGTTTCAGCTGCCATTAACTTTCTCGGTGCTCTGATTTTGTTTACCGGCAATGTTTATCAGTATACCAAAACCAGCAGAGGTGTGAAAACAGACGATTTGGAAATGGATGACGTTTAGCTATTTTTGTATAATATTCGTTGTTTTTTGTCTTCTAATATCATTTCTGACTTAAACGAGCCTGTACACCCTGTGTATTTATCGTTGTACTGTTGTATACTCTAATTGAGTATTTAATATATTTGTTATTCCAGAAACTAGCGTATGAATGGATGATCATGGGTACGCTCGATTTCAAGCTATTTTGTTGAGATGACTAGTTCACGGTAAAGTGAAATACTTAAATAATCAACACCTACCACATATACATGTTATTTACATACAACTTATTACTAGGCAGAAATCTTAAAAAAAAAGACATGTACTTAGGTTTTGTTTTGTGCAATAAAGTAAACTGAAGACGATATTTTCTGTCAGTATAATTTTTTTCTTCTCTTGATTTTGGAATAAGAAAACATTTTCATTTCAAATAAATTCATGTGATAAAATATAACGTTGTTAATCGTAAAAAATGTATGATCTAGATGTGAGTATTGCTGTAAGGTGGGGACATTGCTGTACAGTTATAGGAAACAGCAAATGGGTTGTCTGAAGTTTTAGTACGGTATTTCATTTGCAGAAATCAATCTTCCGTTATGTTTCTGTTTGTGTACACGTAATAAATCTACAAGTCCCATACTCTGTACCCATTCTCCTGCTCAAACATTGACTTAATGTGTTCATACTAACTTTCTCAAAGAGGCAATTTAGTGAAGTTTGTTTCCTATTTTTGCAATATCGCCAGATATTCTATAAAATTGAAATATTGCGTATGAACTACTCATACAGATATTTTGACAAAAGCCGATGTTTTGTGTTCGTTCTTTATTTAATAATTAAGAAATCCCTTAATCGTCCAACCAGACAAATAATAGTCTGAATTCATATAAATGTATTTTTTATTGTAGTATTCTAAGTGCCACTTATATCATGTGTAACGATTAAAAAGTCAAATAAAAACATTAATTATCTTTGTCTCTTTATTATTTCTCCAAATCATTGACGAAATATGGTTTGTGTGTTAAATATCTAATGCACACAACAGCTGATGGTGGCCATGCCACCTTTTTCGCGCCAAAATGAATAGGCATACGACATACAGGATATATACGATAAACGAAACTCTCCAAGGGAGATAACTCCGTATTTCAAACAAAGCAAAGAGCCTGTTGCAGAGGACGGGCAATTATCGTTAACAAATTGAATTTCATTTGATAAACATATTTGATGCTTGTAATTGATGACAACACAATATGCCGGTTATGAGTTTTTCCGGAAGATGTGCTTAAAGTTAAACGCATGATTTTTAGTCAGATAGTTTACTGTATTATCCGTTGCTGCGCTGCAATATATATTTGCACATTTGAGAATAAACCACAGGGAACAACGTCAGGGCTCGCCTTCAGGATCATTAGTTGCCTCCGAATCGAAATAGTTAATTTCTTCTAGACATATCTTTATAGTACCCAAAATGTGATACAGTGTGAAGGGGAATGTTGGCACATAATAATTTGCATAGAAACTAAACGGTCCTAGTTGTTTGATAGTTCACTCGAATCTCACCAGGGTGGTCGTTGCGCGATTCCGCGAACTGCTGGAACATGGGTTTCATCTGAGTTCTTCGGGACATATACTGGACATAAAGAGACAAAGCAGTCACGGTAATGTTACAACGGTCCCTGGAGTGTGCCACTACCATAGGGATTTGCTTTGTAAGTCACCTATTTGAAACATTTGAGCTTTGCACCATAACAAACGTGTATAGATATTCCACTATACGAGGGGTGTTCCATAAATAATGTCATCTGTGCTTTATTTCGCGGAAATCGTGCAATTTATGCACAAAACCACCCCGTGTCGATGGGGAGGGACAAATGTCTCGCAGGACTGTTTGTAGGTGGGTAGGTAAATCTAGTGCTGGGCAGCAGCAACTGAAAGATGCTGCTCACTCAGGTCGTCCTGCAACAACTACGACCAAAGGTAACATAGAAAAAATCCGAAATATCCTCCAAACTGATGCTCGATTCACCGTAAGACAATTGGCTCGAATGACAAACTTGTCGTTAGCAAGAGTTCATGCAATTTTGAAGAAACAACTTAAAGTTAGAAAGATAAATGCAAGATGGATACCCCATTTGTTAACGGATGAGCAAAAGAAGACGCATGTAACAATGGCAAAAAAAATTCTCAAAATGTACCCAAAATAAAGTAAAAAGGCTTTTGATACATTTTGTAATATAGTCACTGGTGATGAGACCTGGGTGTATTATTTTGAACCAAAGCGGAAGGTTGCCAACCGAATATGGGCCACTAAAAATGCAAGACGCCCAAGTATTGCCAAACGAATACGAACGGTAAAGAAGGTTTTGAATGCTATTTTTTTCACTAATAAGGGTCCAGCTATTCAAATCCCGGTGCCAAAAGGCAGAACGGTCACAGGTAAGTTCTATAAAAACGTTGTTCTGAGAAAGTTGAAGAACTACTACAAAAGTCGCCGCCCCAAAACAGGACTTAAGTATGTCCGACTTTTGCATGATAATGCACCCGCTCACAAGGCACGTATTGTGATTGACTTTTTGGAGTCAGAGAAGGTTACCGTCCTTCCGCACCCTCCGTATTCGCCAGACTTGGTCCCCTGCGACTATTTTCTCTTTCCAAAACTTAAATATCATTTATCTGGAAGGTGATACAATTCGAGAAATGCCCTTGGATCTGCTGTTTATCAGTGTCTGATGGGTGTACCCATTGAAGAGTATGAAAAATGCTTCCAAAAATGGATTGACCGACTAAAAAGGTGTGTTCTGGCTGGCGGAGAGTGTTTTGAAGGGCAGAGCAAATTAAAATGAACAAAAGCACTTCCGCTATATGAGCACCGATGCAAGTGACATTATTTTTGGAACACCCCTCGTGTAGGATTGGTCTTGTGATCGGCCTTGTCACTGTGATCTTTTTAGGAGAATACAATAAGTTTACGTACTATTAAACTGCATTCAGGTGAGCGATGATTGCCCTCTTGGTTTCTTGTTTTCTGTCAAAAAGTTTATGTAATGAGACCATTATTTAGCCAAGTGTTAATGTCAATAAAGTGAGAACATTGTAATGCCATTTAAATTAGTTGATTATTTAGCCAAGGGGTCTTGGTAATGATTGATTTGTTAAGTGTTTATGCCACAGGTACTCGGCACGGTTTTCTAACCATCGGTCCATACATATACAGGGGATGCGGAAACTTATTTTAACTATGGAATTCAGCAAGTTGAAGCAGAACTTGTTTAATTTCAAAAGTGTATTAGTGGCTGATAATATTGTCTGTGGTCTACAGACTACAAACACACAGACTAAGGACTCGTACAGCCGAGTCCACAGGGACCTGAGAATTTGTTACAGCTAGTTTTGGACCTAAAATAGGGTATTTTGAGTAATATTACACATTTGGGGGGTTAAGATCAATTTTCGATAAAAATGCCCCCTCAGTGGTCATAAAAGCCAAATGGTGGAAAGCTTTCAAGATCGAAAAATCGACCCCACCTACCTTTCTTGCATCAAAAATCACATTTTTAGTTGAGGTACGAAAAAACGCTTGGTACTGTTGGAAAGATGGATAATTTTTATTTTATAAACTTCCTAAATGCAAGTCAAATGTATCCTCCTTCCGCAGAAATAATCTCCATTTCCTCCAAAAACACGCGAAATTTCCGTGTCTCATAGTTCTCGACACCTTGCCGGCCACTTCGTTACATATTCATAAGGTTGACGTCACCCTGCGTGCTGGTCTTTTGCTGTCATTGGATGCCTAATTTTAAAGGAAGACCGCCATCCAATGACAGCGTAAGGCCTCCGCGTGTAGTGACGTCAACCTCATGAATATGTAACGAAGTGGCCGGCAAGGTGTCGAGAACTATGAGACACGGAAATTTCGCGTGTTTTTGGAGGAAATGGAGATTATTTCTGCGATCTGGAAAGCTTTCCACCCTTTAGCTTTTATGACCACTGAGGGGGCATTTTTATTGAAAATTGATCTTAACCCCCCAAATGTGTAAAATTACTCTAAATACCCTATCTTAGGTCCAAAACTAGCTGTAACAAATTCTCAGGTCCCTGTGTTTATGAACACCTAGTATTACCCTGACTTACAAAAACCTGCATTTTGACTTCTAAAATTGCCAAAGGACTCAAAAAATAGAATTTTTTATTATATAATTTGGTGATTTGAGGAAGTCCACTTAACTGTTCTTAATCTTAACACTTCGTTCAATATAAATACACACTCAAAGCAGTGAATTCCATTACACGAAATTGGACATGAATTAGTAATGCATGTTAACCCATTCATCTCTTAAAATTCATAATGAAGTATTCTTGTAACAGGAGACAGTTGGTGCTTGTGATCAAACCCTGTTTCAAGCACTGGGTGTATACTTAGCAAGGGGATACCCGAACCTGGGTTGTGATGTATTCGGGGTCGAATACTTTGTTAAAGGAGGGATGAATGTAGCGGATCTAGACCGGGTCGATCGTTGGCGTCAAGATAGCTCAATTCGTTGAGCGTCCGTCTAGAGTTCGGAAGGTCCCAGGTTCGAACCCCGGTCTGGCCGTGCATTTTTCCTCCCTTCCCTAATCCGCTACATTCTTACCATTAAATTGGAAAAGTTGTAATGTGTCCTCCGGGGTGAATGAGTTAACCCCTTCACACCCCATTTGTTTACGACGCTGATTTTCTGGAAAATGCTATATATATAAATATTTACACCTCTCCCTTCTTGTGCTTAGTAAACTCTGACTGCGAATATATTACCGTATACGCAGTGAAAAAAGGCTCGGCGGATTGATATTTGTTCAAATATGGCGTCGTTCACGCTTCAGAAAAATAAGTATTCGCTGTCGGCCATTGTTTGGTTCCTACAAGATTTTGAAGCATGGAACATATATGGAATCAATTTCTTTTGATTAAACAATAAATAGGTTCTAGCAAACTTTTGATTCCAAATGATGCGCATTCGAAATTATTTGACGGTAACGCAAACATGGCGGCGCCCTGCAGTTGTGACGTCTGACGTTGGATCGCGTCACAACCAGATCACTGTGTCAATGCGTGTACATAACGACCGTTATAAATAAAGAAATAAATTCGACTTGCTAGAAATATTATTTAATTCCAAATTAACATATGATGTTATGAAGAAAAATAGTGTTGTTCACAGCGTATTTTCTAAATCTACCAATATATTGATGAAATCCAATGGGACTATATTATCTTAGCAACCACGGCCATCGCAGTTACCATCTTAGCAACCCGCTTCGAATGCTTTTTTCTTCGTATAGAACTTGAAAATTAATAATGGTGTAAATATAAGGATTGTACCTCATTTTGACTGCGTGTACGGTAGTATGCCCGCAGTTGGCAGCGAACATATTCACTATGGAGCGCTAACGCGCACCATAGAATATGTTCGTTGCCAACTGCGGGCATACTACCGTATACGCAGTCAAAACGAGGTACAATCCATATTTACGGGCTGTTCCTGTGGAGGTTTGTAATCACCTGGCATGTATTAATGATATTGGAAAGGTGATGTGGAGATCTGTATGCCGAGGATAATGTATAGGCCATCTATACTGACAAGGGAATACCTATGTACACAATGCTGAACTCCGTTAATGTATTAAAGCTCATATCATCGTAAAGCAACGGCGATATATCTCCAAGGACATCGATTAAAATGTAGACGTTCATCAAATTTACTGGAATAACAATTATATATATTTGTGATATGGATATATTTCACTCGCGTTGCTAAATAGTTTTTTCCCCATGATCAATCCTGTAAAAGAAAATTCTATGAAAGATGAACTAAGGTTGATGGGGTAAATTATCAGTGCGGTGGTGACTAAGAAAAGGAAATGTTCATGGTGCTGACACGCTCGCGAACTTAATTATCATGATATATATATACAACCTATATGGATCGTTTATTCATCAGTGATATTGAATCCTCGCCACAAAAAGAAGGTTTTAAAGAGTCGGACACGAAAAAGATCCCAACGTTCGTGGTATCACATGGACAATGTTACAAGTGTGAACTGTTCACGGTTGTTAGATTCAGACTGCTCGTAAAGACGGAACATTTCCTCAAAATGTTCACGGTTGTTAGATTCAGACTGCTCATAAAGACGGAACATTTCCTCAAACATGATAGCTCGAGTACGAAGCGTTAAATTTTTGAAAAAGGTTTTGCTGTTTTATAATGGGTTTTTTTATTATTTAAAATACATATATTTACCATTGTATGGCATTGCCACTATATAACCCTACCAAATTCAGTTAGCATTCATAAGACCATGAGTGTTATAGGCCGATTTTTACGTCATTATTACTATGACGTCATAATTGTTACGCTGGATACCATTGACCGTCCCCGGGCGATGGCTGTTCTTGTCATTAAACAAGCGTACACGATATACACATTATTTGAGCTTAACGCTAAGAAATACAAAAAGGTATTGATTTTTTATGAGGTGAACGGATTTTAAGGCAAAGTTAATTCCAACTGGATAAAAGTAAATCCGAATTTGCCTTAGTCCAGTTGGCATTCATGTGGCCTATGAATGCCAACTGAATGCAGTTTAATGCTTAAATGAATGTCTATTTTTAAGCATAAAACTAAAGAAATTATAGAACAATTTATTTTTAGTAATTTTTCCACCGATATTGTCAGTCGACCATCGATTCCTTATTAAACTTGACCATACTGTCACAGCAAAAATAAATGCTTTGGAGAAAATTAGTCTCGCCAGATCAGATAAATGAATGTTGAAAAATGCCGTTAAGTCTTTAGCTTTAGATTCAAAATTATGAAATAATTGGTCGAAATATTATAGCGTCTGTGTTGCCAATGGAATCGATACTCCGGGACAGCGTAACGCGGATAAAATGTTTGCTTCTTTAGATTACCTCGTGTTAGTCGAGTAGCAAGGTTAAGCTTTAAAATGACGCAGATCATTTTACTGTTATAACTTTTTATTGGTTATAAATACGTATATACAAGGCTTTCCGGAGGAAATATAAAAAGTGTATTAAGCATACATTATGGGTATTTTACAAACGTTATCCCGTGAAGTCGTGTTCCACTATCACTATCAATACATTTCAACGTCCGACACAGACTTATTAAATATTTATTTCAATCTCACGGCTGTGGTTCGTTAATGACCACGCATGTAATAACTCACCAATTTCATCAAAGTCCGTTGAAGTCGTATCTTATGTCTGTGTTGCCGTATTCCTGCCATAAACTACTTATGGTATTGAAGCCACATATTAATAATCATAATGTTTGCATTGCATTCCAAAGTCATTGAATCAGTCCAGAGGATTCCTTGTCATCTAGATTCGACCTAAAGCATTTACAGCTAGACAAGTTGAAGTAGCTGTTGTGATATATAACTTTACTGACGCAACATTTCGGTTCTTTTTTACTCGTAGTGAAAAATTTTCAGTGATGAGCGTAACTACCTCCACAAATACCTCAGTGTCTGTAAACAACAGCTACAGTGATGAGCGTAACTACCTACACAAATACCTTAGTGTCTGTAAACAACAGCTACAGTGATGAGCGTAACTACCCCCACAAAAACTTCAGTGTCTGTAAACAACAGCTACAAAGATGAGCGTAACTACCTACACAAAAACTTCAGTGTCTGTAAACAACAGCTACAAAGATGAACGTAACTACCTCCACAAATACTTCAGTGTCTGTTAACAACAGATACGTATACAGTGACGAGCGTATCTACCTCCACAAAAAAATCAGTGTCTGTAAACAACAGCTACAATGATGAGCGTAACTACCTACACAAATACTTCAGTGTCTGAAAACAGCTACAAAGATGAACGTTACTACCTACACAAAAACTTCTGTGTCTGTAAACAACAGCTTCAAAGATGAGCGTAACTACATGTACCTACACAAATACTTCAGTGTCTGTTAACAGCTACAAAGATGAACGTAACTACCTCCACAAATACTTCAGTAAACAACGGAACTGGGCCCAACGACGTATTCGATGCTGCGACATTAATTTATGGAATAATTATTCCTGTAGTGGTGTTATTTGGATTCATGGGAAATATATTGACAGCCATAGTGTTATGGAAAAAGCAAATGGCGTCAGTGAACAACTTACTCCTACGTGCCCTCGTTCTCTCCGATATTTCAATGATAACAATCATTTTCATTTTCGAATCTCTACCATTCTTACTAACAAAGTTACTCGATAATGAATTGGCGATTTATTCGATCTTGATGTTCGGACATTCTCCCATTTCCTATCTGGTGATGACGACGCAGCAATGTAACGAGTATATCCTTGTATCGGTGTCCGTGGAGCGATACTTTGCTGTTTGCCATCCACTAAAGTACGCTAATTTTACTAGTAAAAGAAAAACTATCGTTGTCATATGTGGAGTCGTCTGTTTTTCTATTGTTTACAACATCCCGCGATTATTAGAGACGACATGGTATCAGCCACCTTGTATTATCGAAAATTTCTCTGTCGCCTGTTTTGAAGGATTTTACACCGAGTTCGGGGAAGGTTATTTCTACAACGAAGTCTACTTGATATGGCTTTATGGCGCTACATACTTTGTTCTCCCTCTAGCCATTCTGTTAATAATGAATATTTTAATTATAAAGAAACTGGCAGAGATGAGGAGCATACGAGTAAAGCTGGGCGTAACCGGCGCATCTTCGGCCAACAAAGATAACATAACCCTGAGCCTCGTTCTCATTATGGTTGTTTTTGGCTTTGTCCAAACTCTGGGATTTTTCAATCAGTTCCCAAACTTTATCGCCGACGGGATAGATACATATACGTTTATAAGAAGTGTCAATGCATTGTATGCAGTCAACTCAAGTATAAACTTTCTGATTTATGTTGTTGTGGGGAAGAAATTCAGGAAAACCGTGTCGGAGCTTTTGAAAACGTGTTTCAATTGCTCTCCGTGTACCAATCCATCTGAAGACTATCGCCTAACTGACCTTCCCAGCTCCAGGAATTGAACGCCATTAGACGAATTTATTTTTTTGTTTTTGTTTATGAGAGCTGTTGTTTGTTTGTCGATCCATTCTGATTGGCTTGTCGTACGACGTACATTATCCTGCGTTTTGTTATAAATATACACGTGTTCTGTTAAAGATGACAATGCAAATTAAAAAGTTTTCTTATTGAAATTAAAAACAAACGGCACATTGAAATTTGCAGAAAGCGTCTGAGATGCCTCCGACTGGCTACTAAAGAATGACAAACATTTTAGTTTTCTTCTAGCTTGGAAACAATTGTCGGCTTCCCTGGGTATAAAAACACGCCCAACGTTTATCATTGTTTCAACAAAAACGCACGTTGACACATCTATAACCATCACACACTTTCTGTATTTTTTCACAATATGTTTTTGATCAGCATTTGAAGAACAGTGATGCCTTAGTAAACTTTCGGGGGGGCTTTTCCGAAGCTTTCTGAAAATTTTACTTGGTCGCATTTTTTTCAATCTCAGTAAGAAAGCTTTTTAACTTGCATTGTCATTTTTAATGTTATAGATACATTGTAATTTTCACTTGGCATGTCTAATGAAAACGTACATTTGTTGTTGTAATAATTAATGAGATAATCATAACTAGTATTTATTGTAATGAGGACCATTACAGAAGTCCCCCAAACCCCCGTAGTTGGCTTCGCAGTGCTGAAATACACTTATCTACCGAATTTCCTGAAAATTGAATCATATCTAATTTCGACCAATCAGAGCCCAGGAAATGGCGACCATTTCGATAAATCATTAAACCGAGGTTGCAGTTGTGTTCATGGAGTCATGTTACACCTACATACCAATTCGGACAATATCTTTTTGACCAATTTTGGCCAGGAAATGGTGGCCATTTTGTTGAATTATGAAACCGAGACTGCGGTTGTGTTCGTAGAGTCACATTACCCCTAGCTACTATGGATACTAATTACCGATAAGGCTATAGTATAGCCTGTTTTTGAAAAGTAACTATAATTCTCAGGTAAAAACTCACCTGTGGAATGATTCATCGTATTTAATTTATTCCCTTTACAATGTTTATTAAAATATTTTTCATTTTATAAAGTAAAAAGTATTTTCTATTGAAGGCTAAGTTTAACTTGAAATAAATGAACAGGTAATTATTAGACTTGTAAATATTGAAAGAGACTATACTCGGTTTTGTTCAGGTAAAAATACAGGTAATATATTATGAACCATAGGTCTAGACTGTCAGCAGCATCAGGGACGTATATGTCACATATACGTCCCTGACAGCATATGCATGTACCTGAAATTATACATAAAGGTCGATACATGTATAAGGTGTGATGACCTGTTCTGAACTAATAATCATGATCAGGGGCCCCTGGGTTATTATCTCCAGATCTGTACACCTTGTATCAGACCTGACACTATAGGTACATTTTGACCAGGAGGGGTTGAGGCCTGAGGGGGTCGACGTCGTTATCAAATTAGATGGCCAAGTGTAAGTCTGTCCAAATCTTCAAATCTGATACAGACAAAACATTGAATAGGGAGGGGATGGGCAACACCCAATTATCAAAAGCCATTAATTATTATTGTGTTTTGAAGTTGTTGTTGTTGTTGTTGTTTGAAAACTTTCAAATGTGAAACAGTAAATCTTCTTCACATTATACTTGAATGTCTAATGTTCTAATTAAAATATAACTTTCTGATAACATCATATATTATTATAATTGAATTATCACTACACGACATTTAAAATCCACACACAGACTTCACATATTATAAGACCACAAAGGACAAGTCAAATATATGTTGTGCTTGTTCCGAAATTCTTCATTGCATTGTAAATCCTCGGGATTTATTCAGTTATTTTGTATCTGTAATTGTCATTCAAAGTTTCAAATACAGTAATGTAAGTATAATTTTAAGGTTTTTATATCAAGTTCAACTAATTTATTACACAAATTATACAAAGATTAAACAGCAGGCATAGACTAGTCTATATTGCTTGTTAAACAACTAAATAACGAACCTTTAATATAAACATCTACAACAACAAAAATATGTATTAATCAATATTGATTGATTTATATGATACATGTATACTAAATTATGTTGTACTATCTACAATTTAAAATGTAATATGAATGGGCCCTTATATGTATAGGTATTAATGCCTAATAGGACTTCAGGTAGATTCGGAGTGGACCTGGAGTGCACTCCAAATTCATATGGAGTCCAAACGGAGTGCACTCCAAGTTTACCTGGAGTCCAAACGGAGTGCACTCGGAGTCAAAAACGTTTTTTATTCATCCTTCTTATTTTTCTTACCTGGATTACTTCTGACGAGTTTTTAATGAACAAAGTTCACGTGGGCGTTTGGCGCAGAAAATGTTTATTTCATCTATTGATTTTTTTTTCATTTTGGTTTTCTAATAGGGTAAGCGAAAAGCTTTAATAATTTATACCGGGAAACCTGTCAAACTATCGATTTTGGTTAAAAAAAAACCTCTTATTGATTTCGCAGTTCGAAGAGATTACGCAACACGCACATATGCTGCACCTCTTAAATAGTAATAGATACAGTATGCCAAAACATGAATAAAACTGCATTATACAGCTGTTTCGTTCTCATAGGACTCTTCAGTGATGCTAGGGGCCAAAAGGTGGGAATCCAAAATTTCTAAACTAAAGTAGAAGCAGAAGGGTCAGGTGCGTAAAACCCCTTTAATTTATTAATTTAGAAGTAAAATTTAACTAGTTCTGTATAATTTAAAATCGTGTACTACGAAAATGTGTATATTAAGTACCGTGCCACTACTCAAATGAGATTAACCGTGGCTATATATATAAATTTTATGAATACTGTACGCGTTTAGTGTTTATAACTAATGGCAATTTCGCCCTAGTTAAGATGGAAAAAATAACCAGACATCAAATTAATACATGGATAATAGTATTTCATTTCATTTGTTGTTTTAAATGCTACTAGTAAAGTCAGCGATTACATTTCTACGAACATCTGTTGTTTCATTCTTTATTTTCATTACAATCGAATCCAAATATTACATAACTCAATTAACACCAGTTTTAAAATATAAGAAACAGTTTAAGACGAGTTGTAAGAAATTTAACATTGAGGGTGTCATCGATTAAGCAGAAGACGCTTACTCTTCCAGAACGTATGGTCTTATTCTCTTTTACTTTTACGAACATGTAATTTTTTTCTTTGCTCATATTTTGACTCTAGTTTAATCGATTTTCAGTTCGGATTATGGTTTTGTTGACGCCTTTGTATTCTCTGATAAAAGATACACATAGAGTCAAACTTCGATGTTTCGAACTTTGCGGGACCGTCGTGAAAACTTCGAAACATCGGGACTACGACTCATGAAAACTAAACATCGAACATCGATAAAATTCATTCAGTTTTTATTATATCATGTCAAAACTTGGAATTGGCTGAGCTGACAAGGTATATCTCACCAGTGTACTTAATTCGAAAAAAAATCAGAGAATACCAAAGCGTCAACAAAACCATAATCCGAACTCAAAATCGATTAAACTAGAGGCAAAATAGGAACAAAGTAAATATTTACAGGGAGACTCTCGTAAAAGCACAAGAGAATAAGACCATGTGTTCCGGAAGAGTAAGCTTCTTCTGCTTCATCGACGACACCCGCCATGAAAATCTTGGTCACATCCAAGTGAGCATCAATCCTTAAAATGAGAACCGAGTCATCATCGTCTTCACAACAAGTAAACACACTAATAAGCAAACTCAAAAACGAAGTAAACGTCGAAGTAAAACGCCACTTCTAACTTCATGTACATCAATTACAATAATTTCTGGTAAAAGTAGCCAATTACTTGACTTACCCTAAAATAAAACACCAAATACATCTTAGTAGTCTGTATCTGTCCTACTCACATTTTGATAACTCCATAAAGGATAATAGGACTATCTCTTAGCGTATCCAGAATATGTAATAGTATGATAATATAAGCTACAAAGCATATAATGGGATACATCTTATTGAAAGTAATCCCCATTAAAATACTAAACAATTGCACATCCGTCTAAGTATAGTAACCTACATCTGTCCTACATACATTTCAATACATCCATAAAGAATATAGGACTATTTCTTAGTACATCCATCAAGTGCAATAGTTGCAAATCATAGAAGGAGGCATGAAGGGGAAGGTGGTGGGCAATGTAAAATTACAGACTAGAAATAAAGGATCATAATAGGCAGAAAAGTAAAACAGATAAAAATTGACATTGACCATATTGCGAACCTTGTTCTGCCATCTTGAATCTTCAGCCTCTGAATGAAGGCAGCTACGTCATGCACTTTTATAGCGTACTAAATATAGTAACATATCAATGCGCGGTGTGTTATTCTTGACCAGATCACTCACCCCTTCAATTATCTCCTTCCGTAATTACCGTGAAGTTTTATATAAATACATCAATCATAAAAGAGTACTGCCTGCATGCATTAAAACAAGTTTTATTTTGTATTTATACGGGGCATCCACCATGGCAAGCTTGTAAGACTGATAGTAAAACTCAGATCAGTTCAGTTCAGTTTTTAGTACTTTAAACCGTTTGGTTCATCAGTATAGTGCATATATATACAGTGCAAACAAGTAAAACAATACAAATTATATACAGCCACACTACTCACAGGATATGTAGTGTAGAGAGACACCTCACATTACAGTTTTCTACATTATATAAATACTTAACTATCCTAAAAACATCTACAACTCATATAACATTATTGATCCAGCCTTTTTAGTATATCTATATAATAGTATACATGTATTCTCACATTATATCTAAATAATGTCATATTCTCACATTGCAGTTATCTATTACTCTCCCAATATATTTATATTATAACATATTCTCACATTACATTTATCAATTATTCTCACAATACATTTACATAATATGATCACATTCTCACATTACATTTATCTATTATTCTCACAATATATTTATATTATAACATATTCTCACATTACATTTATCAATTATTCTCAAAATACATTTACATAATATGATCACATTCTCACATTACATTACTCGGACAACCAATCTGATTACGACAGCTGTTTGTTAATCTGTAAGTCTTAAATGGGGGCCAAATCTCGCCATAATGATTAATGTACTCAAACAACCAAAACCTCTGGTTTACGTGCAGTGTCACAGGAAGCATCCTTCATCCGCAGCCATGACGGAAAGAACAAAAACAATATGTGTCAATCGGAAAATCTAGTTAAGCCCCTATGCCCAGAAGATAGTCTGAAGACCGCAAAATACAAAGTGCGATGTATACGAATGTAACCACAGCGAAGGCCTACAATCATGATGCATTAGGTATGTTAACGAAAAGTTATGCTTTAGACAGGTTTGTAAAACTCAACTTGCATTTAAACAAACTATTCGATCGTATGCCCAGCAGGAGGTCAAACGTCAGCAAAATATACAGTAACTATGTCATTCAAACACCATGTACATAAAGTAAAAACAAAAATGAAAACAAATTGATGTCAAAACCATCTACTCGACCCAATGCCCAGTTGATGGCATCACAATCTCAATAGTCATATATCATAAAAAGTTGGCATCTAATGTACCGTTTGAAAGCTAAGGAGTGCCACCTGCCCATCTCAACTGGCGTTTACTATAATAAACGGCCAAATTCAAATCAGATTGGTTGTCCGAGTTGTACTATCAGTCTTACAAGCTTGTCATGGTGGATACAGGCTAATAAACATTCAAAAACATTAACCACAACATTGTAATTTATTAATTCATGTTGAGTAACATAACTCATTAAAAAGAATATGGTCTTTTAAAGTTGTCTGAATGCACCAACATGTTAGTTAAGATATACGTGGAAAGCATTAGAAAGCGGATATTGTAAAACGAAAGTGCCTGCATGTGTTACGCATAGGTAGAGCGAAACGGAAATCGAGAGAAATAAAAATACAACAAAGCGTTTTGGGATTTAAAAAACGAAATATTCAATAAATATCCTTCAATCTAATCCACCTAGCTGGTCAATCATTTGGAAAATAATACAGCTAAAAGGCATTGCTCAACCTTTAATTTCACTAATGAATGCCTCTAAATGAATCATCGTGAAAGAAGCCATCTGCTTGTCACAACTAAGGCACAGGACGACCCATCACCTGTATACAATGATACAGGCCCCCATCAGGAGGACTACTGCCCATCAGCTGTATACAATCACACAGGGTTCCGTCAGCAGGTCTATTGTTTGTCCAGAGCATCGAACGACGAAGAAGCAGATGTTTTACCGAACCAGCAATGAACGGTTCGTTTTTCTCTAATCTTTCTGCGAACGGCAGCAACGAAACTGGCACGAACGACATATCTAACAGCACTGGTCAAATATCAGACACCAAGTTTGTTGTGTACGGAATAATATTCCCGATGGTCGTGCTTTTTGGATATTTTGGAAACATATTAACTGCCATAGTTTTGTGGAAAAAGGAAATGGCTTCCACAAACAACATTCTCCTCCGTGCCCTGGTTCTCTCCGATATAACAATGATAACAATAGGCCTCATTGCACTGTCATGTCCTATCCTATTAACAAGATTTGTAGACTTTGATCTTGTGATAAATGTGCTGAATAGTTTAGGATTTTCCGTTATTAACTATATAATGATGACGTCACAGCAATGCAATGTGTACATTCTTGTGTTCATATCTGTGGAACGGTATGTGGCTGTTTGTTATCCACTGAAGTACGCGAACTACAGAAGCAGAGGTAAGACCATCGCTGTCTTATGTGGGATCATCTTCTGTTCTGTCGTGTACAACATCCCTCGACTATTAGCGACAACTGCCAATCAAACTACATGTTTTAACGTTAATTCCTCCTTAACGTGTTACAGAATCGTGTATACAGAATTCGGAGAAGGTTATTTCTACAAGGAAGTATATTTGGTATGGATATACGGTGCTATGTACTTTGTGCTTCCTCTCGCTGTATTGTTAATAATGAATATTTTTATTATAAAAGAACTGACAAAAATGAGAAAAATGCGTCAGAAACTTGGAGTAATCCACTCAGCTACCACCAAAAAGGACAGCATCTCCCAAAGTCTTGTCATCATCATGACCGTATTTGGTGTGGTTCAAACTCTCGGATTTTTACATCAGTTTCCGAAGTTGATGTTCGAGGGAATCGATTTGAAATTATACGGAATGATCGTCAATACGCTGTACGCTATCAACTCTAGTACCAATATCTTGATTTATGTAGCCGTGGGGAAGAAATTCAGGAAGAATGTCACAGAACTGTTCAATGAGTGCTTTCATTGTTCCTGTTCGTGCGTCTTTACATCTGAACAGTACCAGGTCACAGAGCTTTCCAATATCAGACTTTAGTTGTTAGAATTATCAGCAATTAAGACTTACGTTTGCAGTAACCACATGAGCAATTATACATTTTGTTTTCGTTCAACAATGTATGTTTGTTTGTTCGTGTCCAATAGTTAGGATACCATTAGAAGACGATCGCAGCACATTGTGATTCCCATACTACTGTTATGCTCAGCGTGATTTCAGCTTTCTTAAATCATAGGATATATAACGGTAAACAATGTCCAAAAATGCATAAGACCAGACGAGGAATCGAACTGTACACCTATTTTTGACCGTTGTTCCCCAATCAGTCGCAAAACATTTATATCAAAAGAAAAATAAGGTGAATGCATGTGTCTAAGTGGAACACTCTCGAATTTTGCCTATGATGGGACAGGAATCGATATCCGATAATTACCTTACCAGGGTTTTCTATCGGAGATTCTCCATTCTACCCTGGATTGTACATACCTCATCATTTATTTGATTTACCGAATATGTTAGTTCTGTGTATACTTGTTTTATTGTTGGAATATTTTCTCTCAGTTTGACAAGCAACATCATGACTTATGCCAGATAAACTGTGTAGTTAACATTTCGTTTAAAATTCGCTCGTGTAAGCATATGTGCTGTGGGCGATTAGAAGAACATTATTGGATATCCCGTTGTTGGAACATCTTAGCTCGTATATACTGTCTAGAGCACCCGTGTTCATGTACACTTTCTGGAACATCTGTTCAAGTAAATTTTCTGAAAATCTGTGTTCATGTACATTTTCTGGAACATCTGTGTTCATGTACAATTTTCTGGAACATCTTTGTTCATGTACATTTTCTGGAACATCTGTGTTCATGCACATTTTCTAGAACATCTGTGTTCATGTACATTTCCTGGAACATCTGTGTTCATGTACATTTCCTGGAACATCTGTGTTCATGTACATTTTCTGGAACATCTGTGTTCATGTACATTTTCTGGAACATCTGTGTTCAGGTGCTCTTTCTGGAACATCTGTGTTCATTTACACTTTCTAGAACATCTGTGTTCATGTTCATTTTTTGGAACATCTGTCTTCATGTACATTTTCTGGAACATCTGTGTTCATGTACATTTCCTGGAACATCTGTGTTCAGGTGCACTTTCTGGAACATCTGTGTTCATTTACACTTTCTAGAACATCTGTGTTCATTTACACTTTCTGGTACATCACTGTTATATTTTCTAGAATATTTCAGTTCATATTCATTTTCTGAAACAGATAAGTTCATAAAAAATGCATGTCTATGTGATATTGTTAATGCTGGTATATGTAATTGATCTTCATTATTTGCTGTTATATATTTTCTCCTTGTTGTTTGATAATATCGTGGAATATTTTATATGTATGGTTTGTGTGCTTTGACTATGTGAATAACGAATATTTTGTCTTTTTGTATAGCAGTTGCGATAAAGTTCGTAAGTTCATAACGGCATGTGTTTTTAGAACACATTTTATCAGTGTTTTGACACTCCTACTTTATGTGTCTCTAATATTTTACATTGAAGCAAATTACATGTTTGTTTATTTGTAAGATGTAATAAATAATTCCTCTTAGTGTACATTGTCATTCAATATGTACTGTTCTGACATGTTTTGTCGTTTTAAGATATTTTATCAATATTTCTTCTGTGTGTTGTGTTGATGCTATGGTATGTTGTGTTTCTGTGTACCCACTTCACACATACATTTTAGATCTTTTCAGAGTAGGAAACTACGTTAATAATTAAATATATAATATCTCTACACAACCGATGCTATTGTCCCTTACAGTAACCGTCATAATTCCGTCCTCAACTTAAAGAAATATTCTGTATCTTTGTCTGATATGAAGATTTTGAATGCTTATATGTGTGTTTACTTGTTGTAATTGAGAATGATGACTCGGTTCTCACTTTGAGGACTCTACTTGGATGTGATCAAGATTGACATGGCGGGTGTCATTGATGAAGTAGAAGACGCTTCCTCTTCCGGAACACCTGGCCTTATCATCTTGTAATTTTACATGGATATCTATGTGAATCTTTTCTTTGTTCACATTTTGCCTTAGTTTAATCGGTTTTTAGGTAGGATTATGGTTTTGTTGACGCTTTGACAATTTTTTTTTTTTTATTTATGCGCGCAGCGATTTTTTTTTCATGTTCGCCAACATTGTTGTCAGGCTAGATATGACAATTAGGGTCGTTGCTCCTTATGTTCTATTTGACCACATTTGACTTGATCGGAGTAATTCTGCTCAGAAAATGAAGTTTTTATTGCATTTTACCCGTGAATATCAGAAAGTATCAACTTGATAAAAGTTATCATCACTGCTTTTTGTCATCACTAGTGTTGATATCAGAATTGGTATTGATGATATACGTTGCGGATCTATATCATTGGGCATAAGTTGTGTACCATAATTGCATTGATGATGCGGTGTTTGAAAATTCAGCATCACTGAAGAGTCCTAGGAAGACGAAACAGCTGTATGATGCAGTTAAATTCACTATTTCGGCATACTTTATCTATTACTCAATTCTAAAGATGCAGCATATGTGTGTGTTACGTCATCTTTAAAACCTTTGTTGTATTTTGGAAATTTAAGCAATATCTTATGAAGAAATTCATTAATTCATATTTCTGTATCATTTTAATAATAATCTATATCTTATAGCATATTAATATTATGTAAGCCTTAACACTCCGTCCCGATCAAATGTTACCAAATTTCAATGGTTTCTCCGTTAAATATCAAACCAATTCGATACTTGTTTAGCAGACTTTTTTTTTTAATATTTTTACTCGTAATGAGCATTCGTGAAAATAAAAATCAAAAACAAAATCAATCTACCATACCCGTGGACTATACATGATATAATTATTTAACAGGAAACCATTTAATAGCCTCTATATACTTGCTAATGAACCTGAAAAAAATCACCATTTAATCTAAAGCTGATTATCATGCTGCCGCTAAGGTGTAGTTGGTCATTTTAATACTAACTATGTACTTATTTACTACAATCTGTGATGTCATAGTGGGGTTGTTGTCGTTTTTTTTTTCTTTGTCAAAACTTGACTGCAAACAAGAAAGATCACTTGATATAACTTCACATTGTTGGCTGGTTGGTTGGTTGGTTGTTTGGTTGGTTGGTTGATTGTTTTAACGTCCTATTAACAGCCAGGGTCATTTAAGGACGGCCTCCCGCTGTAAGCGATATGAGTGTGTGTTGAGAGCGTGCGTATTTGGGAGGATGCGGTATGTTGGAGTAAACCTTCTTGTGATAGTCCGGATCTTCTCATTGTAGTGCTATGCTTTAATGTGTCAGACTACAAACTACAGTGCTTTTAAGGTAAGCAACATCAAAAATATTCTTTTAATGCATTTGCTTCCTTCTGAGATCGATGATGCTTAATTTTCACAACTTTACATGTATGTAAGGGACCTTTATTTCCCGACTTTTTGCTAAAGGTAAATACCATTTGTATATATACAATATTTGATCATAGCAATGAATAAATCTAAAAAAAAGTGTCAATAAAACCATAATCCTTATTCAAAATCGATATCGAATAAACTAGGGACAAACTATAAACCAAAGGAAAGATTTACACATCACCAAGGAGACCTAGAAAGACAAAACATCCGTGAATGTATAATGCAGTTTACGTCATTTTTTCGTGCTGCGTCCATAATTTATTTTATAGGTGCATTGACATTGTGTGTCTTGCGTTCATTATTCATCTGTAATATAGAATGATACTTTGGTGCGGGATAATATATCGATAATATCGATACATTTCTGTTGATTCGTTTATATTTAAAGCATATTATAACACCGGTACATAAAAGCCCGATGTTAAAGAACGCACATCTTTGAATGCACGTCATTTTCAAATAACAACCTAATTGCTGGTTTTGGAGTTCGGATTTGAGGTAGCTTGGGCATCTGTGTTAGCTATGGTCCACGTTTGAAAAATAAACACCTTTTTACTTAATTAATTATATGTAAATATACGTAAGTTTTGTGTTCTACGGCAGAGCCATCAAAAGGATGAAAACACCTGGAAGAGATCAGATACTTAGTTATCGATTATTAAAAATACTTCTTTTTTTGTCTTAAGGATCTGCTATTGTGAGGTTTCAATCACGTTCAAATCTCGTTTTGGTCTCACTTGAGATATTTTTGTAATATTTGACAAATTATTATCAATTTCGATAGTAAATATGCATCTCAAAAATATAGGAAAAAATTAGATGTCTGTATTTTGTAGAACTTTTTTTAGACGAATTTAAAAAAAAGACCATTACGGCGGCCATTTTGAAAATAAGTATTTCTGTGTACTTCTTCCTCTTCAGTAACGGCCAAAATTGCATGATTTTTGTGCTTGATTGATCATTTAAAATCGTCAGTGTATCGCCATTTTTCATTACAGCTAGTTCATTTTTGCTGTACAACTTCTTTACGTTCATTATAAAGCAACTATTATGCAACAAAGATATTTGTTTTACATTTTGGGTAATTTTTAAGATATTTGGTGTAATTGAAGCGATTTTGATTTTTGACTCAAGAATAGTGAAAAATAACCCATTTGATAATGGGACAAAAAAACAAGCACGCTACCCCCCAGTTTTTTATGACTGCTTTAGAATGAGCAACCCATTTCCTTTTGATCTTCCAAATTTTTAAAAAAGTTAGTCGAATTTTTTTTATAAAGCATAAAATCTGCAAAAAATCAGGAAAAATGGAGTATTTTCTCTTTGAAAATTAAGGGGTAGGGGTAACTAAAATTTGTTTTTTGAGCTAAAAGAATAATTTAAAGACTTCTTTCTTCCGTAATTAATAGGAAAAACTATTTTTGTCAATTCTGCAAACATTCATACATATCTGATCACAAATCTGGAAGATATTGAACGAATGTGTCCTGCAATTGGCCAAAACAGCATTTTTCACATAAATCACGTGTTTTGCTTATTTTGGTATTTTTGACTGAGCATAGCACAAAAACGAGTACACTACCATATATTTCTTATTGCATTGTCTGCTATGCAATGAACTCCCTTTTCAAAAAATGCATATAAGAAAAAAAGTTAGTCGTCAGAAAATTTCGACTATTCACAAGAGAAGATCTTTGAATTATAAAACATAGAAAAGGCGGAAGAGCACATAAAAATATCTTGCACATATAGACATTGAAATACTAGGTAGAACAACATCTTCCTTAATATTAAGGGAGAATGCATTTTTAAGTATCTGTGTCGGCCATTATATTCGTAATAGTCACGTAGTGCTTCGTTAATGATACATGAAATAAAAAACAGGTACATTTTTTTATTTACAATTATTTCTACATCTATGAAACATTTAACAATGATGTAATATTGAGGACCAACATATAGGAGTAAACAGGACGAGGAGGATACAAGAAAATATGTAAACGTCTGATAAGTAGCAAGTTTCTTCTATGTAGTTATAAAACTACCGATTTATTGAAAAATGACACTGCAGTATCCATTCTCTAAAAACGTAGTAATCCGTCGATGTAACATTGAGCATAAATATATGGTACTGTCTCTTGAAAACGAAACAATCCGTGCTGGAGAGGAGAGCATCTATTATCCATCATCTGCCTGACGACCTTGCACACGTTGCCGACTCATTCCTGCGACAGACTGTACTCCGTTTGCGTCCATACCGACTTGTTCTGTACCTTGGAATTGATTACCTTTTCCCGCCCTTTTATAATGCGCAGGAATGAGGGCATACTTTCACTATCAAGTTCACGAACTTCTGTGTGCTTATACAAGGCATAAAACTGAAAAAAATATCATTATCAATTTCATGGTTACTTTGTGTATTATAAAACATACATTTGTAAAACATTTTATTCAAATATTTGTTTTTCGAAATAATAGATTATGCAAACTGAGGTCACAAACTCACCAGAGTGAAAACCCAGCACCAACAAACAGGAACGCATTACAAAACTCTGTTTCATATTTAATTTTAATACAAACGGCGAGAAAATGATAAACAGTGATTTAAAGAAATAATTTTAAAACTATTCTTTATATTATTCTTTGAAATAAGATCATATATATATGTATTTTCTAATGCATAATGACATGAACTTTAACAAAACAGAATTAAATTATTTAGGTACAATAATGGCTTTGATTTAATTTAAGATTTGTTTATTTACCTTAGGTATAAAGATCAGAGCAGTTGTAATGGTTACGAACACCTGTACTTGTAGGAAATACATGAGGTACACATAATCCGGACCATAGTCTGTGTTGCCGATGAAATGTCTGAAAAAAAGAGTTAATATATAACTATGCGTAATTAGTTACAGGGATCGGAATATAACACTTTCAAACATTACCAGGAAGCGGACTATATCACATGCCATGACAAATGACATTTTCATAGCATCCTTACATTATAACACTATTAGACAACACATCGACATGGCATCATCATACTCATCGAAATATCATCAATAATCAAGGAAGGTCCATATATAACACATTGATTCGTAATGCGTGTTATAATGCAAATGTTTTTCATATAACATCAAACCATCCAGGTCGTTCAGTATACTTACAATGATCAACGAAGGCAGAAAGCTTCACTTTGGGTTTAGATAAAATATATTTATGATTGCTTTTCCTTTTGAACCCAAATCCAAATTCATATAGTCATGATTTATGAAGACACAATATGTAAAGAGCCTTTCTTAAAATTGTTTTTCATACAGTAGGGCATATGGTAAACGAGACCTTAAACTCAAGTATGTTTCTTACGTTTAAAGAAATCTTCTGATGACTCGATATCCTAGAAGGAATAGTAGTCCTTTTAAGTCTCTGTTAATTGAAATAAAGGTTTTGCGAACGCGTCTGGCTTTTTATTCTTGTCTTTTCAATTTTTTTAACAACAAATCAAGGTGATTATGTCATTCTTTATCGATTGGTTCAATATTAGAATAGTAAACGCCACCACCATGTGAGCACTACTATGAGGAGAAATGCATATCTATCGGGAGTCTTATTCGTCTACTATCGGACAAGCAGGATATTTTAAATATAATTGCCTTTGTTTTTGCTATACAAATGTCAAATAGCAAACTTAAAAGACATGCTATGGAGTTTTCTAAATTAGCATATCTGTTGTCTCATTAGTTGAATATACTTGTATCAGGGCAAACACCATTTGAATACCATGACGTTTCTGAATACTTTATGTAAAATGTTTTACTAACATCTAACATTGAAAATCCAATTTGAATTGGAAATATATATTTTCTAAACTGATTTTATGTTAGTAAATATCCTAATATGTAACGCCTCTCACGAAAAGGACACGATCTGTTATAAACATTCACGTGAGATTTTAACGAGACTTACATGATGATGACGAGGAATGTCCCGAGGATAATGGCGTTGTAAATAGACCACGTGATGTGTTTACTCTCGTTGAAACGGGCAGGCGCCTTTCTCACGGTAAAGCAGAAGTACACTCCAACAAGTAACATGATGGCTTCCGCTAAAAAAACAAAATTCTCCAGCGTCATCACTTAATAAAAAAAAACTGGAACCAAAAAGACAAGACCAAAAATTAAGGTCGACTAACCGTCCGGTAAATCTGCCATGAATATTAACAAATTCCAAAGAACTTCCAAGCATTTATTGTCGTAGATATAGCAGAAGATCTATAATGCTATTTCTAGCTGTTTTATGGTATCATTGGAAAATAGAAGAATTGTGACAGAAAGTAAAACGCTGACATTGATTTATGAAGGGAGTTTATATCATAAGGCTTTGCTCATAACCATGTGAGTTTCTGGTTCATAGACATTTGATTTTGATATCGTACTTGAGCTTTGTTTTTAGAAAGTACACGTTATTTTATGGCTATTATACTAAAACTCAAGTCTGCCTTATTACTGATCGAGTTAAATGGAAAGTTGTTTTCAGTTTGAAGCTAGAATCCGAGCGAACCCCATGTATACATAAATCGGCCATATCTACCTGGTATACATTAACTATACTCACCGGTTGTCATAATTTTTAAATCACTACATGTTTATTATCACTGATTATATATGTAAATGTAAAACATGATACTAATAAAAACAGATAACTGCTGAAGATGAAAATGGACTTCTTCGCTGAGCAAATTTGAAATATGGGAAAAGTTTATCTACCTCCCCGCATTCCGTGCGACCACCATCCTTCCACACACGCTTGGAATTTCAGGTTGCTGACCGTCGTTCTTGTGGTGACTCGTGGCCACTCGGAAATTGTCCAGGCGGTCATATAGGCCGCAGTGACCGCTAGGAGTGGGATCATCCTCTGTAGGAGAACCTTATCTGTAAGGTACACACGCTTCAGCTTCCCTGCCCGAAATATCACCGATATCCTATAAAGGGACAGACAACAACATGCAGATTGTCAGTAATTTTTTGTTTGGTGTTTTGTTTGTTTGTTTTGGGTTTTTTAAAGTCAAGTTTGTGTTTTTTAAATTATAAAGATCACAATAACGTAGGTTCAGAACTAGTTACCTCCAAGTCTTCAGCAGCAATGCCCCATACATCAGAACAAATCCGGTATGAAACAGCCATTTCTCTTTGATACACAGCACTTCAGTAGCTTCAGGGAAAGCAACAAACAGCTGTTCAACAAAATAAAATATATAAACGTTTCATACTATTTCGAAACTTTGAAAACATCTAATTTCTTTAACTTCATGGAGGAATTTAGCCTGGCGGTATCTCAAAACACGTCTGAGCGCAGCAGCAGATAACAAGGTCCTTTTTACATAAACTGACAGCTTTGGGATAACAAGTCCAAACCGTTCAGATTTCATTTTTCGCATTAGTGTCTTTCAAAATGGACGAAGGGTATTAATTTGAATAACCTTAGTAGTCCTTTATCACAGCTTGAATGATGCTGGTCTTCTGGTGCCTGAGAAGAAGGTTTTAAAGAAAAATGTTGACGACGGACGTAAAGCACCACACCATGACATAGGCCTACGTTTCCTACGAACAGGTGAGCTAAGCATTGTATCAAATACTGACGAAACTGAAGTGAATCACCAACATTTAGACAAGACTTTGCAAGTTAATTGAAATTCAAATATGGAACAGCTTAAACCTTTGAATAGCTTATGTATATTAAGAATATATAAAAGGAGCGACAACAGTGTTATCATATACTCAGTAATGCCTAGTACTTTTCCTTTAGATAATTGTACTATCTATAATAAACGTGCTTCCATCATGATTGAAATCATTATAAAGATTTTTATGTTACATATAATGATTATAAACTGGGTTTTAAAATAATTGTCCCTGGAAAGATTGTAAGTATCATATGTTCAACGAGCAGCATGCTATATCATCAGCCCCGTGAAAGGAAGATACACATAATCTGTTCTGAGAAATTGCTAGCTGTTCAAGGAAATACCGCTCCCATTGCGCTGTACATGAATAACGCTTTTTTTTTTACTTACCTTTGTGCACATGAGGATACTTCCGGTACACATGATCAGCAGAAATACAGGACTTCCGGTTTTTATAGCCTATTAATGAATTTAAAGATAACAAAAACTTAATGATACACAAGCAATTACAATGAAGTACGAATGGTCCTCCTTTAATTAAGTACTCAAACCTCGTAATCACAAAGTCGGGAAGACCATGAGAAATTTTCCAGTTAGTAAGTGTTCGAGTGACGCATGTTCGAATGCTTGTATAAAGTTTGGTCGGAGCTGATGAAACACTTTTAAAATTAAAGAGGGCTTTTGAGTTATGTACGAGTTCGAGATATCAAGGTTTATACATGTGCATGGACAGTCCTGATCGATACAATGATAAAAATGACATAGTACTGTTTCATGTTTGTATCTTCTGTCTCTCCAACACATGTCAGTGGATATACATACGGTGGTCGTGTAAATTCAATGAGGTAATTCTAATGAGGTCAAGACTACTAAGTAAGATAAGAATAAGGCCAACACCGCCCAGCACTATTGAAATGAGGTCAATTCCGACCAGCCAGATTGTAATAAGGCAAACTCTGCCCGGTTAGATTTAATAATGTTAACTTCGCCTAGTTCGATTGCAATGCGGTTAGTAAGCTCAAATTGTAATCTTATTTGAAAG
This sequence comes from Mimachlamys varia, assembly GCA_947623455.1. Classification (NCBI taxonomy): domain Eukaryota; kingdom Metazoa; phylum Mollusca; class Bivalvia; order Pectinida; family Pectinidae; genus Mimachlamys; species Mimachlamys varia. The sequence continues at coordinate 37,045,841 of OX392529.1, forward strand.
CTTTATGCGGTCAGATTGTAATCAGGTTAACACCATTCAGACATTTCAGTGAGGTCAAATTCATCCAGTCATATTAAGATAAGGTTAACTGGTCACAATGAAAAAATAAGATAATACTGAAGCGTCAACAAAACCATAATCCAAATTCAAAACCGACCAAAATAGGGTCAAAATACCAACAAAGGAAACATTTTTTATGAAGTAGGTTTTAGTTGTTGTAAAGCATGCTTAGATTTTTATACCATTTCAAACCGGAAGAGTAATGTGATGCAGGCGACGACGATTATGAGGATCACGGTGATAATAGTTAAGACGAGCACCGGAAGTCGAAGGGCAAGCTGGATTTGGTAAAGACAGGGTGATGCATCTACACATGTGTCACATCCTGCTGCGCATGTTTTACATATCATGCCATCCATTGCGATTTTGTTGTTTTCAGAGTACAATCGTTCAACTTCGATGCCACTGAAGTACTTGATGTCTGCCTCCACATCTGGGAAGTAGTATCCCTGTTGGCAAACACATTTGTATGCTCCTCTTTTGAATCCATGACCGGCCTCAAATACACACTACAGGAAATAGAAGAACAATTTGTTACAGTAAACTCGTTATTGATGAATCATTTTGTTAGCAGTTACACACCTTTTGAATGTGTTATTGCACTGACCATTGCTGTCTTGATAGAAACGTTATGTATGATAAAAAAAAATCAGAGAATACCAAAGCGTCAACAAAACCATAATCCGAACTCAAAATCGATTAAACTAGGGTCGAAATAGGAACAAAGGAAAGATTTACATGGAGACTCTCGTAAAAGCACAAGAGAATAAGGCCAGGTGTTCCGGAAGAGTAAGCCTCTTCTGCTTCATCGACGACACCCGCAATATAAACCTTGGTCACATCCAAGTTAGCATCAATCCTCAAAACGAGAATCGAGTCATCTCTGGATGTGATCCCATATGCAGCATGCAGCTAAAACCAAGGTACTGGCTCTTAAACTCAGAGATTCCCGAAACGTCAACAAAACTATTATTCTATTGATTAAACTAGGGACAAAATATGAACAAATGAAAGATTTCGTGGAAATTTTGCAGTGCAAAAGAATAAGATCAGATGTTCCGGAAAAGTAAGCGACATCTACTTCATCGACGATTCCGGCCACGAAAATATTGGTCGTATATGAGTAAATGTCACGATCTCAAACTTAGAACCGAGTCAATCCAAAAGTAAGTACACTTATAATGAAACATTTTCAAAAAGGTATCATAAAAGGATACAAAATATTTCTCAATGAGATGGTTATTATTGGCGACAAGTAGAGGAACAAGTAAAACGGATTTTTATAAAATAAAACATTAGCAAATATCTGCATTGACATTTGTAGATGACGTTTGACTAAGAGTATTACATTTAAATGTACACACCTGTGTGGTCGGCATACAGCTGTGGGTACCCCGAAAGATGTCCAGAGCTCCAGCCTCGCTATCATCAGGATCACATTGGTTGATGTCGATGTTTGTCAGTTCGATGTCAATCGTTGCCACGCCCCTGAAATAGACCATAGCAAGCTATTAATTAAGACCATGTCTAACTAAAGTCCCAACTTCATTGCTTCCCTCACACATCAGCTTTGGGAACAAAATAATGTTTTAGAGATTGAAGGCACGCAATTTCCACCCATTGTCTTTAATTTGCCCCAGTCGAATAATCATTTCTGTTTTTTAAATAACTATAATATATCAATTTATTAACTGCTTCCATTCAATCAACAAAGCGCTGAGACTTACAATATTTGAATACACTGTCGTTTTTCTGGCAGGTTCTTTGGTGTAAGCGAGCTAAGCTTAAAGATATGACTTTAATTCTGCCATTGAAGAATACATGCATATGCAAAACTATAAGATCTCTACCTTCAATAGAAAGATAACGTTCAACGTTTTTATAGTGGCAATACAGTACAACATACATATATATATAGGACTTTGGTGATTATAAAAATCATCATGAATATATCATACACTACGTCTTTATTTCCTCTTTATCTAAACATAAAATTTAATTTAACAATATTTGACTGAGTAATGGGTGGTATGTCATTGGGTCAACTGCGGTTAAGATCACTATATCCAATCAGTAGGATAGTTTTTGCGCAATTGCTTACTTAGTAAATCGGTTTCATTATTTTGCATGTACGCTAATCAGGAAATCAGTAGCAGGATTTTTTAAAAAAGAAATGACATGAAACATGGAGTGAAAATGGCCATTTGACGTTAATGTCGCATTTGACCTAATAAAGTCGACCTGTGCGTTAGTGTTTGTATAGCCTGAAAATTCAATGTGTTATGAGTAATGTGAGAAATAGTTCATCCTGATGTTTATAGTGTGATCATCTTATAAAATTCTATATATTTATAAAACGTCGAAATGCACTTTAGGGTTTTGTATTTGTTAGAAATAATAGCTTACGAAGAAAAAATATTACTATTACCAACACTCATTATCATCCGAAAAGATTTTTTAGATTCGATATTTTCACAAAGTAAGAAAACTGATTATTCCAAAAATAATGTAAACAAAAATTTCTGGAGATCTTCAACTTTTGATTACTTTCATTGAAGAACGTATACTAATGTATGGAATAGAAAGTGGAGGTAGGATCCGGAGTCCAATATCAGAATAATCACTGGCGTAAAATAATTAGGTCTCAGAGAATATATCAAATTTCAGCTTAACGACGAAACAATTTCAGAATATTTTCAATTCTACTTAGATATTTTTGATAAATAATGTCGATTTTATCTCGAATTCATGTTGTTACATTTTATATGGATAATATATGGACAAAGGTGTCAAGATAGGTTAACCTTTTTTTTAAATGGTCATTTATAATGTTATTTAAATAATGGATATTATCATTTTGATCAACCTCATTATTAGTTTTGAAATGTTGAAACTAATGTTATACATGTTGTATAATAGATTATGTTGATTTTAATGTGACGTACTTAAAGGACAATGATTCAGCTGTTACGTTGTAGTAAAGTATTGGTGAAGAGTAGGTGACCATCCAGATGTCGCCACCTCCGCAGTCAAAGTACGGCTTGGTCCAGTGCCCGTCCGCTAACTGGACCAGCACCTTGGTGACGTCACTTGGCGAATTGTTCCCCGATCTACATGAAAGGAAAGTCAGGTTTATTAAAATCATAAGTATATATCACCTATTTAGATAATTAGTTATGATTGATAAACCAGACAACGAATAAAGGTAGCCATAAAGCAAGGATGAATCATATTTTAATTCAATACACCTTTCATATACAATCTTCCGGAAAATATAATATATATAAACGCATTAAAGGGGCATCCCGGGGAAGCATACAATGAAGTTCTTGAATGTACATACTGTCTGCACTACCAGATACATTTTCCTGTTATTTCAATATTCAAAGTCCACTCAAAATGTGTTTATTAGCAAATTGCATTCCTCGGGAAAGCCCGATAAAAATAGCGATGATCACGCGTCAATCAAGTGACTATTTTGTCGCAAGTCGACGAGGGGCCCAAAGGGAGGGGACGCGTAATGTATAGGTTCAATGATGAACCAGACACAAAGTCCGTGTATAAATTTATTGAATCACATTCACATTAATAATCAGACGTTAATTACACACGATATCCATACGAAGAAATTTAAGTCGGCATCTCTGCATCATTTATCTACATCAGTACCTGACTGAGACAGGATACAACCATGCATCGTCAGAAATCCACACGACACTGCACTCTTACATTGTACGTTAAACAGTGTCATGTGGGTTTCCGACGATGACAACCATAGGACAAACCTTAATTTCTGTAAAAAGTTTTCTTCACGAATCCTCGTTTAGAACCATTATACAAAAGGTGTGCATGCATTGAAAAGTTCAAAAATAAATTGAAATGATTCCGATCTTTTTTTTATACAACTCGATGTCTAGAAGATTTTTTTTCAGACTATCTATATATTCATCTAAAATCTATCCATCTTTCAGCGTCAACATACTTTAACACTTACAATTATGTATCACGGAAGTCCCTGCACTCATATGACGCACCACGCACTAAAGAGACATACGTGAGACATACATGTATATGATTTTTTTTTTTTTTGTAGATAGTTTCTCCCTTGAATACTTCCCATCCCTCATTATGCTTCCAAAATATAATCCTTGCGTTATGTTTTGACCATTACATGCATTCGGCAACTTTTCGCTTGGTAGTTACATGTAGGTCACGCTGATAGCCATTTTTTTATTTATCGATGTAGCTTGTAATGCGCATGCGTTATCATAAGTGACGCAAAAAATTCACATGCCCAAATCGTTGATCAACAAATAGTGATTCCCCTTTTATAATCATTAATTAATGTTTTTGGGAACATATTTCAGCGTAAATCACCCATTAATTTTCCACAAGATTATACATTTAATTTATATATACAATAAATTTAAATAAGCATAAAAAATATAGTTTTACCGTGATGCCTCTTTAAAGGCCCAATATACGTAACTTTCGGCAAAACTTGAAGCGAAAATAAAGCCTAATAGCTTATTATATTTATAGATTTAGTTAAGATTAACTGATATCAGCAATATTAAAGATGAATTCTTTCGTGGTTACCGGTACAACAGCCGTTGAAACACGCTATTTGTAAACACGCGTCCATTTCGAACTGTCTTCTACCTTCGGTTTGTTGTTGAAGTGGGTCCCCACCTGAATTATTTTCAATCTTTTGGATTATTTTGTTTATTGTTAATTACCGCTCAGGTTTACTTCGTTTTAGGCTTATTTTTGCATGGTTATCAACTGGATTTTTTTTCAGAATTGTTCAGAATCACGAAAATTTCCATGAAGGTACGTACATTGAGCCTTTAAAGGCATTCAAATTTGAAATCAATTAAAAAAACAGCATACCTTTTTTTTCAAAATGGAAAATATTTGTATTATTTTGAATACATTTTAATGATTTGATTCCTTAAAAAGGTATTACAAGCGGTGCCCTGTGATCTGAAAATCAGGTGTCCAATAAGAATCTCGATGACTTGTAATATTACCTTGCAACAGAAAGGTCAATTTTGACCTACATCTTGTGGCAATACGAAAAAGTTAACTGCTGTTTTGAGAAAATTATTTTCCATTCTTGATGATGTTTTTTTCATTTTATGAGTCATAGCACGGGTTTTGAAATGCTACGGATTGAAGTTAAATTGTCCGAAAATGTATATACTAGATTGATAGTGTGCAGTTTTTATGAGTAAATATGGATTTTTTTCGCCGGTACTCTGATTTAACTACATCAATGTACACGATGTACACTGACATTATATACACGAGTTAAAAGACAACAAAAGAGTTCCATCACGACACTTATGCTGTTACACCAAGATGAAGACGAAATAGCTCAGATGACAACACTTGTTGCTTTAATGAAAATTTCTATAACTAAATTTATCTTATATATGCACACATGCTTATGAAATGTGAAAATTTCCATGCGGAATCACAGGCACTTGTGGCCAGGAAAATAATCATCTATATATAGATAATATAGCGAAATATGAATAATTTAAAAAATATATATAAAAACTAAAAGTTTCCAATTTTCTTTTTATGTTATTAATCATCTAAAGCCATAATGAAAATAATTGCCAAAGTTCAGCTTGATACGTCAAGCGGTAACACATGGAGATATTATTATTTTTCATAAAGTTCCTATTGGACACTATTAAGAATTCTGAACAAAATGAGAAGACTGCGTTCAAGACAAACGTTAAAATGTTGATTTTGAGGCTTTTTTTATGAAATATACATTTTGAATCTTAACTCAGCGGTTAAACTATTTTTCTTAAAAACAGTCTTCAGAAGTCTTATAGGCTCTAACAAGAGCATTATTTGGTGATTGAAATACCTCTCTATATGCTGTTTTTGTGTGATGTTATTCACAACCGCCATTTGCATTCCAAGTTCAAAACAAAAGCAATATGTACGTTTTGAAAGAACCATATCCAGTCAAACAATGTCCCTATCGTGTGCTTGAGATTACAATGGCATTGATGTTTTTTTTCTGGTTTCATATATTGTGTAACTTAAAATTAACCCATGCTGCAACATACCACAAAGTCACTTTATTCAAGAATCTCATCATATACAGCTTATGTTTGAGTATATTTAGAAAGTTTATGTGATAACAAACTTTTGGTATAAAACATGACTATATTTGTGTCAATCTTCGTTGTTTTATTTTGTTTGTTTTAAGATTCAACATAAGTTGCCTATTTCGATGACCTTAAAGAATGACGTACCTGTATTCGACCTTGTTGATTGTCCTTCTGACATTGTTCCAGTTTTTGACCTTGAGAATATTATACCACTCCGTGCTATCAGATTTGTAGTTATATTGGATAGCAATGTCATGCGCAAACACTGTTCCGTTTTTCTTGTAGGCATATGGACAAAACGAGTCGTGTACGGTAACGCCCGTTTCCACGGCAATGGCTGATCCAAATATGACATCACGGCCATAGATGTTGTTCCGGACGAGAGTGAAGAGAATTTCGTCTGTAAGAGAGAGGAGATTGCCTTTTTGTAGGAAGACTTCGGCAAGGAAGTTGGCTGTCCTGATTGCGGGATCTGTATACCTGCTCCATATCGTATTGTTGAAGAACAGATCCAGGACCTCCTCGGTGCCGCCAGTACATTGGCTGTTCTCTACACGATAGACATATTCTAGGGCCTGTTTCACGTGATCTGTAAAAGAGGAAACACAACTGTTAGAATAACAATAACCTCCTGTTAAAAAGATAATTGCAAAATAAAATAATAACAAACCTTCAAGGTAACAGCGTGCAATGCTTCTTCCATATTCATCCTCCAAAAAACCCCGTTTGGCACAACAATCTTTTCAGTTTAAAATCAAAACGAAATCATGATTGGAGGCGTTCATTTTATAATGAGGCATATCAGTGTAAAGGGTTAATAAAAAAGATTTGATAGACAAAACATTTGAGGAGTGGTTGTTCAAGATTGATTAGAAGATCTTTCGAGGTTTTAAATTCAACATCTCGTTAATTCCACTTCGAGAGTATACAGTGTCACTACAAGACTGTTTTAATGGTACTAAGAATGGTAGTAAGAAGTTTTGGCGAAGGCTTGGTTGAGCAGAGTCAGCGGTAAAATGTTAGTTATAAGAAAGGAATTAATATGAGTTTTAAGCTTGTTTTCTGATCCCAACTTATAAAACATGTATTTATACTTAAATGAATAATGAATAAAAATTTTAATTAAGAATGCTTGTGTAGTGTCGATATACAATATAGATTAGATATATCTGCGGCTTTCTCGTTATCCAGTACCTTGAAGGATTGTAACACTGATGTGTGTCAATGTGTAAGGAGGGTTACCTTGATATCATGCAGGCCTAGTTCTTTATGTAATAGCGTTTGCAAACAAGGATCAAGTTATAAGATGCCTTATATTCAGGCACAAACATATACTTATCATGGAGATTGTTAAGAGTGTTCCAAGATCGGGGCAAGGAAATATTGGCTTGTGTTTAGCTTTTTTTCTAGAAAAAGGACTTGCTAGACTTTACCCACCCTGACAGTGGATCCAATACAACATGTTCATGTTGAGCCCATTGTATCATCTTCCACAGATCTAGAGTCCATGGATAATTTGAAAGTCGCATTCCATTTAAAGGCCCAATATACGTAACTTCAGTAAATTTTTTCGTGATTCTGAAAAATTCTGAAAAAATCCAGTTGATGACCATGCAAAAATAAGCCTAAAACGAAGTAAACCTGAGCGGTAACTAACAAGAAACACTTGACAAAAAAATCCGAAGAATTGAAAATAATTCAGGTGGGGCCCACTTCAACAATAAACCGAAGGTAGAAGACGGTTCGAAATGGACGCGTGTTTACAAATAGCGTGTTTCAAATGCTGCTGTACCGGTGACCGCGAAAAAATTCATCTTGAATATTGCTGATATCAGTTAATCTTAACTAAATCTATAAATATAATAAGTTATTAGGCTAGATTTTTGCTTCAAGTTTTGCCGAAAGTTACGTATATTGGGCCTTTAATAAATGAAGGAGGGGGTCATTCCATGTGTTAAAAGGAGCGAAAGATTAATAATACAGTACAATTTGAATGTTGAGTTACAATCATATCCTAATTACATTGTATGAAATAAATAATGAATGGCTTTAACTACCCTTAAAAGGCAAACACGGTCTCGAGGAAAATAGTGCATTCAGGAAGTTCACGATACTTCACTCCTGTACAGTAGTGTGTACTGTGATGTTATTTACCGAGTCTATACCCAACACGTATAGTTCATTAAATTCTTGCTGTGTTTAGAAAACAAAACAAACATTATAAAACAAAGAATTAAATGTCACAAAAGTCAATATTTTTGATGTACATAGTTTCATTGTTACTTTTTTATTGCAATTAAGTCGACATAAATAGCTAATTGTTTACTTACAAAGCCGGCAGAATACAGCTTATTTTGTACGTACGTGCTTCAACTAAGCCGACATACATGCATATATATATAGGTCATTTTATACTTACTTGATGTAACAAGGCCAACGATTACCAGGTAGCCAAACACAACTGAGCGAAACATATTCCTGTACAATAAAACCAATTTGATGTCAAAAATGTGAAAAACATAAGTATGTGTATTCCAGTCAGTATGACAGAGATGAATCGTCAAATGTGCTATACAGGCCTTATTAAAACATGTATTGAACATACGTCAGTGGGGGTGCGGATAAACCAGGTCTACGTTAGGAGGAAGTTCCCCCGTACATCTCAATGAACGCAAACCGGAACAATATGACGAATTTGATAAATAGGACACTTAAACACGAGATAAAGAAATATGTTACTACTTTGTATTATATATTATTATTCAAACCTACGAAAGCCGAGAAGAGTCAACTTCTAAACGGTAAAACAAATACAAATTGCGTTAAAACTTTGACAAAAGTGTAATAACGCCTTTCAAAAGTCGTAAAAATGCGTTTTTAAAAGTTGTTATTGCGCATAAATGATTGTAAAAATCCGCTTATACGCAAAAAACAATGTCGTTATAATGCCTTTTTGAAAGTTAATATAACGTAAAAAGACCTAAAAATGCCCTTTTAAAAGTTAGCAGTACGCAAAGATTCGTAATAACCCCTTTTCAAAAGTTAATATTACGCAAAACAGTCGTAATAATGCCTTTTTAAAAGGTTAATATTATAATGCTTTTTTAAAGTTTATATTACGCAAAAAAGTCATAATAATGCTTTTTTAAAGTTTATATTACGCAAAAAGGTCGTAATAATGCCTTTTTAAAGTTTATATTACGCAAAAAGGTCGTAATAATGCCTTTTTAAAGTTTATATTACGCAAAAAGGATATAAAATTCTTCTCGATGAGACAAGTGTGTTCGTTATCATTTTCAACAAAGCGAAAGTTCACAATCGGAAAATGGAAATCGTCATGTTTATCGTACAGCTTTGTAGTAAGCTGTTCACGTTAGTCATAGTTTAAGCAAAGATCGAGGTAAGCAGCCGGTGTAGGAGAGTTTGTTTTCCTTGTTTTCAAGTTGAGAAGGAAATATACGATCAGCATGGTCAGCAAACTTTATTTTTATGGACAACATATCGTCGATATACCTTAAAGTAAAATTAAAAGATTTGGCAAAGTTTTTGTTTCCTGTAATGATTGGCTCTTCGAAAATTTTAGCCGCGTATGAAATAAAAAAAAAAACAAGTCAGCTAAGAGTAGGGCACAGTTTTTGTTCTCGAGTCATTCCTCCAAATTCAACAAAGATATTGTAAATCATCTTATTATTTTTAATTTAGTTAGTCTATTTTTTTCCTCAAAATAGGTACCAAGATAGCTCATAACCACCTTTCTTGGAAAAGAAAGTTCTCATAATGAGAGATCGAAGAGTTGTTTCCGTTTGTTATGAGATATGGTAGTGTAGAGGGTGAAATAAAATAAAATATTTTTATAGATGAAACATTTTTGAGAATGGGGTGCTCATAATTTTTTTTTCAAAATTTTTCAAAATCCCGTCAATTCTACTTTTGTATTAAACAGTGTTACAATAAGGCTGTAGTCCTGATTAAATGGTATAAGGATTGTAGTAAAAACTGTTATAAAGGTTAAGTTGAGCAATTAGCAGAACCTGCGATGAAATGTTGCTTGTAAGGATCCTAGTGCAGTTTTGGTATCCAATATAGATGGGGTACGTCAGCGTCTTGCTCGTTGAGCGGTATTTTGAAATATTATAATATTGATGGATGGTTAGATCGTATTTCATCTTTAGAAAAAATGTCTATGTGCAATCCAGTGTACACATAACTTTGTTACCAAGAAGCCTAGTTCTTTTTTTCAAACAGTAAATATAATAGCGTTTGCAAGCAAAGATCAAGTTATATACATGCCTAGACTACAGACACAACCACATACGCTTGTGGTTATCATATTTATCGTTGAGTGTTGTTCGAACATCGGAGTCAACAAATACCGACTTGTGTATCGAAAATCGCTTCTTATTTTGATAGAGAAACGCATAAACTTCATATTCTGAAAGCTTGTTCATGGTAAGCCCATTTTCTGGCATAATTGTCCATAGTGTCTACAGTATCGTGGAATCTAAATTCCTTGTAATGAATGGAGTCTCTCGGCACTTAGAGCAGTTCATGATAAGCTTCCGTAGTTTTCTGTTGGGGACAATCATTTATGCGCAATAATAATTCATCTTGAATATTGCTGATATCAGTTAATCTTAACTAAATCTATGCACATAATAAGTTATTTGGCTTGATTTTCGCTTCAAGTTTTGCCGAAAGTTACGTATATTGGGCCTTTAAAGGCCCAATATACGTAACTTTCGGCAAAACTTGAAGGCCCAATATACGTAACTTTCGGCAAAACTTGAAGCGCAATATACGTAACTTTCGGCAAAACTTGAAGCGAAAATCAAGCCTAATAACCTTTTATATTTATAGATTTAGTTAAACTTAACTGATTTCAGCAATATTCAAGATGAATTCTTACGCGGTTACCAGTACAGCAGCAGTTGAAACTCGGTATTTGTAAACACACGTCAATTTTGATGTGTCTTCTTATTTCGGCTTGTTGTTAAAGTGGGCCCCACCTGGATTTTTTTTCAATTCTTTGGATTTTTCTGTCAAGAGTTTCTTGTTAGTTACCGCTCAAGTTAACGTCATTTTAGGCTTACGTATATTGGGCCTCTGTGTTAAACAGGAACATCCAACTTACAATGCCACCGCGTGATATCTTAACATAAACCTACGCACACATACAAGGAAGTTTACCGTTGGTATTTCTAGTATAGTAATAAATACAACTTCCTTACTGAGAAGATACTTAATGTGAAGTACCTCTTAGCATCCTGTCTGTTTATTAGAGCGAACCGGATGGAGAGGACAATGACAATAAGTGGTATATATATATAGTGACCTGGTTTGGTTTAATGTTGTTTTCCGTCCTGTCGACTGTTAAGTTCGTTTATGCACGGCCTGTCAGTACATGCGATATGACGTATATGGACGGCCTGTCGGTACATGCGATATGACGTATATGGACGGCCTGTCGGTACATGCGATATCACGTATATGGACGGCCTGTCGGTACATGCGATATGACGTATATGGACGGCCTGTCGGTACATGCGATATCACGTATATGGACGGCCTGTCGGTACATGCGATATCACGTATATGGACGACCTGTCGGTGCATGCGATATGACGTATATGGACGACCTGTCGGTACATGCGATATGACGTATATGGACGACCTGTCGGTGCATGCGATATGACGTATATGGACGGCCTGTCGGTACATGCGATATGACGTACATGGACGGCCTGTCGGTACATGCGATATGACGTACATGGACGGCCTGTCGGTACATGCGATATGACGTACATGGACGACCTGTCGGTACATGCGATATGACGTACATGGACGGCCTGTCGGTACATGCGATATGACGTATATGGACGACCTGTCGGTGCATGCGATATGACGTATATGGACGGCCTGTCGGTACATGCGATATGACGTATATGGTCGGCCTGTCGGTACATGCGATATGACGTACATGGACGGCCTGTCGGTACATGCGATATGACGTACATGGACGGCCTGTCGGTACATGCGATATGACGTATATGGACGACCTGTCGGTGCATGCGATATGACGTATATGGACGACCTGTCGGTGCATGCGATATGACGTATATGGACGGCCTGTCGGTACATGCGATATGACGTACATGGACGGCCTGTCGGTACATGCGATATGACGTATATGGACGGCCTGTCGGTACATGCGATATGACGTATATGGACGGCCTGTCGGTACATGCGATATGACGTACATGGACGGCCTGTCGGTACATGCGATATGACGTATATGGACGGCCTGTCGGTACAAGCGATATGACGTACATGGACGGCCTGTCGATACATGCGATATGACGTACATGGACGGCCTGTCGGTACATGCGATATGACGTATATGGACAGCCTGTCGGTGTATGCGATATGACGTATATGGACGGCCTGTGGGTGCGTGCGATATGACGTATATGGACGGCCTGTCGATACATGCGATATGACGTACATGGACGGCCTGTCGGTACATGCGATATGACGTATATGGACAGCCTATCAGTACATGCGATATGACGTATATGGACAGCCTGTCGGTGTATGCGATATGACGTACATGGACGGCCTGTCGGTGCATGCGATATGACGTATATGGACTGCCTGTCGATACATGCGATATGACGTATATGGACTGCCTGTCGGTACATGCGATATGACGTATATGGACAGCCTATCAGTACATGCGATATGACGTATATGGACGGCCTGTCGGTGCATGCGATATGACGTATATGGACGGCCTGTCGATACATGCGATATGACGTTTATGGACGGTCTGTCGGTACATGCGATATGACGTATATGGACGGCCTGTCGGTACATGCGATATGACGTATATGGACAGCCTATCAGTACATGCGATATGACGTATATGGACAGCCTGTCGGTGCATGCGATATGACGTACATGGACGGTCTGTCGGTACATGCGATATGACGTATATGGACGGCCTGTTAGTACAAGCGATATGACGTATATGGACAGCCTGTCGGTACATGCGATATGACGTACATGGACGGCCTGTCGGTACATGCGATATCACGTATATGGTGTACATGGACGGCCTGTCAGTGCATGCGATATGACGTACATGGACGGCCTGTCGGTACATGCGATATGACGTATATGGACAGCCTGTCGGTACATGCGATATGACTTACATGGACGGCCTGTCGGTACATGCGATATGACGTATATGGACGGCCTGTCGGTACATGCGATATGACGTACATGGACGGCCTGTCGGTACATGCGATATGACGTATATGGACGGCCTGTCGGTACATGCGATATGACGTATATGGACAGCCTATCAGTACATGCGATATGACGTATATGGACGGTCTGTCGGTACATGCGATATGACGTATATGGACGGCCTGTCAGTACATGCGATATGACGTACATGGACGGCCTGTCGGTACATGCGATATGACGTACAAGGACGGCCTGTCGGTACATGCGATATGACGTATATGGACAGCCTATCAGTACATGCGATATGACGTATATGGACGGCCTGTCGATCAGTACATGCGATATGAGGTATATGGACGGCCTGTCAGTACAAGCGATATGACGTATATGAACGGCCTGTCGGTCCAAGCGATATGACATATATGGACGGTCTGTCGGTGCATGCGATATGACGTATATGAACGGCCTATCAGTACAAGCGATATAACGTATATGGACGACCTGTCAGTACATGCGATATGACGTGCATGGACGGCCTGTCAGTACATGCGATATGACGTACATGGACGGCCTGTCAGTACATGCGATATGACGTTCATGGACGGCCTGTCGGTACATGCGATATGACGTATATGGACGGCCTGTTAGTACAAGCGATATGACGTATATGGACGACCTGTCGGTACATGCGATATGACGTATATGGACGGCCTGTCGGTACATGCGATATGACGTATATGGACGGTCTGTCGGTACAGGCAATATGAAAATAAATTAGAGAATACCAAAGCGTTTACAAAATCATAATCTGAACTCAAAATCGATTTAACCAAGGGCAAAATATGAACAAAGGAAAGATTAACATGGAGACCCTTGTAAAACTACAAGAGAATAAGACCAGGTCTTCCGGAAGAGTAAGCGTATTCTGCTTCATCGACGACACCCGCCATGTAAATCTCTGCCACATCCAAGTAAACATCAAGTTCTGAAAATGAGAACCGAGTATCATTGTCAATCACAAGTAAACACACTAATGAGCATACTCAAAAACGTCCATCTTCGTATCACTTAAAGATACAGAATATTTCTCAATGAGACAAAGATGATGACCATAAAACTTGCCCATAGTTCTTATCATCCTGCATCTCCCGAATCCTTGTGTTCAAAATTTGTTTGTCAGCAGTCGACATCGATCACGAAAATCATGATATTTAGAGCAAGCCCTAGAATATCGAATCAACTGCGACATGTAAACACTATAGGTTGGAAAAGCGGGAGTGTTAATACCAAGAAATGGAAAGTTCACGATCAGAAATTAAAATCATCACGTTTATCGTATAGCTTAGTAGTAAGCTGTCCATGTTGATCGTAGTAGATGTACATGTACATCAAAGGATCGAACTTGCATTGCCTCATCATCAAGGTGGCGCACACGGAACCTTCCGTTTTGCGACTGACATATTCCAGGGGTGTAGTGAAGGTGCATGCAACGCATGCATGCGCACCTCTTTTCGGACGGTTGGACGCGCGTGGACCCAGTTGAAAGGATATTTCAGTTAATATCGTATTTGAGCCGTTGCGGTATCATACTTATCATACTTGGGAGGGGGGGGGGGGGGGGGGGGGGGGGGCTGAGGGGATGACGATCAATCAATCTGCCATTTATATAATTAATAATTTAAATAATAATTCAGTTTTATGTAGTGATGACTAAATGTCTAAATGACTAAATGTCAGTTCAGTGAAAAGCGAGAAGTAATTACTTGACTATCATACATGGAAATTGCTACAGATTATGTGCTTTATTTTTTTTTTAATTAAATGGGTTTTTTTCAGTGATTCCTGGCGATATAATACAACCATATAGTACTTCTATTCTTTGTGTTTGAATAACTGAACAGATTTCAGATTTAGGAATCCTGAGTTTGTCTGTTTAACTGTTAAGAAAAATTGAACGAGAATATCAAAGCGTCAACAAAACCATAATCCCAACTAAAACTCTATTAAAATTAGGGACAAAATGTGAACCAAGGAAAGATTTACACGACAACAATTGAATACATTTATTGTAAACGAAAATGTGTTCCGGAAGGGTTAGCGTCTTCTGCTTCATCGACGACGCCCGTGTAAAAATACTGTTCTTTTTATTCCTTATTATCCATATAATGGGAGTTGAATCATTTTCCTATGGTTTGATTTCCGCCAGACCTGATCTTATTTCATAGACCTTGTTTTTGTGTTGGGATAACTTTGGGTGCTTTTATGCTTTTAAGGCATACACTCTAATTCCACCCACATATCATCTGTCTAATTCCACCCATATATTTTTCTGTCTTTTATTGATTTTATATTAGTTTACACAAAAAATTATTCACAACGAAATAGATTTGCATCAAAATTTTGATATTAGACAAATCATTGTATTTCAAGTGGTCCTTTTCCTTTCAAATTCAACTAAACAAGGGGAAATGTTAGTTGGTGTTGTTTATTAAATATTAAAGCTAATTTTTGATCACTTAAAACCTGAAATCGTCAAGGGGGCTTTGTCCCCACCCAACACCTCCTCTTTCCATACAGACGGCCGGGGTTCGATCCCCGTAATTGTCATATGCATGGAACATTCAGAGAAAGTGTTTTTCTCCTGCCCACACAACTCCAACAACCCAGGTGGAGTATGAAATGATCTGGGGTGGGTGTTGCAGTATCTGTGATGTAGCATTCAAGTGAGGGGGCACTATAAAAGATGCCATTGGAAACAAAGTTCCACTACAAACAGAACACAATTCATCTCCAGCACACACACATACATACACACACATAGGGAGATATTAGCCAGGTGGTATAGGACAACTAGTTAGCGCCTGATAAGGCAGCTCCTGCAAACTCCTCATGTGTTAATTGTATTGATTGTATAAGAGTTGTATACCTATGTACTGTAACACGCTTTAGAGTGTTAGCTAGATAGGGTGCTATATTAAATGTTGTATATTATTATTATAAATATTATTATATATGATGTTGTCGAATGATTTTAGAACAACAATTACTATAATAATAGAATTACCACTAAAATATATATGTTAACAGTACATTTTGGCATCTCAATTCAGAGATTTATCATGGACATGCCAAGGAAACTCAAATTCACAACACCAACCTTAATATATAGAATAAAGAGATGGGATGTGATTGAGAAACATACAAAACAAGCAATATTTATCATAGCTTCCCAGCAAATTTATTAACACTTAACACATAGAAAAATAATTCTGTAAGACACTGAATGATGGGAACATTCACAGAATATATTATAAAATATCATTTGTATATGTTTTGTCAAAACATGAAACAATATCTCACAGAAAATGTGATAAAAAACATCAACAATAACATATACTGTACATGTAAATGTTTTTTTAAAAGAACACATACTGGTATATTATAAGTTAATATCAATGGTGTATGTGTTTGATTGTTATCTTATCTTTGGTTTGATACTTAATATTGTGATAATCAATTAGATTATTAAGATCCTTAAACAAATCACTGTCTTTTATGAAATAATATATGTTATAAGGATCTTGATTTAAAACCCCTGTATAAGCCATCACCAACACTGTGCTGTGAGACCGAATTCTTGTTCTGTGTCCTAAAGTCGTCTTCTGTAACCTATGGAAACCGATGGGGGGTTTCTGACACATTGTGAATAAGCATACCATCTGATACCAAGAACCAAACACTCTTGCTAAATACCAGAAGGATACATGTATGAAGATATGTTGTTTGTTTTTTTATGTCTGCGTTTTCAGCTATTTTGTACAAAATTAATGTATACACTGTCATGCATGTATATATATTTATAATATCTACATTTATACACACAGTAGTATGTGTTGATAAAGGAGTGGACTGCTCCGGAAACTAATACACCAGTTTGTCTACACAGTTAGAATTACTTCCTTGCCCTTTATAAAATTTTAAGTAAATTGTATCCTTCAAATTGGAACACTATCGTTAATATTATTAATTTATACCGGTATACACATACATATAATATCTTAAAAAATAATAAAATTAATCTAAAACTTAACAATAACAATGGTTAATTCCTTTTGTTAACACAATTAAAACTTGAATACTGGCCATAAAATGTGAACATCAGATTCACACATCACTTCATTTTAACAACCTGTAGAGCTTAGGGTTACACTACAACCTCCTAATCAATATTTGTCTTGGTCACTCCTGTATAATTGACTGCCATACTGTATGTATGTACATCACTACACATTATATATAGTGTATACATTGGAATTTTCGCTGATGACCATACCTACATCGATACATGTTATGCTGTAAATACATGGAGAAACTTTGTGATGTACGCATGATTTTCACCTTTTTTACACAATGAGGTCAAAGTTATCACACCAGAAGAGAAAAGAGTACAAGATACTTTAGTATAGTACACGTTAAAGAAGAAATTGAAACTGCCTGATTACCGCTTCTGTATACCTTCAGTCAGGGTGAAAATTTGACTGGATGAAAGTTTCCGGGTATACAGTCAATATCTGTGTTTATACATGTACACCAGAAAACAAACGTGTGTACCTTATATATATATACATTGATTAACTCTGTGATTCACACTTCATCCTACTGATATGTGTTTTTTGGTTGTTTTTCTGACCTTGACTGCATTTCATAACATGAGACCTCTACTTTTTATTCACCTTTGGTCCTTTTCACTTTTTTGTCAACAGTTAGCTCCCCTTCCTCTGAATGTGTCCTATATTGTCCATCTTGCTGTTTATCCACAGATGAACCACTCTCATCTCTGTGTTCCCCTGATACTGAGGTTGTATCTAGATTTTTGTCCTTACATACACCTTCCTCTAAATGTGTCCTGGCGGTTGTTGATACACTTTTATCTGACAATACTCTGTCTTTAGATTTCATCTTTTTCTTTTTCTGATTTAGACTTTTTGCTATTTTTGGATTTATCCCGTAGAGGTCAGTCAGGAGGTGCACGTCCTCCCCTCGGCCCTCTAGGTGCCACGCCCACATCTGCAGTGCCTTCCACACTCCCTCCTGAACAACAGGCATTTCTTCCTGAGTGAAGTTTGACAGTACATACTCCACCACCTCGTCTCGGCTGCTTGGTCGGTCTATCCCAATACGGAATTTGAACATTTTCTGTAAAACAGAACACAGCAAACTTTATCAAAAAGACATAAATACAAAATGTAAACATAATATGTATATTTGTTGGAGAAGGTAATATGTATATTTGTTGGAGAGGACATTATCCAAGTGGATATTATAAAGCGCGTCTTTCACTAAGGTGGCTGGGATTAGATTCCCTGAACTGACGTGAAATGGAATGGGCATGACGGCAAATTTAACCATAGGTTAAACAGAGCAATGAAGTAGAATAGAATGAACAAGTGTTTGATCACCAAGCGATACGAGTCCCCTACCGACAACAAAAAAAAATAAAGATATAAAGTCCAAGGCCCATAACTCTACTTGAAGTATATGGTCTTTGGTCCTGCATTTGACTCTTGCAGCCCTTGATGGCCATGTTTGGATTATTCAAATCAACATTGCAAATGATTGTCTGAGGGCCTTAACTCTGTAAACTATTATTCAACCGTAACCAAATACAAAAATTGACCAAGATATCCCCATGATGTATTTGTATCTGTATACCAATTTTCAGTTCAATATGTGCACACGTTGCAGAGATAATGAACGCGCTAACATCCGGGCCAACAAGAGTGATTAATATAAGTTGTAAAGCTTGTTTCATCATTGTTGTAAAATAAATAAAGTTTATATATTTATATATAATGAACAGAAATACAAAAAGGTGGGACAGCAGGTGAACTATTAGTCCCCCCCAGGTTTACTGTTAGGGGGGACAGCAGGTAAACTATTAGTCCCCTCCAGGTTTACTGTTAGGGGGCTAATAAATCTGTAAGAAAATATCTCTATACTTACATCAGCAGCGGATCCTAGCGAATTCTGAACTGATTTTAAACCATTGTGTCCACTGAAACAGAAGAGGAAAAGGGACTAGTAGTAGCTTTTCCTATTACTTGTTGTGCTTTTCCCTCATTGAGGAAGACAAAATCTACAATAAGCTTAATCGGGACAAAAGATTTGCAACATTCAGTACATGAATGCAGACTCTAAATCTATTGACATACGTAGTACAGACTTTAAAACTGTAAACATACATGTTTCAGCAGTAATCATATTTTAGATTTTTCAAACTGAATGCATTTTGTTAAATTACGACTGCACTACTAACAGTTTCTATGTACACTGTACTGCCTTCTACAGTAAGTATTATGAGTGTAGTTGTTCATCATTGTACTAATGGGTTTTAATTTGGTAAGGCACTAAAGTCTGAGTGTGTCAAAATAAGCATGTTTACAGCAAACTTCCACACATTAAACTTTGATAACCAATTATGTGCTGCGTGTTTGAGCCAATCATAAACACTATGTGTCCCTTAAAAACCATTTCCCATCCCGTTTTTAAGGGCGGCGGCGGTGGCCGAGTGGTTAAGGTGTTCTGACGTTCTACCACTAGACCTCTACCTCTGGGATGCGAGCTTGAATACCAAGTTGGGCAGTTGCCAGGTACGGTCAGTGGTTTTTCACCGGGTACTCTGGCTTTCCTCCACCTCCAAAACCTGGCACATTCTTAAATGACCCTGGCTGTTAAAAGGATGTACAAAAAAAATAAACTAAACCAAACCCATCCCGTTCACATTCAATTAAGCCTTTCTCCATCACAGTTTACTGACCTACCTACTTAAAAAGTGTTTATTCTGGTAATACATCTTCCAAAGTTTGGAAAGTTCTGCACTCACTTTGACATTGCCATATTGTTATGTATTGCCATGGAAGTAGCACTATGATCAGAACCATGGCGTTAGATTGCTATCCAAGTCTGTGGACCTACCTAGCACTGCCGCCTTCCTTGATGCTGACCTTGCCTAAAGCTTTGTCAAGGTCATCATGCATGAGGTACACTTTATCTGCGTCTATATTGTATCGACGAACTGCAAAATAAGCAAAATCATTCATCAAATATTACTTCATATGTACAACATTTATACATACAGATATTTGATTTATTTTGGAACTGTTTTAAAAAGGTTTCATTCATGTACCATATTAGAACGTGTATAGCATTATCTAATCCACTAACTTTGAAATAAATAGATTCTAATAACTTGATGGAATAATCATGCGAGATGCTATATACATGTACAAAGTCTATAAGTTGTGATTTATATATATACTTAACCAATATCTATTCTCAGTTTAAGATGGATTTTTTTAATGCTAAATGTAAATTGTTTTATCAGATGTGATAAAGAGGAGAAAAAAAATCCCTGATTCTTCTAACTAAAGATGAGTTCGAAATGATTTAACAATGTATTAGGAAGATTTTACTATGCAGACATTTTGATCTTGCTTACCTGTTTTAACTACAGATTTGCCGTTCACATTCATGAACTGTTTCGGCTTTAACAGTATAACCTGAGCTCCTTCATTCAAATCAAACGTTGCAGTGAACCCCACACAATCCTTGTCTCTGGTCCATTTCAGGTCCAGGTCTGTTGCCAGTCGATCCAACACCTGTATACCCACGCTGTGTCGTGATTTCGGCATTCCATGGTTACACATACCCACTATCTGTAAAAAAAAAAGGGAGTTTGTTTTATTTTTTAATTCTTCTGATGAATGACAGGCACTACATGCATTGTTTTCTCAAACAAGAAAAAATAGACAGAAATTAACACGTTTTTTTATGAAATGTTATTCAATGCAGCCTTAACATATGTTAGCAATATGAAAACTTCTTCATGAGTTAATTAATTTCTTACAGTGTTAAAAACTCAACACTGGAAGTAACTCCCACATGATCACTAAGATCACCTGTGATACAAGCTGGCTGCAGCATGTCAGCAAAACGGTCTGGTCAAGAAACATAAGAAAAGCTGAAGTTATATGTAATTGGGCGAGGAAAAGTGATTAATATAGTGCTGTCGCTGGGGCTCGAACACACGACCCTTGGCTCTCCAGCCTGATGCTCTACAGACTGAGCTAAAGCCAAAAGGGAAATTCTCTACAAATGCACATCTTATACATACAAAAAATGTATTTCCTTGCTAAATGAACCTGTTCGCCAGTTCAGTGATAATCAATTTTCGAGGTTGATTTTCCGTCATTATGATAAATAAAATCAAAGACTTGAACTAAAAACATTATAAGAACTATTTTGCAATGTACTTTTTCCATCTTTTAGATCTACCAAAAAATTATATCTGACATATATATCTGATTATCCAATCTTGTTACACCTGATCACATGTATAGATCTATATATCATTGAATTACATATGTAGGTGATAAACGCAGTGATGAATATCTATATTTATATACATGTATAGCTATATAAAGGTACTGTAGTTAACACTAACTTTTATCATACAGGTCTATATTCAATGTCCCTGTACTGTAGTTAACACTAACTTTTATCATACAGGTCTATATTCAATGTCCCTGTACTGTAGTTAACACTAACTTTTATCATACAGGTCTAATTATTCAATGTCCCTGTGATCTGATCTGGTAAATTTGGAGCAGACCTTGATCCTTGTATAAATTTCATTAGATGATTAATGTGATTAAAATTGTTCTGTTCCACTCTGACAGATTATCAGTCAGTTGAAGTAATGGTCTTATAAATATATCTACCATTTAATACAAACGAAACTGATTACAATTAATTGTTTCCTTCTTCTTCTTCCAGTAATGTGCCCACCGGTGCTTGTGGACATGAACATGATTTTTTTTATATAAAGTTCACAAAAATAATATATGCAGAGCACACCTGGGCTAGACACAGACCTATTGTCACTATATGAATGATTGTCAGATGATTACATGTATTTTACCTCTCTCGAATATAACCCCTCTCACTACTATATATATCTGTGACAGATACACCATATAGTAGTGGGAAGGGTTGTATTTGAGAGAAGTAAAATAATTATCTGACAATCACTTATTTCATAGTGTCACATACAAAATGTACATGCACATGTAGCTCTATAGGTCTGTGGCTACATTAATATTGTAGTTATTAGTTAGCCCATTACTCCAACAATGTTAGAGGTTTAACACGACGAGATATTTTTTGACAGTCGGCAAAATCATATCCGATAATAAAAAGGCCAACCAGCGGCCTCTTATGTTATAGGAGTAGTTATTAGCCCCTGTGATGCAGATCTAGTACATGTATATAGATCTAGAGTAACCTTATAGATACAGTAACAGCTAAAAGCAGTTTTTTTCTTAACTATAATCATGGACTAAGACACTCTAATCTGATTCAATACTTTAATCAAATCGAATAAAGCTATGCCCACAAAATTACAAATCTTATAATATTCTTACCAGGTATTTATTAAATTTGTTTTCCGCCAAGTTTTTCGCCATCGTCGTTGTTTTGAACGTTTTCTCTCTCGCGATCGACGTTTCAAATCCAATATCATTTTCTAGAGCGAGGAAAAGTCTCCGTCCAACGCTAGACTTTGTGACAGCTCTCGCCAAAGTAAAAATGAATCGAACTGTGGATCTCATGATATTTATATATGACCATGAGTATATTCATTGCACAACGGAAGGGTATCCCCGCAATGATGGTGCAATCCCCTACGTCATCGCTTAATATTGATTGGATAATAATCTACTTCCGTTACTAAAAATACACATTCCAGAGTTCACAATGGCTTCCGCTACAGGACTTCTTGCCGGTCGCCTGGCTCTTGTTACAGGTAACTAACTTGAACGTTCCTGTGATACCACGGCGACTACTTTTGTATAAATAGTTTGCTAAAGTACTTTTTTGCGTGTGTATGGCTATTGGTTGTGCACGCTGTCTTTAAACGGTTGATATAGTTTCAAGGAGATCTGTGCGGATCCAAAGGTTACTGGAGGCGGAGCACGGAATTGAACTTCATTTAAATGACACTTTTTTACTACTTAACTTGTGCATGATAGTTCTTGAAGAAAAAATGAAATGTTGGATGTTCTTTTTTTTGTACGGAAGAAAAACAAACAAAACTTAATATAATCGTTTAGCAACACACACACGACATGGGTATACACACTGTGCAAATATCTAGGCCTACAGTTGAGTGTAAGCTAACCTTTACACCCTAGTGCACTAGGAGTGCACTACGTTTAAACTAGTAGTGCACTACATTTAAACTACAGGTAAACTAGTAGTGCACTACGTCCAGCCAGGTGTGACCACAAAAACCCCTACAGGTAATGGGAGGGTCCATACCTACCTGTGTCCTTACCTGTACATATGTAATATGATCTACCTGTACTTTTATGTTATACTATTGAAGTCATTAGTTTGTCAGTACTTGAACATCATATAAGTACAAGAATGAACAATTCTGAGTTTATACCAGAAGATATTTATCATAATAACTTAAATAAATTAAATCACTGCATGTCAAAGTTTTAAATAAAATAATAATTTAAATATACTAACTTATAATTCTTTGTAAAGAAGTAACAATTATTCTTTTCTATTTAAATATTTGCATTCAACAATTAAATTGAAAGGTATGTGTTCAAATAAAAAAAGGTACAACACATGTTTTATGTTGAAATTATTAAGTTAATCCTACTAAAAATATATACAGAAAATAAGTAAACAACAGATTGTAATATAATAAAATAGATATTAGAAGAACATATTTTGTTCTTAGTATAGTTGTTTCAATAACAAATTACTTAAATATTTGACATTAAGAAGCTAGCTGTGCAATATCAGAGACGTACAAGGTTTTATAAGTCTCTGGCAGTACTACCTACATGTACCAGTATTGGTATTCTGTTTCACTATACACTCAGGTACAATGCATACAAATGAAAGGTTATATAAACATCAAGTACTAATATAAGAAACGATTACTTTCACCAGAACATTTAAAGCTATTTTCTTCTTCATATCAAAATACCAACATACATCTACATGTAATCCAATTGACTGTAATCAATGTTATCATCATTAATCAACTAACAGGGTCGGGCCTTCAGGCCTTTAATCAGACTTGGTCAGTGATGGCTGCGGGGGAGAGGGAGGTTAGAAATTCACACCTGGCTAACTACAGACAGCCTAGGGGTGTCCCCTATCTTGAACTCTGTACCTAACCTTAACCCAGGTCAGGTACATGTACCTTATTATGCCTGGAGGGTAAATCATTCTACCTGAAGATCCCTTTTAGTTAGATTTTATATAAGTCATTAGGTTGATTTAAAGTACCATAAATGTGACTGGCACAGGCTTAACTTTGTTCTAAGTTAGGTTAATATAACTGCACATTATTTATTTGTTGTATACTTAGTCTTACAATATAGAATTAATTAACAGGCAATACGTACATACTGTGATGGGGATCAGATTTGTGTAAGTTTAGTTAGCTTGCTTTACCAGTGAAATTGGGGAGAGAACCACGGCTTTGGTAAATACAGCTGATTTGGCGCTAATGAGTACGTGCAAGCAGCGCCACCTATGGACATCGTCCATTGGGTGTTGTTAGGCTTGCACGTGCATAAGGGGTGTTGGGAATATATTAAGCCGTGCGTGTTCGCAATTCGGTTACTCTGTTTGGGACCAGCAAACAAAAAGGTAGGGTAGATATAGGAGTTACCGGTTGATCCGGAACTATTTAGTTAGGATTGTTATATTTAGGGATGGGGGGTAGTATTCAAGTAAATATATAGTCCGTATTGTCATGTTAGTATTTTAGAAGTAAACAAATCTGATCGCCAAACAAACCTAGTGTTTGTAAATAGTCGATCTATAATATATGTCAAAATAAATATCCCGTTAGTGTTAGCGAACTTTATATAACTCTTCTAGTCTTTTATTATAACACTTACTCGCCAAACTATGTAGAGAATTATCCACTATACAGTACGATTCGATACAAGGACGCTGGGACGGGCTATTACCACGACTCCCGTTACATAATTTGGTGCCGTGACCAGGATATATTGTATATTTATTAAGTAACAGAAAATTAATTCGCGGGACGTGTCGGCTCGTTAGATAGGGATAAAGATTGTTTGATGGCATTTTCAGTAGGGGTAAGGAGAAGTATTGAACTTCTTCAATTATACAGATTTTTATTCAAAAATATTTTATTCAGGCCATCAATATAAAGAGAAATGTTGTCCATTAGTAAAGATAAAGATAAAAGTGATTTTTCCTGTAAATGATTATCTATGTGTCTAGGTTTGGACCCAGCTTGGAATCAGTGTGTTTTGTTTTGGGACACACTTGATTTTAAGTTGGGGGGGAATGTGATGGGGATCAGATTTGTGTAAGTTTAGTTAGCTTGCTTTACAATGTACATAATATACATTGTAAGTGTACTTACAATATCCAGCACTAATTGAAATCATATAAATTATTATTTCATATGATCAATAAAGAAGAGTTAGTTAGTTACGAGTTTAACGCCTTAATGCAGACACCGATTTACATCGACGGTGTTTCGCCCGGCGTTAATATATATATATATATAATAAAGAAGAGCAGAAGCAGTTATTTTATATAATGTCAAAACGGCGGACTACGGACTTATAGAATCTAATTAATAAGTCCGTGGTCAAAACAAACATCTTACACAAGTACTGATATAATCCAAAATATTCACACAGTCTATGATTAATAGCTCCTAGCTAGCTAGGCAGAGTTTCATCTCGCCCAAACACCAAATAATATATACAGTTGAGTGTAAGCTAACCCTTACACCTAGTGCACTAGTAGTGCACTACGTTTAAACTAGTAGTGCACTTACATTTAAACTACAGGTAAACTAGTAGTGCACTATACACCCTGATCATGAACCCCATATAGGCCAAATACCCAGCTACCTACAGGTAATTATATAAATGGGCAGTCCCATCTACCTGTGATTCTTACCTGTACCTCACCTGTGTAGTACTTAGAAGCTGGCCTTATCATAAGTTAATATTTATAGCTTTAATATATTAATATAAACTGTATATTAATGTTATGTAGTTATTTTTCTGAAACAACCTTCTTTCTTTCTTTTTAAAACTAAAAACTTTTGTCATCATGATATTTACTCTAAGAGTAACTGGTCCTAAACATTTCTTGCATACAGCTGCAGGACATAAATAAAAAAAAAATAAGAATTTAACTTGCAATTTTGATGTCTTATATTTTGTAATTTGATAAACATCATTTACACCATTAACGTTTTTTATGTTTATTTACCAATTTACATTCAAGTATATTGAAAAAATTGGAGCAATATCCATTGATAATTATCAATTATCTGTAGTATCTGGTTTGAGCAGACATTCAATGCAATTATCTGTCAAAATGTCTAAATCTTGGGCTAATTTAAAGGCCCAATAAACGTAACTTTCGGCAAAACTTGAAGCAAAAATCTAGCCTAATAACTTATTATATTTATAGATTTAGTTCAGATTTACTGATATCAGCAATATTCAAGATGAATTCTTTCGCGGTCACCGGTACAGCAGCATTTGAAACACACTATTTGTAAACACGCATCCATTTCGAACCGTCTTCTACCTTCGGTTTGTTATTGAAGTGGGCCCCACCTGAAATATTTTCAATTCTTTGGATTTTTTGTCAAAAGTTTCTTGTTAGTTCCCGCTCAGGTTTACTTCGTTTTAGGCTTATTTTTGCATGGATATCAACTGGATTTTTTTCAGAATTTTTCAGAATCACGAAAAATTTATCTGGTTTGGCTGTACAATTCTACATGTGAGCTAGGTCTTTCTTTCTTTAAAAATTAAAATATTTTCACATTACATAAACATAAAATGATACATGTATGGAAAAAGATATATACTTATATAGCTGATCGATATGAGCATTGTCAGAAACCCGCACGACAGTACTTTTATGTTTGATGCACCTGTAAGAGCAGTATACCTATAACATGGGTTCCCGATGATGATGATTTATTAGAAATTTGTGGGGTAACAAATTAAAGGCTGCTAGACAAAAACTGTATGATTGGGAAAGAAACCAGAGTCTAGTGACATAAATGAAAGAAGCCAATTGATTAACATAGGTATTCTATCTGTTTTGAATCGTAGGCACCCTTGAAAGAATATAAGACTTTCATATGCGTGTATGTAGGATAGGGATATTCCACCCGAGGGGTCACAAAATGTGGTGAAACCCGAGGCTTGTCGAGGGTTTTACCACATTTTGTGATCCCAAGGGTGGAATATCCCTATCCTACATACACACATAATGAAAGAGTCTTTTTCTCTCATATCAACTACCCGAATAAGCTCAAAAACCATGAAAATACGTTTAAACAGGCCTCCATTTTGAAATTTCAACTTTTTCCATGAGCGTTTTTGACGAAAACGAATTAGACAGCGAGTTTAAGCATACCCTATATTTGCAAACAAGTTTGCGCAGAAAAATTAATCTCCTCTTCCTGGTGTTTATGGTTAAAATTTTGTGAAAGTTTTTAATTTTATCACGCCGTTGTTTTCTCTTTCTGGCATCAGAGTTTACCGTATTCGTGACGTCACGTCATTGTTGAGCCATTGTGACGTCACGTCGCATGAAATGCTATGTAAGATAGATTTTTCTTACAAAGCTTTCTTACATGGGCAACCTCTATCCAACATGGCGAGATATGAGAGAAAGGCTTAATCTTCACAAATATTAGAAGAATAAAAAACAAAATTCAATTTTCCACAGTATGAATATAAAAAACGATCAAACAAAATTTGAAGGAAAAAGCAGAGAAGACATTAAAAAAGGCAGCAATTGAAGCAAATAGAAAACAACAAATCAAAAAGTTTGTACATGTATACTGCATCCGTGGACCACCTAGCTACAATAAGAAAAATTGTGCGCCTCCCTAGAACCAGAAACGCTATAAAGAAAGAAGAACCTTTTAGATATTATTTAAAACTTTTAGATAATTATAAAGATTGCTCTTGTAAATCAGTGCCACAATGTCTAGAATAAACAAGGCAACACAGATGGGTATTATTCTAAAACCTAGAAATAAAAACAACCCCAAAACATCCAAAATTAAGGTGTTGAGGGGAGACCCCTTCTAGTCACCTCCCCTCTTTGCTCTGTGCACTTTGCCAGCCTGGATTATAGCAATGAGAGAGAAGATTAAGATGTTTCTAACAAAGCATTGGCAGAGTCACCATTGTGATGAGGACATGTTTTATAGAATTGTTGTGTTATTTATTGTATCTTAGTAAAAGTAATTTATTGATTGTGCATAATTCTTTTGCTAGGTGCTGGCAGTGGTATCGGGAAAGCTGTGTGCCAGGTGTTTGCTAAAGAGGGAGCCACTGTAGCAGTTGTAGATTTACATGCTGACACCGCTAATAGTACATTGGAAACCCTACCTAAAGGTAAACTACTATGATTTTATTTGACTACAAAAAAGGCCCCGCTCCCAGTGGAAATAGATCAACTGTTATGGATGTCCCCTTGTTTTGTACATTTTTTTGTCTGTGTAGGTGACCATCAGGCCTTTGGTGCCGATGTTTCTTGCTCAACTTCTGTGAATGACCTGATTGGTCAGTTGAAAGACAAATTTTCAGCCGTACCCACAGTGATTGTGAACTCGGCTGGAATCACCCGTGACAAACTCATGCTTAAAATGTCGGAAGAAGATTTTGATGAGGTCATTGGGGTTAATCTAAAGGTATGTTTGGCGACAGTAAAATAAGATGTGCTATCATTGATGACAACTGGTTATGATTAATTTTAAAGTGTAAAATGTACACTTATATTATACATCTTAATCTATTTCACGTATTTTGTGGTGTCTTAGCTCTATCTTTATATTTATAAGAACAACAATGAGGATAAAGTTCAAATTTATCTATCAAGTAAATCAAGTGGATCTATAATATATTTTGATAACTGGTCTTTACATCCTTCGAAATGTATCTTATTTTCCTACAATTATATTTTAACAACCCTGTATTTATATTGTTTTAGTGGGAGTTACGCCCCTTTCCTAATCACATCTCATGATTGGTCACTCCTCTGTAGAAAATGATTTTAAAAACTGGTTTTCACACCAGATGATTATCATTTTCATTGCTTAATGTAAAATGGAAAAAAATCCTATACGGCAGTTCAATGATGACTGTCCCAATTCTGGTCAACAGGGAACATATTTGGTGAACCAGGCTGTTGGCCGTGCCTTAGTAGAGAGTAAAGCTAAGAGTGGATCTATCATCAACATCTCCAGTATTAGTGGAAAGGTAATTAAGTCACAGTCGCATATACCTGTAGCCCTCAACACATACATGACTGTATTTAGAGAAATTCTCGTCAAATTACTTGTAATTGTATACTGTGAACTGGTATTCACATTGGTGATTTAATTTTCACACATTGTGTCTTAAGATAAAATTTCATTTATGCAAAATAACATAAATAGTATACATAATAATGTATATATAATATGAATGTTCATGTTTTCTTAATGGGTGTCAGTTTATTGATCCGTCACCCAAATATTGTATTCATATATACTGTATACTACCATTTGGTAACAGTTGGATACTCAAGTGTAGTTCTGGTATATATACATGTGTGTACTCACTAGGTTGGTAATGTAGGCCAGACAAACTATGCAGCCTCTAAAGCAGGAGTGGTGGGACTCACCAAGACGGTTGCCAAGGAGATGGGCAGGTTAGTGGTCATCTTTCTCAGTTCATTTTGATTTGAAAGAATCTTATGAAATCAGGTTAATTGATTTAATGATTCATAGCTCTGAAGTTAAACAATATTTGCTGAGGACTGTTAACAATTTCTGAAAGAAACCAGGGGTTAATCTAGGATTAAGGGGAAACTACCCTTTTTTACTTTAGGGGGGAAAAAACTCCTCAAAGGGGAATTTTTAATAATTACAAAGTTACACTTTTTAAGCTTTAAAGCACATTTTTCAACTGAAAACAGCAAAGGATAATCAGAAAAAAACAAATCTGGAGGATTTGGGTAGATATTGACAAAAAAAAATGAAGGAAAATATAATATTTCAGTAAATTTAACACGATTCAGAGGGGAAAAAAGGAAAAAAAATTCTGAGGGGAAACTACCCATAAACGGTAGTAAAAAAGGCCTAGATTGACCCCTGGAAACATACCTGTTTAGGTTTTTGTTTTTATTTAGTTTCTTAGAAATAATGACAGAGAATGGATGTACCGGCCGGTACATCTATATTGTTATTTAAGTATGAAATAGCTGGTCGCAGGGTCATACAGTATGTAAAATTCTAATCGGAATGATACAGTTAAATGTTGTTCACTAAATTAGGATTAAAACTCATTTAATCCTGAAGTCACATATGAACTCTTCCAATTCAATGGAAAAATAGTTCATTATGAAAATTGATGATTATGGGTTAAGATGTATTCAAAACATCAATAATGATATGGAAGACCTTTTCCGACAAACATATCCAGATCAATAGGAAGCCTATCAGGTTGTTAAGATGTACGAATTATGTATAAAATAATAGTTACATGTCTAATATTTTTTTTATTTATTGAAGATTCGGTATCCGTGTTAACGCCATCTTACCCGGGTTTATCGAGACGCCAATGACAGATAAAGTGCCAGACCATCTGATACAGATGACAAAGATGTTGATTCCGCTGTCACGGCTAGGGAAGCCAGAAGGTAGGGTCTCACTTACAATGGTAAGGTAGCAACATCAATACTTACTTTTAAATTTTAAAAGTGCAAATGAATGCCAAGCTCCTTTAGAAAGTGAATCTTATGGTCAGGATAAAGTGAAAGTCCAGATCCCCCTGCTGGAGTAGATAGCACACTCTTTGACCAATATGTTTTTATTTTTGGTCTCTGTTCCTCAGTGGTCTGTCCCTGTCAGTGGTCAATGTCTCTAAGTGGTATCTGTCTCTCAGTGGTCTCTCCTTTTCTGTGGTCTCTGTCTCTCAGTGGACATTGTCTTTCATTGGTCTCTATCTCTAATTGATCTCTCGTCTTTCATTGGTTTTTGTCTCTAATTGATCTCTAGTCTTTCATTGGTTTTTGTCTCTCAGTAGTCTCCATTTCTCCATGATCTTCGTCTCCATGGCATCATTTAAACAAATAATCATCAAGAAGTTTCAATGTAGTTGTGCATTATGCAAACTTAAACAAACTTTAAAGATTAATATTTTGGCCTAAATTTAATAAATGAAGGTACTGGTGTCATTTTAATTGCAATATTTTAATTATTTTGGATATCAATGACCATCACAATACTATTGTAATAATAATTCTGACTGTCACAATGGTAAAAGTAGTCACTCCTAATTGATAAATTTGTGTTACAGAGATAGCCAATGCCTGCCTATTTCTGGCCTCGGACCACAGCAGCTATGTAACTGGGACCACACTGGAGGTGGCAGGTAAACACTATTGAAAGTCAATACAAGCAATGTTTTCAACACAAAAAGGAATTGAAAGTTCAACTTCTGAGCTTTTACAAACGTCTGTTTCCTTTGTAAAGCACAAAGTATATTTATACTCACTACTATCAAGATTCCAACAGTGCATAAAACTACGACCTGTGTATGACCCAGTGAGAATCCTCACTTTCGAGTAACGTGTTTGACAGACACTTAACCTTTTATTCTAATTTTTAAGAAAACAGGAAACCCTTAGTTAAATTAAAGGGGCAATTAAGCCAACCAACGTTTTTTTTAATTCAACTAGAATAAAAGATACATACATTCAAACAAAGGAATCCGTATTTGATAATTAGATACTATTAGTAATATGTAGCCATTGTCCCATGTGGTCAATTAAATTTTTGGAAAAGCCGGTGTCAAATATAGCAATGTTAAAAATAGCACGAAAATTGCCCCCTCTGGCACGAACTTGTGTAGGGTTTGCATGCATGTCATGTAAATAAATGTAACATAGTACGTTTCATGTCACAAATACTTCTTTTTATGGATGTTGAATTTACGAATTTGCGATAGAATTATTAGAACTCAATTAAGAGAAATTGTTTTTTTATATTTCAAATCAGTCAAAAACGAATATTATTGAGAGCTTGCACACAAATGGGCCCATATCACTACCAGGACACGTGTGTTTGCTGATATGATACGCAAGCTTACTGTTGCGTAAAACTTAATTCATCATGAATTTCAGCTATACAGGTGACGTGAAGAAAGTGCCATGAATACAGGAATACAATAATGTTCTTGAAATGAACTGAGATATTAGTATAATAATCTTACTTCATCAGTCTTGATAGCTCCGTCACTTAGCTTTGGAAGTCATGGACATGTATTTACAACCACCAAGACAGGTTCCGCGCATGCTCGTAAAGGTTAAAGGTCAAAATTGCTCAGAGATGTTTGTAAACATAGGTCTCTTTTGCATATTATTTGTCTTGTTGGACAATTAAGGATTTCTTTATTATTAATTAAAAAAGCGAACATAAAACGTTAATCAGCTTTTGTCAACATATCAGTATGAGTACATGTAGTTCATAAGGAGTACAGAACTTCAATTTTATCCAATATCTTCCGATGACTTGTTAGCCCAATGTCATCATCATCGTTACCGCTATTTCTTGAGAAGAACTGGATGGATCATTCTAAATTTTCATATGTTGGTTCCCCTTGATGCCTAGTTGTGCATATTCCATTTTTGGCCAGATCTGATAAACAATCTGGCCGACAGGCGGCCATCTTGGATTTCTTAGAAATAGTTAATTATGTAGTTTGTTACGCTATTTCCTGAGAAGTACTGGATCGATCATTCTCATATTTCACATGTAGGTTCCACTTGGTGCCTAGTTGTGCATAGTCCATTTTCGGACAGATTCGATGAATAATATTAAGGCTAACGGACAGCCATCTTGGATTTTGACAGTGAGAGTTTGTGATTGCTTTTTCTTAGGAAGTACTGGATGGTCTTTTTCGAATTTCATATGCAGGTTCTGAATGGTCCCTTGTTGTGCATGGTCTAGTTTTTGGACTGGTCCATGGGAAAAATATGGCCACCAGACAGCCGTCTTCTATGTTGACTATGAAATCATATTATGGTTATTTTTTAAGAAATACAAGATGGATTTGGAATTTAGAACTGATCAGAAAAATAAAAATCCTGACAGGAGACCTTCTTTCAACTATTATTAATGTTTTAGAAAAAGATTCATAGAACTAAGATTAATTACATAAATGAAAGTTCAAATAAGAAGGGAAAAGATCCATCTTTCTAAGAATGAATGAAAAATTATCGATTGTGGGCGCCAAGATCCCTCTGGGATCTCGTTTGTTAATTTTATTGACTTGTTTGTTAATTTCAATGACTTGTTTGTTACTTTCAATGACTTGTTTGTTAATTCCCGATGACTTGTTTGTTAATTCCGATGATTTGTTTGTTAATTCCGATGATTTGTTTGTTAAGTCTGATGACTTGTTTGTTAATTCTGATGACTTTTTTGTTAATTCTGATGACTTGTTTGTTAAGCCTGATGACTTGTTTGTTAATTCTGATGACTTGTTTGTTAATTCTGATGATTTGTTTGTTAAGTCTGATTACTTGTTTGTTAATTCTGATGACTTGTTTGTTAATTCTGGTGACTTGTTTGTTAAGCCCGATGACTTGTTTGTTAATTCTGGTGACTTGTTTGTTAATTCTGATGACTTGTTTGTTAATTCTGGTGACTTGTTTGTTAAGCCCGATGACTTGTTTGTTAATTCTGGTGACTTGTTTGTTAAGTCTGATGACTTGTTTGATAATTCTGATGACTTGTTTGTTAATTCCTGTGACTTGTTTGTTAATTCCGATGACTTGTTTGTTAATTCCGATGACTTGTTTTTTGCAGGTGGTTTATTTCCCTGATGAAGCACACACCAATACGCCAAACATAAGAGAGGAGAAACATGCAGTGTGGCCCCAGACCTAATACTGGAATCATTTTTATCATTCAGTGGCGCCAAAAAATATATATGCAATCAAGATACATACCTCCATACAAAAGAAATTTGCTTTTGTTTGATTTTGAATTGTTTATATTTCTGTTTGGATCATGTGTACAGTAATTATGTTATATTTTCAAATATTAAACTGTTGAAATTATGAAATGTTTCTAGAACTTATTTACTAATACAAAGAAAATGAATACAGCTCTTGTCGTTACGTCATATTTCTATTTTTAGAAATAACCAGTCAACCAGTTTTTTTTGCACGACTGGTCAATATGACTTTTACCGGGAATCACGTGGCGCAATTTTAGACAATGTAAAAAATATCAATTGATAATAATACATATACATAATGATTATACAGCTTTCACCAGCACTGTTTTATAAGGATACAAGCCTTTATTGTTGGTTTAGCATTGAAGGCTGTATAACTACAGACATTTTTTAT
This sequence comes from Mimachlamys varia, assembly GCA_947623455.1. Taxonomy (NCBI): domain Eukaryota; kingdom Metazoa; phylum Mollusca; class Bivalvia; order Pectinida; family Pectinidae; genus Mimachlamys; species Mimachlamys varia. Next base: position 37,080,805 of record OX392529.1, read on the forward strand.
AAGCCTGCATCACATGTATATCAGTCCTTAAGATTTAAACAGAATTCTGTTCCATGTTATAGGACCATAACACGGAACAGAATGTTGTTTAATGCTTATATTTACACTTTTCCGATTGATTTTGATAATAAATTTATTAAATTTATGTTTCTATTTTACATTTGTTCTGAAAATTTAAGGTTGATTTCTTATAATTTGAACAGCCAACAGCCAGTATCATCTATCTATCACCAAAGTTATTATTATGATGTCACAAACGTAATGATATCATAATAACCACTCCAGTGTTATGGTCTCATAACACAGAACTGGCCTTGGTAGTGTTACATAGTGGCAATGCAGAGCAAATGTTAATATTGTATAGTATATAGTACCTTGCAACTTTGAATTCATTTTCCTCTGCATTTTTTTTACCTATGACAGTTAACATATAAAACTGGTTCACTTTTATATGCCCATCAAATTATTATTCTATGGCGTCCGTCCATTGTAAACTTTCAATTGCCTGGAGATATTCTCTCACAGCTTCCAAAATACCTTTTCAAAGTTTGAACATTATTTACTATGACATAAAAATTGGTTTTTCTGAATATGGATTAGATTTGACTATTTTTGGAAGACTTGCTGCCTATACACATTTCACAATCTAAATATTTGGTTGGAGATCTCCCACAGTGTTCAAACAATTTCCTCCAAACTTTGTGGGTCTTAACATAATAAAATAATAAAACTGTGCTTTCTTTTAGACATTCAAATTGAATCACAGTTATCATATTTCCATTTTATGCATTCAGATACCATTTGATCTTTCACTTTGACATGGGATGAGTGTACATGTATATTGTTGCAAGAATCATGGCACTTTTTTGGGGAACAAAGGAACTTTTATATCAAAAAGAAAACCTCCTGGACCAGTACTTTTTGAGTAATTGCTATAACATACAATAGCAATTTAAGAATGGATGGACCACTGCCTACAGGCAATTTAAGTAGCCCACCATCTGATGATGGCAGAGTAAAAACAAGCACATTATAAGTTCAAACTGGAACTGTAAGCCGATGGCTGACTAATACCCCCAAGCAGTTTAAGAGGAATTGTCCGGAAAAACTTTTTCTACAGAAAACCTGTTTATAGTGACCAGTTACCATAGCAACCATAATTTTGAGAAAAGAAATGCTTCATGTACATCTACACATGGTCCTTTATATCTGTGTGAAGTTTCATTGAAATTGGCCGTGCGGTTTAAGAGTAGTTGTCCGGACAACATTTTTTCTACGGACAGACAGGCTGATTCCAGTATAACCCCCCCCCCCATTTCGTTGCCAGTGGTTGGGGGTTAGGGTGTATACTTATCTTTAATCTTTAGAAATTTATGCCCAATGACAACTGACTCTCTGGGATCTCAAGTCTGTGTTCTACCCCAATCAAAACAAAAACCCGAAGTACAAAGAACGTAGTAAAAGTTTTTATTTCAGTATATATGATACAGGCTACAAATAAATTGTGGATACATGTAAATGCTCGGATAAAAAAGCAAACCTGATAGGAAATGTAAAAGACTGTTTTAAAAGACATCAAATAATACTGATGTAGTTCCACTATATGCCTGGAAACTTTCACCAAATGAAGTGATCTCTCTTCACAAGTAAAATCTCAATTTGCCCAGAGTTACCTCCCCTTCACATGAAATTACTACAGATGGTTGTCTTTGTATTAGATTGATATCATTATGGAGACAAAAATGGTGAAGGTTAAACAGTGATAAACCTGCCCTAGTATGACAGTACATAAAAATACCTTTTTTTTTCAATATTGATTAATATTAACAAAAAATACAAATCCATTCCAAAATTCAGGCAGCATTTTTCTTCCAACAAAAAAAAGTTGTGTAACAAACAGAAGGAGAATGGAGTTCCCAATTAGCACTATGTAGGAAATATCAGATAAATCATTACATCAGGGAATGTTTAAACACATAGAAACTTCATATATTGACAAACCCTAAGCTTTCCTAAGCTAAATCCATACAAAATAAAGCTCCATCTATAAATCTGTTAAAGTTGAAGGATGGTTTGATGTATATACACAATGATATGCGGGAAGCATGTATACAACAGGTGTTCAGTAAAATACAGATTAATTGTAGGTTTTCAATAACATTAATCCAGGAAGACTTAAAAACAAAGTTGAAGCTTATTGCTGTGCCATATGTCCATATAGTGACTATTTTTGTCTGGTGTTTTCTATAGTAACACTGTGGTCTTATTGATGTAGCACTCTCGAGCTCTTGAGCCCCCTTGATGATTCTGAAGTATATAGTCAAACACAAATGTGGAGATTTTCATCTTGAGAAGTTTTATACCTTGTGATCACAATGGAAAAACAGACTGTTTCAAAGTGGGTTAAGGTTATAGATGTTTTATTTCACTCTCCTTGTCATTTCACATTCAAATCATTCACCCTTAAAGAAACATTTGAACTCTTCCAATAAAAAATTGGAATAGCTGATAATGAAATTTCAGGGGTGGATGAGTTTAAAATAGCTGTTTATATAGAAAATAAAAAGAATGTAACTGATGTTAGTATGTATACTCAACTTATGATATATAACAGATCTCAAAATTACTTTCCAATAACAATGTTTTGAATTAACAGCAATTCATTAACTTGTGTAGTATACGTTAAAAAAAAACTTAGATTGCCCTAAAACAGAAAGTTTTTAAAGGCCTATCTCACTTGCGTGATTTTGACACTTTCAACCCAGGGTACATGTATATGTTGAGGTTGTATCTCGGACTCCTAGCTTACAAGGTCGTGAGACGGATATACTCCTTCTTGGATGGCACTTCAATGACTTTGTGGTTTGGGAATTTTTCTTTTGCCTGTTCCTTTGAGAGCGATGGAACAACCATTACTTCCTTACCATCCTACAAAATACAACATATCGGCTGAACTAAAATTGATAGGACACATAAATCAAAAGTCAATTTAAATGTGTTAAGCACATCATCCATCGAAGTGCATAGCAACATACCAATTGTACTTTTAGTAAAATTATCGTTAAACACACTGATTGCATTCATTTATAAGATTTACATTACACTTTGATAATTAGCTAAAATGATCATCAAATTTCAAGGTAACTCCTGTTTTAATAATTATATATATATGTATGCTACCTATATATTTCATATGTTAATGTATACTTCACCTGTATACTTTTTTTGATAATGTGTTTGTCACATATAACTTTATATACCTTTATTATATTATAGGTACTTTATTATACCTCATTTTGACTGCGTATACGGTAGTATACCCGCAGTTGGCCGTTGCCAACTGCGGGCATACTACCATAAACGCAGTCAAAATGAGGTACAATTCTTATATAAACATACAGATGACAAACACATTTTATGAAAATTTAGGTAATATATTACATAATATTATAAAGTTATATGTGACATACACATTATGTATGTCTATTATCACCTATTTATCAGATTGTATTATATAGCAGGGATATTGATAATCCTCACAATGTATGAAGCCTTACTTAAAGTAGCCTTTTTAATATTACTCCATATACATACATTTTCAAATCTGCAGACAGGCTTCCGATAGGTATACTAAGAATGGCCTAAATGTTATTATTATAGCATCATCTCTCTCTAAAAATTGATGTCAGAACTTCTGATAAAGCATGATATCCAAATGGCCGTTAAACCTAACTTACCTCCCAATTGGCAGGCGTAGCTACTGGTGTGGTGGCAGTCAGCTGGAGAGAGTCTACCACACGCAGAATTTCTCTGTAGAATACAAAATTATGTCCCTGAATACATAAATATGTCTAGAAGTCTGATGAACATAACCATTTTTTTTTTTTTTTGCAATACACAAACCTTAGGGTTCAATGTATCATCCACCTGTGTATACAGGGGCCTACATCATTTGTCTGTATACAGGGGCCTACATCATCAAACTGTGTACATGCAGGGGCCTTCACCATCCAACTGTGTATACAGGGGCCTACATCATCCACCTGTGTATACAGGGGCCTACATCATCCACCTGTGTATACAGGGGCCTACATCATCCACCTGTGTTTACAGGGGCCTACATCATCCACCTGTGTATACAGGGGCCTACATCATCCACCTGTGTATACAGGGGCCTACATCATCCACCTGTGTATACAGGGGCCTACACCATCCACCTGTGTATATAGGGCCTACACCATCCAACTGTGTATACAGGGGCCTACATCATTTGTCTGTATACAGGGGCCTACATCATCCACCTGTGTATACAGGGGCCTACATCATTTGTCTGTATACAGGGGCCTACATCATCCACCTGTGTATACAGGGGCCTACATCATCCACCTGTGTATACAGGGGCCTACATCATCCACCTGTGTATACAGGGGCCTACATCATCCACCTGTGTATACAGGGGCCTACATCATCCACCTGTGTTTACAGGGGCCTACATCATCCACCTGTGTATACAGGGGCCTACATCATCCACCTGTGTATACAGGGGCCTACACCATCCACCTGTGTATATAGGGCCTACACCATCCAACTGTGTATACAGGGGCCTACATCATTTGTCTGTATACAGGGGCCTACATCATCCACCTGTGTATACAGGGGCCTACATCATTTGTCTGTATACAGGGGCCTACATCATCCACCTGTGTATATAGGGCCTACACCATCCAACTGTGTATACAGGGGCCTACACCATCCACCTGTGTATACAGGGGCCTACACAATCCACCTGTGTATACAGGGGCCTTCATCATCCACCTGTGTATACAGGGGCCTACATCATCCAACTGTGTATACAGGGGCCTACACCATCCACCAGTGTATACAGGGGCCTACACCATCCACCTGTGTATACAGGGGCCTACACCATCCACCTGTGTATACAGGGGCCTACACCATCCACCAGTGTATACAGGGGCCTACATCATCCACCTGTGTATACAGGGGCCTACATCATCCACCTGTGTATACAGGGGCCTACATCATCCACCTGTGTATACAGGGGCCTACATCATTTGTCTGTATACAGGGGCCAACACCATTCACCTGTGTATACAGGGGCTTACATCATCCACCTGTGTATACAGTGACCAACATCATCCACCTGTGTATACAGGGGCCTACATCATCCACCTGTGTTTACAGGGGCCTACATCATCCACCTGTGTATACAGGGGCCTACATCATCCACCTGTGTATACAGTGGCCAACATCATCCACCTGTGTATACAGGGCCTACACTATCCAACTGTGTATATAGGGCCTAAACCATCCACCTGTGTATACAGGGGCCTACACCATCCACCTGTGTATACAGGGGCCTACACCATCCACCTGTGTATACAGTGGCCAACATCATCCACCTGTGTATACAGGGCCTACATCATCCACCTGTGTATACAGGGGCCTACACCATCCAACTGTGTATACAGGGGCATACATCACCCATTTGTGTATACAGGGGCCTACATCATCCACCTGTGTATACAGGGGCCTACATCATCCACCTGTGTATACAGTGGCCAACATCATCCACCTGTGTATACAGGGCCTACACCATCCACCTGTGTATATAGGGCCTACACCATCCAACTGTGTATACAGGGGCATACATCACCCATTTGTGTATACAGGGGCCTACATCATCCACCTGTGTATACAGGGGCCTACACCATCCAACTGTGTATACAGGGGCCTACATCATCCACTAGTGTATACAGGGGCCTACATCATCCACCTGTGTATACAGGGGCCTACACCATCCACCTGTGTATACAGGGGCCTACACCATCCACCTGTGTATACAGTGGCCAACATCATCCACATGTGTATACAGGGGCCTACATCATCCACCTGTGTATATAGGGCCTACACCATCCAACTGTGTATACAGGGGCCTACATCATCCACCTGTGTATACAGGGCCTACACCATCCACCTGTGTATAAAGGGGCATACATCACCCATTTGTGTATACAGGGGCCTACATCATCCACCTGTGTAAACAGGGGCCTACACCATCCACCTGTGTATACAGGGGCCTACATCATCCAACTGTGTATACAGGGGCCTACATCATCCACTAGTGTATACAGGGGCCTACATCATCCACCTGTGTACACAGGGGTCTACATCATCCACCTGTGTATACAGGGGCCTACATCATCCACCTGTGTATACAGGGACCTACACCATCCACCTGTGTATACAGTGGCCAACATCATCCACCTGTGTATACAGGGGCCTACATCATCCACCTGTGTATACAGGGGCCTACACCATCCACCTGTGTATACAGGGGCCTACATCATCCACCTGTGTATACAGGGGCCTACATCATCCACCTGTGTATACAGGGGCCTACATCATCTACCTGTGTATACAGGGGTCTATATCATCCACCAGTGTATACAGGGGCCTACACAATCCACCTGTGTATACAGGGGCCTACATCATCCACCTGTGTTTACAGGGGCCTACACCATCCACCTGTGTATACAGGGGCCTACATCATCCACCTGTGTATACAGGGGCCTACATCATTTGTCTGTATACAGGGGCATACATCACCCATTTGTGTATACAGGGGCCTACATCATCCACCTGTGTATACAGGGGCCTACATCATCCACCTGTGTATACAGGGGCCTACATCATCCACCTGTGTATACAGGGGCCTACATCATCCACCTGTGTTTACAGGGGCCTACACAATCCACCTGTGTATACAGGGGCCTACATCATCCACCTGTGTTTACAGGGGCCTACATCATCCACCTGTGTATACAGGGGCATACATCATCCAACTGTGTTTACAGGGGCCTACATCATCCACCAATGTATACAGGGGCCTACATCATCCACCTGTGTATACAGGGGCCTACATCATCCACCTGCGTATACAGGGGCCTACATCATCAAACTGTGTTTACAGGGGCCTACATCATCCACCAGTGTATACAGGGGCCTACACCATCCACCTGTGTATACAGGGGCCTACATCATCCACCTGTATATACAGGGGCCTACATCATCCACCTGTGTATACAGGGGCCTACATCATCAAACTGTGTTTACAGGGGCCTACATCATCCACCAGTGTATACAGGGGCCTACACCATCCACCTGTGTATACAGGGGCCTACATCATCCACCTGTGTATACAGGGGCCTACATCATTTGTCTGTATACAGGGGCCTACATCATCCACCTGTGTATACAGGGGCCTACATCACCCACCAGTGTATACAGGGGCCTACACCATCCACCTGTGTATATAGGGCCTACACCATCCAACTGTGTATACAGGGGCCTACACAATCCACCTGTGTATACAGGGGCCTACATCATCCACCTGTGTATACAGGGGCCTACACAATCCACCTGTGAATACAGGGGCCTACATCATCCACCTGTGTATACAGGGGCCTACACTATCCACCTGTGTATACAGGGGCCTACACAATCCACCTGTGTATACAGGGGCCTACATCATCCACCTGTGTATACAGGGGCCTACATCATCCACCTGTGTATACCGGGGCCTACACCATCCACCTGTGTATACAGGGGCCTACATCATCCACCTGTGTATACCGGGGCCTACATCATCCACCTGTGTATACAGGGGCCTACATCATCCACCTGTGTATACAGGGGCCTACATCATCCACCTGTGTATACCGGGGCCTACACCATCCACCTGTGTATACAGGGGCCTACATCATCCACCTGTGTATACCGGGGCCTACATCATCCACCTGTGTATACAGGGGCCTACATCATCCACCTGTGTATACAGGGGCCTACATCATCCACCTGTGTATACAGGGGCCTTCATCATCCACCTGTGTATACAGGGGCCTACATCATACACCTGTGTATACAGGGGCCTACATCATAAACATCGATTATTCTCACTGAAATGGACATACTGTACCTTAAGCAGGGTAAAATAATTACCTTTTCCATTAAGGTTTTAATCTTGACCTCCATAATGCCCTGCCTTTTAAAAACTCTAATTCCGCTGCCTTTTGATCAGTTTTTGATCCCCTATTTTCTCTACCCTTTGAAGGTTTTGGACACCTTTATCCCTCTGCCTGTTGAACAGTTTTAGATCCCTATTTTCTCTGCCTTTTGAAGGTTTTGGACACCCTAATCCCTGCCTGTTGAACAGTTTTAGATCCCTAATTTCTCTGCCCTTTGAAGATTTTGGACCCCCTAATCCCTCTGCCTGTTGAACAGTTTTTTATCCCTAATTTCTCTGCCCTTTGAAGGTTTTGGACACCTTAATCCCTCTGCCTGTTGAACAGTTTTAGATCCCTATCTTCTCTGCCTTTTGAAGGTTTTGGACACCCTAATCCCTCTGCCTGTTGAACAGTTTTAGATCCCTATCTTCTCTGCCTTTTGAGGGTTTTGGACACCCTAATCCCTCTGCCTGTTGAACAGTTTTAGATTCCTATTTCCTATGCCTTTTGAAGGTTTTGGACACCCTAATCCCAATGCCCTTCGAAAGTTTTACATCCCCTTTTTCTCCTGTATTGAGCAGTATCATGACCAGATGATCACTTACGAGAAGTTCCTGCCAGTGGTAGCCGGGTACAGAAGGGAAGCCTTAAGTTTCCTGTCAGGTCCAATGATAAATACCTAGCAAAGAAAACATATATACAGATTTTAGTTAGTCTTACCCAAAAGTTTTAATCAGGTGTCAAATTTGTTTACATTAAACAGTTTGCAATGATAAAAAATATTATTGTGATGAACCTGCAAATGAAAAAGACTCTAGTGGGGAAACATGTGAAGAGAAAAATGTTTTTCCACTAAATCTAGTGCATTCCAATCTCCATAACTAAAAGTAATCTATTCAATGTACATATGAAGATTGTTTCAATACACAGATAACATGACATGTATTTTTTATTTTCTATGCAATATTTTGTACATGTTCTATCTGAAATCAATGGAAATGACATCATTTTCTGGATATTTTATGTGATTGATTGAAAAAAACATGATATTAAGAAGAATTCACTTCAAAATACATGATATCAACCAAATTAAATTTCATACATTATATAGAGGGGAGAATGGTACTTTGGAAAACATAATATGAAGAGGATTGTGATATCAACAGGGCTGATATCAAGTGGAATCCACTGTACTTGATACATTTCTTAGATATATTAATATTTATTATAGTAAAGTCAACTCATGCTGCTACAAGAAAATGTTTCTGCATAACACTGATTTAATTGATAACTGATACCTGATAATGACCACGGGCTGTACGTGTAAAACCTTCAACCAAAAATGTACTTACAGCCCTACATGTCAATGGGAGCCCCGCCGCGTCCTTCTCGACTGGGTCCACCATCCCAAATGCGACGGCAAGTTTGCGTTCTGGGTCAGCAATGATGGGGAATGATAGAGTCTCCCCAGCACAACCGCAAAAGGCAACCACATCCTAGACGTGAATAGAGTCAAGATTAACTGACAAACATATGACTGGTCAACACTCCAGATATACTGACAAACATGTGACTGGTCAACACTCTAGATATACTGACAAACATGTGACTGGTCAATACTCTAGATATACTGATGAACAGGTGACTGGTCAACACTCTAGATATACTGACAAACATGTGACTGGTCATCACTCCAGACATCTTCGCTAGCCAAGGGTTACGATCCGCATACTCATCTTCACCCTTGGCATATATAGACCACATTTCGTAAATCCCGCGACGAGAATTTTCATTGGATGCAGCTAGGTCTGGCTGCGTCCAATCAGAGCGCACCTTACATTTGATCACGCGCTCTACTAATGGGACAGAAAAAAATGTAAACAAACATGGCACAGTGTCGACTGTGTCATGGATCTTTACCAGTAAAACAGAGAAGAACAATCTTCAACGACACCATTTACAGCAAGGACTCAGTGCGTCGATCGCCGTTTCCTGATGCTGTCTAATTTGATCAAGCTTGAATTTTTCATAGATCAACCGAATGAGATGTTCTTCCTTGTTTACATTCATTGCAGAAGCCGTTTTGTTACACGCAATTTTGATTGGTCGGTGATTACGTGATTCAAAGGGACACAACGCACACCGACCGCTAGGTGGCAGACCCGGGAGCTTTCAATTTTGCCATGATATATTCCAGGGGTGTAGATTACATAGGTGATCGTAACCCCTGGATATCGAGGATGCACTCCAGATATACTGACGAACAGGTGACTGGTCAACACTCTAGATATACTGACAAACATGTGACTGGTCAACACTCCAGATATACTGACAAAGATGTGACTGGTCAATACTCCAGATATACTGACAAACATGTGACTGGTCAACACTCTAGATATACTGACAAATATGTGACTGGTCAACATTCTAGATATATACTGACAAACATGTGACTGGTCAACACTCTAGATATACTGACAAACATGTGACTGGTCAACACTGTAGATATACTGACAAACATGTGACTGGTCAACACTCTAAATATACTGACAAACAGGTGACTGGTCAACATTCTAGATATACTGACAAACATGTGACTGGTCAACACTGTAGATATACTGACAAACATGTAACTGGTCAACACTCTAGATATACTGACAAACATGTGACTGGTCAACACTCAAGATATACTGACAAACATGTGACTGGTCAACACTCCAGATATACTTACAATCATGTGACTGGTTAACATTCTAGATATACTGACAAACATGTGACTGGTCAACACTCTAGATATACTGACAAACATGTGACTGGTCAACACTCTAGATATACTGACAAACATTTGACTGGTCAACACTCCAGATATACTGACAAACATGTAACTGGTCAACACTCTAGATATATACTGACAAACATGTGACTGGTCAACATTCTAGATATATACTGACAAACATGTAACTGGTCAACACTCTAGATATATACTGACAAACATGTAACTGGTCAACATTCTAGATATATACTGACAAACATGTGACTGGTCAACACTCTAGATATACTGACAAACATGTGTTTTTTTATCAACAATTTATTACTTTCAAAGGATCCTATATAAAACTTACTTTTGACCAAGCCTTGTGGGACTCAGTATCATTGCAGGACAGAGCAAATAGTTTCACTTTGCGCTTTTCAAATTCGCCTTTCAAGTTGTGGACCTTAGCAAGCTCAGTAGTACACACAGGAGTGAAGTCAGCCGGATGGGAGAACAATATGGCCCATCTATAAATAAGATAAAAGAGAAAAATTACTATCAATCATGAAAGTGGTTCTGTTACAAACTGTCCAGTAACCTGGTGTAAACTAAATGCCTTTATATAGATAGTGTTTACTGTTACACTTAATACGTGAACCAGGGCCAGTCATAATAAGTGTGGGCCTGCATCGCTCACCTGGTGTTAATCTCTTACTTGTAACCTGAAAGTCACCTAAAATATATTACTGTAAGACATTCAGAAGAACATTTTGAGATTTAAACAAGAGGTCAATTTCATTTGCAAACTTTGTTTGGCTTCTTCCAAGGAAACTTTCATCCAAATATCATGTCTCCAAGCCTTTTGGTATTTCAGAAGAAGTCATTTAAAAGTTTTAACAGATTTGACCCCTGTGACCTTAAATATGGATCAAGGTAATATCATTTCGAAAACTTTGTCCGGCTTTATCTAAGGAACCTTTACGCCAAATATCATGCTAAGCCTTTGGCTATTTAGATAAAGAATCTTAGCCATTATGCAGTTGTGGTATTGCACTATGTTACATGATGTGCGATGTGTGAACAATGCGATCCTTGGTGATTGTTTCTATCGCATATTGGTGTTAATTGAGAAATGACTTAACAATACAAATGTATATATACGGTCTAGTGTTATTAGCTGATCTTTCTACCGTAAAACTCGTGTAATCTGCACACTTTTTTAAGGGAAATTAAAATAAAAAATTTGGGGGTGTGCGTAAATTACAATGATATAGATGCGTGTCAAGTTTTTTTCAGGGAAAGATCGAAAGATCTGAAGGACGCTGCCATGTTGGAAAGTCGGGATTGTTTCCCTTTATACGCAAAATCCAGACAAAGCTTTCAATAAATTAATATCAAAAAGATAAATGACACAGGTGCGTAGATTACACGAGTGTTTGCTAATTATAAGCAACGATTTCTGTTTTCATAACCGTCACAGTCGGTTATGTTATTTACCTGTTCTGTTACCTGAGCGCTCAACAATGGTCCCTCTAATACAGTTTACTGTATATCGTAGAATTAACATAATCCAAATTAATATGATGCAAATTTACTTAGTGGGTCGACAACAGAGTTCTGTATTTTTTTATTATGTAATATGTATCGACCAATTATACCAAATCATGCGTGTGTGCGATTGGAATCTCACACACGAATGTATGATCTTTAGATCGTCCAGGTATGTTCACCATGGGCGAACGATGTATGCATGATATACGCCCCCGTAATTTTTGGGTTGGGTGGTTACCACATTTATACAATCAGTAATGTCTCTCTTGAAACTGCCTCACTTTCGGCCTTTAATTGAGCAGTCGCCTTATGCGGAAGACTTTGTTTTCTGTCTCCTGGATGACACATAATTATATACCAGAGACTCAACAAGAGACCCAAGGGCCTAAGCTGCCATCTGACTACCAGTTGAAAGTACATTATACTATTGTGGAAAACGGTAATTGCACAATAATGTTACAAATGGCCGAATACACTGTAGGTTGTCATTTCGAAGTTTTTTCGAACCATGAAAATAACAACACTTTAATGGACTACTCTTTCTTAACTCCCCAACAAATTTTCTACTCAACTGCACTGAAAAATAAAAAGGGCACAGCTAGACATAAAGGGGAACACAAGTATGAAACTAGAGAAAGATCCATTCAGTACTTCCCAAGAAATAGGGATAATAAGCTTTCAATGGCAAAACCAAGATGGCCACCTTTCAGCCATTTTGTTTTTCCTTTCAGACCCAAAATCAAAAGGGCATATATATAAAGGCACCAAGGGGAACCTACATTTGCAATTTGAGAAAGATCCATTTAGTACTTCTCAAGAAATATCAATAACAAGAATTGTTTAAGGACAGACGGACCATGCACAGACACAGGGCGATTTGAATAGCGCATCATGGGCTAAAACTGGGACATTACTACTCCTTGTTCGATGCTCAGCATTATTGGAGTTGAATACCTAAGTTCACCTGTTGTCAGTATAATGTGACCGGGTGGGGTGTTCTGTTTGGGACCTTCGGCAAGTTTAATTCAGTGTGGTAGAACTAAAATCAATGCAAGTCTGAACCCAAGTTTAATTCAGTGTAGTAGAACTAAAATCTATGCAAGTCTGAACCCAAGTTTAATTCAGTGTGGTAGAACTAAAATCAATGCAAGTCTGAACCCAAGTTTAATTCAGTGTAGTAGAACTAAAATCAATGCAAGTCTGAACCCAAGTTTAATTCAGTGTGGTAGAACTAAAATCAATGCAAGTCTGAACCCAAGTTTAATTCAGTGTGGTAGAACTAAAATCAATGCAAGTCTGAACCAAAGTTTAATTCAGTGTGGTAGAACTAAAATCAATGCAAGTCTGAACCCAAGTTTAATTCAGTGTGGTAGAACTAAAATCAATGCAAGTCTGAACCAAAGTTTAATTCAGTGTGGTAGAACTAAAATCAATGCAAGTCTGAACCCAAGTTTAATTCAGTGTGGTAGAACTAAAATCAATGCAAGTCTGAACCCAAGTTTAATTCAGTGTGGTAGAACTAAAATCTATGCAAGTTTCAGACAATCACAAGGAGGCTTACATGAACAAATGAAAATGAATTAATCATCTATATATCAGCATGTTTTGTGTTAGAATAATATCCATTAACGAACGAAATGTGCATAAGAGACAAGATGTAAAATATGTAAAAAAGGAAAACAATGGGTAAATCCTGACACACATCTTTGTTTACAAATGACCGGTTTTCATTTCTTTGTCGTGAAGGGGCAGGACAGAATTTCCTGTGACAGATCAAGTGATCGATTCGGCCAAACAGCAGAAGAGAAACTCAAAATTTCAATTTAAGCAATTATTGCACTAATATCCCGTTTCCTTGCTATAAAATATACGACAATAGTCCCTTTAATACGACGTAAAAAAAATTAACCCAAAACAAAATTATTATAGGAAAATATTTTCAGAAATGGAACGGTTGAGTTTTAAATATATTTGTTACACACACACACAAACCCATTGTGATACCATTGAAGGTTAAACACCAAAAATTGCTAATCTATAAAAAAAACAAAATGATTCATTTCCACTTGAAGATGACCTTGTCAACCGATTCAAGGAGACTTAAAAATGCCCTGCTGATAGAATGAACGTTCATCTGAACATGTAGGCATGGTTAGATCTTTATAACAGGTGTCCCTGCACAGCTCTGCATGTTTATATAGCTCAGGTATCTGCAAGATTACTAGATAATACCTGGATAGGATAGTCCAGACAGGAAATACTAATATGCTGACGTGTAACACAAAGTTGTAAAAGATTTAAACATGTTTTGTTTTTCAGTTGAATGAGTTTAACATCAAAGTTTTAAAAGGCACAAATCATAGGACTATTGCAGTTTGATTATGTTAATCAATATAAAGCAAAATATCTAAATGTTTCCATGTTTTTCTGTATTATGTCATTCAGAAGATAAAAAATGTCTAAAATGAGAAATGGCTAGCTTGGGTAGACTTGACATTTGTGTTTGTCTATACCAAGTACTTATACATGTAATTCCAGAGAATTCTGGTAGCCAATTAAACCCATTGCGTACATCTTGATTAAAAAGATTGCAACTATATATAATCCCCATCTTCATTATGCATTATAACTCTTCTAAACCTTAAGTCACCAGGATCAATTTTTGTTTGGGGGGGGGGGGGGGGGGGGAGAGACTTCAAATTAAGCAAATATTCAAGTTATACAAGTTTGAAGTATGGCCAGGACCAACAAAATACTTGAAGTAAATAGAGTATTCAAGTTACTCCAGTTTGGGATAATGCGGTTTGACTGTGACACGGAAGTAAAATTAAAAGGGTAATGTACTCTTATACCTGGTAATAAAGATTATGTAATTGCCTTGTCTGAATGGTTGAACAATGTTACAACAGACTTTTACAGGTGTAACATAGCTCCGCCGCATTAAAGAAACTGGATGAATGGACGAGACCTGAATAAGCCTTAAAAACATCACAGTATTTATTTAAAAAGCTTTATTCATGCAGTTCTGTTCTATTTTATGAAAATAAAGGTGGGGCTTCCTTCACGCATCATATAGTTCTGTCTAATTTGACCCTAAATGTGTAACTTATGCCCAGATCAAGGTCTCATTTGCTGAAATAAAATTAACAAGGGGCCAAATGGACCTAAATCGCTCACCTGTGAATATTTTAATCTTAAGAGAACATTTAATACAGATACAGGCAATATATAGTGTCAACTAAATATCCTGGCATGCAGCAGGCACACTATCAGTAACTAGGGCCTTAAAATTGATGATAAGATGTTGTTGAAAGATTTTAAGACATTCAACTACTGTGACCTTGAAAGTGAGTGGGGGCCATTCATCTTATCAAACTTGGTAGCCCTTAATCCCAGCATGCTACAGGCACAATATCACTATCCTGAGCATTTCAGTAATTGAGAAACAGTTGCTTAAATATTTTCAGACATTTGACCCCTGTGATCTTGCAAGTGGGTCAAGACCAATCATTTGAAAAATTTTGTAGCCCTTCATCCAAGCATGCTACAGGCCTTATATCGGTATTCTGTGCCTTTCAGTTGTCAAGAAGTTGCTTGAAGATTTCAGACATTTGACCTCTGTGACCTTGCAAGTACAGTTCAAGGTTATTCATTTGAACAAACTTGGTAGTCCTTAATCTAAGCATGCCACAAGCCCAATATCAGTACTCTGGGCCTTTTAGTTATTTAGAAGAAGTAAACCTTAACACCGGACATCAGACCAAGGGCAGGTGATCATGAGCTAATAAATAATCTTTTTCACCAGCAAAATACATGCATCATCCCCCTCGGACCCAACTACTGTACAACAAAACGTATTTATCTTTACACTTTCAGCAAAGTGAGATGTAAACTAAGGAAGGTCAAAACAAATCAACAATAGGCCCACAGGCCTTAACAGTCACCTGAGTTTTGTTGTACTAGTATATACATATCAATAACTGCATATCTGGGTCTTTAAAGAAGATTATTGAAACTTTATTCAATTTGACCCTTTAGACCCCTCCCCACTAGCCAAGGGGTAGGCCAGAGCAAATTTTGCCACATATCAAACCGTCATGTCCGGGTTATAATTCCGACCAAGTTTCAATTATATCTCCAACTGAAAATGAACAAAATATATCCAAAAGTGTCATTTTCCTTTATAAACTATAGTAAATTTCATCCCCTCCCCAGAGAGGAACCTGATATCCTGGGGATATGAAATTCATAATTTTGATAACTAAAGCACCTAAACTTCTTTCCATTGGTGAAAAGCATTTGGTTCCAGCATAAGCACACTCTGGGTCTGGAGAAGAAGATTTTTGAAATTTTAACTAATTTGAGCCCCTCACTGGGGTCCCCAAGTGGTTAGAACCATATAATTCACAATTTTGGTGCATCTTTGGTCAGGGATGGTTCCTGTCAAATTTCATTTAAATTGGTTCAGGTTTTTTTTTAGAAAAAGTTGAAAATGTAAATTATTTACAGACGGACAATGGACGACGTAAACCACACGATGACAGACAAAAGAAATTAGATGATTAGAATAGGTCACTGGAGACTTAATGTATCAGGTGACCTAAAAAGACATAATTACATTGCACTACAAGGTACAGAAATTAAAACATATTGATGTACAGTGTAATACTCTGTAGTTATAAATGTAGCTACGTAATGACCTATTTTCTGCAGACAGCCTGACAGCCAAGCAACCTGACCGAATAAAACTTTTTTACACATTTTTTCTATGTAACTGATATGATTACTGTAACAGTTATTCAGTAGAGTAGAAAATGCAAAAACTGAACCGAGTCCTAGAATAGCCTACAGATGTATCAGGTTTGCCTTAAAGAGAAGTTTTAAACAATATCCATTATTTTGTGGTGCAGACATGTTATTGCGCCGCTGAATCATCTATATGTAGGCCAGTTGCATGTTTGTGTCCACGGATCATCGCTGATCATTGTGCAGCAAGGCCTATATATAGTTAATAACAGAAATATAATAGGCATTGTACATGTCCTGATTTTGTCCCAATTTTTCTGTAAACAATGGTCTAGAATACCTGTTAAAAGTACATTTGTTTCACGTTCATGCCAAATAATTTCAACCAGTACACAGTCATACACCTATCTAATATAATTTCCGTGATGGTTTTTGCTCCGTTTTCCTGCCAAATAAGGATTGTTTCACCTTGTTTAAAAGTGCCTTATTTTCCAAACTGACCAAAATTTAAGGAGTTTCCATTATAACGGAGACACAGTGGTCTAGTGGCGGGATGCCGGGCTCGTGATCAAAGGGTTGTGAGTTTGAGTCACGGTCACAACACTTGTGTTTTATCTTTAAGCATGACACTTAACTCTGCTTGTTCCAGTCTACTCAGCTGTAAATTAAAATAAGTATGTGGTTGGGCAGTGCTAGATATTGTGGAATGCAAGCTGTGAGCGCTGAAATGGCAGCACCAGTTGTATGCTCCCCAGGGAGTTGAGAACAATATAATATTGGCTGGTTGCTAAGGCCATATAACCACGGATAATAATTAGTTTGTGAACCGCTTTGAGACGGCTTTAAAGGTTGTGATAAAGCGGTATAAGAACTTTTAATTATTTTTATTTAAAACAACTACGGAATGATGTGGACTATCACATGTATGATGCACGAGTGGACACTTAGGTTGATGTGGGTTCTGTAAGTGTAGTACGGGGAATCATGACCATCATTTTGGGTACTTAAATATAAAAGTTCTACAATATCCTGTACAGCAACAGTCTCGGTGCCACATAAGGTTTATTTTACGTTGAAATTCAACTAAAATTGCTGTTTATTTCATGCATAACAGAAAACAGTGAAAATATAATATGAGATGAAATAGGAAACAATTCACTAAAAATGATCCATAAACAAAGTCAGGAAAGTTCATTGAAAAAATACAAATACAAAGAACATATAGCAAAATGAAAAAAAAATTAAAAGACTTTGTGACAATGACACTCATGTGACAATGACACTCACTCACATGAATTCATTAATATACAATTCATAACAAGCTTTCAATAGTTATACATATATATGCTAAATATATTTACCTCATCATACATTATTCTCACAACTTGGATGCTCTAGATCTGGAGTCTAGACTGTGACTAGACGGCAATCAAACATAGTTTATGAGGATGAGTATACACAAGCTATTTAAAATTATCTTAAATCTCTGCTCCGCTCTGTCTAACATATTCACTGCGTCAGCTGGAGCACTGTACATATTCAGAATCATGATAATTTTCATTTTTTTTATGAGACTTATACATGCATTAAAAACAAGTTTAGAAGTTTTAATCTTCATTGTGTAGCTAAGAAGGTTTGAAACGAATGTCTGGTACCAGGGACAACCTGTTGAAGGCCTTTAAAAGGCCCGGGTTATAAAATACAGATCTGGTTTCTCTCAGACAATCCTTATACATTATCTCTTGTTCAAGTAACACATTGTACCAAGTACATGTTCACTCTGACCTGAAATACAAATAAAGATCGAGCGGCTGAAGATATTCATTACTCAGGAAGTTGACACTTGTTTAGATGAAATGTTTTGCTAGGTAAGAAGATCCGGGTCCAGTTAGACAGAAGCTATTTCAGGTTGAGGTTTTTATTCCTTTATCCCACAGTCTGCCTACTACAGTGCACTCCTCTTTATATCATGTTGCATTTGTCAGACAAAAACATGATATTAACAGGAATGTGACATTAAGAGAAACATGTTTTTCAACTAAATCTAATGCGTTTCCAATCTCCATAACTAAAAGTAAGCTATTCAATGTACATATGAAGATGTTTCAATATATAGATGTCATTATTTCAATTAAAAACCATTTTTGGGGATATTTTTTTATTTTCTATGCAAATTTTGTACAAGTTGTATCTGAAATCAATGGAAATGACATCATTTTCTGGATATTTTATGTGATTGGTTAAAAAAACATAATATTAAGAGGAATTCACCTCTAAATACATGATATTAACCAAATAAAATTACATAGATTATGTAGAGAGAGAAATATGGTGTTTGGGAAAAACATGATATAAAGAGGAATGTGATATTAACAGGAGTAATATTAAGTGGAGTCCACTGTATAACTAAAAGTAAAATATAAACTACAGGTAAGGTATGAATGTCCCCCTGCCACTGAAGTTAGCAATATAGAGGATGACAGCACCTCTAGATCTGTTACAAAAAACTCCACCTACTCTAAACTCGTGGAGGCCTGCATGAGTTGGAAGAAGACAAGTAATCCAAGGTTAGTTCAATATGTACAACCTCGGTCAGGACCAAACAAACTGTTCGATGAAAGAAGGTTATTGGAGTAAACCGGGTTCGAGTAAGTGGGGTTATTCTGTATTCTCATACCTGGTCTTTATATGAACTTTGATGGAAATTTGTTAAGGAAATTAAATGAAGACAGTCAAGCTGAGTTGATAACTTAAATAATTAATTGGGATGTGACAAATGGGAAAGGATGGTCAAGGGTATAACACTTATCCTCACCTCCCAATCGCCACACCCCAACCTTCAACCTCTATGGAATAGGGCGACATGGAAGTGTAAAATAATATTTTTTAGAAAATGAATTTTAAAATGTTTAAAGAATAAAGAGAAATATTTCTCCATATATATATACCTACAAAGTGAATCCCCCCCGAACAGAACAGGAAACAAATCTACCATTTAGTAAGGCCAGAGGTATAAACATGGAGGAAAGATGAATCAGTATACCTATCACAATACAAACAGGTATTGATAGGTATACGAGATAAACAGATACAATATAAACACCAGAATTGATAGGTATGATAAACAGGTATGATAAACAGAGAACTCCTTGACCTTTGGGGTCAGCTGTATTACTAACTAGGGTCAACTTATCTCTTATGTAATTATGTAAGTACGTCCTTGTAGATGATCCTTGGACCAAGCAGATATACCCAGGTACAACTGCACTATGCCATTCATTTTTATTCAGTTTTTGTCATTTTAGCACCCAACTGCAGGTAGATATATTTCTCTCATATCTCGCCATGTTGGATAGAGTTTGCCCATGTAAGAAAGCTATGTAAGAAAAATCTATCTTACATAGCATTTCACGCAACGTGACATCACAATGGCTCAACAATGACGTGACGTCACGAATACGGTAAACTCTGATGCCGGAAAGAGAAAACGGCAGCGTGATAAAATTAAAACATTTCACAAAATTTTAACCATAAACACCAGGAAGAGGAGATTTATTTTTCTGTGCACACTTCGTTTACGAATATAGGGTATGCTTAAACTCGCTGTCTAATTCGTTTTCGTCAAAAAAGCTCAAGGAAAAGGTTAAAATTTCAAAATGGTAGCCTGTTTAAACATATTTTAATAGTTTTTGAGCTTACTCGGGTAGTTGATATGAGAGAAAAAGACTCTTTCATTATGTGTGTATGTAGGATAGGGATATTCCACCCTCGGCAAGCCTCGGGTTTCACCACATTTTGTGACCCCTCGAACGGAATATCCCTATCCTACATACACGCATATGAAAGAGTCTTAAAATATATAAACACATATTATAAATGGCTCTGAAATTTGAAGATTTAGCTTAATTTTGCCCCTGAATTGACAAACCAGAAAATGTCTTACTCTGGTAGACATGAATACCCCCACTGGACATGTAACAGATGACCTAGAAGTTGACCTTTGGACCGTGAGATAGTTAATCATTCAAGGTAAACTCACACGGACCTTTGTGTAAACTTTGATGAAAATCTATTCAGAAATGAAGTTGATAGAGCATGGGTATAACATGTACAATGAGTGATCGCCTTTGGGACAGGACAGGAGGGAACGCGGGACAGGACAGGAGGGGACGCGGGATGTAAAAGGAGGAGATGTCGCGGGACGGGACAGGAGTATAATATATCCTTCCTTTATCAATACTGGCAGACACATATAAAGAAACACCACTTTTCAAATTCAACTTCTAGTAAAGCACATATTCTTTATTTACAAGGTACAGGTTTAAATATGGCCAGCCATCTCCAGGGGTAACAAATTATAACATCAGAGGTGATTGGGCTTGGTGGAATTGAGAGCTAGGTCATTAGGCCTTGGTATGGTCCTGTCCTATACATTGACCTTGGTATGGTCCTGTCCTATAAATACACCCGGGCCTACTAAATAGCATGGTATTTCTGGACATTACTTCTTATTATAAACACTCCACTCCATATACAATTTTGCCACCAGTGTATTGATTATATGGAGAGGGTTATACATAGGCTGTGCCTGTTGCCAAATCTCTTTGACAATTTAACATCTATATGTCAATAAAATCTGCTGAAATGAAAATTATATTAAATCGATTCCGTAATTAGATATACATGCTCATCCTTCTGTTGGTATAGTAATGTTAAAGATGCTTTAATTAGTTTATAACTAATAGAACTAATAAAACCTTCCATTCAATAAAAAACTAATACAGGGAAAAAAGGAGAATACCATTAACTTCATTTCTCTTAAATCATTGGAGCATGCATAACTTTGGACCAAAAGCATAATGTTTACCAAGGTCCCCTTTTTATGATATGTTAGTTATTTTTGAGAAAATATGGCAACAAATTTCACCAGCAATAATCAAGACGCCCAGTAACCATTTTGTTTTCCCATCCCATGACCATTTCGAATTGAAGCAAGCACATGATTCTGAATTCCGACACAATTCCTTCTTTAGTTTCATTTAAATTCATTGAGTCTTAGTTTTTTTTTTTTAAGTTATCAGAATCTTAATAACAACTTATTATCTGTCCATGAGGAATCTTACCAACATATCCTATTTCTTTTTTTATAGATAACTAAAAAAACTCAATATCATTGAATGCATGAATACTCTAATTTCATGCGTATAGCGACAATGAAAACTGAAAGTGTCAAGAACGGGTGTGCACTATACGCAAGAACGATAAAAAAGTAGACCTTTGTTGTGATCATTTATTGTTAAATTTTTCGGAGATTTTAAGAAGAATTTAAAATATCGTCGCGGTAGTAAACAGTCAACACTTTGTTATATAATTCCTGATTTGCATTTTTTTTTACAGCTACGAAAATTTGCAATTGAAAGTCATAATTTATTTTATCATATGACTACCGCTATATGCAATGTAATAAAGCCATTACATAAATTTTCTATATTACACACGTGTAATAACACCTTCCGCTTCGCTGATTGGCTGGTTCTTTGTGAACTGTATTAATACGCACGGGAACGGTCTACTTCTTTTACTACGAAGCATACAACTTGCGACTGCTAGTAGAATGATGAAGTTCGGAATTGCCGATGAAGTTAAGGTTGACAACAAATACAAAGGTCATTATAAAGCGTAAATAATTACAGACATGTAAACAGTACTAATCTACCTAAAATATATCGCTCCGAGGATCATTTCCCAACGACGGTATAAACAGGATAAGTTGACGTCAACAAACATGCCTTACACAATCCAAAACACTGCTAACATATCTACCTCAAACGGCGTCTTTTAAAGATGTTTGAACAAAATGTTCACTTGAAACAATTTCGGTGCACAATCAACATCACTGTTGACTTCCGCGATGATAAGGATAATTCTCCATACGTAGGAAAATGCCACACATCGGTTACGTACGACAGTGATAGCTAAGCGGCAACGAACCAGTCATTGTCGCGCCAAATGACGTCACGATATCGTCACATCCGGCCGGATTCATGAATGGAATACCAGAGGACACTCGCCCAACACAGTCAAACTTTTAGTTTTATTCATTGTGTCTAATCACTAGGAACAATTTACAGTCATAATATTAGTTGAAACTGACTGAAAATTTGTAATAAGGTGTATTTATTTTATAAAATGAATCAATTGCAAGAGTCAATTGTGTTGCACTACTTCTTCGTTCGCCTGTATATTTGACCTACTTCGAAGGTATGGGTTATTTGGTTCGACATATTGAAATAAGTTGGCGAGAACGGCAAAGACAAAATCTGTTTAGGACGAGGAAAGACGATATAACGTCATATGATAAAAAGAATCGGTCATTCGTTTCTCTTCATATTGAATTATGATACTCGTTTAGAAATTTTTCATTTTTACTTGCCAGAGGCTCGCAAAAATGAAAAATTCAAAACTCATATCATAAATTCAATATGAAGAGAAACTCATGACAGATCCTCTATATACGATAGAATCTGATCAAGAAATTTACCATCAAAAACATTTTAACCAACCGACATTAGCTAATATAAGAGCATTATATATATAATTATACACGGTATGTGTTCCTCGCATGGATGCATAGCGCTATACAGTACAATACTAACTCCTTTATCAGTTCATCAAAGCGTTATAAACGAGGCTTGTATTTCTTGTATGACATAATATTTAACACGCACACAGGTATAATATTGCACCTGCAATGTCAATGTCCCCTACGTGCACTGAAATTTAAAAAACCTTCCTTTAACTTAGAGTAAATATAATCAAACTGCATTCAGGTAACTTTATGGTCCAAAATATTTCACTCCGCTAGCACGTCATTATATATATAACCACAGTGATCGCACTAACACTTCTAAACATATTGCTTACTGCCAGTATCTTTTTTAAGAGGCTGTGATTTTATAAAAGATTATAATGTAATAAAGATTAAGGTTGACAGGAACTGTATATGTTTACAAACCGGTTTGAAGGATTGTACATAAATCATGTATAGAATAGTTCTTTTTTTGTAGTTGTTTAACTTAAACTGTGACTTGTTACTGTGCAGTATATATTATAATACACATTTTCATGTAAAGCACCTTGCACATTCAACCATCATTTGTTCTGAAGTTATCATTCTAACAAAGGTTATTATCTTTATCTAACCCTTGTGATACATTAATGTTTTAAAAAGAAGTGGGTGGTCAGGTGGTGCAGTGGATAGCGCACTTGCCTTTCACCAAGGCCGCCGGGGTTCCCGACTGGACATGAAAAAGTATATATGGCGTCACTTGCCGACCACAGGGGTTTTCTACGGGTACTCCAGTTTCTTCCAACAATAAGTCACCCCTTGTGCGTTAACATTTAACAACCATTCAAGGAGGGATATATAGTTTGTGTCGGACATCAAAGAGCAAGTTCTGGAAATATAACTCTCCAATTTTCGGATACTGTATTTGCCGTAATTAGCACCCCTTCCTCTATAAGCGCCCACACCCTCTTCAAGGTATTGAGATTATATTTGCATTCCAACTAATCAAAGTCCATGGTTACATGTAGTTTGGCTGACACACAAATAATAATATATATTTTCATTTAATATTTAATATAAGTATAATTTAAGTAACAAGACTACAGCTGTTGAGGATGGGAACATTTCGAACTGTTACCATGCGACAAAAAGAAAACAATTCATTATCAATACAACATATTTTATACCACATTTTTTATTACATTTGTTTTGTAAACACACGTAACAAATGTCTTACATGTGAAGTTGATAAAACGTCACATTCCTTAAAGATACATGTATGTACTTCTACATGTCGGGCACTTCGCACTTGGATTTGATTTTTTCTTCCAAGTTTTCACCAATTCAAACTTTTGCAATTTTCTTTTGAATATATATACCGCAAAAAATATAATTGCAAAAGTGTATAATACCTACAGAATGTACCAAACTATATATATATCTCACAGCAAAATATTAACGGACAGGCCTTAACCAATGACATATCATGATTGGATGACATCAATTTTAATTTGTTCACAAAACGCGATTCTGAGGCCACATCCTGGATTTCATAACTCTTGTCAACGGTAAAATGGCAGGTAGACATAATGACACCTGAACCAGAGACGTATATATATACGTCTCTACATGCACATGTGTTTTTGTATAACTTTACCATACTTACGAATTTGCTATTTCGTCTTTGAAATTGATAGTGCCAGTAGTCGTTTCGGCTGTAAAATCAGGGAAAACATCTCCAAGGTTCACCATACTTGTCGCGTGTGTGTGTAAGGCTACCAATTGAGTGCGTGCTGGGTCGACCTAGCTAGGGTCTGTATGAATTCAGAACTTGCGTATACGTACGTAGGCCTATGTGCTTTTGCCACGCCTCTACCTGAACTTGACCCGTAACCCGGATGTACATTGATGCAGGTCCGAAACTATCGAAACCAACCATGCATGATTTACCGCTGTCGTATTGCTAGCTTAGTATATACAAACTGTACCAGGGATATTTCCCGTTGCCTTTTTGACACACAGCTCATAAGAATCAGATACAGATTATTTATAGTGTATCGATCCCTCGAGCTCTCATATACGTCCCTGGTATTCATGATCATGATCATATTATAATTAACACGGACTTACACATGTAGTAGTAGATAGCAAATTTAATTACTGCTGTATAACAAGAGAGGAAATTGCTCAACCAGAACGGAGTTTGAACCCGATATATTATTATACATTTGTACTAGTATTTGGTCACGTCATAGTTTAAGTTTTACTGTTCAGATGTATAGGCCTATCTTCATGCTTTGTGATATTTTTTAAATTATCTTTTTACTTTATCATTCAAAGTAGTTTATTGAAAAATGTATAGCGGGTTCCCCAAAAACAACCGTGCTCTGTGCATGACGCGTACTAAGGTACGTTTTATCACGGACTTAGATCTATGCTATCTAAGTCCGTGGTTTTATACAGAGAAAGATTATTGTAAACCACAAGCAGGTGCTTGTGAACATGAGTGTGATTATTTATGTCATTGAATGTAGATCTAATAAAAGGTAATATACATATACGGTGTTTCATAATGATATAATGCTAAACTATTAAGTTTACAATAACAACATATGCAGAGTAGCCTTATAAAGGCTTTTTATAAGGCTACTCTGCATATATATGTTGTTATTGTAATGTAACTGTACTGTTGTTTGTTAATTCTTAACATATATATTATATTAAATTACTTTGACTATTTTGGATGGATAATTCTCTCATTAAAGGGGCATCCCGCGAAAGCCTAAATGCCTGTTCTTGAATATACATGGCGTCTGCACTACTTATTATCTATTCCTGCTATCCCAATATTCAAAGTCCGCTCAAAATGTCTATATTGACCACTTGCAAAATCGCATTCCTCGGGAAAGCCCCGATAAAAATAGCGGTGATGACGCAACGTGACAAGCTTTTTGCAAGTCGTTTGACAGATTTGATGGGAGAGGCCTAAGGAATTAAAGGGGACGTGTAATGTATACGGCAGATGAAACGGAGACAAAGTTAGTGAATCACATTCACATTAATAATCAGACATTAATTGCACACTTATAGATATTCAAATTAGGAATATTTGTCGGCACATCGGCATCATTAATCGACACCAATATTATATCTATATAATGAATATACCTGAGCGAGATCTGTACACATGGGTACGGAATACAGCCATGGTACAAACCTTAATTTATGTAAAAGTTAATATTCACGAACCCAACTTTTCAGATGATTTCATAAAATGTATGTAGCATCACGGACTTAGATAGCTAATATAATTCCGTGGTAGCATGCATTGAAAAGTACGAAAATAAAATGACATGAAATGTTTGCGATTTTTTTTTACAACTCAATGTTTTTAGGATTTTTTTTCAGACTATATAATTATATACCATGTACATTAATATTCATTTAAAATCTATCCAAAATCAGCGTCTTCACAAGTTAACACGTAGCACGGAATGCGAATATTTAAGTCCATACACTCATATAACGCACCACACCCTTAGCATGACTACGTGTATATCAGATTTGGAACTGTTGGAACACTTATAACTACCCGTTATGAATATGGTTTGATAATTCCGCTTTCTTTTTATAATTTTTTTGTCGTCTTGTAAAGGGACGTTGACCTTTTAAAAAAAGCCTGCAGGAATGGAATATACATATGTATATGCTGTACAACCTTTTTTTCACGTTAAGTATATATTTTCGTATCAAATTCAATACCGGGGTCGCAACCCAACGATATTTGTACCTTCACTAATTTATAGATTAAGTATGAATATCACCCTTTTTACGCGTGAAAAAGATATTTTTTTATACCTTTTGTCCAAATTGAAGCCGTATGTACCTCGGTTTCACGTCCCGTTTTACAACGTAATCAAACGACTTTTTCTGTTACTGTATATATTGTATTTGAAAAGGTCTTTCTATCCAGCAATAAAATTAAATCATACTGTTTCACTGGAACATGAAATATTATAAAGGGAATATTATAAAACACACTCTTAAGTTAAATATTACACACGCATTTTATGCAACAGAAGACTGAAACAGTTTCCCCTTGGGTAGCCCCAAAACCAAATCAAAGCTTTATTTGTGCATGTTACCGTTACAAAGAAGAAATATGTAACATACACACAATAGAGCAGGTAGTTTCTCCTTTGAATCCTTCCCGTCTCTCAAAATGATTCCGTAACGCAGTCTTGCGTCATATTTTGACCATTCGGCAACTTTTCGCTTTATCGCGATGTAACGGTAAAACCAGATAGAGTGTTTACAATGGAAACGGCGCTCGCTGCGCATGCGTTGGTAGGTGGAAATCCCAAGTCGTAGCGTCTGGCTAGACCTTTTGGAATTCCACTAGTTATTTTGAAATTATTTATTTTATGAATACATACCAGCAAAATCCGATCGTCGTAGTCCATAAGAATACCCACTCGATATGTGTATGTTATATTTTGGAAAAAAAATATGAAAAAAACTAACTTTCGCGGGATGCCCCTTTAATCACTATATATGCGGTCAGTGCTGCAGTGAGTTAGAATTCAAGACATTTTTACGATGTTTTTTTATCAACTGGATATGGATTCCGTTTACTCATCCTGGATATCCAGGTGGTACGGTCTCATTCGCGGTCTACACACCTGGAAAATGTCTGCATACATGGAATATGTCAAAGTAAAATTGAAGGCACGCGCGCGACTAGCTATTTGATTGGTCTCGGGGGACATAAACACGAGCAATGACCAATCATTTGACTTACATGTATATCTGTCCTAATTTACATAGAAACGACAGCCAACTTTGAGGGAATTCAATTTCACCATTACACGACCGCGAGATTCTGATGTATTCAAATTATGAAACTATCCATCTTGTCTCATCCAAACACTTGGTGGCGCTTACTGGGCCTTTAATTTTACCATGACATATACTAATATCAAAGAAGCACTGGAAGCGAACGTGAATATCGAGGAAGCTGTTTTAATATCTCGACCAATCATATCCGTCGTTATTTCCCACTATAGTAATTGTTACAATGTTTCCAATGAACTTGCCTCTCTCCTTGATCTTATTATCTAGCCTCGTAACAAGCATTTACTATTAAAAAAAACAGAAGGCGACATTTCATTTTCTTAACTCGGTAATTTTATTAGTACCACAAAATTATTAGTAGCTGGCATTACATATTAATTTGTTTACAAACTACGTGTTAATTCACTCATGTCTCTCTCCTCCAAATATGACGATAAAAATACAAATTTCAATACCGGGTAATCTTCAAATATAAGAGCAATTATTATATAACAATTACCAGTACAGTGATTGACAAATAACCACTGGCGATTAAATACATCTTGAAATAACTCATATTTAACTGGAAGGTATAATCGTATGTTTTCTATTTTAAAATTCCACCCTCTCGTACAAAAAAAAAACTTCTCCAAAAACTTTCGGATAAACTGTAACGTTAACATCAACAGGATAGTCATTTGACTTGACTTTAAACATATTTTATTGTCCAAAAATAGGCCAAAGGATTAGGCACAAGTTATAACAACTTATGAAGCAATCTCCTATCAACAAACAATATTTACACAAGTGATGACAGAGACATTTACAAATGCAAAGTTGAAATAAGTCAATTTTACATAATAAGTGATATATAATAGAGATAGACATAAATTGTATGTTTAAAATCTTTTGCTGGATTTGATGAAGGCCTGCACCTGTTCAAACACATAATTATTTACATCCAAAGCCAAGGCTTTATTACCAATAAATAACAAAAAATTAATTTCTGTATTCAAGTGATTTAATGCTTTAAACATTTCTGAACGGGGAGTGGAAAACATTGACACTCCAAAAGTAAATGGTATGCATTTTCACAAAAATGCCCACAGGATAGTCATTGATAATGTTGAAATAAAATGTGTATGGAAACAGGTCACCGGATCACAAATTACATATTTATGTTTGTAATTGAGAGGTATGAACAATTAGAAAATTACACTCCGTTCTGCTTACCGTCTCAGTTACAGCACAGGGACTTGAGAATTTGTTACAGCTAGTTTTGGACCTAAAATAGGGTGTTTAGAGTAATTTTACACATTTGGGGGGGTTAAGATCAATTTTGGACAAAAATGCCCCTCAATGAAGCTTTTATGACCATTGAGGGGGCATTTTTATCGAAAATTTATCTTAGCCCCCAAATGTGTAAAATTATTCTAAACACCCTATTTTAGGTCCAAAACTAGCTGTAACAAATTCTCAGGTCCCTGTGAGTTACAGTACAAAGCCTGAGGTGGATACAGAGCACCCGTGTAAATTTCATCGCGATTGTCAACGACGCATTTAGGTGTCTTGATTTAGTTTTGCCACTTGGAAACTGACAGGTTGTTTTTATCTTCCTCAGAAACCTATTAATGCCAAACGAGGTAAGTTAACATTAAATTTCTTCTTATGTGGTCATACAGTGAACCGCCCTTTTGTTATTCAAAACTTTGTGAAGAATTACGGTTTTTATTTCACTGTCACAATAATTCGATCTCACCTTCACCTTAGCCCAGTGAAATTACTGTCTATATAGCAAGTCTGAATAATCTTTGTAAAAAGCGAACTTGGTCAAGCTTCAAATTGCAATTTAGAATTTTACATAAGTCTCGAAGCATCAGCGTAAGGCGTGTTTGTAACGACCTTAAAGAAAAACCTTTAAATTTGTATCGAGTCAGTTTAAATATTTTTCAAAAAAAGACACGGATACTCGCATGACTTTAAAAACCGTTTTATCGTTTATGATATTTGGTATTTTCACAGTGAAAGGAACAATTGCATCATAGCACATAAACTGATCGTAATAATATTAGATTTATTTTGTTCGCAACAACAGAAACATTTAATCAAAACGGGCAAAAACAAACAACAAGAGACATGTAAAATTGAAAAAATTACTAAAAACATGTAAAATTTGCTTTATTTTACCATTTTACCAAATGACAAAAATCAAACCAAAAAAATGTCGAATTTGTTGTCTATATATAATAGATCTGGTAAACAAATGTGTCTTTTTGTGATGAACCGTTTTTTTATTCAATGTTGGAAGGATAAAACTTTCTTACAAACAAAAACTTGTCTTAAATTTCATATCTTGAGCAGTGATTTTTATTGTTTGAGATAATTGAGCATAAAACCATGCCTATGTTACATTGAAAATGACGATAAATATATATATACATAAAAAAAAATAACCACACAGACACGCAATACGTATATCATTGGACTATATCAAGTGTCGAGTCATTAGCTCAAAAGCATTTCTCCTTTTTAAAAAGAGACGATTTAATCAAGCACTTAAATGACACATAATAATACCCATTTTAGTTATGAGAATATTTTGTTCCGGAAATGATTGTTTCGGGAGTTTGATGTTTGGATTCATTATTTACCATCCTTCGTCAATAGACTTTTTATATTTAATTCATTTCTGTTAAACGTTTACATACACTTCATTTTTGGCACCAGTTCTTAGATAGTCATCAAGTTGATTAAAAGTTCAATCAATAATTACACAGAGGGCTTTCATAAATGTGCAAGATACCTGTTTTATAGTGTAGAAAATCATAGCTTCCATACTTGATTCTCGCATAGCAGGTGTTCCATAACACGTTCATTGTATTTGTTCAGTTTTTCAATTTTCAAATTGTGCTCGTGTATTGTATTAATTTCTTTTCCTTTTTTTCGGAGTTTGAACCCGATATATTATTATACATTTGTACTAGGCCTAGTACCAAAAGTATTTGGTCACGTCATATTTTTACTGTTCAGATGTATAGGCCTATCTTCATGCATTGTGATATTTTTTTTAAATGATCTTTTTACTTTATCATTCAAAGTAATTTATTGATAAAGGTATAGCGGGTTCCCCAAAAACAACCGTGCTCTGTGCATGACGCGTACTAAGGTACGTTTTATACAGGTGAATCTGTATAGAAAGATTATTGTAAACCACATGTAGATGCTTGTGGACATGAATGTGATTATTTTTTTCATTGAATGTAGATCTATCCACGGACTTAGATTAGATTGCTATGGTATCTAAATCCGTGGTAGATCTAATAAAAGGTAATATACATGTACGGTGTTTCATAATGATATAATGCTAAATTATTAAGTTTACAATAACAACATATGCAGAGTATAGGTCGTGAAACGGTGAAATTGAATTCCCCCAAAGTGGGCTGTATAGGTTTTTATAAGGCTACTCTGCATATACAAGTGTATATGTTGTTATTGTAATGTAACTGTACTGTTGTTTGTTAATTCTTAACATATATATATTATATTCAATTGCTTTGACTATTTTGGATGGATAATTCTCTCATTAATCACTATATGCGGTCAGTGCTGCAGTGAATTTGAATTCAAGACATTTTTACGATGTTTTTTATCAACCGGATATGAAGAAAAGACGGATATGGATTCCGTTTACTCATCCTGGATATCCAGGTGGTACGGTCTCATTCGCGGTCTACACACCTGGAAAATGTCTGAAAACCTAGAATATGTCAAAGTAAAATTGAAGGCACGCGCGCGACTAGCTATTTGATTGGTCTCGGGGGACAAAAACACGAGCAATGACCAATAATTTGGCTTACATGTATACCTGTCCTAATTTACATAGAAACGACAGCCCACTTCGAGGGAATTCAATTTCACCGTTACACTACCGCGAGATTCTGATGTACATCAAATTATGAAACTATCCATCTTGTCTCATCCACACACTTGGTGGCGCTTACTGTGC
Source organism: Mimachlamys varia (assembly GCA_947623455.1). NCBI lineage: Eukaryota > Metazoa > Mollusca > Bivalvia > Pectinida > Pectinidae > Mimachlamys > Mimachlamys varia. Next base: position 37,113,288 of record OX392529.1, read on the forward strand.
CTTTAATTTTACCATGACATATCAAAGAAGCACTGGAAGTGAACGTGAATATCGAGGAAGCTGTTTTATATCTCGACCAATCATATCCGTCGTTTTTCCCACTATAGTAATTGTTACAATGTTTCCAATGAACTTGCCTTTCTCCTTGATCTTGTTATCTAGCCTTGTAATTGAAAAAAAACAGAAGGCGACATTTCATTTTCTTAACTCGGTAATTTTATTTGTACCACAAAATTATTAGTAGCTGGCTGTACATATTAATTTGTTTACAAACTACGTGTTAATTCACTCATATCTCTCTCCTCCAAATATGACGATAAAAATACAAATTTCAATACCGGGTAATCTTCAAATATAAGAGCAATTATTATATAACAATTACCAGTACAGTGATTGACAAATAACCACTGGCGATTAAATACATCTTGAAATAACTCATATTTAACTGGAAGGTATAATCGGATGTTTTCTATTTTAAAATTCCACACTCTCGTACAAAAAAAAATCTTCTCCAAAAACTTTCGAATAAACTGTAACGTTAACATCAACAGGATAGTCATTTGACTTGACTTTAAACATATTTTATTGTCAAAAATAGGCCAAAGGATTAGGCACAAGTTATAACAACTTATGAAGCAATCTCCTATCAACAAACAATATTTACACAAGTGATGACAGAGACATTTACAAATGCAAAGTTGAAATAAGTCAATTTTACATAATAAGTGATATATAATAGAGATAGACATAAATTGTATGTTTAAAATCTTTTGCTGGATTTGATTAAGGCCTGCACCTGTTCAAATACATAGTTATTTACATCCAAAGCCAAGGCTTTATTACCAATAAGTAACAAAAAATTAATTTCTATATTCAAGTGATTTAATGCTTTAAACATTTCTGAACGGGGAGTGGAAAAACATTGACACTCAAAAAGGAAATGGTATGCATTTTCACAAAAATGCCCACAGGATAGTCATTGATAATGTTGAAATAAAATGTGTATGGAAACAGGTCACCGGATCACAAATTACATATTTATGTTTGTAATTGAGAGGTATGAACAATTAGAAAATTACACTCCGTTCTGCTTACCGTCTCAGTTACAGCACAGGGACTTGAGAATTTGTTACAGCTAGTTTTGGACCTAAAATAGGGTGTTTAGAGTAATTTTACACATTGGGGGGGGGGGGGTTAAGATCAATTTTGGACAAAAATGCCCCTCAATGAAGCTTTTATGACCATTGAGGGGGCAATTTTATCGAAAATTTATCTTAGTCCCCAAATGTGTAAAATTATTCTAAACACCCTATTTTAGGTCCAAAACTAGCTGTAACAAATTCTCAGGTCCCTGTGAGTTACAGTACAAAGCCTGAGGTGGATACAGAGCACCCGTGTAAATTTCATCGCGATTGTCAACGACGCATTTAGGTGTCTTGATTTAGTTTTGCCACTTGGAAACTGACAGGTTGTTTTTATCTTCCTCAGAAACCTATTAATGCCAAACGAGGTAAGTTAACATTAAATTTCTTCTTATGTGGTCATACAGTGAACCGCCCTTTTGTTATTCAAATCTTTGTAAAGAATTACGGTTTTTATTTCACTGTCAAAATAATTTGATCTCACCTTCACCTTAGCCCAGTGAAATTACTGTCTATATAGCAAGTCTGAATAATCTTTGTAAAAAGCGAACTAGGTCAAGCATCAAATTGCAATTCAGAATTTTACATAAGTCGTAAAGCATCAGCGTAAGACGTGTTTGTAACGACCTTAAAGAAAAACCTTTAAATTTGTATCGAGTCAGTTTAAATATTTTTCAACAAAAGACACGGATACTCGCATGACTTTAAAAACCGTTTTGTCGTTTATGATATTTGGTATTTTCACAGTGAAAGGAACAATTGCATCATAGCACATAAACTGATCGTAATAATATTATATTTATTCTGTTTGCTACAACAGAAACATTTAATCAAAACGGGCAAAAACAAACAACAAGAGACATGTAAAATTGAAAAATTACTAAAAACATGTAAAATTTGCTTTATTTTACCATTTGGTCTTAACAAATGACAAAAAAATCATACCAAAAAATGTCGAATTTGTTATCTATATATAATAGATCCGGTAAATAGATCTTGTGATGAATCCGTGTTTTTATTCAATGTTGGAATGATAAAAATTAGTTTTAACATCTTTTGTTATAATAAAAATAAGCTTCCAAACAAAAACATGTCTTAAATTTCATATCTTGAGCAGTGATTTTTATTGTTTGAGATAATTGAGTATAAAACCATGTCTATGTTACATTGAAAAAGACGATAAGTATGATATAAATATATATAAAAATAATTAACTACACAGACACTCAATACGCATATCATTGGACTATTTAAAGTGTCGAGTCATTAGCTCAAAAGCATTTGTCCTTTTTAAAAAAGAGACAATTTTATCAAGCACTTAAATGACACATAATAATACCCATTTTAGTTATGAGAATATTTTGTTCCGGAAATGATTGTTTCGGGAGTGTGATGTTTGGATTCGTTATTTACCATCCTTCGTTAGCAGACTTATATTTAATTCATTTCTGTTAAATGTTTACATACACATGATTTTTGGCACCAGTTCTTAGATAGTCATCAAGTTGATTAAAAGTTCAATCAATAATTACACAGAGGGCTTTCATAAATGTGCAAGATACCTGTTTTATAGTGTAGAAAATCATAGCTTTCATACTTGATTCTCGCATAGCAGGTGTTTCATAACACTTTCATGTATTTGTTCAGTTTTTCAATTTTCAACTTGTGCAAGTGTATTGTATACATTTCTTTTAAAAAAAGGTGCAGCACATGTATTCGTGCCACGTATCAGGTATCAGATGGGAAGATTGGCTGCTTCTTGTAATGAATTGGCTTTTAGATATTTGCCCCAACGAAAACACATTGACATCTTGCTTACTAGTACCTAGTATGCCTCAATCCAAACGAAAACGCATTGACATTTTGCTTACTAGTACCTAGTATGCCTCAATCGAAGAACGATAAACAGGAATAAACCTGATTTCCTATGTACCGAAACGTAAAAGTTTTGCATATTTAAAAAATATATTATATACAATAGTACACACTGTAGTATTTTTTTAACAAGTCGGCATCAAATGGCGTGTAAATGACTAAGATTGTTGGAGTGATGTCCCTTGAAATCGTTTCAAACCTGATGACATGAAAGCAATACTGTTAATCCATTTACATGTCAAACTAGGTATCAATCTATTAAAGGCCAATTATACATAACTTCGGGATTTTTTCGGGATTCTAAAAAAATTATGAAAAAAAAATTCAATTGATAACCATGCAAAAATAAGTCTAAAACGAAGTAAACATGAGTGGTAACTAACAAGAAACTATTGACAAAAAATCCAAAGAATTAAAAGCAATTCGGGTGTGGCCCACTTCAACAACAAACCGAAGTTAGAAGTCAGTTAAAAATGGACGCGTGTTTACAAATACCGAGTTTCAACTGCTGCTGAACCGGTAACCGCGTAAGAATTCATCTTGAATATTGCTGATATCAGTTAATCTTAAATAAATATAATAAGTTTTTAGGCTTGATTTTCGCTTCAAGTTTTGCCATGAGTTACGTATATTGGGCCTTTAACTATATCGAGATTTTACAAAAGTCATATTTTGCTCAACCTATAAACCCTGATCTTACAATGCATCACAATGACATTGAATAGCTATCAATTTACAAATATGGTTACACAAGAAAAAAGGTCTCTTACATGACCAACATATTTAATTTATTCTCGCACTGGGTTTACACGTAATTATTGCGCTAGGAAAATAACCATACACCAGGGAAACGGATAAAGCATGCAACTGATTGATTCCAATAGCCAATAATTATGGTTCTTTTAGATGAATAATACACAAAAACATTTAAAAACAAAATTATTATCGGACATTCCACGGTTTTAGACAATTGTAAACATTACAAGGGAATGGATTTGCTTGCGATGACAAAATACGATAGATACTTTTGCTGTATGCCTATATTAAAAGCAATCAAAAAGCCTAAAAAAATATTAATACTGTACACTAAAAAGTTATTATTCTTAATGGTACCATAGTTTTATATTTAAAATGTTATACATTGCCTTAGCTTATAATCAAATGAAAGCGATACAAAAAATATCATGGTTTGCAAGGACCACAAAAAATACTAAACGACTCGAAATCATCCCAAGTGTCTCCACATAACGCTTCTTTGTGAACATAGCAACGAGAATTTCCTACCAGACATGTATCTTAAAGCTCACGGCATTCTGCTGCGTCTCAAACAAAATAATTGCGTTTCGTTTGCTTCGAAACATCAATGATCAAATCGTGTTCATTACTCGGTATCTCACTAACCTCATGCACACGGGACAACCAGCTTTCTGATATCGGAGGTGTTAGGTTTGTTTCATAGGATATCATCGACCCCGCTGGGAGATTGGTCTCCTTATTAACTACTGCTGGTCCTTTGGATAAAAGCGGTCTTTCTTCAACTTCATGCATTTCCAAATCTTCCTTTTTTCCCAGAATTTGTTGTCTTTGCGCCCTTTCTCCTTCAATGTCAGCAAATGGCCATGTTTGAACATATCGTTGAATGACATTGGTGAAACAGCCCTGGAAGTGCAGATTATTGGTGTCAACGGTGAGATCTGCTGCACTCTTGAACAAAACGTTCCTAAACACCCAGGGCAAGAACCCACCGGCCAGAGTGGCTAGAGTCTGGTTGCTACTGCTGACCTCGTACATATCTCCAAATGTGATGACCACCAGCATAACGAAAAGAAGGAACAAGATGATAACGAGGAACCCAGATATTGCACCGCTGAGGTTATTTAGAAGCGGTCCTGGACTTCCACTACAAGGCATCTTAGACGTGTCAAAAAAGAATTTCTGAGTGATGTATGATGTGTCTTTTTTATCAAGAAACAAGACAAGACGCCTTATTTTCCACTTTAGATGACCATCCTTCACGACGATAGCTGGTCGATCAGTGTATGCCAATTTAGATTTCGCACTTGAGTCAGAGAATGAAGTCGGGGCATTTGGTATTTCTGATTTTAACTGGAATGCAGTGTTTTCCTGCTGATCTTCTGATTGCCAAGACACTTCTTTGACCTGGTCTTCGGATTTCGCCATTACAGTTGACAATATGGTTTTATTAAAAACCAGGTACTTTGCAGAAACGCTTCCAAAACAATCTTTACCGTATAGAAAAAGCATGAAAATGAGAGAAACGTACTGCATAGTATGTCCGGCATTCAGTATAATCCCTATAACTGTATAGACAGCTACCTCTACGAAAAATGTGATGCATTCCGTAACAAGAAAAATTGTTGAGTACATTGTGATCAAACATACCAAGAGTATTAGGACTTGGGCACTTCGCCTCCGTAAGGACTGATGTCCAGTTATACGAAACGTTTCTTTCGACGTCAGGAAATCAGTCTCAAATAAGTCGCTAAAAGTTGAAGCAAATGCAGAGCTGGTATGTTTATGTTTGGCCTTCTTTGATGGAAGAAAACTCAAGACAAGGTGAATGATGAATCGACCTGTTAGATTTATAGTGGGGAAAAGGTACACGAGTAAAATACAGAAAACAAACGGCATTGTCACCAACCAGTAAACAGGAGCTAGAAACAAAGCTAAAACTCCACATTTTTCGCACGGCTTCATCAGAACCATGGTGCTCCAACCGATAGCTCGCATAGGAGACCGGTCGCGCATATCACGGAAACATTTCTTCAGGGCAAAGACAAAGTTGTTTGTGATTGCATCCTTCAAGAAACCAATCAAAAGGATATCAATGATTATCAGTCCGTAACATACAAGGAAAACAACATGAAGAGGATTCAACATCAGAGTAAAGCTTCCACGGAATCCTACAGCTAGACCGCGACTGATTGCAGCACGTTGGTATAACGCATGATTTTTGTGCTCGAATAACAAGTAGATGATAACACGGATTATCCAGGGGCAGATAATCACAATAAATATCACAAAATCCATGCACGTTTGGAGGCATTTATACCACGACAGATTCCACTTGTGTGTCAGAAGAGGTCCAAATATTTTACTTTTACAACATTTCTGTAGGGAAGTCCTCCTACTGATCTTACATCGTAATATCGTGTCGTATAGTGTCTTAGCTATCCCTACGGGTACGTAATTTCCAGGAATGAGTCGACCCTGTTGTACAAGGAAATGAATGGTCCCAATTGGAAATTCGTATGTTTTATCTTCTTCTATATTATCAATCAGTTTTTTGAGGTTTGGTAGTTCCTTCAAGGCAGATCTATGAATAACGTTTGCAGGATTCTTGGATGGATCAGGCGGATGTTGTGTCTTCATTATCCTCAACTTGAATTCAGTGGCGAGTTTGTGCTGATAGTGGATGAATCCTCGCGAGGCCCGATACAGATGAGAGGGAACCACAAGAGGCAAGTACAGAATAACAAGCAAGTTTATCAGAACGACACAAGTCAGTAGAATTGTAATCCAAATATCGTGAGTTAACTCGGCACACAAGACTTTCCCTTTTTCATCTTTGTGACAACATACGTAGTATATCCTGGCACCGCTTGATGTGTCACGTAAACGTCTATTACACAGTTCCTCGTCAGGTGTCCACGTGGAGTCACTGCTGTTTGATGATTGTAAATCGTTGAACAGAAATGATTCAGCCAGTTTTGAGAGCATAGTTTGATTAGCAATACATCCAGGAATCGACTCTGTAATTTCGACATTCAGCTTTGACACGCCGTATGCAAGAGTAGTGAGGGATAACATCTCGAACTCCTCTCTGAGCCATAACATGCCTCGTCCTTTCCGGCTGCTGATACGCATCCATGTGTATGGGTCAAAGATATCGCCATCGCCAGCTTTCCATAATGTTTCATTTTCTGATGACAATTGGATGACTACTAAATTATTTCCTTTATCAAGAACTAAACGGAGAGATCTGTAAATATCGGGGTCGTTTGCAGAAATCGTACATTGAGTCGAAGGAATTCCCGTCGTTTGATCTCCAGCGGTAGCCTGTCCCACGGACACATGGATAAGGAGAGCATATAGAAGTCGACGTAACACATTGTAAGGTGACATTCCAACAAATATCTAAAACAGCCAAATCCGCTGCAAAGTTTAGGTACGCTATATAGCACAGCCGATTCCAAACGGTCGTGTATGACACAGCTCGACGGGTCTTTGTAATCAAAGGGTGTTCAAACCTAAATTATCTGTCCGGTAGCACAGGCTAATTTTAAATGAATACAAAAGCGGTGTATAAACCAGTTACAAATCCAGTATAATAAGTCCTTTAAAGCCGCTTAACGGTAATAATAATAGCGCAGCCTAAATTGTACAGTAGTAAACATGCGAAGGTACATTTAATTATTGTGCATGCACTTGCCTGCAAAAAATCCTATTCATTGCTGTAAAGATTCCGTTCGTTATGTGATATTTGCGGACATATAATCGTCACGAGTTCATCTGTTGTTATAGACAGTGAAAGACAAATGTTTAAAGTTTACAGACGACGAAAACCTTTTGATTTTTTCATGTGTTCAAGATTTCATTATCAGCTCTAAAAGATTCCAATGACTTTTTTTTTGCTATTTGTTTTGTTTGTTTGTGTGTTGTTTTTTGCTAAAAACACAGCTGGTACAGCATACTGAAATCCCCAGTTAAGTTTAGGTCATGGCATAGTCAACAATCTTTTCTTATTTCTTATAGTCTCTTTCTTCCATATTCTTAATCTCTTTTTCATGTTTTTTTTTCAGCTTTGAAAGTATCAATAATCTGTTAGCTTATCATTCTCCCACTTAATGCCGTTCTTGTTAATTTATGGGACATGTAAAAGGAGACGGATTTATATAAGTTTTATAACTTGTTTCCGAATCCTATTCGAATATTATTTATATGATTGTGAAATGTATATATATATATGTATTTTCGAATGAAATAAAGTTTATATGAAATGTTTAAAGATCAAATTTCTTCAAGCTTTATAAGAAATGAAATAAATTAGCATTGTCAAGTATTTTCCTTCTTATGTCCATCTCCATGAAGAAATGCTATTTAGTTTTAGAAGTGCAAATAAAATCCGATGTTTCAATTCGAATTTTTGAAGTTGTGAATCATTTTCATATTTTAGCTTAATATATAATTAAGCTAACGCACTCTGCCTAGCTGCCGTCGATTTCTTTGACAATTTACTTCATTAGACATACAAAAACCTTAAAAGCGATCGGTGGCAGATATTCAAGGACTTGGCGGATACAGTAGACAGTCCGACCTGACCCTGACCGTGTACATTCATATTGTGAGAATTGCACCCTTGAGTTTTAAATAGCATCTCAGCTTAACAACGTATAACGTAAGAGATGAAAATCATTTAAATATCTAACATAGTCATAGGAAACATAGAGAAATGAAAATCTTGTGAAACAAAAACCGAATCCATCTGACTTAATCTATTATTAAGGTTGTTTTTTTTTAATACATTATTAATATAATAAAGACAATCAAATGCTGCAATTCTTGTCAACCTATCAAAGCTGTATATCTACAAGACAAGCCCCTTGCAACATGAGAACCCTCTTGCTGTACTGTGCAAACAAAATGGTTATTGGCAGGGGTGTTCCATTATATTTACCTTGTCTGTATGCAGACACCTTGTGTAAAGACTGTTTTCGTCTTTCAACCCTGCTCCAAACACGGCTTGGCTTAAGTTTATCGCTTTGTATTTAAATGTGAAGGGGGTATTTGTGATCTGAAGTTCAAGTGAGTATTCCGAGAAAGCAAACTACATGTACAGATATAATCAGTAATGTATACCATGACAGAGAGACAACTTACGATTTTCAAAATCACCGGACGTCAGTACATATCAACTATCCTTTCAAGAAAATAAATTGTATAAGGGAACAAACGTTTTTCTCAATCATTTTATATATCTAATTCTGCTATATTGAAATATAATGATATCTATTAATCTGACATAAATTCAAACAGAACACTACCTTGTAAAGAGAGAATTGTTGTTTTCTTGATCAATGACAGTTTCCATATATGTTTCGTAAACAGTGTCAAAGCTGATATATCATTTTAACGTGTGAATTTCAGGGTGAAATTTTGCAAAAAGCTAATCTAGAAGTGAAATATCAATGTTAAGAAATTAGACCAAACCCACTACATATAATTATACATGTATATTTATCAGTATTCCACTTCTGTTAAATTTGCATTAGCTTTTTTAACATGTAAGAAAATTGGGACTGCTTAATTGATACGTCACAATACAAATCTTCAGTGTTTCAGTGACTTCACAATTGATATTTTTCACATTATATCGTACTCTTTCATTGCTCCGATTGTTTCTGCGGAAGAAACACCGGAAGAGTGGCTCATTGTATAGAAACAAGGATAGGAAAGCTAATGAAGGATGAAAGACAGGATGTGTATCTAACATGGTAATGTAAATTTCGGCCCTTATGCTTGTAATTTGACTATTAGTTTAACATTTCCCGATTATTATTATTAGTTTTCATTACATATCCGATGTCTTTTTCACACAAGGTGTACTTGTAGGTTTTTTTTCTAAATTTAAAACATGATCGTGTATATATGTAGTTCAGCATTTTCGATATCCAGGGGTTACGCTCACCTACGCTCTCTACATCCCTGAAATATGTTATGGCAAAACTGGAAGCTCCATGTGCGCCACCTTTTTGATGCGGCAAGAAGACTGGCTTGACCTTTTGAAATATATCAAAGGAATCTCGTGGTCACATAGCGGTAAAATTGACGGCCTTTGAAGTCGGTTGCGTCTCCTTTGTAATCTTCAAAATATAGACATCAGCTAAGCAGCTGATAAGTTTTTTTAGCTGAGCGTACCTTCAATTTTGTCATTTCATATTCCAGGGGTGTAAAGAGCGTAGGTGAGCGTAAACCCTGGGTATCGAGGTTGGTAGTTGAGATAAATAAGTAAGAAATCAGAACCGTTAGATAAAAACAAAAATGTTTCAAATTATATAATTACCTGCGACACATAGAATTTGCGCAGTGTCAAGAAAAATTATTTTACTGATATTTTTCTTTTTGCTTTTGGCGGTAAACTTGAAAATACATTTTTCAAATAATTTTACAATGGCGATGTATGGTGTGCGTTGTCCGCTCGCTTGTTAGTAAAACCAACTAAGACAATTGGATATGATCAGACTAAAACAACATATATTTATTTCTCGTATGTTATCAGAACAACTAAAAAATATGTCACAAATGCTAGTAGATGTTGCAAGGGATAACAAATGACTAAGTGTCTCCACATAATGATATTAAGGATGTACTTTTGTGAGGTTTCAGTCACGTTCTAGTCTCGTTTATGTCTCATTTAAAGATTTTGTGTTATATTGAAGAAAGTATGATACATTTTAATAGCATATATGCATCTGAAAATTGTGTCAAAAATATAAGTGTCTGTTGCTTGTAGAACTTTTTTTACATGATTTTTAAAAAAAATTACCAATTTGGCGGCCATTTTGAATATGCATTTTTCTGTCTATTTTACGCACTTCCCGAATGGGCAAAATTTCCCCATTTTCATGCTAGATCGATGTCTTAAAAACACCAGTGTTTAGTCATTTTTAATTATAGCGAGCTTATTTTTGCTGTACAACTTTATAATGTTCAATTTTATAGAAATATTATGCTACAAAGTGGATAATTATACAAGTTTTGTACTTTTTTCATATATTTAATGTAACTGGAGCAGTTTTTATTTTTGACCCGAAACTGTGAAAAATAACACAAATAATTAAGGAACAAAAAATTAAGCGCACTAACCCCCCATTTTTATGACGGTGTTAGAAAGAGAAACCCATTTTCTTTTCATCTGCCAAATATTAAAAAAAGTTTGATATCAGAACTTTTTGTTTTAAGCATTAAATCTGCAAAAAATGGTGAAAAAATGAGGATTTTCTCATTAAAAAATAAGGGGTAGGGGTAACTCAAATTGCTTTCCTGAGTAAAAATATCAAGTTAGAGAAATTTTACTTCCATAACTTAAAAGAAAACAATATTTTTGTCATTTCTGCAAACAATCATACATTTCGGATTACAAATGCGGAAGATATTGTATGAAAATGTCCCGCAAATGGTCGAAACTACAAAATTGACTTAAAATCCCTTATTATGTCATATTGGTATCTTTGACCGATCATAGCACAAAAACGGGCACACTGACATATCATTCTTTTTGCATTTTCTGGCATGCCTTGAACTCCCTTATCCAAAAATGTATATTAGAAAAAAAGTTTGATACAGGAAAATTTTGACTTCTCAGAGGTGTACATCCTTAAGTGTAAGGGGAAAAAAATTCAACCAATTTGCTAGATAGTCACTTTTTAAAACTTTTCTTAGCTAATCTTGAATGTCATTGTTACTACTTGCCTTTTCAATCCTTTTTGTCTTAAACATTTTTTAATTTCTTTTCTTTCGAAATGTTAATGATCAGATCGTGTTCATTTATCGGTATTTCACCAACCTCGACCTCGACCACATTAGACAGCCAATTGTCCGGCGTCGAGACTGCAGAATGTCTGTCTTGGGGCATAGCTGAAGATGCAGGAATAACCTCACCCTGGTCAACTGAAGTTGGTCCTTTGGGTAATAGAGGCATTTCTTCTACTCCATGCGTTTCCATAGCGTCCTGTTTTCCTGGAACTTGTCTTTGCGCCGCTTCTTCGATATCAGCAAATGGCCAGGTCTGAACATATCGTTCAATAACATTGGCGAAACAGCCCTGGAAATGCAGATTATTGGTGTCAACCGTGAGATCTGCTGCATTCTTGAACAAAACGTTCCTGAAAACCCAGGGCAAAAAACCACCAGCCAGAGTGGCTAGAGTCTGATTGCTAGTGTTAACTTCGTACATATCCCCGAATGTGATGACCACCAGCGTGACGAATAGAAGGAACACTACGATAACGAGGAACCCGGATATTGCACCGCAGAGGTTATTTAGAAGCAGTCCAGGACTTCCACTACAAGGCATCTTAGACGTGTCAAAAAAGAATTTCTGAGTGATGTATGCTGTGTCTTTTTTATCAAGAAACAAGACAAGACGCCTTATTTTCCACTTGAGATGACCTTCCTTCACCACGATTACTGGTCTATCAATGTTTGCTAACATAGATTCAGTGGTTGGCTCAAAGAGAGAAGCCGGGGCCTTTGGTATTTCTGATTTTAATTGGAATGCAGTGTTTTCCTGCTGATCTTCAGATTGCCAGGACACTTCTTTGACCTGGTCTTCAGATTTCGCCATTACAGTTGACAGTATGGTTTTGTTAAAAACCAGGTACTTTGCAGAAACGCTTCCAAAACAATCTTTTCCGTATAGAAAAAGCATGAAAATGAGAGATACGTACTGCATAGTATGTCCGGCATTCAGTATAATCCCTATAACTGTGTAGACAGCTACCTCTACGAAAAATGTGATGCATTCCGTAACAAGAAAAATTGTTGAGTACATTGTGATCAAGCATACCAAGAGTATTAGGACTTGGGCACTTCGCCTCCGGAAGGACTGATGTCCAGTTATACGAAACGTTTCTTTCGACGTCAGAAAATCAGTCTCAAATAAGTCGCTTAAAGTTGTAGCAAATGCACATCTGGTTGGTTTGTCTTGCGACTTCTTTGAAGGAAGAAAACTTAAGACAAGGTGAATGATGAATCGACCTGTTAGATTTATAGTGGGGAAAAGGTACACGAGTAAAATACAGAAAACAAACGGCATTGTCACCAACCAGTAAACAGGAGCTAGAAGCAAAGCTAAAACTCCACATTTTTCGCACGGCTTCATCAGGACCATGATGCTCCAACCGATAGCGCGCATGGGAGAATAGTCGCGCATATCACGGAAACATTTCTTCAGGACGAAGACAAAGTTTTCTGTAATTGCTTTCTTCAGGAAACCAATCAAAAGGATATCAATGAATATCAGTCCGTAGCATACAAGAAAAACAACATGAAGAGGATTCAACATGAGAGTAAAGCTTCCACGGAATCCTACAGCTAGACCGCGACTGATTGCAGCACGTTGGTATAACGCATGATTTTTGTGCTCGAATAACAAGTAGATGATAACACGGATTATCCAGGGGCAGATAATTATAATAAGTATAACAAGATCCATACACGTTTGGAGGCATTTATACCACGACAGGTTCCACTTTTGTGTCAGGAGAGGTCCAAATATTTTACTTTTACAACATTTCTGTAGGGAAGTCCTCTTACTGATCTTACATCGTAATATCGTGTCGTATAGTGTCTTAGCGATCCCTACGGGTACGTAATTTCCAGGAATGAGTCGATCCCGTTGTACGAGAAAATGAATGGTCCCAATTGGAAATTCGTATGTTTTATCTTCTTCTATATTATCAATCAGTTTTTTGAGGTTTGGTAGTTCCTTCAAGGCAGATCTATGAATAACGTTTTCATGGTTATTGGAAAGATAAGGCGGATGTTGGGTCTTCATTATCTTCAACTTGAATTCAGTGGCGAGTTTGTGCTGATAGTGGATGAATCCTCGCGAGGCCCGATACAGATGAGAGGGAACCACAAGAGGCAAGTACAGAATAACAAGCAAGTTTATCAGAACGACACAATTCAGTAGAATTGTAATCCAAATATCGTGAGTTAACTCGGCACACAAGACTTTCCCTTTTTCATCTTTGTGACAACATACGTAGTATATCCTGGCACCGCTTGATGTGTCACGTAAACGTCTATTACACAGTTCCTCGTCAGGTGTCCACGTGGAGTCACTGCTGTTTGATGATTGGAAATCGTTGAACAGAAATGATTCAGCGATTTTTGAGAGCATAGTTTGATTAGCAATACATCCAGGAATCGACTCTGTAATTTCGACATCCAGCTTTGACACGCCATATGTAAGAGTAGTGAGGGATAACATCTCGAATTCTTCTCTGAGCCATAACATGCCTCGTCCCTTCCGGCTGCGTATACGAATCCATGTGTACGGATCAAAAATGTCTCCATCACTAGTAGTCCAGGCTGTTTTATTTGCCGATGACAAGTGTATATCTACTAAATTATTTCCTTTGTCCAAAATCAGGCGAAGCGTTTTATATATATCCTGATCAGTTGAGAAAATCGCACACCGTGTCAGAATATTTGATACAGTAATGCCAGAAACCTGGTGTGGTGAACTACTTTCAAAATCCTTTCCCGCAGAAAAATGGATAAGGAAAATACAAAGAAGTATCGGCACCATTTTGTAAGTTAGAATAGTTAGAATGACAGTAATGGTTGTCTCAGGGCACTTTATATACCACAGTTGGAATCGGACTGTCTTGTGTAACACGGCTCGACGCTTCCTAAAGTTTTCAAAAGGTATTCCTCTATCATTGGCTAATGTTAAATTAATACAAAAGCCATGTCTTTGTGATAAATATTAAAAGACGTGAAGCGGTTATTATTGTTTGCACACCAATACTGTAAAGTGCTGTACTTTGCCTCTATATTGGTTCCTGTGTTACTGTGTGTGCACCTGCAGATATCCTATTTTGTCACCTTTAGAGTGATTTGTCAATGATGTAATGACTCAATATAAATATTTATGTATTACTCTATGTTACTGAGGTAATGCGTATAGGTCATCGCGTGACAAGGGATGTATTACACCCGAGCGATAGCGAGTTTTTTTTTCTGTTTTTTTTTTTCTGTTCTGTTTTTCTGCATTCCAATACAATAGTTATCTTTATTTAAAGATAATTATTTGATCTCGCGATGTGTTTCATGTGGCCATACAAACAAACGAAAAAAAATTTATTTGTGAAGACGTTTTCCCCATTCCTCATTTTTGGTATGGCTCTATGAAGTTATCATAAAAGCATTAAGATCAGTACCATAGTACTTTTTATACAATGTATGTTGTAAAACCGAAATTAACAACCTTTCCCAAGGCAATTATGTATTTACCGATGACGACCCTGTAACCAAAGGGTTAGGATTATATAGACTGGAGGGTGGATTGTTTGATTTCTTACCTAAATTAGGACGTGTTTACAAAATTTACAAATATCTTTCAACTCGTTTATTATCAGCAAACATAAATATGCAAAGACATAGAAGTATTACAACTAGTACATTTTTAGGTATTTGATATTTCATGATATTGTCCTTTCCAACTTGGTTCAGGAACCAGATTTCAAAATATGTAAAATAAAAGCCCCAAACAACATACATCGGGCTAGTATAGGAAAGAAATTTATCTTTTGATTGGGTTTTTATTTATCTAAAACTCGATTTTTTAAGCTTTGACAAAAGATGATTTGTTATCCCAGGCGTCTGCTCTTTCTCTTTTAAATTGTTTATGTATGCTTATTGTATGGTGAAAGTGACGATCACGTTGTTTTTCATACTATATTTTAAAAGAAACTAACGGCGATTTATGGCAGACAAGTAATATCCTAACCGGATATAGATGACAGTCAGATTTGACATTATCTAAACATGGTTGTGATTGAGGTTGGTCGCTTATTACATAATAGCTAATCTCAATACATAGCTCGAAAGCAATGCCAGGCACTCATTACCAGGTGCATTTCCACTCACTTAAATTTAAATTCGAAAGTTCATTATGCAACGTGAGAACCCACCTTCCTTACTGTACAAACAAACTGGTGTTCGGCAGGGGACGTTCCATTATATTTAATCTGTCTATTTACAGGGCCCTTGTGTCATTTTAGTGTTGCTCCTATCGTACCACTCCTATTCCAAAGCCTACTTGACTAATAGCAGTTTATTACTGTTGTAAGGGTATGGTCTGAACTTCAAAAGCGTATTCCGAGAAGCAATTTAACAAATAAAACGCAGTATTGTGAATCTTATGTATATAAAAGACTGAACCAAAACGTCAAAAAATCCATATTGTTAACTCAAAATCGAATAAACCAGAGGCAAAATATGAAAACTAACAGAGAGACCCTTGAAAAAGTACAAGAGATTACGACCAGGTGCCCCAGAAGAGTAAGCGTCTTTTGCTTTATGGACGGGCCCCGCTATCTAAGTCTAAGTCACATCCAAATAAATATCACTTCCTCAAAGCGAGAACAAAGGCATCATTTATGAGCATTTTAAAAACGTCTACCTCTATATCATTCAAGGATACAGAATAAATCACAACGAGATCAAGATGACGACCATAAAACTTCAATTAAGTTTACTAATATTTTAAGAACTGTCCAACATACAATTACAATCTGACAAATTGTGATTAAGATATGACAACTGAAACAAATCATGATCAGTTCAGTGCAAAGGTAATGTCTTTTCAAATGAACAAAAATATATCGTATATGAAATAAAGAACGGCACACGACAGGATTCGTTCTAATATAGACTGATCTTCGATCTTTAAACTTTTGAATGAATATTCAGTCATTTACCACGGTGTGAAAATGTGTCATATTTGTTTTTAAAGACTGGTCTGGAATGCCTGATCTTTCGTTTCTAACTGTGAGACTTTTATATCTACAATGATTTAAAGTTTGTTTGCAATGTACCTTGATAGGTTCCGAAATCGCAGTTTACTGTAGGGCGTAGGTGTACCGGAAAGGTAGACGTCACGAAAGTACTAAGACGGACTTTTAAATTAAAATGTTAAAATCCATCTGTTTACCACTCATTTTGGCCCCTTCATCGAAGACGTCTTTTCAGTCTTTTGAATACCATGACATGTATATTATAAGGCGTTTGACTGAAATTTAGCCACAGAACTTAAAGATTGTTTCCATTATAGTGACCGGCTTTGACCTTCGATCATTTTACACTGAGGAAGAAATCTCAGTCGGTGTTCTGAACAAGAGTGTATAAATTTTAAGTTCAATTTTATCCAGAGGAATTGTAGAAGATGCTATGATATCAATAAGTTTCGTAAGTTCACATATTTGCTGACACCGTTGTTAAGCTCCTCTTAAGCTTGTGAACATGTAACTGGATTTAAACGTTCAACTGTATTAGGTAATACGGTATCCTAATCCATTAATTTAAAGGCCCAATATACGTAACTTTCGGCTAAACTTGAAGCGAAAATCAAGCCTATTAACTTATTATATTTATGGATTTAGCTAAGATTAACTGATATCAGCAATATTCAAGATGAATTTTTCGCGGTTACCGGGATTTTTTTGTCCAGAGTTTCTCGTTAGTTACCGCTCAGGTTTACTTCGTTTTAGGCTTATTTTTGTATGGTTATCAATTGGATTTTTTTTCAGAATTTTTCAGAATCACGAAAATTTCCCTGAAGTTACGTATATTGGGCCTTTAAGGGATGTTCATGATAGCTTTTAAACACTTTGCGAATTGAATTCGCTAAAGTTAAGCCTGTTGTCTTCTATCACACCAAGGTCTTTTTCGTTGTTAACACTGATATATATATTTTTTTTTATTTTTTATTTTTTCATCTTGTTAAATGGTGCACAATGCCAGTTCTTGGTTTAGTCCTAATCTCATGTGTTTGCATTTTTCTATGCTAAATTAAGCTTCATCTGTCATTTTTAGTCCAACTGCATAATGTTATTGATATCGTTTTTCAAGGCCTGTTAGTTGGTGATATTTCCGGTGCCACTGTAGACAGAGGGGCTAGACACGGACCTATGTCACTATGGAATGATTGCCAGACAATTAGTTTGTCTCTCTCGAATATAACCCCTCCCACTACTTTATAACTGTGTCACAGATATAGTACTGGGAGGGGTTATATTCGAGAGAGGTAAAATAATTATCTGACAACCAGTTCATAGTGACATAGCCCCTGGAACTTGCTTGGTAGACTTATTAACTATAATCCCCTCGTTCAAGTTGATCTGATCTGTGATCTGTGAGTTGCTTTCCGCACGATATCTTTTGAAGGAATGTCCGGATTTTGATGAAACTCGTTTGGTAGACTTATTACCCTAACCACTTAAGTTCGATTATCGACATATTTGGCGCATACTTATGGAGGCTGATGTGACTTGATTGACTGATTGCTTTCCGCACGATATATCTTTTGAAGGAATGATAGGATTTTGATGAAACTTGCTTGGTTGACTCATTACAAAATTAATATTGCGCATACTTAATGTGGCTTCTGTTTTTTGCATTATGCCAATTTGAATAGTTTACATCGGGCGGGGGATCTTGATGACTATTTCCTTGTTCTTACTGTGCATGAATTCATTCCATGCTGAGTGTTTCTGTCGGATGGCATTTACAGCAGTTTGGTTGAGTATTTTTTGAAGGATCTGTTACGTGCACTAATCGTTTTTTTCTATGGATTTTTATAAGATATCGGCAAAACAGATCCAGGCCGCTTCAGTAGGTTCACCGTTGTTTAGCTCAGTGGCAGGTTCTAAGATCTTCTTTTATCGACTTGTAGTTCGCTTTGTGAAAGTTAATTTTACTCACAGTGGTATGAGGTCTCATATCAGAAAATAATTTTATATGTTAAAAGCAGTGGTAATGTGGTCAACTTTTACCGATACTGTTTAGTTCCGAGATATCTCCGAGTTGTTATCATTGTTGAGAGTTAAATCTTATAACGATGGTCCATTTCCTGCGCGAAATCGTGTGGGTTTCCGAATATGTTGGAATAAAAACAATCATGTGAGGTTTCTAGGAAAGTTGTAGCTGGATGTGATGATCCTGTATGAGTACCTTCTTTAAAGATCCCAGTTAGTTTCTTTTATGTTCAAGTCACCGGAAACCATAATATGGGTAGCAATGTTTTGACAAAATTTGATTTAGCAGTTCCTTAATTTGTGGATTTTTTTTCAGCGTATTATTAGGGCTTCGGTATACATATACTTATCACTTCTGAATTTTCAGATTTTTTGTTATGTTTCTATTTCGATGATCTATAAACAACAAGAAGTTTGCTGGCCTTCTCAATCGTATATATCCTTCTGAACTTGAAATAAAGGACACAATAGACTCTTCAACATCAGCTTCTTACCTCGATCTTTACTTGAACTATGACCACCACGAGCAGCTTACTACTTAGCTGTACGATAAACGTGACTATTTCGATTTCCCCTTTCTTGGTAACAACATCCCGCATATCCATCCTTTGGTGATTACATGTCGCAGTTGATTGGTTATTCTAGAACTTGATCTGAATATCGAAATTTTCTTGGTAGATGTTAGCTACTGACGAACAAACATACGGCATATATGGTTTCGAGTGATAAAGGTTGATGAATACTATATAAGCAAGTTGTATGGTCGTCATCTTGGTTCTATTGAGAAATTTTCTACATCCTTGTATGATATGAAGATGGACTAATGTGTTTGAATACGCTCATTAGTATGCCTGCTTGTCGTTCTTTTTGTTGTTTAGTGAGAATCTCGATATTATAGAGAGTTTGAGACCTAGTAGGGTTTTAACACGTATACGTCTAGCTCGCTCTTGAACAGCTTTCCTCTGTTGTTTGCTGTTAAGTACCACTTTTATTGGTCGTGCCCTGTCCAACTCGGGTTTTCCAAGCCTGAAGTGAACCACAATTGATATACAAAATGGTCATCCCCATAGTTTTGATGTTCACAGTACATGTGTTTAGATCTTTTTCTTTGATTTCTATGTCAGGGATCTGTTTTCAGGAATATTGCATAGTACGACTTTGCTGGCTCGGTTTTTTAGGTCACCTGAGACGAAGTCTCAAGTGACCTATTCTAATCGCCTTTTGTCCGTCGTCGTCCGTCGTCGTCCGTCGTGCGTCCGTAAACTTTTTACATTTTCGACTTCTTCTCCAAAACCGCTGAACCAAATTCAATGAAATTTTACAGGAAGCTTCCATGGCTGAGGGTGAACCAAAATTGTGAATTATATGGTCCCCACCCCCCCAGGGGCATGCGGGGTGGGGCCAAAAAGGGTCAAATTGACTAAAACTTCAAAAATCTTCTCCTCTACTCTCATATATTCTACTATATGGTAGAATCAAATACTCTTCATAGATGGAAGGGTCTTAAGGTGCTTTACCAAAATTGTGAATTTCATGACCCTGGGGTCTCATGTTTGCCCCTGGGGAGGGGGTAAACTTTACTATAGTTTATATAGGGAAATCACATTTTTGACTATTATTTGTTGGATTTGTATTGGAATTCATTCTAACTTGTATCAAATTATCAGCATGGGATGACACTTTGATGGTATGTACATGTTGGCCCTAGTTGACCCCCAGGGGCTGGAGGGCGGGGCCAAAAAGGGTCAAATTGACAAAAATTTCAAAAATCTTCTTCTCTACTCTCAGATATGGTAGAATCAAATACTCTTCATAGATGGAAGGGTCTTAAGGTGCTTTACCGAAATTGTGAATTTCATGACCCTGGGGTCTCACGTTTGCCCCTGGGGAGGGGGTTAACTTTACTATAGTGTATATAGGGAAATCACATTTTTGACTATTATTTGTTGGATTTGTATTGGAATTCATTCTAACTTGTATAAAATTATCAGCATGGGATGACACTTTGATGGTATGTACATGTTGGCCCTAGTTGACCCCCAGGGGCTGGAGGGCGGGGCCAAAAAGGGTCAAATTGACAAAAATTTCAAAAATCTTCTTCTCTTCTCCCAGATATGCTGGAATCAAATACTCTTCATAGATGGATTGGTTTTAAGGTTCTTTACCAAAATTGTGAATTTCATGACTCTGGGGTCTTGCATCTCCCCCTGCGGAGGGGGTTAAGTTTACTATAGTATATTGGCAGAAAAAAACATTTTTTTGCATTATTTGTTTAATTGCCATAAGAAATGATGCAAATTTGGTTGAAATTATCAATATGACATGACTTTTGAGTAGTACGCACATATTGACACTGACTGACCCCCAGGTGCCTGAGGGGTGGGGCCTAAAAGGGTCAAATTGACATAATTTCAAAAATTCATTTTTTCCACTCCCAGACATATGCTACAATGTATTGTTATAAATATTCATCTCAACATTCCCATATTTCTCTTTCATATCAAACATCAAGTGACCGTTAAGGCCCATGGTCCTCTTGTTTCGGTCTTCAAGTTCTCTGTATCTTTCGTCAACTCGAGCGGTGACGTCCGTTTGTACCTTCGCTTTGATTTATTTGGCTGTCAGTGTTTTATTCATTGTTGTGGTCATATCTTCTAAGCAACCTAGTCTTAATTCACAGTGTTTTGTTTGTTCTAGCGTTGAGTCAATTTTCGTTATTGAAGGGATCGTTTGGCAACATCTACAAGGTCATCTGAAGTAAGAAGTTGGGTTTATAATTTCTTAAATATCGAATGTACTTTTTATTCACGATTTCATTCATGTCGATGAAATAATAACAGGATTGACATAAGATATTCTTTGAATGAGTGGGCACTTGTTATCCGTTGATTCACATAAATTATACATATGCAATGATGTTTTTTTAGGGAAATCCTAATGAATTTGGGTCCTACGAAAATATCTTATTTTTCTGTATTTGTGTTTACCCTCAATATATACAGTGAAATGTTTTGTATTCACTCACAAGGAAACTCATTTGAAAGTTGTTTATCTCATGATTAAGTATTCTAAAACTTTTCAACACCAGCATTATCATCAAATTTAACAGTGGCATTTACTTACTGACACGAATAAGAACATGTGTCAATTGATTTGCTTTTTGATCTAATTTAAGATGGCGTAACACACACATACACTGTATGCTGCACCTCTTAAATTTAATAATAGATACAGTATGCCGAAAAAATTAATTAAACTGCATCATACAGCTGTTTCGTCCTCCTAGGAATCTTCAGTGATGCTAGGGGCAAAAAGGTAGGAATCCAAAATTTCTAAACTAATGTAGAAGCAGAAGGGTCAGGTGCGTAAAACCCCTTTAATTTATGAATTTAGAAGTAAACTTAAACTAGTAAATCACTGTGAAGCAGTTTCTTGAAGCAACATTGAAACAAGGCAAAAGATATCAAAATCAATCGATACCTCTTGAACAAAGTCAGTATATAAAATCAACAATTACTGTAAAAGCCAATATTTTCGTGCGTGGAAGTTTTGCGACCAGCCAGCCTAAATAATGTTCACGGTGAGCAATTTTCGGGGGTTGGTCATGCTGTTTTGTACCGTATACCTATAATACTTATATTCTCGTGTGGATATATTCACGGAGATTTAATGCAAACGAAATAAGCGAAAATTCCCACACCGCGAAAAATTCCACTTTTACTGTAGTTGAAGTTTCCTACCGAATAAGTACTAACCTAATATCCAATCCAGTACCACTTGTAGGCACAAACTCCGGTTGACTTAATTGACTGATTTCCAGTTCAAACAAAACAATAAACTTAAGTTGTTTTCTTTTAAAACTTTGAATTTTATTTCATTTCATAAATACATGACAAATATAAATGTACAGGCACATTGAAATATAGTTAAACGATATCACAGTTTCATGGTCAGAATGATGACCAGCAGGTCAACCACATTACTTATCTTCTCTCAGTGTTGTGATCTGATCTGCACAAGTTTCAGGGAAAATTTTTCAAGTTTATCAAAAATTAATAATCCTACCTTGTAAAATTTTACTTACACAGCAGAGAAACAGTTAACGTTTGTACCTTTCATACACTGGCTCATATATATATATATGGTCAGAATACTTATCTTTGGTACGAAATTAGCATAGAACATCAGAGAACATAGTATGTGTAGTAATGATAGGAATGTCAGTGTATGTATATAGTCACTCAGTACAAACACTGGTTCTCAGCTCAGTATTATTGCATTTCCAGATGATATGAACTTGACGCAAGTTCGAATACATCCATTTTGTAATGTATACAGCCAAAATCATCTATACAAAACCATGGATATAGGGAAAAGGTATCAAGAGTGAAATATCTTCAAACATGAGGTGCTTTTATTACTTACAGTTTAACTTATAAATGTACTAGATTATGCTTATAACAAACTAATATATCAAGGTTCTGTGGTTTTTTTAATAAATAAGTTTTCCTATAAAAGGCTTAGGTCTTTAGATTCTTTCAAATGTCCAGCCATTCAGAGACTTGCAAATAATAATTTCAGCACTTTTTGAATATTTTCACTATAAGAGTGGCAAATTAAATTTACAAAACTATCAATAAAAAAATAGAGTTTCAAAATACTGTAAATATATGGACGGATAATTGTAAGCTGTGTTCATAGATCGACTGTGTTATAGACTGGTAGTATTATTACATTGTAATATTGCATGTAACAAATTCCTCAATTCTCAACTACACTTGCTTATACAAGACAGAGGCATATGGAATCAATTTTCCATATTTTGACAAAAAACGTAAACTGAATACTTCCATTTATTTTTCAATTAGACATAGTGTATGTCACTTAAAATGATTCTATCATACTCAAACATGTTCTTTTATAAAACTGTATTTCAGATCTTGTACAGTACAGATCCATTGGAGAGCTAAAGATAGGCACATTCAGATGATTCCAAACAGTCAAAGACCGTAGCACACGTGAAGAATAGAGAGAACAAGCATCAATGGATAAGGATTAAAACAGTTTTTGGACTTTTTCTATATTTTTGTTCCAACTTTCCATCCAGCGATCTTCAGCATGGATAAGCCTTTGTCTCTCATCCTCAATGGATTGTAAGGTTTCTTCAAACTGGGTCTTGTAGTCCTACAAACATACAAGGTTGGAAGAGTTTAAATGTGACTGTAGGGATGAATGAATGAATTATTAGTTATAGTTTGTTGATGCTTTTATATTATATTCAATTATCAATTAGCACTGTTTGAACACCAATTTGTTTTCGGTTCTTTCTCGATCATTACACATCCAGTACTTTAGACTGACTTACATGGTAGGCTGCATCACGAGCCTTGACCACTGAGCTGTGACCTAATGTTGTCTTGGCTGTAGTCACGGATGCAGTGGTCTGAACCTTAGAAGGCGGAGACCCAACTACCAGCTCGTTATTGGGAATACCTGCAATATAAAGGTCAAAGTCAAGCAAACAATATAAGTATTAGAAAAAGACTGAACCTCCATGGGTGCAACTCAGTCAACTCAATTGTGAAGATAAAGGTCAGAGGTAAAAAAAACCTATTAAAGGAGGAAAACAGTTTGAACCTTCAATAGGATACTTTCAACTCCCGATAAAACAACATAGAAGTAAAAGTTCAAACAATTGTGATAGAGGGTAAACTCTTTTGAATGTTGTTTAAGGCAGTGTCAGTGAGATTTACCTACCTTTAGAGGCCAGAGTTCAACTACTACAGAAACCACAGCTATAGAGGCCAGTGGTCAACTATAGATACCATACCTTTAGAGGTCAGTGGTCAACTATAGAAACCATAGCTAAAGAGGTCAGTGGTCAACTACAGAAACCACAGCTATAGAGGTCAGTGGTCAACTACAGAAACCAGACCTTTAGAGGTCAGAGGTCAACTACAGAAACTTAAACTAAAGAGGTCAGAGGTCATCAACATATATACCATAGCAATAGAGGACAGAGGTTAACAACATATACCATATCTATAGAGGTAAGAGGTCAACTAAAGATACCATAGCAATAGAGGTCAGAGGTCGACTACATATACCATATCTATAGAGGTTAGAAGTCAACTACAGATACCGTAGCAATAGAAGTCAAAGGTCATCATACGAGACCATAGCAATACAGGTCAGATGTTAATGTCTGAACCGTCAGATAAATGAAATTTCAGACTGAATGGTTCGCATCACCTACCTTGCCAAACTGTCTTGCCGCGTGGAAGGGCATCTTTGTCATCACTATCCTCCAATGGAAGTCCAGCATTTCTCCTCCTGATCAACTCACTGGTTGGGTACTTCTTAGCATCTACACCTGTAACACATGAGTATGTGTGCTGTTAATGTTTATCAAGCAAAAACTGCATCATCTGTTTCAGAGCTACCTCTTCTTCAATGTCCCCTTTTCCTGTTTTTTTCCCCTACACTTCCTTTGTACCTTTCCAACAATTTATTGCCAAATCCCTTTATGATGCCAAAGTTGAGATTAATAAACACATTCGCCCCTGAAATTTGGTATTGAATTTTTCCAACCATTGAATTATTCAAATGTGTCTTCGGGTGTAAAAGAATTGAGGATGTTACTCAGTAAGGCATATAAACAACAACTCGATACACGCTTTCTCAGAAACATCAGCCCAGAAGTCAGAACACTTACGTCCTCTCTCAACATCATCTACCACTAGTTGGTTGTCATACTGCAGCAGCTGGTTCTCTGACGATCGGGCCAGTATCTCCAGGAACGTCTTGGCACACTCTACCGTCACCTCCTACAAGGAAACAACTTTACTGTAGACTTCTCCAAACCATCAATGTCAGTAATAACGTGAAGTTAATTTTAACTGTTTATGATTTGTTAGGACTTATGTTTAAAATGTCACAAGAATGGAAAATGTGTGTGAAAAAACACTGGATAAACCAACAGAAAAAGCAAATACTTACTGAGCCCACCTTCACTATGTGGCAGGAATATAAATAGTGTACCCAAGTCTCATTATGTTGTAAGTAACAGTGCCCGCATCATTGACATTACCTTCAGTGTAATTGACCATTGTCTCATTTAACTTGATCAATTTCTAATCATTGAGTTCATTTACTGGTATTTTAGTGGTAAAACATTGTGAAATTTTTGTCGTTAATATTATTGATTTTGTTTCCTAACCAGGGTTAGGGTTAACTTGATTCCTAAGCAGAGTTAGGGTATAAAGCTTGTTTGCTAACAAGAGATAGGGTTAACTTGTTTCCTAACCAGAGATAGGGTTAACTTGTTTCCTAACCAGAGATAGGGTTAACTTGTTTCCTAACCAGGGTTAGGGTTAACTTGTTTCCTAAGCAGAGTAAGGATTAGTTTGTTTGCTAACCTGAGAGTTAGGTTAACTTGTTTCCTTACTGGGGTTGTGTTACCTTGATCACTAAAAGTGTGACCTTTACCTAGTTATATGTGACTAGGTCAACAGGTAACTACATTGTAGGTCCAGGGGGATATATTGAGTGATTACTTGCCTTTCACCTAAGCAACTAAGGTTTGATTCCCCCTCTGGACTGAAACAATATGGAATCAATCTGCCCATCTGTGTAGGTCGATCACTCTAGGCGGTACTCTTGGTTTCTCCTATGATATTGAGATATGGGGCTACAAATTTATATGAAATGTCTTTCCAAATTGTTTTATTTACCTGTAGCTCCTTTGTATGTTTCTCCACAGCGGTGACATAATCTGTGTGGCGTTGCACTTCCTTTTTACACAAGTTCTTCATGCCGTCCTCCTGGTGGGGATGGCCTAGTACTGGACGAAGCAGGTGTTCGTGTTCCTTCTGTGTACAGAAACAAGTTTACATTTTAATTATCACACCCTCAATTTATCAATTGCAAAAGATGTAAAACATTTATAGTTGGTACAAATTACTTCATGTTTGTTATTTACAATCTACACGTTATTTCGAACCTGCGTTTGATAATGGGAATCTGGACTCAAATTTCTGGTAAATATGAATATGATTTCTCAAATATTTCTGCAACTAATCTCAAATTTTAAAAGTCAATGTCATGTAATTAAAATCATTTAATGTATCCCTTTTTTTTCCATTGTTGACTTCTTTGAATTCAAATTTCTAAAACATCCAAAAGCATACATAAGCATTTTCACAAATATCCTCTCATAACATAATAAAACAAAAGCTAGAGTTCTGTGTCCTGACGTTGAACTCATTACTCTGATACAAACAACCAGACATAATGTACCTGTCTCTTCTCCAGCTGACCGAGAGTCTGGGTGAACTGGTCAGTACGGGTCTGTCTGGCCAGAGTACACTTCTGGACCTCCTCGTTCAGTAGGTCCTTGATCACCAGACTAGGGATGTGGGCTACAGAGTGCTCAAGTGAAGTCAGCTGACTTCGATACTCTGTATGGGTAAAAACAATGCCACACTTCACTTAATAATGCAATAACAGTAATCATATAATCCAGACAATATTAATTACCTTTATCTAGTATACTGCACTTCCAAAGTACTAGTTGTATTGGAGAAAGGGGAAACTCTGATGATAATACTAAATAGGCCTATTGCAAGTTGTATGGAGATATTTAGACCATGTTAAATCTGCATGTTTGATATCAGTTCTCTAATATAATCTTTTAGCAGCAGAACGTCATACTAGTTGTATTACATGTACTAATACTAGGAGAACCAGAATATCATACTCTTGGTATTATACAGTATTTCAAGAGATAGAACATAACCATGATCACCACTATCCTGTATTAGAGAAACAGAATATTGTATTTGTCACACTTGCCCTGTAAACACTGATTGTGGTACTCGTCTGCCTGAGTGAAGTAAGAGGAGAGCTTTTGTGTGATAACCTCGGCAAACTGGTCGAAGTTTTCCTGAAGAGCCTGTGGCCGTGTCACCAAACGGTTCCCTTTCTGGCGGTAGTACATCTAGTAAATCACACAAAGGTTTGTTAGCATACAACAGAAAGTGACATATTGGTTATTTAAACTTCCAAAATTATAACATATTGGTTACTTAAACTTCCAAAATTATAACATATTGGTTACTTCAACTTCCAAAATTATAACATATTGGTTATTTCAACTTCCAAAATTATAACATATTGGTTACTTAAACTTCCAAAATTATCACATATTAGTTACTTAAACTTCCAAAATTATCACACATTGGTTACTTAAACTTCCAAAATTATAACATATTGGTTACTTAAACTTCCAAAATTATACACTCAATTACCCCTGAAATTTCATAATGAACCATTCCAACCTGAATCAGAAGAGTTCAATGTGTCTTTAGGAGCTAAAGAGTTAATAAAGTGTTTAAGTCAGATCTTCAGATTTCATGTATTACCTCCCCTGAAGTAAGGAGTCCATCCAGTGCCTCGCGAAGTGTTCGTTTAATGATGCCCAGTAGGTGGTGCTCCTCACCCTCCTCGTCCTTCTCCCCAAAGATCATGTACTTCTTGTCAAACTTGGTAGACTTGCTACTCCTTCTCAAGCTATGAAAATAATGTAATCAGACTATATATAAGATGTTTGGTATTGTGATATCATGCACTTGGAGGAGAACACCTAGAATAACACATCGTTAGAAACCAACGGTACACTTCTCTATCACTTGCAAGCATTAGAGAAGTGTACCGTGGGTTTCCGACGACGAGAATGTATATTTCCTATTCATTTCCTTAGATGGTTTGATTTTTGAATTCTGAAAGCTACATGTAAGTATGTGGACAGGACTAAAATGTCTGATCATTACACCAATAACATTTTATATTTCTGATAGACCAGAAGACTTGACCTGGCTTTCTTGCACCTAATGTTTCCCATCATCGGTCTAATCAGACTTCAGAAAAATTTATTATTTCACCAGCGTTTAAGGTTTGTCCTTAGAAGAGAAGATGTGGACCTTGTGCAGGGAGGATAACTTTTTTAATAAGGATTAGATTTAAGGAACAAGCTATAGGTAATCAGAACATTTTTACAGGTTTTCCCTGAGGAATCTTAAGTAAATAAATGAATCTGGACACTCCATGTGGATTTACCTTGGGGATGAAACAAGGCAAACTGGTAAACGTAAGGAAATTCATACACAACTGTATGGTGGTTATAGCTATGTCAAATTTAATCGATCAGAATATTAGTCTAAGTGTTAATATTAGGTATCAGTAGTGTAAGACTGGGTTGAAATGATCTATTAACAGTTGAATTAAACATAGCAGACCTTCACACCAGAGGAAGAAGTAGAGATAGAAATGTTGATGGATGGGGGCTTGTCTCCATGTAGGACCTTAATTTATATATACCTGTACAGCTGTCAGCGCTAGGTATAACCATTACAGTCAGACAATATATCACTGATATTAAACATCAGTATATATATTTCACGCATATCATCTCTGACATCTAGGGACCTCAGCTTGAGCAGTTAATTATGAAAACATTTAAATGTAATTTATGAGTTACAGTGTACTCCTCTTTACATCATGTTGCATTTGTTAGACAAAAACATGATATAAACAGGAATGTGACATTAAGAGAAACATGATTTTCCACTTAATCTAGTGCATTTCCAATCTCCATAACTAAAAGTAAGCTATTCAATGTACATATGAAGATGTTTCAATAATATATAGATATCATTATTTCAATTGAAAATCATTTTTGGGGATATTTTTTTTACTTTCTATGCAACATTTTGTACAAGTTGTAACTGAAATCAATGGAAATTACATCATTTTCTGGATATTTTATGTGATTGGTTTAAAAAAAAACATGATATTAAGAGGAATTCACCTCAAACTACATGATATTAACCAAATAAAATTACATAGATTATATAGAGAGAAAAATGGTGCTTGAGAAAAACATGATATAAAGAGGAATGTGATATTAACAGGAATGATATTAAGTGGAGTCCACTGTATTGTGATGAACACAGCTGGAGTATACCAATACACAAAGTTGATGGGCCTAGGCAGGACAACGCTGAAAAGTGGACCCTGTACTACATTCTATAAATAGTCGGTCAGTTGGGAGGTAGTGTCCTTATCCTCCAGGCAATAGTGGGGACAGCCGAACATTTTAGACTCTCCCAACAACCTCCCGCCCCTCTCCACATGAACTCTCCAATAGTATATAAGGGGGAGCCAGCTGGTGGAGCAGCCCCATCACTTCTCAGCATCACTTTATCAACCATATAGACAGACAAACCAAGCAGACGAACGAACAGAGAGCAGAGCTGCGGGTATGTTATAGAGTAGGGACTGGCCTGAACAAGGCTTCACCCTGCCTATGTATCTAAAACGTGCATGCAATATCTGTAGTTAGTCATTGCCATTGTATCTTTGGGCCTGTGCAGGCTTGGTATAGCTGTAGTGTGTGTATATACCTGGTGGTGAAAGTGAACTTGCAAGGGAATGCAAGGTGTTTCAAACAGTTAAATCTTGTAACTGTTTGAGAGCTCATTCACTGTTTGAGAGCTCATTTGGCCCTGTAACTGTTTGAGAGCTCTGTCAGCCCTATAGCTGTTTGAGAGCTCAGTTAGCTCGGTAACTGTTTGAGAGCTCAGTTGGGGTGGACTACGCGGGTTGTAGTATCATACGCAAGGCAAGCAAGGGACAAATGGGTCCAACCCTGTATATTTAACATGGTTGTTATAGTTTCGTATTTGTTAGTAGTAAATAGGAACAGTAGTCTTATTCTATTTTATAGTCTGTAGTAGGAATAGTTCTGTTAATCAGATATACTGTACTCTGTAGCATGTTCTGTACTTATATTTAGTGGCCCTGTCTGTATATATTGGCAACACAGGTTTTTGGGTAGTTAGACAGTTTCTGTTGGGATCTATAGTGTGACAGACTTAAGATAATGTACATACCTACTATGTACCTATTAGTTGATAATACTGTTTCCTTGTAAGTTACTTGTGAAACTCTTACCATTACTTCTGTAGAGTTATTCTAATTTATACTGTAACTGACACTTCAATGACACCACATCCTATATATCTCGTGTCAATAATTGCCTTTTTGTAACAATCAGACGAGCTTTGATCCATAACAGGAAGGTCAAGTTTTTTATAAAAGTAACAGTGTACAACACAGGAACTGTGCTCTATATAATCTCTTAGCACATACAAATGTCAACATACATCATTTGAGGTATGCAATTTTCAAATCCATGGTACACAAAATTATTTTTGAGTAAGAACAAATCAAATTATAAAAATATGTTTTCAACCAAATTCAACCAGTTTTTTTCTAATACAGGTTGACAAATAAGAGTCTTTTGATTGTATCGATAGTGTAAAGATGGCGGTCAGCTAAATATTTGATCTGGCCCGTATGGGGTTCACATGCTGAAACAGGGGTCAGCGATCATGTGGTACAGTCTTTGCCAATTAAATTGTGCTCCAAGAAAAAATGCCAGGAAGTTCAAAATAAATAGATACGTTTGTGAAAAAAGTCGTCTATTGCTAGACTTTTTATTTTTTGAGTAAGAACAAATCAAATTATAAAAACATGTAACATAAAACTTTTAATATCAAAGAAAAATTTAAGGCAAACAAACATTGTTTTACACACATTTGTTTTGAACGATTGTCATACCTGTACATACCCTATAGCTGTGTGAAATTACAGGACTGTGATACCTGTACATACCGTATAATTGTGTAAAATTACAGGACTGTGATACCTGTACACGTCGTATAGTTGTGTAAAATTACAGGACTGTGATACCTGTACATGCTGTATAGCTGTGTAAAATTACAGGACTGTGATACCTGTACACGCCGTATAGTTGTGTAAAATTACAGGACTGTGATACCTGTACATGCCGTATAGCTGTGTAAAATTACAGGACTGTGATACCTGTACACGCCGTATAGTTGTGTAAAATTACAGGACTGTGATACCTGTACACACCGTATAGCTGTGTAAAATTACAGGACTGTGATACCTGTACACGTCGTATAGTTGTGTAAAATTACAGGACTGTGATACCTGTACATGCCGTATAGCTGTGTAAAATTACAGGACTGTGATACCTGTACATACCGTATAGTTGTGTAAAATTACAGGACTGTAATACCTGTACATACCGTATAGCTGTGTAAAATTACAGGACTGTGATACCTGTACATGCCGTATAGCTGTGTAAAATTACAGGACTGTGATACCTGTACATGCCGTATAGTTGTGTAAAATTACAGGACTGTGATACCTGTACATGCCGTATAGTTGTGTAAAATTACAGGACTGTGATACCTGTACATGCCGTATAGTTGTGTAAAATTACAGGACTGTGATACCTGTACATGCCGTATAGTTGTGTAAAATTACAGGACTGTGATACCTGTACATGCCGTATAGTTGTGTAAAATTACAGGACTGTGATACCTGTACATGCCGTATAGTTGTGTAAAATTACAGGACTGTGATACCTGTACACGCCGTATAGTTGTGTAAAATTACAGGACTGTGATACCTGTACACGCCGTATAGTTGTGTAAAATTACAGGACTGTGATACCTGTACATGTTGTATAGCTGTGTAAAATTACAGGACTGTGATACCTGTACATGTTGTATAGCTGTGTAAAATTACAGGACTGTGATACCTGTACATGCCGTATAGCTGTGTAAAATTACAGGACTGTGATACCTGTACATGCCGTATAGTTGTGTAAAATTACAGGACTGTGATACCTGTACATGCCGTATAGTTGTGTAAAATTACAGGACTGTGATACCTGTACATGCCGTATAGTTGTGTAAAATTACAGGACTGTGATACCTGTACATGCCGTATAGTTGTGTAAAATTACAGGACTGTGATACCTGTACACGCCGTATAGTTGTGTAAAATTACAGGACTGTGATACCTGTACATGTTGTATAGTTGTGTAAAATTACAGGACTGTGATACCTGTACATGTTGTATAGCTGTGTAAAATTACAGGACTGTGATACCTGTACATGCCGTATAGCTGTGTAAAATTACAGGACTGTGATACCTGTACATGCCGTATAGCTGTGTAAAATTACAGGACTGTGATACCTGTACATGCCGTATAGTTGTGTAAAATTACAGGACTGTGATACCTGTACATGCCGTATAGTTGTGTAAAATTACAGGACTGTGATACCTGTACACGCCGTATAGTTGTGTAAAATTACAGGACTGTGATACCTGTACACGCCGTATAGTTGTGTAAAATTACAGGACTGTGATACCTGTACACGCCGTATAGTTGTGTAAAATTACAGGACTGTGATACCTGTACACACCGTATAGTTGTGTAAAATTACAGGACTGTGATACCTGTACACACCGTATAGTTGTGTAAAATTACAGGACTGTGATACCTGTACACACCGTATAGTTGTGTAAAATTACAGGACTGTGATACCTGTACATACCGTATAGTTGTGTAAAATTACAGGACTGTGATACCTGTACATACTGTATAGTTGTGTAAAATTACAGGACTTTCTGTCTCAAACTTATACTCTGGGGTTACTTTCACTTTCCATAAAATTAAATAATAGAAAATACATGTATTTGGGAACACCTTGGATAAAGTTTTGAGTGATCAGTTACTTATAGCAACACGCAAGCCAGCGCAGGCTTTTTTGTTGTTTTCAATAAAATTTCATCATTAGCTAAGTTGTTGTTTTGAATATATCAAATTGGCCTTGACATAGATCTTGTGACTAGAAGACAGCCATTGACTTCCTGATCTGCAATCATACATTGAGTATTGCCTTGCTGATTTGATTTTTCATCATAAAGCACCTTTTTATATACTACAGTGTACTTGCATATTTTAATCTGAGGCCGATTCGTTTCATATGACAGTGTGGCTTAAGCTTGTGACACCTCGATTATATATATATCATTATCTTAAAATTTTCACATTGTGTTTAATCTTGCGAATTTTGATGCATTATCACGAATTTAGTGACATTAAAAACCCTGTGAATATTAATAACTATACAGTAACATGTACAAACCACATACCCATACACATATAACTTCACCATATACCATTACAAGTGCGCCACACCCTTTATATGTGAACCTACCAGTGCAGTCTTATCAATAATGGTTACAAACATATGCATAATATATCTCAAGTACAGTATATTGCAGTGCAATCGATGACTATAATACAGTACATGTCATTATACATGAATTTGCTAAAAAGATCAACCTCTAATGATTGAGCACACAAGAATGAGTTTAAACTCACTGTGTCATAATCTGTCATAGTAATATTGTGTGTGTATAATTTCTAGTACTTTTTGATATGACTGCACAGTGGGCTACATTTTTAGTCTTGAATTAAAAAAAATATTCTAAATTGTTTAGGAGTTGGATAAAAATTGATAAAAGATTATCATAAGTACTGGAAGTGTAACGCGATATATGCGACAGGTCAACAAAACCATTTGATACGTACAATACACAAGATACAAAAAGTGTATTATATAATATGATACAATAGATTATTGCCGTGATATTTCAATCAATATGTGCCATACTTAATTTGATAAATCATGCAATATGTGCTTCATGCCTATATAACTCCACTGCATTTATGGGTGTGAAACGCTGTGATATATTGAAATATTGTGCTGATTGTATATAAATACTGTTCTGTCAAAGATATTAAAATAGATAAACAGAATTTAATTTACATCAATGAAAACAAGTTTTCAGAAAAGTTAGACTGAAAAGACAAACCATTGTTATCACGCAAACACCAACAGACAAACTGAAGAAAGTGTTGTTACTAAAGAGAGGTAAGGGAGGTAAGTCAGTTAACACTGTACCGTTGGGTGGTTGGTGTAGAAAAGCTTCCGCCGTCCATCCTGGTTACAAATCAATAGTATACTTCAATCAGGTGAAAGTAGTTTCAGCAGATTCAGGACAATTTACCTCTTAGGTCATAATTACTCCTCAAATACCAGCTGATTCAGGACAATTTACCTCTTAGGCCATAATTACTCCTCAAATACCAGCAGATTTAGGACAATTTACCTCTTAGGTCGTATGAACTATGCTTCAAATACCAGCAGATTCAGGACAATTTTCCTCTTAGGCCATAATTACTCCTCAAATACCAGCAGATTTAGGACAATTTACCTTTTAGGTCGTAATTACGCTTCAAATACCAGCAGATTCAGGATAATTTACCCCTTAGGTCGTAATTGCGCCTCAAATACCATCAGATTTAGGACAATTTACCCCTTAGGTCGTAATTACGCCTCAAATACCATCAGATTTAGGAAAATTAATTACCCCTTAGGTCATAATTACGCCTCAAATAGAAATATATACATTGTATCTCCTCACTTTTGATATATATGTGAATATAATCAGGCTGATCACAACACGAAAACACTCATCACTTACAGTTGATAAAAAATGACAATATAGTTGAAGCATACCATGTTAAATAAACTTCCTTTTCCATTCACCATCACAACAATTAAAGGCATACAACATACTCTTCAATTAACAAAGGCAAATAGAACTGACTTAGTAAATAACTGACTATAAACAATTTAGAAATAAAAACATCAAGTTTTGTACCATAACCTTCATTACCACTTAATCAACAGTTATACATTCATATATAGGGTAACACTCTTCAATACTGACCATACATAATGTTGAGATATCACATTATAAAACAATTTCCTAAGTCTTGTCGTATTTTGATACAAGATAGCTTGTCTTTTATCTATCTACTTTTGACATATCTTTTGATTTATTGCCCAACAAAATTTGCCTACCCGTATATCCAGGCATTGAAAAAAATCCATTGTTAATTGAACCTTCAATGATTATCTCAAATTGTTGAAAATATAATAAACTCAATACATTTTAAGTAGCTTTATCTACTATGATTTCAACAGAATGTTTTACCAGCAAATACATGCTACACTGATCAACATTCTACCATTTTTGATTGTGTTTAACATATATAATATCAGTCCAACTTTTTCTACTTAGTTTAACTCTATCAATCTGATCATGTGATGAAGATAATTAAGTAACAGGTATATACTTGCCACACAAACAACTGTGATATATACTCTCACAAATCAAAATCCACATCCTGCTCTTTTGAAACCGTAACCATTCATGCCTATTTGATACATTAAGACAAAGTTGTGGATAGTAACTTACCCTGACTGTACTCGTTTGGGAGCGTTGTCGGAGATTCCCTGCTGGCTCTTACGAGTTGTCTGTTTGGACTTCTCCGAGGGTGTGTTAGTGGAGAGGGAGGACTTCATCTTCTCTCTCATCTCCGCCTGCTGCTGTCCCACTGTAACAAGCAACATGTGAAATGTTAGGAGAGCCTTACCAAGGGGAATCGCTTCCGAAGGGATTCACCTCTGAAGGTGATAGAGTCTTTACGAAAGGATTCACCTCTGAAGGTGATGGAGTCTTTACGAAAGGATTCACCTCTGAAGGTGATAGAGTCTTTACGAAAGGATTCACCTCTGAAGGTGATAGAGTCTTTACGAAAGGATTCACCTCCGAAAAACTCACTCAGTTCGACCAATTTTAGTACGTACATGTGAATAAACTTTCGTACCATTTTGCAATAATTTCCAAGTATACACTCATTACTCAAGACCTCAAAAACTTGAAAAATCTTCCAGATTTACTGTTTAAATGTATTTTATACTGCTAGACAAGTAATGTATAATTATACTTACTCTGAATAGCCTCTCCATCTAATTCAGCATCAATACCAAACCTCAGTTTGCTTTTCTGTTGTCTGTAATGATAGAGGGTAGCATTAGATACTGTAAAAGCCAATATTTTTGCGTATGGAATTTTCCGCTTTTATAGTCAGCCTCCAAACTGTTCACAATGTGGAAAGGTTCTCGCTGTATTCATGCTGTTTTGCAGAGTGTTCCCATGATACTATTATGTACTGAAGAGTTTGAGTGGTGTTAAATAAATTCACATGTGGTTATATTCATGGAGATTTAATGGCAGCGAAATAAGTGAAAATTTCCACATCGCAAAAAATTCCACTTTTACAGTAATGGGGTCTCTGTACAGCTGTGATAGGGGTGTTACCTAACTACATATATCTACACAGGGGTAAGCAACATCAACTACATTATCATTTATAACTAGATCTGTCATCTGGTAACGTCATTTAGTGACCTTAGGCCTATATTAAACTTGCTAGAAATATTCTGGCGCCTTAATCATACATTAGCGCCGAAACTTCCTTAGATATGGTTGAAATCTGAGATCAAAATGCTGGTACACAACTACATAATTTACTGCTCATTTAAGCAAAGTTTCATAAAAATCTGCCTGTCAGTTTTAAG
Source organism: Mimachlamys varia (assembly GCA_947623455.1). Taxonomy (NCBI): domain Eukaryota; kingdom Metazoa; phylum Mollusca; class Bivalvia; order Pectinida; family Pectinidae; genus Mimachlamys; species Mimachlamys varia. The sequence goes on from OX392529.1 coordinate 37,150,314, forward strand.
ATGGAGCTCTCTGGACAAGTTACTGCGGACGGCAGACATCCAAACATCCAGACAGGGTGATTCCAGTACAACAGCCCCCCCCCCCCTCCATCCCACTTTGTTGTGGTCATAACAACAGGACGTAAAAGTGATCCATTTCAAGTTTCAAGTTGATATTCATACCTTAAACCTGGTAGTGATTTCTTCACAAGACAAAGTGATGACTGAGACACTTTTTTTAACATCAACATGCAAGTGAACAATACCTCACAAAGTTTATAATGAAACAGATGCCAAGAGTGAACTTTAACACAACACACATCAGTATACTCTCTCACCCCAATGTAACTTTGTAAGTGAAGTCATGACTTAGAGAAACCATACCATTATTGTCATGTGACAATGAAGGATTCAGAAACAACATATGACATAGTACTGACATTCTACACATATTTTACATGTATTGAAAACACTTTATTTTTTACCTCCGGGACAACATAATATCCTTGACTACACCAACTCCTTCCCTACCATCTGTAACTCATGATCAACAGGCCCTACTTGTATGAAATGTCCCAAAATTGTTAAAGGACGATCTCAGGTAATGTTAAATCATTGATAAAACACCACACATGAGATCTGTTTCATACAAGTAGAGTTACTGGGGGTGCATCATACTACAACTGTTAGGCTCAAGAGCTTGTCCACAAATCATAGGGCCTGGACAATATATCTTAGTCCTTGAGCACTAGAGTTACTCGTCCAGATGGTAGGTAAAGCATATATATAATAGTACACCAGACTTACCCTGTTATATATCTACAAAGTATCAGATTCAAATCTTCATTGACATAACATCCGTGACACAAATCAAACAGAACTAAAGCCAATGGATTTGGAGAACAAATTCAACAGAACTTTCAATCAAACAATCAAATCAATAACATTGCTAATATCCAGGTAAAGAAAAGTCAACTAAAACATCAATGAAACTTCACGAATAAACAGATTTAGAGGAATCCAGGTGATATTATAATGGAGGGACCTGTTTGACTTACTTAAGGATGTTTTTGATGACGCCCACAGATGGATCCTCCAGCGGCTGCTTGCCTGCCTTACTGATGGGTGTTGGCTGGACTTCTGACAGGAAGGCTACCCTAGCACCTAGACAATGTACAAAGTGGTCACATCAGTTAGTTTGGTACTTGTGTATGCTCAGTACAGCTCATATTCCTTTACAGGGTTTTTCTTGAAATAGTTAACTAAGCTGAAAGGGGCTGGGTACAACAGGCTGGAGACTGGGTTAAGATTACTTGGTTCAGTGTCCTAGTCTTTTTTTCCCCAGAAAGTTTACCCTGACAAAGAATCAGCCAGCATATAAATGAAGATTTTGTGACACATGAGTTAGCATTTAGAAAGATTCAGGAAGGGACTAGGTGGTTGGAGGAGATGGAGAAATAGAAGCCAGTCTCACCTAAGGCTGGGTTTCCCTGTAGAGCAGACACTGGACGAGGACTGGGATCTTTGATGGCATGGAGGTAAGCACTCCTTGCCAAAAATGCTTCAAACACCAGCTTCAGGGAATCATTTAGCTGACTTGATGTAATTTGCTAAAACACAAAAGTATGTCACATAAGATTCTTCCAATCAGACATACACAATAGCATCAGCTATATCACATAGACACCCAGGCTAAGTACCCAATGGAGTTTATATTACATTAAAATGAAATACACATATCGGTAAAGAATTTCTGAAATGGAGTTTGTTTTACAACTTATTGAAACTGATCCGCTCGCTAAGTTTATCAGTAATTTTGTTTCATTTTGTTTTTCAAAAACAATATATCTTTGTATACTTAAATTGAATTTGATATAGCATGTCCAAGATGTAGTTACTTGACAATATGCATGAAGATATTCTAAACACAGTTCAATAATTATAGAAAATTTTAATGCATCTTACTAAAATCTTTACAATTTGCTTGATGTTGCAAGGGAAAAACTGCAAAATTTTATTTTTAATCTACCAATAAGTTAAACAGGCATAGCACTTTTTTTCAAAACTTACTGAAAATGAAAAATCAGAAAAGAATTAAGATATCCGAAACGCAGGTAAGAAATTGAATAGAAAATCATTGAATATTTAACCAAAAACCGACAGAAAGAGATCTGGAAAAGGTGGAGACAGAAATAGCTTGACCACAGAAGTTACTGGCAGCAGTACAATATAAATAACATCATATAGAAAGCAGTTAAAAAACATTTCTTTTCATGGAAAAAAAAATTTTTGATTTTTTTTTTATACTGCATACATTGTATATAACTTGTTATACCCAGTACCTGTAAATTAAGCAATTGGTTAAGTATCTTAGCCATGCTAGCAGACACGTTTGATCATTAAATTTATATTTCAATAATTTCATCCTACCATCTTTCTCACTGGCATGCTTAGCATAAATACTGAACTTTTGTGACTATGATATATATTTTTATCAGACACATGCAATAAGTATTGGCTTACATGCACCTACAGAATATCATAATTATATTTCTTTGCTTAAAAAAACAGTTGAAATATTATTTCATTGATGTTGTTAAAAACTGTTACTTCACAGTACATGTAATTAACTTTCTTGGAACAAATGTTATGCATTTATGAGTTATTGCACCTTAATTTATATACTTTATTGATAACTTGTGTTTTCAATAACTGGTGTTTTAAATGTCAAAACTAAACTAATAAATTCAGTCGTATTTTGTCACATGCTGAATTGTGGGATTTTTTTTTTATATTGGAAAGGTGAACAGTGATGTATTTAGATTAAGACAGGTGACAGCTAGCCACCAAGTATGATAATAATAAAAATAATGTCAATTTTGAACATATATTATAGGTCAAAGGATCTCGCCATACATATCAGACAAATTTGTCTTGTGTATTTATGATTTGATAAATTCTGATTGGTTTGGTGAATTGATTATTTTTCACTGTTAATCTGTCTTTTGTGAGCTTGTCTGATAAATACCATTATTACACTATACAGTTGTCACACACATACACAATCAATATTACAGTTACCAAGGGGGATAACTCTCCTCATATTGATTATTGGCTACCCGGAGCATTGTTTGGCCTATTCACAGGTCGATTGGTTGTGGCCATTGTACATGTACACACTTATTTCTGTTATCTAGAACACAGGTGTAGTGACACAGGTATTCAGGTAAAAACGTCCACTCCAAGGCCATTTAGTCCGTAGTGTGTGACACCTACGGTTCAACAGGTACAGATTATCCCAGGTACGTATACCTCAGGGTGTCATGGTATCAAAATCTCAGGTGTCATTCACCATTATGGGGTATTTCTTTAGCACGTACACAGTACCTCAATAATCCAAGACACAAAACAAATTAACGTCTATTTCATACTACATATTTATAATACGACAATAACTAACATGTTATCTTCACTACAGGAACGTGAGCATTTATCTAGTCGATATAACGTATATATGGTATTTCATACAAGTTTAATATTATTAAAGTCCTAACATTTCCATGGCGATGTCATGGTAGCTGCTTCTGTATGCATAGATTTCCTGTGAAAAAGCTCTTGCACTTATAGATTTTGTGGCCCTGATTTAGTACAAGGTCACATTTGTGATACTTTGGCTTATTTATCTAGCATAACAAGGGGCCAGTACAGAACCTACATATAAAGCAAGCTGCACATATATGTATGTGGATTGAGCAAGGAATGTGACCTTCAAGCCCAAAGAAAATCTTCACAAACTCTCAAACTCTCAAATGACAAAACTTAATAATGACAATTACTTTAATTGAGGCTTAGAATGCCAATAATATCTGATAAAAGAAAGCACTTTCCTATTGTAGATCATCACTTAGGAGCCATGCAGCGGCGTCCATTACGATCCCAAAGAGGTGACCGACAGGAGCCAGTTGAGACAGAGAATAAAAAGGATTATTATCAGTTTGGGGGCCCATTTGGGGCATTTTTAACCAGTGTTTGTTTTATAGGACTGACATATATTGTGGTGGAAAAGAATCAGTCCGTAAGTATTTGTCATTTCTATATTCTATACTGCATACGATATTATATACTGAGATTGTTTTTTTTTTTTTTTGTTCGTACATAAACAGGAACTGAAAACTTAATTTGCGAGCTTTCGAAAACGTCTGTTTCCTTTGTCAAGCAAAGAGTACAATAGCCGAGTGTCGGTGTTCTGACCGCTGAATACGATATTGTTGTAAAATTTTGCAGGTGATATTTTGCGATTTCCTGTCTGAAACTTAATCGCTGGGGTTTAATTTTTTGGATTGAAAATTAATTGTGAAGCTTAAAGTATAAAGCCACCATCTAAAAAAAATCACAAGGTGTTAAATTTCGCGAATTTCGATGCATTCACTAATTTAGCGAAAGTAAACCAATTAAACTGAAAAACAACTTTGAAATAATGCCATAGAAAGATCCCACAGTAACATTTCTGAATCATCATTATAATTTTGTCCTTAAACTAAGATCACATGTCTTTCAGGGTAAATGGCAGATGCTGAGACTACCAGAGTTCCCGAGCCAACCTGGGGCCTGGCTGGACCTTGGGGCAGTAGCAATGTTTCTGGGTTGGCTTGGGGCCCAATTTGTCCTGTACCTCCTCCCGATAGGTGGACCCATAGTACTAGGGTCACCAACCAAGGACACCGGCCGCAAGCTGGCCTATAGACTCAATGGTGAGGATACAGAAGATAATGATACCATTGAATTAAAAGTCTGTGAAGATACTGTACCGATGAAAAATTACAATAATGTTTAAAACATTTTAATATTAGGTTTGTTATACCGAAACAAAATGCTCTCCAATGACATTCCATTACAGTCCAACAGTTTATTTCATATTTGACCAGGTTTTTATGAACTTAAATTCATCATGTGAGAAAAATAACTTGATAATAAAGATACCATCTTTTGTTTAGATATATGTATATGACGATTTTTTCCCTTTCAGGGTTTTTCGTTTTCGTGGTGAACATGGTATGTTTGATGGGTGCTACCTATATGGGAGTTCCTGTGACTATGCTGAAACAGAAGTCGCTACAGCTGCTGACCTCAGGAGTCCTCACATTCCTTCTCCTCAGCATTGTCCTGTACGCCAAGGCTATGACTCTGAGACCCAGGGACCGCAGTCCATGTGGTCAAACAGGTCAGAGAATTTTCCTTGAGTTCCAATGAACTTTGAACTGATGGAATCCGTCTACATTTTTATATAGAGCTACAAGCTCTGGTGATTTGATTGAATCATTTTCTGACTCCAAGCTATTTGATGTTATGCATCATCCCATGAATCATGAAACACATGTAAAAATAAAAAATATGTACTTATATAGTACTTCTTTTCCACAGCGTAATGAAGAATACCTTTTAAAATGTAAATAAAAGGAAGAGGAAGGGAGATTACTCTGTACTTTATCGTCGTGACATGGTTTATGTGAGGGTAAGGAAGGCAAGACTTTTTGAATCCTTTGTTTTTGAGTAAATCAAAGATGGGTGTATATGAGTAGAGTATTTGTTTACAATGTTAATACAATAACTTGATATTTTTTTCGGCTCCATTTCACCAATACATTTTCATGTATTTAACTCTGCAATCAGATCCATAGCTATCACAACAAACAATGCTGATTTCTGTTTTACAGAGAGCCCCTTCTACAACTGGTTTATCGGTGCAGAACTCCATCCGAGGTTTGGATTTCTCGACTTAAAGTTAGCTCTCTTCCGTAGCAGTGTCATTGCCTGGATGATATTTAACTGGGTGGATCTTGTGGACGCGTACGAGACTGGTAACCTGACTCCGTCCCTACTATTGGTCAGCGGTCTACAGCTGGTGTATGTACTAGATACTTTCTGGTTCGAGGTTGGAATGTTGGTGTCACGAGACATTTTACACGAGGCCTTAGGGTTCAACCTGTGTACCCTCGTCCTGATGATTCCGTTTACGTTCTGTGTCCAGACACGATACCTCGTTACAACAGGGTTCACCCTGCCCTGGTACTGTCTCGTCCCCATCATTGGCTTGAATGGTAAGTCTATGTAATGGAACCATAACATGGCAATAATTGCAATGAAAGGCGAGTCAAACATTTGGCTACCTCATCACCACAATTAACTTTAACAGTAATTCAAACTCAATACTCCCATGGTACTGCCTCAGCACTATCATTGGTTTACATGGTGAATCAAATTTGACCTCATCACCCTCAATGGCCCAAAATGTTAAACTTGATCTACATATGTTAAGTACTTCATATGTATTTTCAGTGACTGGATACTGGATTCTAAGGGGAAGTAACTCTGAGAAAAATAACTTCAGGAAAAATCCAAAGGATCCTGCCTTTGCAAGTAAGTACATTAACAGTAAGATACACAATAAAACTTGAAAACATCATATCTAAAGTAAGGAACCTGATAAATCAGGGGCATTAATCACATTTTGTTGTAATGTGTAAATATTCTGATTTAAATAATGTACATTTTATCATACTTGACCATATGTAAGACGAGTCATTGACTCAATATGTCATCAAGTTTAAAAAAAGACTACCATACCTTGGGATATTTTGGATACATTGAAAAATTTCAGGGGTAAATGAGATTAGGGATGCTTCTGTATACAGAAACCTTATTAAGTATTTGAAATATGTATTGTAACACCAACATAACTGACAAGAGGTCTGTTGTAAATGCTATTTGTGATACCATGTATTGCAGACTACCAGACCATACCCACTAATGTGAAGGGTAAAAACCTGCTTGTGTCTGGTTGGTGGGGGATGAGCAGACACCCTAACTACTTCGGAGATATCCTTATTTCCTTCAGCTTTGCCTTACCAACAGGTATTGTATGATATTAACTGGTTCCTTCAGCGTTGCCTTACCAACAGGTATTGTATGATATTAACTGGTTCCTTCAGCATTGCCTTACCTCCAGGTATTGTATGATATTAACTGGTTCCTTCAGCGTTGCCTTACCAACAGGTATTGTATGATATTAACCGGTTCCTTCAGCTTTGCCTTACCATAAGGTATTGTATGATATTAACTGGTTCCTTCAGCGTTGCCTTACCAACAGGTATTGTATGATATTAACTGGTTCCTTCAGCGTTGCCTTACCAACAGGTATTGTATGATATTAACTGGTTCCTTCAGCGTTGCCTTACCAACAGGTATTGTACCAACAGGTACTCTATGATATTAACGGGTCTGTTTACACTTAGGTTTCTGAGTTGTGAACTGAATCACATGATTTTAACTCTCCTGCTCCATTCTACAATACAAATAGAACTATCAGTGTGGCACTTTGTGGGAAACTTCTGTCCAAAGCACTTTAGAGTGGCTTATGTTAGCTAGATAGGACGCTATATCAAATGTTGTATATTATTATTATTATTATTTCATATCGTAATTTCTATATGATTTGACATCACACATTCCACAAGTCAACAAATTTAGACCAGTTTCCATGGATTACAATGATACATTGAATATATATATACAAAGTACCTCCAGACCTTTGAACCATTGAGATTCCCTGTTGCATCAGAAAATATTTGAATACAGCTCTGATTTTTACATCCATGAAACAAAATTCAACTTCGCAATGTATTAAACAGAAGGAATCTTATACAACGGTACCTCTATATAATTCAACAGCCTGATTCTATAATACGTCAGTCAATATTCGTTATAAATCTCTGATTATGTCATTTGATTAACTCTCTTGTACCCGGCCATTTTAAATTTCATTCCTTTTTTCAGGATTTGGTTATTTCATGCCTTATCTGTACCCGCTGTTTTTGGTGATGATATTGGTGGATCGTGAGCGAATGGACGGGGAGGATTGTCGGAAACGTTATGGAGAGGCATGGGACAAATACTGTGAAAAAGTGAAATATAGAATTATTCCTTATGTGTACTGAGATGTCAGGATGAAAATTGGACAATATTACATACACAAGCATTGTATTATGTATTGTCTGTATCAGTATTATAAAAATCAAACTAAAATCATGTTTTTTAACAGTTTACTTCAGAGATTTGGCTGATCTGGTGTGGCCTTCCTTGTGTATATGTTATAACAATGGTAGCATAATATTTTCATTGAATCAACATATCTAAAAAAAACTTTATTAACAGTTTACATGTATATCAATATTATCTAATTATGAATAAAATACAAATGTTAATCAAGATTGTGTTATTTTTATATTGAAGTATTTATATTGTAACAGCAACTTTTTAATTTCCAATGTGGATACTTTTATTTGAATGTAGATGTTGTGTCTCCATAGCAACAAGTCTGATAGCTGCAGGTTTATACACAGTATTGTAATGCTGTTTTCTGTTAAACATGAAGTGTTTTATTCAAAAAGGAAATTAGACTTTTAGATGTTGGTTTCATGTATTTACCTCAAAGCATATAATTAAAAAGAAGTATTTTCTTTTACATAAATATATGACAAGTCACCTTTAAATAGTGACAGGTGTTCAGCATTTGATGACCTCATCAAGTCTAGGACACAATCTCCATCCCGATCTCTTGTTGCTTTTATTAGTTACAGTGACCTTGACCTCTGAAACTCCATTTGAATCCTCTTTCAATGTCTACATGTCAAATAGAGTATTATCTTGTCAAATTTCCTACAGATTAGTCTTTTAGATTCAAAGATAACTATGGACCCCTACGGTCTAGTTTCAGTATCAATGACCTTTAACCTGACCTTAGAAACTTTTTCGGATTTGCGCTGCACCTCTTTTTACCAACATGTTATATTTCAAGGACTTGGTTTTTTTAGACTCTTGAGATAATCTCCAGAAAGTTAAGTGTGGTCTATCAGACAAAAGGACAGAAGGACAGAGGACACCTTAATACCTACTGGGCACCTAGATGTATAGCCCTAATGATATAATGATCTTTAGAACCAAACAAATTAGAAGGGGATGGGTGGTTTTCACAGATTTCTGAAAGACATCAAACTTGTAAATTAAAGAAGATTTCACCTGTGATTTGCTCTATTATATAATAAGACTGAAATATACTCTGATATAAAATCATTGTCGTCGTTACTTTTGGTCATTTTTTTTAGTATTGTGAACAGAGACACAAAATGATGTATTTATTAATCAGCTTGTGGCCAAGGTTTTAAATTGTCTTCCTGTATGAGTTCACATTAAATTAACTCATGTGTCAAGCTTAACATACTTATATAAAGACTTGCATGATATAGAGAGGCCTAGGGTTATGTCCCTTTAAATCATTACTAGCACCCACAGAAAGAATATGATGTCCCAGAACCAAATGTATGGATGAGTACATTTGACCGTTGAGGGCAGACAGGTTACAGCTAAGGTCAATGTAAGCAGTGACATGCTCATCCAACATCTACACAGATCAATCACTGACAGCCAATCAAATGTAGTCTCACAAATATCAGTTTCTTAGGTATACTCACTCCATTAGAATTTATCCAACTTGCATATTGGTTTTTGTTTTATAAAATATAACATGGTATGAATATTCATATTGGTATTATTATTCTTAAAAAAAATATTTTTCATGAATTGCAATATGAAAACATTTTGTTAAACTACATTTGATTTGCTTTCAAATAATGACTGAAAGTCAGAAAAATAATTATGTAAAAAGAATTGGAAACAGTCAATATCTAAATAAATTACCACTTCTTTCAAGGCGAGCTGCAAAGGAAATTCATTCAAATATTTTACAAACACAAACCAAACAAAAGGATGTCAGTAAACTTGTTCTAAACAGCTTACTATATACATAATACGTACATAGCAACGGCCCATTGATACTGCTCATCAAACATTTCTAGCACACACAGTACAAATAAACTTCAACACAAATAAGCTCACAGGAAAGTAACATTAAAACATTTATAGTAAGCATACAACTTGTTTTTCTCACTACCACACCCACAGCACAAGCCTGCATTAAGGCTTCACAATAACATGCATGCCTATCCACCATCTTGGATACTTTACTTAGGTACATGAATTCCTTGAATATTACTAATGGTGCTGGTTCATTCCACGCAAACAAATTTTTCAATGTGACCAAAGACCATATGATTTTCTTGTTAAATTGAGTTTACCCCGTGCATGACGTTTTTTAATTCATTTTCATTTCTTCCTGGATGATTCCTTTTTTTACCTAGTACCATTTTGAAGAAAGCCAGGGCTGGTATCCCACCTATCTTACTTATTCAGCTTCAAAACAACACTAAATAGCATTAATTTATTGTATTGGCAAAAAACACTCCAGCAAATTAACGAACCACGTAAACCCTCTGTAACAAAAACATGCGGGAGTTCAAATCTGTCTTAAATCACTCACTACACGCCACAGCAGGACACTCTAGGTGACATGCAAAACTTCACATCAATATACTGCTATGTACTTAGTGTAATGAAATTTTAGCGCAAAGTACAATTTGTGGCATGTTTGCTTAGTTATTAAATAGCCATTCAACAGTTAAATGGAAACCTCATTTCAATTTTAAAACTAGAAGAAACAATATCTGTCATATCAATGATATTTTATTAACAGTAAGTGTCAATATACCATGTTAATAGTGACACCGAGTTATTTCCTTGTCAGTTATACATACTGTTGCATATAAAGTATGTGTATATCATTGAGCAGCTAAATATAACCTAATTAACTTCTCTCACTATTGAGCAATCGACACATTTAAGTTTTGTAATACCGGTACATTGTATCGCCAACATTTATATAGAATATTGTGGGCTTTATAAAGGGGTATGGCACAGAAAAAAAGAGACTTTGGCAGTAGATGAGGTGGCAATAAAAGGAGGGACATTATATTGCCATTTGGTGGGTTATCACTAAAATACATCAATTAGTCAACTTGTGATGTCTAAATTTGTTGTCAATCATTGAAGTTCTTCTCTAAACCTGAGAGAGATTATATCATATATAAATATTGAACATGTCAAATTTTATCTCTGTATCATAGTCAGTATAAATGCGCTAAAATAACAATACAGCTAAATCAAGTACATTTGCAGTATTTAGTTCACTGTAATGTTTTCATTCCTACCTCCTTGTCCAAATTAGGGCGTGCACATGCATCAATGCGTCGATCCACGTCGTTGAGGTGTTGTGCGAGCTGCTGAGCTTGGGAGTTGCTACTGGCAACCTCGGCCTTTATCTTCACCTGTGTATTGGTCAGCCAGCGAGCTATCTTCTCCATGAAGATCAGATCAATCATATGACTTTTAAATCTGTAAACAGAAAATATATACAACTTCTTTAGCAGAAACTTGATATGAATTTAGAACCATTTCACTACTTTTTAAAGTTTTACTCGAAATTAAAGAATTTTGAGCGTAAACGAAACAAGACACTATATATAGCTACCCAAGATTCTAAGATTTTAGTAAACATCTTCAAGATATCAAAATCTGACAGAATATCATTTGCCATTCCATGAGTCTACGTACCTGTCTTCAAACTCCAGGGCCACCTTGGTAGCCTGCTCCAGGCGCTTGGATTCCATGCCTTCTAGGTCAGACATGATGGAACCTTCAGCAGAGTCTATCTTGTCAGACATCTTTTCCAACTTTTTACGATAATCGTTGATTTCCTCGGGACAAAAATTACCTCCATCAGAGAAAACCCTACAAATCAACAAGAACAATGATGTTGTATGACTTCCACTACAGGAGTTTTCCTCCAGCTTAAATGACCTAAGCTGTCTGACACCAATATAAAGGATTAGATGAAATGGCTAGCGAAAATTTTCAAAATGAAAGTGTAAGTCATGGTAAGAATTTTTTTTTCAAACACACCATAGTCTGGTGCTCCAAATATGAAATTACACACCAATGGAATATACAGGTCGAAAGCTTTGGGGAAAAAAAACAACAACAAATAATCCACAAAATTAATATGTTCCGTATTACTGAAGTTCATAATTATAATGAATTTTATCTGTCCTTACTCTTAGTTTATATCAAATTTGAAAGTGTTAAATAAGTTGTTCAAAAGGCATATGATGCCAAAATCCATTAGGAAGCAAATATTTTCTATTGGATAAAATGGCCAATCTTTGTATTAATACGCTCCATGACAATACACAAGACATTTGTTGTATATACTGTACATAAAGTTTCAGTGACACTACACTTACTTCAGTGCTACTATACTTACTTGAATGACTTAATGAAGCGAGCATTGGACTCTCGTAACATCTGCAAGGTCTCATCCAGTTTGGTACGAAACTCTCTAAGAGAAGTACGAATGATGCCCATAAATTTTTCCAACTCTACACTAAGCTGATTCTGAAGGGAAATCAGCCTGAAATAAACAAGGTAAACATTAGTTTTATTGATTTTAATACAAGAAAAGAAAAATGATTTCATGAAAACAAATAATAGCTTTTCAGAAAATGCCAGAAGTTTCAAACTGGTAGCAAATAAGCTACTTATAATACTTTAATGGATAGAAGGGAGATAACTCTGAGAGACAAGGGTACAATACATACAAGAAACACACAGGATCTGATTTATTAACTCACACAGTAGAATCTCACAAAACACATGTTTAAGACATCAAAATATCTTCATCAGAACATTCTTTAAACATTAAACTAAGGATTAAAAAGTAGACAACCTGAGCGAGATGTTTCCACAGCTCTGCCAGCTTATATTATAGGGTAAGGAATATTGAACCATATATAATTTGCTTGTAGTCTGATATTTAAACAAAAAAAATCTAAATTGAAGATAAAGTTAATGTTCAAAAGTGAAATGCTGATAGAACTGAAAAACACTGTCATTTGTCTATAAAATACATACTGCTGTGCATCATATTTGCATTATTACGAGTTGATAAAATATGTTAGATTAACTATAGGCATTGTTAAAGAGTTGCTGTATTTCTATAAATTTGGAGGACTTTTGTATATTGGTAATTGATTAATTTCTAGCAAGTGGATATCAGTGATTCCTAAATATTTAAAACAAGAGATACAGTTTGTTCATCAAACACGTCTCTCCTAACCTTGATGACTTGGTGGCATTGACGAAGACAGTCTCCAGTGACTCAATGTCCTCCCGGAATTTTCCTGCCAGTTTGTTGTGTTCGAGCGTCATCTTGGTGAACTTCTGTCGCTGTTCATTGAGTGCCTGCTGTATCCCCTTGGTGTGTCTCTGCACACGCTCAGAATGCATCACCAACTCCGCTACAATCACAAGCCTTTATATTATACAGGAACTCATAGGAAACATACAGTGTACAAAAGATATTCTTCCATTTTTTTTTTCATCACATTATTGACAAAATCAACAGGTGGAATTATGCAAGTATTCAATGAGAGTAAAATTGTATCTGACACTAAAAAAGCCTGCTTGACCAATACTGACCAGCTCTGACATTGTGTACGTCCAGTTCTGCTCTCCTGGCACGAGGTTTGTGGAGATGTAGCCTCAAGTCCAGCTCACTATTCAGCTCCTCACACTAAAACCAAGGTAACAATCTCATTAGCACATATTAATTAACACATTACGGTACTACAAGTAACCAGCACAGGTAATCGGCACAGGTAACCAGCTCAGGTAACCAGCACAGGTAACCAGCACAGGTAACCAGCACAGGTAACCAGCACAGGTAACCAGCACAGGTAACCAGCTCAGGTAACCAGCACAGGTAACCAGCACAGGCAACCAGCACAGGCAACCAGCTCAGGTAACCAGCTCAGGTAACCAGCTCAGGTAACCAGCACAGGTAACCAGCACAGGTAACCAGCTTAGGTAACCAGCTAAGGTAACCAGCACAGGTAACCAACACAGGTAACCAGCACAGGCAACCAGTACAGGTAACCAGCACAGGTAACCAGCTAAGGTAACCAGCACAGGTAACCAGCACAGGCAACCAGCACAGGTAACCAGCTCAGGCAAACAGCATTGGCAACCAGTACAGGTAACCAGAACAGGCAACCAGTACAGGTAACCAGCACAGGTAACCAGCCAGGCAACCAGTACAGATAACAAGTACAGGTAACCAGCTCAAGCAACCAACACTGGTAACCAGCACAGGTAAGTAGCACAGATAATCAGCACAGGTAATCAGCACAGGTAACCAGCACAGGTAACCAGCACAGGTAATCAGCACAGGTAACCAGCACAGGTAACCAGTACAGGTAACCAGCACAGGCAACTAGCACAGGTAATCAGCACAGGTAACTAGCACAGGTAATCAGCACATGTAACCAGCACAGGTAATCAGCACAAATAACCGGCATAAGTAACCAGTACAGGTAACCAGTACAGGTAACCAGCACAGGCAAACAGCACAGGTAACCAGTACAGGTAACCAGAACAGGCAATCAGCACAGGCAGACAGCACAGGTAACCAGCACAGGCAGACAGCACAGGTAACCAGCACAGGTAACCAGTACAGGTAATCAGCACAGGTAACCATCATAGGTAACCAGCACAGGAAAACCAGCACAGGTAATCAGCACAGATAACCAGTCTGTATAAAGCCATGACTTGTACAGATAAGCACAATCTGTGTACTTTAACTCTGACATCATTTAATGAACAATGAGCAATAATAAAAAGCACCATCAGTCAGACTATACAATATAAGCACAAAAAATGAGCACATATGAAAACTAATAGCAAAGAAACTAGGACACTCTAATCATGAATTTCACTGTATATATATTCAGCTTTATTAGAATTCAATTCCAGATGAAACATTGCTTTTAAGTGACCTCATAGGTAGACTAAGATAAGACTGACCTTAGCGACGACAACACTCTCTGACCGCTGTACAGCCTGCTCTGTCCACTCCTCCAGCTGGTTCAGAAAGTTGATTCTGATTCTGACAACACAGAGATGGAGTAAATATATATATCTATTAGTCTGTTTAGCAATAAACAAAACCATCTGAGATACACTAGGCAAACTTTGTCAATCAACAACTTTTAAGTCTATTGAATCTCTGCAATTTCTATTCTTGAAATAAACTTTACATAGCACTGCAGGAATTTCTTTCAGCAGTTCGTTGAATCCTGATGTTCTATTATAAAGTGAATATTTCATAAGTCTTACCTGCCTTTGACGTTCAGGAAACAGTTTATCAGGATTCTATAAGTCTTACCTGCCTTTGACGTTCAGGAAACAGTTTATCAGGATTCTATAAGTCTTACCTGCCTTTGACGTTCAGGAAACAGTTTATCAGGATTCTATAAGTATTACCTGCGTTTGACATCCAGGAGAAGTTTATCAGGATTCTATAAGACTTACCTGCGTTTGACATCCAGGAGAATTTAATCAAGATTCTATAAGTTTCACCTGCATTGGACATCCAGGAGAAGTTTAGCAGAATTCTATAAGTCTTACCTGCGTTTGACATCCAGGAGAAGTTTATCAGGATTCTATAAGTCTTACTTGCATTTGACATCCAGGAGAAAGTTTATCAGGATTCTATAAGACTTACCTGTGTTTGACATCCAGGAGAAGTTTAGCAGGATTCTATAAGACTTACCTGTGTTTGACATCCAGGAGAAGTTTAGCAGGATTCTATAAGACTTACCTGTGTTTGACATCCAGGAGAAGTTTAGCAGGATTCTATAAGACTTACCTGTGTTTGACATCCAGGAGAAGTTTAGCAGGATTCTATAAGACTTACCTGTGTTTGACATCCAGGAGAAGTTTATCAGGATTCTATAAGAATTACCTGCGTTTGACATCCAGGAGAAGTTTACCAGGATTCTATAAGTCTTACCTGCGTTTGACATCCAGGAGAAGTTTACCAGGATTCTATAAGACTTACCTGCATTTGACATCCAGGAGAAAGTTTATCAGGATTCTATAAGACTTACCTGCGTTTGACATCCAGGAGAAAGTTTATCAGGATTCTATAAGACTTACCTGCGTTTGACATCCAGGAGAAGTTTATCAGGGATATCTATTGCCCTGATGTAGTCTGGCTGAGACTCTGAAGCCTGGGGAGTCTCTGTAAGGAAAAGTTGCTCCTGAGGGGAAGACACGACTTCGTCAGCTGACTCGTCCGACCCTGGAGGTACGCCATGCTCCCCCGCCACTGTCAGGACATAGAACAGTGTTCCCTTGTCTGTGGACAGAGTCTCTGTGATGGCTGCTGGCAGGGTGCTCTCCCTCTCCTACAGGATAAGGACAGGGGATTTAATGATACACCAAACTGACACAAACACAAAACCAAAGGCATGTTCCTTTAGTTAAGCTAAATGTTTCAAAAAAGAGTTCATTTGTGTATTATACATTAGGTAGATATGAAATCTTATCTCCCAAATTCTTCATATCTTAATTAGCCCTGGTAACAAAATTTAAATTCTTGCAAGCATCAGTTCTTCTCAGTGATATTTTTCTCCTGCTGAAAAGGGTATAACACAAAAAAAAGTGTGCTTGGTTTTACTTTTATAGTGCATTAATGTTAAAAGTTATATTACCTTAAAATATATTATCATTGGTAGCATTTGAATTATAATAAAATTTTGTTCAATTCATTTTCTACAGATCTATATAAATCACATTTTACAAATAATTAGCTGTTCAAAATTTGAGCAATTAAAAGAAAAACAAAATAAAAATATTAGCAACAAACAAAACATTTGGACTTTGGACAAACATGGATAAATACTGTAAACATTTCTTCCTAATGATGTTGCTATCTAGGAAGTGTATATGCTATGATTCAAAATAAACAAGAAATATCATGCCAAGGGAAATAACTCAACATCACAAAAGTCTTTTATGGTAAAAAGGATGAATACCTGAACATTAGGGAATTGACTTAATGCTTAACCTGACTATCTTATAACATAACCTGAATAATTAAACTTCAATCAAACACTAAACCTACTTTGTCAGTTATCTATATAGCTAGGACTACTGGACATTAGACACCATAGCAGGGTGACCATGTTTGGTTAGGGTGGAGGTTCAGCCTCATTATAATTAATTTGAAATGATAGCTACCAAGACATTGAATTCCTTCAATACTTCAGGCCTATATACAACCCATCTATTACTACAGACAACAGGATGCCTCGTTCAATAACCAATACAGTTTGTGGAGAACAAGGTATGCTACATGTATATACCATAGGCTGGTACTAACTTTTTTGATAGACATTACTCAGGAAAAATGGATTATGTACTCAAACCATGTAAAATCATGATACAATCATAATGTTTACCATGGACACTTCAAATGCGTATTAGCTTCAAGTTCTTCTCGCCGAAATTTCTTGAATTCATGACAGAAATAAAAACATTGAATAATTTACTCCCAAAACAAGAAATTGGATCTGAGCTCATCACAGTCCAAACTTGTACTCAGACTGTAAGCTTAAAAATGTTTCCATGAATAAGATATCAGCCCTGATCCATAAAAAATGTTAATGTTGTCCATATCTGCCCATGAGATTTCAACACATAGAAATTGAACAGCTGGTTCAGGTTTGTGTGGAAAAGGTCAAAACTGATATTACCTGTAAAGAGAAACATTATTGTAACATTTAAGGTGAATTATGTAACATGTTTTCTTGTTACACTGAAACCAGTATCTGTTACACTGACAGTAGTACTGTACTGTAACTGGAAACCTAGATTCTGCAATTCCCCCCATTCCTCCGGACTGATGAATACTTGATGAGAATTTGATAGCTACATGTGGTCTACCTTGGTCAGGTATCCTGAGGTTTCTAATACAGTATTCATGGTTATTATTTAGACCATCTGTGTGTTGTTGCAGTTCTTTTCCCTTTGTATGCTCCCTGTCCAATTCAGTGACTTCAAGAATATAGATGTTTAAAGATTTAGAATTTTTACAACATATCACATTTTTAATTTTATGCAATTTATGACATGTACAATGTATTAGTTATTCACTGTGAAATAAAAGACAGTTGCCTGTCAGCAGTTGTTTGTATGGTCAGTTCCAAAATAAAATTTGCACAATTTAACTAAGGACCAAGGGAATCCTTCATATGAGATTTGAGAATGATCCATCTTGTACTTGTCAAAAAACAGCAATATAACAAACTGTCCTGTCAAAATCCAAGATGGCCACCTGTCGGTCATATTGTTTTTACGTAGCAGTCTGAAAATGGGATAATTAATGCACAACTAAAGACCAAGGAAACCCCTTAATATGAAATTTGAGAATGATCTTTCTGCACTTCTTAAGAAATAGAAATAACAAGAATGATCTAAAGAGGGAGGACAGACCAATGACAAAAAGCCCACCATCTGATGATGGTCGGCAGATAAACTTTGAACTTTTTGTAACCTAGCTAAAATAGCTTCTTAATTAAGGCAATGGTTGAAAAGCAACCCTTAAATCAAACAGACTATTTGTCTGAATTTGCATTTTTGTAGGATCAAAAAAACAATTTTTTTTGTTTCATTATTCCAGATAATATTTTGTTGTTTCATTTTTCTATCCTCTATATTCGGTTTAGCACTGGAAATTGAAAAAAAAATATTGAAGATGCAATAAAATATACAATTTAATGAATCTATTATAAATCTCCACTTGAGCAGTTCATTTTGCATTGCCCGACTGCACTGTTTATTTTTAGAATTAATGTAATTGAAAACAGGTTTTGCTAATAATAGATTGCCGACCTGAAAAGGTCCCACCAACCAATGGATTTACCTGTGGAATTGTTATGCTAATTAGGAGATCACTGAGCTGGATCCAGTATGAAGTAGGACTACAGATCACCTAACCTGCTGTTGTACATACCTGCCTAGTACAGGTAGACTGGATACAGGTGTAACACAGGTAGGTTGTCGTCTCCAAGCAGACAAACCAAAATACACAAATATCTTACAGTGATATCAAGTAAAAAAGCTGTGTTAAGGATGAGCTCAGAGGTGTGTGGTAGGACTTGGGGATGATCTACATGTATAGGATCAGGTAAGTAATAAATAGTAGTGGAATACTTTTTACCTGTAACACTGAAATGTGACCGGCACAATGACACATTTTACCGACACTGACAGACTAAAATGACATAGTCTCGTAATGTCTATTTCATAACAGGCATGATGTTGTCAATGATTATGTTTGATACAATAATGGCTTTGAATAAAAATTAAATCTACCTTATATCTATAGACAGACCGGTGGTATAAACAGTGACATTTAGGTTCTATTATGTTCTATAAAACTCTAATTAGTAGGTACATTATTCATAATAATAAGACCTACATTGAAATGACTAGTTTCTGATCATGATATACCAATACATGTATTTTATTATATAGGTGTGAGGCTAGAGACCTACTATAATTTTATACACAATTCTCTTTTCCTTCCTTTTTAAAGCGTGATATTTGTGGTTGAATGCCCATTTCGCAAAATCTTTCTCACAATGCCTGGTGTATTGTACAATATGAAAGAATGCCTATAAAGGTCAGCCACCCGAACCCACTTTTTTATATACCTGGTATATATATATGTTCTAATTTCATGTACTCCTCCCTCTACACTACATGTATATAGGTTAGTCTACCACTCATAATCTTATCACTAACAAATCACAGCTGAACAAAGGTAAGGATGATTACAAAGGATTTGTTTTTTTTTAAAGCGCCGCCCTGAATGATGACATACCTATAAAGATCTAGTAAGATAAAAATGTGCCTTTGTGATTTGTAGATTAATTTATAATATTTACTGATGCCAAAAATATTTTTTTAACACTAATATTGGGTATATTTACCAAATGACGTCTACAATATCTTGAAAGTGAAGCTTAATCGAGGCAGCCTACATTATTTTTAAGCAATTCTGTTAATTAATTTTTTTATTGCATAATAGTTGATAAAACCTGTGTATTGATTTAAGGTATTCCATGAGGTCCCTAGTTCAACCCGTCTTATATTCCTGCATGGTCATATCAAAATCTTGAGTTTATATTTACGTAGGACGGTCATGTCATACCAGAGAACAATCTATTAACAAACAACGCTTCTTTGTAATGTATTGCGAAATATTTTTTTGTCTGTTCCATTTCGGAGCAAAACACAACGATACCCTAGATTTTTGTATCACCTTCAGATACAAAACATACTCAAATTGCATACAAATAATCTTTAATGAGACAACTAATATGCGTGAGTAGGTGGAACCCACCCTAAACATGACGCACAGTACTATACGTAACACTCTCTACCATAGGAAACTTAAAACCAAACATAACCTTGTACATAATAAAGTTAAAAGGCAGAAAATGAAACTTGTAAAAAATGATGTGAGCCAGCACTTAATACCATATACAAAGGTAGAGCACCATCTTGGATTACAGAAGTCAACATATCTAAAACAGTACTGGTCTCTACACATGTTAGCCCTTCGTACCCAACTCACCCTTCCCCAGACACACCGAGATTCTTACCAACCTTTGATCAAACTTCAAATCAAAGTTTATATAAACACTATCTGTAACGATTAATGCCGACTAGAGAAGGAATCCTAAACTTCATATCAAAATCTATATAAACATTATCTTTGACAACCTTTACCCACCCCGAACAGGAATCTCTGACTGATAAGGCGACCAGGTCTGTCCAACTTCGGACAGATATTACAAGCATTAGCAACTTATGCCAACCAACGGTAAACTTTCTAATTATACCGATGCTGTCAAAGCACTTTTGTCAACCCCGTACAAACTGGTACAGGGATATATATTTTTAAGCCAGTCTACTTCAAATCAAATGTATTAAATCACGATTTTGCAATAGGTGTCAACGTCTTTGTATTGACTGAAAGCTTAGCGGCTATAAGTGCACCAGACCGCTAAGGCTCTTCAGTGTGGGGAGATCCACTTTACAGAAGACCTGCCTAAACGCTAGACACCACACCCATACCGTTATACTCCTACGTGTGTTACCCATGGTCCTTCAATCTGTCTGTTCACCTAGCCTGACAGGAATGGCTTACAAATCACAACCAAAATGCAAATTTCTGTTTATACAAGATGAGGTAACTTTGAGCTAAGCTCCGTATTTAGTGTTAAACCATACAGATAGTCGTTCAGTGAGGAACAGGTAAAGAAACACTGGCAGATTTAATCGTCAGTACCAATATTGTGTTTAAACTTTACACATTATGACATATGGTGTAAGAAGATCACTATTTTTCCAATCTGTAAAGGAATATGATAAGATCATGTAAACATTTATTATGATGTATTATCATAAAGTCAAAAGGATGTATTATACTTTTATAGTCTTTACACCGAATGTAATTTTATCTAAAAAGTTGTTGATCTCCTATAAGATTGATCATTGTTGAAGATTGTCAAATCCCAACAGGAAACAATTATAAATGAGCCTCTCAAACACAGATTTGTTTTTGTTTCAGCTGAAGTAAAACACCAGAAAAGATAGTACACCAGAAGAAACCGAGGATGACCTAACTGGAATATAACACAATCAACATAACCAGTCTTTAACCACAGTTTAGGATTGATAATGGGATCATCGGTAATAAATTTCGGGCTTTCACTTGAACATGACATTGATGAACAATACCAATATACTCCTGGTGAGGTCGTCAAGGGCAACGTGAACCTTGAAACTAACGGCCGAACTGCCATACGCAGGATTGCTATAAACATTCGCGGGGAGGGAGTTGTGGCATGGGAAGATCAGGTTAATGGATCGTTCAAGGCCAGTGAAGAATACATCAATGCTACACACATTGTGGAAGAAAGTCGCGAAAAGGAGCCGATCATACTAGAAAAAGGCAACCATCATTTTGACTTTGAGTACCGACTCCCTGACAATCTGCCTTCTTCTTTTATTGGTAAGTTTGGAAGTGTTACATATGTGTTCAAGGCTAGTGCTTATGGCGATCGCCCTGGTGACGCCTCCATCATCAGTGAACCCTTTCTCATTCTCCGCAATTTGCCACTCCCTGAGCGATTCAGACATGGTGCTTCCGCAAAATTGGAAAAACGCATATGGAAAAAGCTGTCAAGTGGGAAGGTAAAGCTATCAGCGAGTATAAACAGGGTAGGAGGTACACAGGGGGAGGACTTGTTCATAAACGCTGAGGTGGCCAACCGATCTCCGGCCAGGATCACTGCCATGCAGACCTCTATTATCATGAATACCCTCTACCACGCTCAAAATCGGGCTATACCCTTCCGTCAAATTGTCAATAAGCGACGGGATGAGTATGAACTGATGCGTGGTGACGGACGTCGCTGGCAAAATGTTCGACTGTCTATCCCTCCCTATATCCCTGAAACGAGACTTGAGTATTGTGATATCATTGAAGTCTCCTATACTCTACAGTTTAGGATAGAACTTGCAGGAGGGAAAGAAATGAAAATAGAATTTCCATTTATGGTCGGATCCATGCAGGAAGGACACGAAACCGTGTCGCATAATAAGAACAACATTATGAACCGTCAGTGGACATTGAGCTCGAAGGAGCTCCAAATGGGCCCCACTAGTGACCCGGACCCGGATTACGACCATGACGGAGATTGGTATCACGAGAATGTGCCAGAACTTCGCCCGGAGGATTCTAAGGTTATGAACCCATTATTTCAGGACCAGGACAAAAAGATTACACATAAAAACATTGAAAACTTTCAACCTTCCCTCGACGAGCTGCCGGAGGTTATGGAAAAGACAAAACTATGATAGTGATTCAATGTAACGTTTCACAACGGACTGTTGGAAAGACAGTTTTGACAAGTGTTAGATCTTTAAACTACAATGAACTGTGCAAATGTATATGATACAGCAAATGAGGATATTTTTTCAGTAAGATGAGAAATGTGTTAAATTGTGAACATTCAACATTCAAGTTTTCAATTTGGAAAGTATACCTCGGTATGTGACTGGTTTAGATTTAGATAGCAAAAAAAAGTATAAAATTACAAAGTATATTGTGATATATAAAGCATATGCATTACAATGAAGGAAATTCAACATTATATATATAGTCAATGATATTTCTGTGCAATTGTTCCTTGGCTGTACCATACTTACAACTTTTCAAACTTTCCAAAAGGGAGGAGGGGGGGGGGGGGGATTACACATGTGTAAAATGCCTAAATAAAATGTGTGAATTTTCTTTTTAAATAATATCTTTGGTAATGTTGTTCTGTCATATGGCATCATAAAATCTTAGAAAAAAGAAAAAGTTGTGCAAACTCCCTAGTCGAAAAAAATTGGGGTTCCAGGAAGATTTAGCAAGTCTGGTATGTAACCCAGTCCTGTCCCTGGGTAGGACTGGTAACCAGCAGTCTAGCTCTTCATACTTAGAAATAAAATGTTATGTTTCTCGCAGTAAGAAACAATATCTAGTAGACTTGACTATAAGACTGGGGGTATTTAAGAATGCTTTAAACAAACTTGTTACCAATAAAAGTCATAGTGTATAAGTGCTAATATCTCATGGTTGATAGTGTACATGTTAAAATGATTCTCGTCAAATTGCCAAGGTAGGGCTTAAAAGCTTATATAACTTATTCCTGTGCAGTAGATTTTATTATTTATTCTACCAGATACAACACTATAAATTGTATTTATAGAGTATAATTTCTTACTTTACTATAAATACATTAAAATATGTTATAACTATCACTATTTATGTACATACACCAAGTGTACGAATCAGTCTACAATTGTTTGTGTGTGTTCCACAATGTAAATAAAGTACAAATTGTATCTACATCTGAGGTTTCATAATGAACCATTCTCACCTTCCAGGTGTTAATCAGTTAAATTGCTCTCACCATTTATAACCCATGATAATTATACTGGTTTTACTATTTCCATGGGACACAATGCAGCATTTTGTTCTTGTCAATTACATGAAATGTACATAATGTATAGTTGTTACATCATTAAAATATTTCCAGTCGCATTTCAATGTTATGTGTAATTCACTACCGTAGAATTAGACGGTTTTTGTCTCAATCTATCAACTTAAAAGTACACACTACCTTACTCAACTATATGTATCCCCTACGAATAAAGATTTCTACAGTGTTCAAATTGATCACACATCTTTTATAAATTTACCGAAATAAGATATATTAACAAGATAGATAAATTTTAAAAATGCTCAAACATCTGTTATAAACATGTTATAAACAGCAATTTAAACTAAATTGATAATCAACCTTACTAGTTACAGTTGTATGAAACACAGAATTATATACAGTTAATACTAAATTGTGATCTTTGTAAGGGGAATAACTTTAACACAAATAAAAGATGTGTGTAATAGCGTGTCCCCTTAAATACACCGCAGATATCAAGGTACTATACAAAGTTATAATGGTAAAGAAAAGTTCATCTGTGAGTTGGTACCTGTAGGGTAATATAAGTGTAGGCCAATTCATTGATGTTTGTAAGAGGCATAGTGACTCATAAAAAGTTCCTGCTGATCTAGAACCATCTGAATAAAATAATTAAAACATGAATAAGTAAAGACCTTGTGGGAAGAAAAGTTATTAATAAGTTCGATTCGTGATCTAAAACTATCAACAAAGTATTATAGTAGAAGAGTAGCCAGTATATAGACCTTGTGGACAGTAATTACCTAAGTCCTCAATGACTATGGCATTGTGTTCAATGTACAATGTCCATGGAGTATAAAACTGACCGTAGTTTCACTAGGTGGTCCATTATACAACAATCTCCAGTATATTTAAAACCTTTACATGACAGAGGCTATAACCTCCAGGACCCCCTGACCTGATAACCAGAATGTAAATAATTGTACTGTCCCTGGACATGTATAGAGCCCTTGTTTAACCTCCTTCCAGGTCCATAGATTTAAACTGGTGTCATTCTATGGCACTGTTTGCACTGTATTTTAACAGGGTCCAAACTTATTAGTTCACATATCAATACTGGCATAAAAGAAAATTACACACACTCAAGCCTCCATTGAAAGCATTCCAACAGGGACAAAACAATATGATATTTTGAAATTCTATTGTAAGTGTGAGTTAAAATAAACTAAGAGACGTATTACAGTATATATATGTATATTCTATATGTATATGCCACCTGGTTTTGAAGTACAAAAGCACCAGACTGGTTTTCAATTTTGGATTCTCCAGACTTTACAGACAGACGCTCAAAACTATTGTATACCAGAAATGCATTGCTGCACTTTTAATTTTTGCGCAATTTTCGTATTCGGTAATGAGGGCGCCTTCATCATTATAGCAAACTTCTGTGCACAGCCGGACAAAGGGGGGTATAATAAAACAAGAGGCCAAACATGCCTTAACGGTCATTTGACTATAAAATGTATATAATTTTAGTTGTTACTTGAAAGTAGGTCAAGGTCATTCATTTGAAAAAAAAACTTGGTAGTCCTTCATCCCAGCTTGCTTCATGTATAATATCAGCATCTTGGGCCTTTCAGCTATTAAGACGTTCTTTGAAGATTTTTAACATATTTGACCTTGTAAGTAGGTCAAGGTCATTCATTTGGACAACCTTGGTAGCCCTTCATTCCAGCATCCTACAGGCAAAATATCAGAACCCTGGGCCTTTTGATTATTGTGAAGAAAATGCTTAAAGATTTTAACATATTTGACCCCGAGATCTTGAAAGTAGGTCAAGGTCATTCATTTGAACAAACTTGGTAGCCTCTCATCCCAACACCCTACAGGCCAAAAATCAGAACCCAGCTTTTTGGTTACTATGAAGAAGTTGCTTAAAGATTTTAACATATAAGATCTCTGTGACTTTTAAAGAAGGTCAAGGTCATTGATATGAGGGAAGTTTGAAGCACTATATCTCAGGTACCTACTAGCCAAATATTATTAACCTGGGCTTTTCTGTTAGTTAGAAGAAAATTGTGAAATGTTTTTTTTTTTTTTTACATATTTGACCCTTGTGACCTTGAAAATAGGTGAAGGTCATTGATATGAGGAGACTTTGTAGCACTCTATCCCAGGTACCTACTAGCCAAATCTCGGCATCCTGGGCTTTTCGGTTATTGAGAAGAAGATTGCTAAGGAAAAGTTTACAGGCGGTGGACAACGGCGGACGAAGCAAGATGGCAATAGGTTATCCTGACCCGTTGGGTCAGATGACCTAAAAAGATATTGTTCTCACTTCTGAGCTCAGGTGATTTTGACAGGTTTTATAAACTTTACTGTTTTTAGCTATGACTGTCACCTATTTAACTTGGGGACACAGTCTCAACATTACATCATTGTAAAAAACAGGACCTGGATATATTTCATTTTTATTTTCTTACAGCAGTTCACAAGAATGTTATTCAGGATACAGTTTCTAAAAATTATACTTTGTTACAAGTCAGCATCAGATGGCATCTGCCAAGATATGTATCACCTGTGTTTAGGAATGTACATGTATGTCTACAACAAGGAAGTAGCCACACCAATGTTCTAGTGTAACAGTACAGAACAAACGACCAGGAAGTAAAGCACATATTAGGGTCGTAGCAGTAGGAGAACAGAAATCTGTCTTGATCTAATTGGTGAGCATTGATCAGGTTACCCCAGCATTGTATAGGTATACAGGATTCCACTATTCTATAACGTAATACTTTATATGGACACCAAAACTTTTAAAACATAACAAGGCATTACATTTTGTCCTAATGAAAATATATGCACAAAGCAATGGAAGTTATCAATTAAAACAGGAAGATTGGTGGACAAAATCTCCACAAGTGCCAGTAACATATACAAATAGACCATGAAACTAGATGTAGATAATACATTTAAGATACGACTTCCTCAATTCTCAATAATATTATAGAAAACTGTTTTCGACTTTGACCTTGGAACCCTGGAATGAAAAGCTGTTCAATGGCATTGATTGGGTTACCTTACAAGCGTGAGCTGCAGGGAGTTTCCCTTTATAGCTCAGTGGTAGAGTATCAGACTGGAGAGCCAAGGGTAGTGGGTTCAAGCCCCTTATTTATCACTATTCCTCTTCCTATCAAAAACTGGTGTGGTTGATCCCCGTTCAAGGTAAAGGAGATTTGACAAATCCTTGGGCAGTGAGTCAAAAACCTATGTTGGAGTTGATAAAAATGGGGGTCTATAGTCCAGGGTCCTAAAGTCTGAGGTCTAAATATAGTCTGAGGTCTATTGTCCAGGGTCAATCGTCTGGGGTCCTAAAAATCAGGGTCTTTTGTCCAGGGTCCTAAAGTCTGAGGTCTAAATATAGTCTGAGGTCTATTGTCCAGGGTCAATCGTCTGGGGTCCTAAAAATCAGGGTCTTTAGTCTGGTGTCTATTGTCTAAGGTCCTAAAGTGTGGGGTTTATAGTCTGGTGTCTATTGTCTAAGGTCCTAAAGTCCTAAAGTGTGGGGTTTATAGTCTGGTGTCTATTGTCTAAGGTTCTTAAGTCTGGGGTCCATTTTACTATCACTCTAACAAATTGAGCTAGCAGGTCAGTAGAAGTGACTGGCCCCACTGTACTATAGTTACATACAGTAATCTTCTATTAACCTCTATTGTGCAGTGGGACAGGGATCCTTATGTGTCCTTATACAGAAGATTACTTAAGATTAATAGATCAATGAGCTTAAAACTTTCTTGACAACAGCTGACTATAGGGACTGTATAACAGAAGACAAATCTTTGTACATTGTGCAAGTAAACATTATCCCACTAAACACAACACCCTCAGATTGTCCAGATAAATAATTTCCCAATAAACACAACACCCTCAGATTGTCCAGATAAACATTATCCCACTAAACACAACACCCTCAGATGGTCCAGATAAATATTATTCCAATAAACACAACAATCTCAGATGGTCCAGTTAATACTATCCCATTAAACACAACACCCTCAGATGGTCCAGATAAATATTATCCCACTAAACACAACACCCTCAGATGGTCCAGATAAATATTATCCCGCTAAACACAACACCCTCAGATCCCACTAAACACAACACCCTCAAATGGTCCAGATAAATATTATCCCGCTAAACACAACAACCTCAGATGGTCCAGATAAACATTATCCCACTAAACACAACACCCTCAGATGGTCCAGATAAATATTATCCCACTAAACACAACACCCTCAGATGGTCCAGATAAATATTATCCCACTAAACACAACAACCTCAGATGGTCCAGATAAATATTATCCCACTAAACACAACACCCTCAGATGGTCCAGATAAATATTATCCCACTAAACACAACACCCTCAGATGGTCCAGATAAATATAATCCCACTGAACACAACACCCTCAGAAGGTCCAGATAAACATTATCCCCCTTAACACAACAACCTCAGATGGTCCAGATAAATATTATCCCACTAAACACAACACCCTCAGATGGTCCAGATAAACATTAACCCACTAAACACAACACCCTCAGATGGTCCAGATAAACATTATCCCACTGAACACAACACCCTCAGAAGGTCCAGATAAACATTATCCCACTTAACACAACAACCTCAGACGGTCCAGATAAATATTATCCCACTAAACACAACAACCTCAGATGGTCCAGATAAATATTATCCCACTAAACACAACACCCTCAGATGGTCCAGATAAATATTATCCCACTAAACACAACACCCTCAGATGGTCCAGATAAATATTATCCCAATGAACACAACACCCTCAGAAGGTCCAAATAAACATTATCCCCCTTAACACAACAACCTCAGATGGTATAGATAAATATCATCCCACTAAACTCAACACCCTCAGATGGTCCAGATAAATATTATCCCACTGAACACAACACCCTCAGATGGTCCAGATAAATATTATCCCACTAAACACAACACCCTCAGATGGTCCAGATAAATATTATCCCACTGAACACAACACCCTCAGAAGGTCCAGATAAACATTATCCCCCTTAACACAACACCCTCAGATGGTCCAGATAAATATTATCCCACTGAACACAACACCCTCAGATGGTCCAGATAAATATTATCCCACTAAACACAACACCCTCAGATGGTCCAGATAAACATTATCCCACTAAACACAAAACCCTCAGATGGTCCAGATAAATATTAACCCACTAAACACAACACCCTCAAATGGTCCAGATAAACATTATCCCGCTAAACACAACACCCTCAGATGGTCCAGATAAATATTAACCCACTAAACACAACACCCTCAAATGGTCCAGATAAACATTATCCCGCTAAACACAACACCCTCAGATGGTCCAGATAAATATTATCCCACTAAACACAACACCCTCAGATGGTCCAGATAAACATTATCCCACTAAACACAACAACCTCAGATGGTCCAGATAAATATTATCCCACTAAACACAACGCCCTCAGATGGTCCAGATAAATATTATCCCACTAAACACAACACCCTCAGATGGTCCAGATAAATATTAACCCACTAAACACAACACCCTCAAATGGTCCAGATAAACATTATCCCACTAAACACAACACCCTCAGATGGTCCAGATAAATATTATCCCACTAAACACAACACCCTCAGATGACCCAGATAAATATTATCCCACTAAACACAACACCCTCAGATGGTCCAGATGAACATTAACCCACTAAACACAACACCCTCAGAAGGTCTAGATAAATAGTATCCCACTAAACACAACACCCTCATATGGTCCAGATAAACATTGCATACACTGTTTTTTACTTGACAACTGGGATTAATCAATCACAGCTTGTGTAACTTACTCATTGTTTCTTCACTGAATGTCATTATCAACGGATCATGATTTATCAGTATAACAGTGACAGACGGTGTAGGTGTATTCATCGCTGTATGAATACTATTATCACCAGCTGTAAATCTTCAGTGATGACTTCAGTATTGATTTTATGTTTAAACTGACAGTCGAAGTTAAGAACCACTCCAATTGAAAAAGTATGGATTTCTAACATTAGTCTGAGGTATTTACTTCATTCAACCCTGAAATGTCATAATGTACTTTTCTAGTCTTTGAAAAGGAACAGTTCAAATGTGAATGAGCCAAGAAACCTGAAAACATCTGTGATGATGTGATTCCAGTTTGTGAGTTGATGTCCCGACAAGGATTATCATTTTAATTTGAATGAAATATTTATGGTTCTTACTTTACAGTGTAAGATGTTTATTGTAACCGAGTTACTCAGCTGGGGATGACAGAATGTGTACAGGGTCACACAACAGTGGGTATTCACCTGGTAAAGAATGATATATAATACCACACTGTTTATAATAACTTCAGAGTTACACAAGCTATGATAGATTAATATCAAATGTCAAAGGAAAAATATTATTAATGTTTATCTCCATCATCTTCACTTTGAGATTAAAGGAACGCATCATTCAGGTAATCATTGCTAGATGATACCAGTTTACTTAATCCATCAGCTGGTAAATGACCACAAAGGGCAGTGAGCCTGAAAGTGTGACCTACATTATATGTATAATAATACCAGTAATACAGTAAGGTGATGTCTCTCATAATGGACAGATAAAGTGTAATGATCACAAAATTTCAAGTGTGACAACCTATATACATCAGTCACATCAACGGACACTAACTAGCTAATGTATCTATGGACAGATCAACTTAGAGCACCAGGGAAATTGGGTTGTGACTGTGTTATTCTATGGGTATAATACCTAACTTAGAGCACCAGGGAAATTGGGTTGTGACTGTGTTATAATAAGCCTCATATCTATGGGTATAATACCTAACTTAGAGCACCAGGGAAATTGGGTTGTGACTGTGTTATAATAAGCCTCATATCTATGGGTATAATACCTAACTTAGAGCACCAGGGAAATTGGTGTGTGACTGTGTTATAATAAGTCTCATATCTATGGGTATAATACCTTACTCAAGTCTCTATGGAGAGATTATGCTGATCATAAAAGTTCAAGTGTTACTGTCAATAAAAGTCCCATTTCAATGGATATTATAAAAGCTCATAGCTCCATGAACAGATGAATTCAGATGTGTCTGTCTGTATAAGTTATATATCAATGAGTTCAAGTGTATATAACTAGGACAAAGTTCAATGGACAGATAACTAGCTCATAGCTCCATGGACAGATGAATTCAGGTGTGTCTGTCTGTATAAGTTATATATCAATGAGTTCTACATGTATATAGCTGAAATTTTGATGGACAGATAACTACTGTAGCTCATAGCTCCATGGACAGATGAATTCAGGTGTGTCTGTCTGTATAAGTTATATATCAATGAGTTCTACATGTATATAGCTGAAATTTTGATGGACAGATAACTACTGTAGCTCATAGCTCCATGGACAGATGAATTCAGGTGTGTCTGTCTGTATAAGTTATATATCAATGAGTTCTACATGTATATAGCTGAAATTTCGATGGACAGATAACTAGCTCATAGCTCCATGGACAGATGAATTCAGGTGTCTATCTATATAAGTTATATATCAATGAGTTTTATATAGCCCAGAGCTCCATGGACAGATCAACTTTAACTAGGCATAAGTACTCCAATGAGAGAGCAAGTGCTTGGAGCATGAGTGAAACAGCTTTGCTCGAATAACTTTCCCTTTTTTATGCATCAAAATCCAAAAAACATTAATTTTATTCAAAAGCACCTGTTATGAGCATTACAAAAATTACACACTGCAGTAACTAGGAGATCATTTTACTACAGGATGTAGATTTTGATTGTGTGTGAGTTTGGAATTAAATGAGTACCTTACAAGGAGTTTGGTCCCTTTTAATGACAGATTTGACAGCTTCAACTTAAGGCCAAAGAAATTCGGGTGTGACTGCCTGTATATAAGTCATGTTTTATTCATTGGGTACAGTGCCTGAGCTATCACTACATATCAATGGGTACAACAACTAATCCAATGTGTCTATGGACAGATAATCCACTACTATGGGCATCCATTTGTGATCCATACTGACAAAAGTCCAAGGGTCATGACCTGTCTATGCATGTATATTAAACTTCCAGTACCAATATTTTCACCTTGCCATGACAATGCATGAAAAAGTTGGCACTTATATCAGAGAGCTTTGTATAACCTGGCTCCAGTGTGATATCATTATCAAGATTCTACAGGAGAATGGCCGTTCTGTATGGTGAGTTAGATTTAGCTCTCCATCTGTATGAATGACAACTGAAAATATTTCAAAACCTAAATGGGTGAATGGGTTGATGAACGAATGAAAAAAGGTATGATTGTTCTGGCCGTACTGCCGTGCCTGATGGCGATCATGCTATATCACATGCTGAAAAATAACCAAATCACAACAAAATACTAAACTAAAACACACAACAATAAAACAAAGATGGTGATGAAGTAATGAACTACAACACACATATATGGTGAGTATTTAAAAT
Organism: Mimachlamys varia; assembly: GCA_947623455.1. Taxonomy (NCBI): domain Eukaryota; kingdom Metazoa; phylum Mollusca; class Bivalvia; order Pectinida; family Pectinidae; genus Mimachlamys; species Mimachlamys varia. Next base: position 37,182,766 of record OX392529.1, read on the forward strand.
AATTCAATAAAGGAGCAAATATAAGCAAAGAAAAGCAAGCTCAGACACCTGTACAGATGACCAGGTAAATGTACCGTTACCAGGTCAACGACAAATCATGCAGAAATGGTAATACATATACATATAAACAACAAACGCTATACCATATAAGCTGGATATCTTGGTGAACAATTAAGCAAAAGTGAAGTAAATGACTTCGTCAACTCACAAACCAAACTCTGACCTACCAACAGGGATTTATCCTTTCCTTTGAATTTTCGTGGAGTTTTCTTGCTTTTTTTAGAGCGATCCTCCTTTTAAATCACAACCAAAAACAATGTTGCTTTAACAAAATCACACGACAATACTGATTGACTAGCCACACTGGAGGCAGAACAACAATATATAAAGCTACAAGCATTTAAATAACATCTCAAACTGCTGTAGAATTGTCTTCATAAACCAACAGTACAACAATATTAAATAGGCATTCAGTATGTACAAAATTATGTGTTTTTGTAAATCAGTAAAAGCTGGCTCTCGTGAACATCATGTACATTGAACCTGTACCAGGCTAGAGTGTGTAAACATTTGCAGACTTCTACAAATCTTTTTTTGTATCATGTGTACTTTCTAAATATATGTATATCCTGGTAATTTTTTTTTGGAAATTTCGTAAATTTAAATGATTCCAAAACATATGGATTTTATATATGCTGTACAATTCTAGATATCTCCACTTTATATACTTATTTACAATCAAATATTTCAATATTTTTTCATACATTCAATAGAACTGATCCTCTAACTAATTCATCAAATTAAGATAAAAACATCACAACATCCTCACAACTAAAACTTTGTGATATTTCAATTGGAAGAAAATAAGGCAATATTAATCAAACAGAACTTGTCTCCAATAAAACAACAGATTTATGCTTTCGAAACTAACTTGTCATAAAAATAACGAACACATTTTTTTTTTAGATCAAAACATTTTTTTCTGTCAAGAGCATAAAAGCAATTCCTTGGTACATTGTATTTTCAAAGAAAAATGTGTAAGATTTGATCTTATATGCATGTATACCACTAAGTTGGTCATACAGTTTACAAGTGCTTTATCGTTTTCTGATGCGCGTAACAAATTACATAATTATATATAATACAACTTCAAAACAAAATACCAGGTAGTGAATTTATGTTTAAATTCTTAAGATTTCATGTTGTATGTAACATCCAACATTCCATGCATGACCAGGATAGAAACTATTAAAATCAGGAACATATAGGCCTATATAGAACAAGATTTCTTTTATGATCCCTTGACAGATATAAAACATGAACTGTGTTATCTGACCTGTGCTAAGTGTCGTTTCATCAAGGCCTACATAAATGTTTAAAAAAATAAATATAATTTGGATACGTCACAGAAATTCTGTTAAAAAACGACAAAAAAAACCCAACAACTGCAAATTCTTAACCACACATGATTAATATTCATAACACTCGTTAAAATTTCTTGGTGAACGTTCGCTCGATGGCTGGTATTCTAAACCACATATGTATGCTAGCTGTTTTAATACACGACTACAAAATAAATGTTCGCTAAATTCTATGAAACAACAATGAATTTTGTTTTCTTAGCACTACAAGCACTGGCTGGAATAGGCTAAAAGGTAATGAACATGTACATGAACAACTATTTGTAATTTATAATGAATTAATGTTTTAATCCTTGTGTTATGTATCTGTTTCAGATAGATATTTTGATTATATTTTGTAAACTGAAAGAGATTAAAATCAAATAATCTCTGAGGTATACAATTTACTGTACAGTACGATTTCATGATTTTAATTAACATTATATTGCATAAGTAACATACACAAGTTAGAGAAAACCAGACTTTCATGTATTAATTAATATCTGTCAGTCATATTATTCCCTTTAGTTTCGACCACATTTTGACCACAGACAAGTACAGACGTAACCCTTGCCCAGGTACATTTGTGAACAACATCTAGGTACGTTATGTTACTATAAAATAACACTGTCACACAGGTATGTGACCAGGTGTATTACTAGGATGTACCTGTACCTGTTTACCTGTACCACATTCAGTACCAAACTGTTACCTCTATACTGGAAACCCTTATAACTGTCTGTGATGACTAAAATCATTTACAAGTGTATTGCACAATAAATCTGTTAATAAGATTGTTATCATATCAGTCCAATTTGCTTTAAGTCAATGTGCTATAAATGTAACATGCAAATTTTGTATTGATTTTTTATTTAAATGTAAATCCTTTAGTAATCTTTGATAAAAAAAATGTTTAAATTTGTGATCCATGTTTGTTCCCAGACGGATCAGAAATGTCTTATAAATCTCAAATCCATCATTTCAGAAGAGCAACCAACTACATGATTCATGATTCAATAGAATCTGAAAATTTTTTATAAATCACCTCGTGAAAGGGATCATCTGCTTGGATCAACAGTAGCTTTATTAAATATTCAATCACTTTAGAAAAGCAGTTACACACCGGAGTTAGTCAGACACCAGAAAATAAACATGTACCGAAACCACTGTAGTAGCAGAAGATACCGTCTTTTCTTTGACTAGCACGGTTATAGTGATTTTGGGTTCATCAAGCTGTAAAAGAGAGTGAGGTACACACTACTTATCAAAAACGATAGAGGAAATGCTGACATCTTCCTGTACTATATATACTGACGAGGTATACGTGACAGCCGTGCATTGTTTACTTTAGTTTATGTGTAAGCCACTGATCCAGTTCAAATCGATATCACTACAGTCAATCTCAAATGAACACTAATTGATCACTGACATTAGTCGAATTCCACAAATGACAGTGTATAAGGTTTGTATGGTAACGATTTAAACAGAAGTTGGGGGGCCATCATGATCATTGTACAATGATTAAAATGTAAATACATGTCAATCTATGCGGGAAGACACTCATATATCTTCTTCTTTTTTTGCCTTTCCAAAACAATATGATGCAAAAATTTATTTTTTTTAAATAAGATTTAGAAACATGTTTTACAACTTTTATAAATCCATTTTTAGACTGTATTGTATGATTTCAGACCAAACAAAAAAATATATATAATTAAATTAAAAATTTTTTTTTTACATATAGTAGATGTTTTGTATGAAACTTCCAGCAAAGAAAACCTGACCCCATGGGTCTCTATCAAAGAATTACAACATATTTGGAATTACATTAGCTTGCAGATGGACTGTTTAAACATTCTACCAGCAGAGTCTGTATTTTCCCATACAGTAGCTAACGCAATCTACAACACTGGTAGCCCAAGGTGGTAAGGCTAGTGGAAATCTATACCTATATCTAAAGTTTAGCATGTCACTTCACAGAAAGTCTGTACACAGGTCACAGGACTGGAAGAAATGTCTCGTGTGTTTAGATAAATAGAATTCTAATAAAAGACATAATTAACATTTTTCACGTCATCCAAATGATTGAGAAATTAAAAGGTACAAAGTATTCTTCATCAACTTATGTTGTACTGACACCAATAATTGTTTGCTACAGTTCCTTTTTCATCCTCCATAATGAAAGAGAACTAACTGATCATAATCATAAATAGTTTTCACCCTCCATAATGAAATGGACTGATAATGATTGTGAATATTTTCACCCTCTGTAATGCAAGGGTTTTCATACTCTGTAGTGTAAAGGAACTAACTGATAATGATTGTGAATATTTTCACCCTCTGTAATGTTAGGGAACTTACTGATAATGATTGTGAATATTTTCACCTTCTGTAATGTAAGGGAACTAACTAATAATGATTGTGAATATTTTCACCCTCTGTAATGTAAGGGAACAAACTGATAATGATTGTGAATATAAGCAAATTGCTTACTGATTCATACTTCTATTTCTACTGTACATGTGGAGGGTAAAACCAGGAGAACATGATTATTGGTATTGCTGGAGAAAAGCTGTCAGCTCACAAGGTAAAATTAGGCCAGTATACGACACATTCTAGTGCCTGTAGGGTAACCATATAAACAACCTGCTGGTGTTTTGTTAACATACTTTTGGATTGTATAGGGAGTAAAAATGACAACATGGAAATAATTCCAACAACCAACAAAACAATCCACAACATCAGTGAATACACAATTTAAATTAAAATGTGCACAACAACAAATGCCAAAGTATACACCCTAAATACTGAGATTTTCCATTTGGAATGTGGAAATCAGATGCATAGCTGTTAAAACATCAAAATAATGTGAATTTGAAATAACAATAATTGTAATCAGGCTGTGCTGACAACTTGTGTGTGCAGACATGAAAAGTGCAGAGTATCAGGTACGTATGTACTTACATCGGGGTGGCGGTCAACCATGAAGAATCGACAGACTGAACGGTCATAATTTCTCAGCTCCTCTTTCACCATATTAGGATACTGCTGTACAATGGATGCCTGGTCCTTATGGAACACCTCATACCTGTCAACAAGGGGCAAACAATCTGTCCTGAACATAGGGTACTGGTAAGGGGAGATAATCTACAAGGAGCATCAGACAAATACATCCACAGTATCATATACCCAACTATGTACTTCAATAACAACCTACAAATTGTATTTGGCTTCAGGGCCTCCGACATGTATTTTAATTGTACAAACATAAGCTAAACTTCACATCGGAGTTCAAAATTGGATGAGAGGATTATTGAGAGACTCATACATAAACACAATTTTAGTAAAAAATGTATTTGGACATCACACTTCAACCACAAATCCCAAAGTCTTGGGCAACATTGCCCTAAAAGTTGGTTAAATGGATCACAAAGTTTGTGCTAATTCTTCGATTCAAAACTATGGACCAGCCTAACTGAAATCATCCCAAGATATGCAGACTCTCTTACTAAAGGGAGACAATCACAATTACAATTTAATAGTTAAAATGGATATAACCAAGGATTACGTACGCTCCCTTGATTTTGTCAAGCTTGTCCAGCGCCTTGGTGAGGCTGTCTCTGAGTGAGGTTTCGGAGGCATCCTGTCTCATCCGGTCCATGATAATGTCTAGGTTGGCCTCCTTCTCCTGTGAGATAATTATATCTTTGTACAATTACAGCTACAGCCCACCCAGCTGTGTAAGGGTTCACACAGGTCTCCCTTTATAGATTTATATATTTGATCACCATTTTAACAGTTATTACATGAACAAAACTTTACATTCAGAATAAAAGAAGTTTTGATAGTTAGTCGCTAAACTAAACTGCAGGCAATTTACCAATACACAATAATCAGCAATAAATAATATTTACATGTAATGCTGTGGAATGTTCTGTATCTCAAAATCAGAGCTTATTATCATCATATCAGAAAAGTTGACAAACAAAAAAATCTTGAGGTCAGACGGCTGACTGCCCTACCAACAATGCTGAACCAGTACCTGGTAATACACTCTCAAAGTAAAACAGGACAATTCCTATAGATGGTAATACACTCTCAAAGTAAAACAGGACAATTCCTATGGACCTTATACCAACATCTCAATATAGGCCAAACCAGGGTTAATTGTGAAAATGATATCAGAATCTCCAACCTCACAGCCAACTATATAGACATGTTATCTTACCTGATTCTGGTTGTCGTGCTGGTGGCGACACACTTCCAGTTTCTCCTGCAGTGCCCGCTCCTGTTTGGCAAGCCCGATCTCGTGGACATCCCAGACATGGGCTGATCCCTGGGCGTATTTAAACAGGGACCTGAGTTTCTCATTGGAAAAGTTGTTGTGACTCTCCAGTGCTCTCTGAAGTATGAGAAAATGATGAAATTATATTTTACAATAAAAGCATATCATGACATCAGAAATATTTCTTCATATCATTATACATGTGCATGTCCTTTATATAGATATCTATTATACAAAACCATTTATGACATTAACTCATTTTCTCATTATAACCCTTATTTCCTTCAATATACACAATCAGTGAGAAAATATACTGATTTGTTTTAAATCTTTGTTGAAAACTCCACATGATTGAAAGTGTATCAGGGGAGTTAACTGATGGTGATGTACACAAATATAGTATGTTTGAATGCAAAAACCTAGTTATACATACATCCATAGTGTCAAGATTTTGTTCAAACACCCGTTGTCTCTCTCCCACCAGGGGGAGCAGGTCATCGTCTATCACCTGCTGCACCCTTGTAGACGTCACAATCCCATCGTCCAACAGACTCGTCTGTAAAATATCAAAGGGAAAGTTTGTAGGACAAACAAACCATACACATCCCCACTCCCAAACACAAGTATGGGGCTACTTTAATATCAAAACTTTACTCAAACAATGTATGTGTTAAACGCTTCAACTGGTCCATTGGTAAAGCTATGAGAGGGTTAGAGATTTGTATTGTTAACCTGTACCACAATTTGTATTGTTAATCTGTACCACAATTTGCATTGTTAACCTGTTCTACAATTTGTGTAGTTAACATGTACCACAATTTGTATTGTTAACCTGTACCATAATTTGTATTTTTAACATGTAACACAATTTGTATAGTTAACCTGTACCACAATTTGTATAGTTAACATGTACCACAATTTGTATTGTTAACCTGTAACACAATTTGTATAGTTAACCTGTACCACAATTTCTATTGTTAAGCTGTTCTACAATTTGATGAATTTTCTATCATTCTACCTTGGACGTTTTGCCAATCGATCGAGAGTGTATACACAATGTAACAAATATGTAAATAACAGGGTGAAGACCAAGTTCCCTCTAATGTTTAGTGATTTAATTTCCAAACTGATGAATATTATAGAAACAGCTAGATACAAAGTGTAACCAAGGTCAGAGAAGTGAGGAATTATAAAGGGTATAGTGATTTTGGGTTCATCAAGCTGTAAAAGAGAGTGAAGTACACACTACTTATCAAAAAATCTGTACTGTACTGACGAGGTATACGTGACAGCCGTGCATTGTTTACTTTAGTTTATGTGTAAGTCACTGATCCAGTTCAAATCACTGTAGTCAATCTCAAATGAACACTAATTGATCACTGACATTCGTCGAATTCCACAAATGACAGTGTATAAGGTTTGTATGGTAACAATTTAAACAGAAGATGGGGGGCCATCATGATCATTGTACAATAATTAAAATGTAAATACATGTTAATCTATGTGGGAAGACACTCATATATCTTCTTCTTTTTTTTTGGCCTTTCCAGCATAATATGATGCAAAAATTTTTTTTTTTTAAATAAGATTTAGAAACATGTTTATAAATCCATTTCTAGACTGTATTGTATGATTTCAGAAAAAAAAATTTATAAAGGGTACAGCCATCTAAATATGTGCTGATGTAGTATTCCCTTCAAAAAGTATCAACATCTTATACAAACAGTCCTGATATTCATAACATAAGCAGTCAATTGTGACCTTTAAATACATTTACTTACTTTGATGGATTCAATTCTCTCAAGACACTTCTGACATACTCTCTCATACTCATCATGGAGTTTGGCCATATGCACCTGGTTCACCGAGTCTAAAACAGAGCATTTTCTTTTTAACAAAACTAATACAGCACAGTATCAATTTGTGACCCGGTAATGGCATTATTGTGTAGCTTAGATGACAAACTGTTGTACTGAAGCTAAGTTAAATTGAAATCCAAACAAAAAATTGACTGATTTCACAATATTTTACCTATTTCTGTAGTGACAGCCACAATGTTCTTGTTCCACTGGTACACGGCTGTTTTGGTGGAGGCAGGGGGCTGTAGGTCACTACCACAAAAAGGTACAGTCACTTATTAATACATAGTTATGCAGTTGTGCTGTATACTTAGTTGCACTAATTTTTTTTTTATCAAGAGAACAGTAAACAAGATCTTTTCATTTTTAATTTTCAAAACACATGTCCAGAGGAAACAGATTATAGATATCCTTTTCACAAATTTCCAACTTGGTTGGAACTGAAAAATTGGCTGCACGGAGTCTCTAATATGATCTGACTACTATAAATTCCATCTGTAGCTTCAAAAAGTTTTACTTCAATTAAACAGAAGCCAGTTTTAGCTTAAAAGTGATACCATTCAATGGATTTAATTCACGAATTATCAAAGTGAAAACTACCTGAGTTGATCAATCAGGTCAGTCCTCCTCTTGTTAAGGATCTCCTGCTCTGCTTTCATAAACATGAGAACCTTTTGGACACCAGGGGGAGACACTACATCCTCACTCTGCATGAAGTCTCTGTTTACCAGGAAATCAAAGCAATTTAAATTAGAATCTCAGGAAATTGTGATACAATTGAAATGATAATATCAAGATCATTACTGGATTATACTCTTAATTTTATCAATGTATGACTCTAAAGGTCATCAATGCTTAATAATCTCAAGTCCATCAATCCATGACACTGTTAAGGTCATCAGTGCTTAATGTGGCAATCCACTAATATTCACTTTAAATACATTCAGCTTTGTTTATTTTGAAAAAAATGATGTTTTTTTCTGAATCAATTTATTTAACTCTGCTAGGTTTAATTTTAAACTTCAATTTATGCATATTAAGCAAAGTTATAATAAAATTTCATAATCCTAAATCTTGGTATAAAGAGATTACCTGAAGTTCTGAATGGCTAGGTCTGTTTTAAGCTTTTTCCAGTCTTCCAGGCGACGTTTCCAGATTGTGTGTTGTGACTGTTCTCTCTCTATATCAGTGGACATCAGCCTGACATACAGGTCAGAGTACGCCCTTCTGTTACTCAGCATTGTCTGATTTATCACCTAAGGAAACATCCACATAATGATATATACATAAACGCAATCTTGAAAATGTTCATAAAGAACTTATCCACCTAATTCAAACTATCCCTGTAGTGCAGTTGTTCCCATTCTCCTCGTGACAAAGTTTAACAATTCCTTTACAAAGACCTACTCTCACTAGAAACCTTTGACTTGATAGTGCCTCTATGAACCTAGCATATAACCTTTAACCTATGACTCTCTCTCTAGTTGCCTCACTGTGGTATACTGTAAAAGCCAATATTTTCGCATGTGGAATTTTTCGCTTAGTCAGCCTCCAAACTGTTCGCGATGTGGAAATTTCGTGCTGCAGTCATGCTGTTTTGCATTGTGTACCTATAATACTATTATACACTGTAGAGTTTGAGTATTGTTGAATATGTTCGCGTGTGGATATATTCGCGGAGATTTAATGACAGCGAAATAAGCGAAAATTTCTACAGCGCGAAAAATTCCACTTTTACAGTATTCAGGTCTAAAGATAGAAACCTATTTAACCTCTGACCTACCTGTGACTCCTGGTCAAGAAACCTATTTAACCTCTGACCTACCTGTGACTCCTGGTCAAGAAACCTATTTAACCTCTGACCTACCTGTGACTCCTGGTCAAGAAACCTATTTAACCTCTGACCTACCTGTGACTCCTGGTCAAGAAACCTATTTAACCTCTGACCTACCTGTGACTCCTGGTCAAGAAACCTAAAGAGATCTGGTGGCATCATATGGGCAATCTTCTCCAAGGTCTTGGAGTAGTTCATGAACACTTCCTTGATCTGTCAAAATACAAACATACCACATTTAACTACATGTTCACACTTCCACCAATAACACTACACATATGTGATAATGTCAGTTAGTTCTCAGCTTTTAATGTTTGATTTAGTTTCCAAAAACTAAATAACATTACAACTATCAACTGAAAATTTAAATTCTTACAAATACAAACATTTTTAATCGTCAAAACTTTAAAGGACCAATTGAATTTCTTAGTCATTTTACCAGAGTCATTCTAAGGGAAATTGCAGTCACAAATAAATTGTCAAATAGTGATGAGAAAATGTAATCCCTTCATTACTGACCAGATCCATACGATCATCTTCAGCCTTTGTCAACTGTTGGTCCAGTTCCTCAATCCATTCCTGCCTAACTTTTGAGTGACCTTGAACTTCCTCCCAAAGGGCATGAAGACCATCCAGACTATAGGACAGTATATCCTGTCAAAATAAAACCAAATGTATGTACTTTTCCCTTCATCTTCTATTTCAATCAACCAACATATCTTGTACTTATGCATATATATATACAGAGACAGAGGTTTGCAATTGAACAAATAAAAATCCCTCAGCTTTTTATTAGTAAAACAATACTACCCCTGAAGGACTGATGTTATTTCAATGAAATGTTGCATCCTTTGGACTCTGTGAGAGTTTATCATCACACCTACAATGTGACACTGTGATATACTTACCTCATCGGTGCTGATTTTGGCGAGAATTCTTGCTATGTCTTTGTCATTATCATTGAGTTTCTCCAACAGAAACTCACTGCATTCTGTGATCCGGGGCTCAAGGTTCTGAAAAACATTACATAATGTTCAGACAATGGACCATGTAAGGTCTGTATACCCATAGTAGATACCAGGTGTAACAGAGACAATTGAAAGATTTTGAAAACAATCATCAATGAGCAAACTTTTATTTAATACACATATAGTTTCTTATCATGTTTCCATTATTTGATGTGAAATCAGTAGAATTTCCACAATTTGACAGTATGGTAGCTGTATCATATTTTAAAGTCCCTTTTCTGTTTTTCCATACATTTTTATAGGTCTCCCTTGATGCACCTCAAAGTTTACCTCCAAATTAACCAGCCTTTAAAGAACTAGCATTTCTCTTGACATGGTGGCGATATAAAAAGGGTTACCAGTATACACTGTATATAAATCTTACATCATTGATGACACTGAGTTCTTGGTGCATGTCTTCTACAGCTTCTTCATGTCTGCAAAACACAATTAGGATTATATTTACTAAATTGAAAACAATTTGATGATATTTCCTAAATAAATGGGGTCCTTCTGCATGGTTTAAATGGAAATCATGGAAATTAGTGGGGTCCTTTTCAGTTTTTATGCTTGAAAAAAGATATAGGGACAGCTTCAATGCAAACCCTGACCATACCATTATTTTATGTTCAATTGATATAATCATGATACATTACCTTTGTTTTCTACTTGTGGCAATTCTATCAATAATGTCAGATCCCACCTTAGTCGGCACTGAAAAGAAAATAATTAAGGTTACATTGTATGTTTAGAAAAATTACTTCACAGAGAAATTGTTAATGAAAGTAACAAAAGCTATTTTCCAATCACAATTATACATAAATACAAGATTATCATAAAAATACATTGATGATAGCTAATTCAAGAATTTTTGTTTGTGTATGATCTTCAACGTAAGTTGGACTAGTACTGTCAACTGGGGTTGTTTCCCTTGTAATTACCAATGATGAATGATGTGTCATACATTTGCTGGTGCTTGTTATGATGTAACAATCCAACAATAGCAAGGGCAGATCACTCTTGAACAACAATCAACTAGACAATAACTAGGAGCAAGTAACTCTGTATTGTTAGCAACTGGAATAAGGGAGACAACTTACAATCCCATCATATCTATGTCAATAGAAGGGGCATATAACCCACTTGTAAGCATTGTTAATTGTTATATCTATTGAAAAGCCTTGGAAATAAATTGCATCTGAAAGTTTTATGAATACAAAAGTAAAAATCATTACTGGTTTACCTACATGTAGTATAACCACGAACCCTAACAAAAATTTGGTTGTGATTTATGGCATATACAATCAATTTTATTTTTGATTTGTATTGTTTTTTTCATATTTTGATTTTAATTAATCCATAATATAATATCTGTCAATTGCCAATTAACTTACCAACATCCTCAGGCAAACCACTGACTTCTTTTTCAGCAACTGTTCCATCCATTTCCCTGATGGTGGCATTCACAAACTCAGAGTACTGTCTGTAAATTAAATCAATGGAACAAATAATGAAACAACCCAAAAACAAATTCATTCCATCAGAACTATAATTCTTTGTCCATAAAAAAAACCCTTCTTTTCCTTTAATTAAGTAATGTCATGAGAATTAACTAAAAGTAAAAATTGTAAACGGAAATTAATTTAAATAAATTCATCAATCTAAAACTTACTTGTGTAAAACTGGATTTTCAACATAAGGATCATTTGGAAATCCATCTGCCCATGTACGTTGTCGTTCCGTCAAAAGTCCATGTGTCACTTCATCCTTCTTCAGTCTCACCAGTGGAATGCCTACATTTGTACTCTGTCTGTCAAACGTCTTTTGTGTGTCCTCTCGTTTCATCTTTGATAAAGTCCTAGTTAGCTGCACCTATAGAAAATAATGTTCAGAATGACTTTAGAAACAAATATAATAGTTTTTGTTCAATTATCTTTATCTTTTAAAAAATCTACAAGTTTAATCATATTGTGTGCAGGGAATGATGCACATATAAGATGGCGATATTTGATTTAATAACAAGTTGTAATGGTATTTTATTCAACTGCTTTAGGGGTTTGAAAAAACTGAGTATTTTATATTTCAAAAACATGGACCACAGTTGGTTGTGTTTCTATCAGTAAATAAAAAAAATTGAATACATTTAAACAGAGTCACCCTTTACAAAATATTGCAACTCCAGCAACTGTGCACAGACTCTAGCCTTTTGGGTTTTTCGTTATTTCCTAAGTGTCAAAAAATCGTATATTAATTTAATGTTAAATACAATATCCTTTTCAAAGAGGGAATTAATATCTATATATAATGAAGAAAAAAATTGTTGAAGAAGTTGGTTCAGTGGATAGGCTATATGCCACATTTTTTTCTTGATACAAATCATACAATCAAATTTATATATATAATATTGTCAAGTTAGTATCATCACATGACATTTTGTTTGGATAATGGAAATTTAAAGAGACAAACTTTCATCATTCTTTATGTATCCATCAAATACAGAAAATCTGATGTCAAGGCAAGTCCCTAGGCTTGAACTCACATATTTTTTGAAATACTTGATCTTAAATTGTTCAACCCAATATTTTGAGCAATGAAATTGAAAGGGACTCATGAAAATAAGTTGTAAATTGATAACTGAATGGTTAATCCACTTCTATTAACATTAGGCTACAGTCATGACAAAGACTATAAACACTTCATTTGATGTACGTGTATATACAAATGTACAATGTATATGTAAAATAAAAGCTTTGAAACTTTGGGTAAATTAATATAGACAGTATATAACTGGGAGTTTGGGGGGGGGGGGGGGCACATATAATAAACCAATGCCATTTTTTGATTGGATGGTATTTCACTTTCCTTTGTGTTGAAGTTATACAGTAGACTACAGGCTTAGATGTAACACAGACACATTTACCTCATATATGATGATCTAGTATGTAAAAATCCACCCTACCAGTACACCAATAAAAATATAATGAATCTGGTTGTAACGTTACATTATTTTTTCATTTTGTTGCCTTCCGCCTTGTGCATTTTTGGTCACTGACAAAAAAAGATATCTCTCCAAATAATCATTGTGCAAACATATTTAATCTTAAAGAAAAGAATTGTACCTGAGCATCAAACATTTGTCGGTAGACCTTGCCACTCGGCACAACTCTTACGGGTGGTGCCGTGTCTGCCATTTTTGAAAATGTGTGGATGTGCTATTGAAAATATTTAAAACACAATGTGCCTAAACTGGGATGGCCCAGTCGGCCTAATATTTCAACACCAAGAACCGCTAATTATATAAGTAGAGCCATCAGTTACAAGACGATTAATCCACATATATGATAAAGCTTTCTGGTCGATGTAAACATCGACGCCATATTGCTTGGGAATCACCACAGCAACGTGAGTCAGTATATATTGCAGAATGTATACACATACGTTTATTACGTATTAAATAATAAATCTTGATTTCATATAATTTTCACCATTTTATTTACAGTCAGCAAATAAAATCCGAGCCTTATCTTGTTACTTATTTCAAAATCAAACATTATTAAATCTTTTCTATGATATAATTTGTACATATAATTTGCTCGAATAGTTCGTAAATTTACTTAACCACCCAGTGCCCGGTTCAACACGAATAATTTACGCCTTTGTTCCGTATCATATCAAAATTAGAGAAATGAAAAGATTTGTACAAATTATTCAGGATTCGAAGCATGACAAAAGGAATAACGAAAGATGGCAAGCGACATCATCCGATTGCTTGGTTCTCTGTCATTATCTGACAATCCCATCGAAAAACTTGAGGAGTTGAAGACTGTGATATTCGCTATTCACCCTTCCGTACTCGAAAATCACGTTGGCAATCTTTCATTTCAACAGTTGTTCTCATTCTTGAACACAGAAAATGGGTAGGTACATAATGTGCAAAAATGAAAGTACACACATGGGGCAAAGGTAAATACATGTAATCAATCGCTTGGTTATAATTATTATGTTGTCCTAATTAACTGAATAGATTATTGAAATCTCTTCTGAACATTGTGGAGTCTGTTTAATTCTATTGTTTGTACTTATTGTTAAGTATAATATATAAGAAGTCTTGTTTTGCCTATTCAAAATTTTTTTGTTTTGAAATCTTCAATTTATTCAACAAATTCATATCTATGCAGAGAAAAATTATTAACGATGTTATTTTATAGATATTCTTGTTTATCCTTGTGAAATCAAATATAATCTAAAGAATTAAGAATAATATACATGATATACAATGCAAGTTTCTTTGGTTGTTCGCGGAAAGATCCGAGAGTTTATTTGAACTGTTTGTGTTTTTTTTGTTTCATAAACAAAGAAATCGCATTGTGACATTTTTCTCAAAAATTGCACATTTGGAAAATAACCTTATATACAGTATCAAACAATTAATTTTTGCTTGAATCATTCACTGAATGTAACTGCATGAAACTGGAATTGGTCCAGGAATCTGAACTATTCCTTATGTTTCCTTATGTTGTTTCCGCCTGCAGGACCTATTGGTCCTCTATAGGCAGCTCAGAATTGTCAATAAACGCTCGGTAATAATTTGTCATCCTTCCAGTATCTGGTCCAAAGCTGGCTGTATGATCAAACATGAGTGGGCTATTGGTGTGTACTTCTAACTTCTAAGAGTTCAGAAGGTTGTAGACCTGGCCCCAGGTTCGAACCCTGGTCTGGCCATTGCATTTATCTTTCTCCAGGTACAAAATAACAATGTACATTTATAAAATTTCATAGACTTCACCTGAGACTGAGTTATGGATTGCAATTGCTTCTCATGATCAGGCATAAGCAATTACACACAATCTCTTTTTCAAAAAAAAAGCATCAGTCAGGTTTTGATGCAGTCACTTGGTGGTAGTTACCAGTCTAATGTTGTGACACGGAATTAGATTATCTATGCTATCTAAGTCTGTGATAAAGGGCTATAAATGAGGACATGGTGCGCTATACTTATATGGCGATAACTCTACAGTACTCAAAAGGTTGTGAATTCTGGTGAACTACAGTGTTATCTTGAGTGAACCCAAGTTCACATTTCTTGTTAACTCCTGATTAACTGTACTTAAGACTACAGACTTAACTAAATAACCCCTAAAATTTCTTGATTAACTATTCTGACTCTTGATTTTGGAGAGTGAAAATGTGTCTTTTGGGGTGAATGAGTTGTATTTAAAGGGATATAACTCTTGTAGGAATGTGTCATACATGTATGTATCCCCTGCATACTAAGTACATATATACGTACCAACCATTTTTATTTCATTTTTCCTGAACTAATATAAAACTTAAATTTCAGTTTCCATGTCTGTTATTGTTTGCAATAATTGTAACATGTGAAAACCTTTGCAAACATCTGTTTAAATTTTGTATTTAAAGATTAAAATCCTATCAACTTTCAACAGCTATGGTGATTTAAGATGTCTATGTAAATTTATTGTTCATTTTTACCAAAATACTGTTAGCTTGTGAAGATTTTTACATCCTATGGCTAAACTGTTTTAACAGTGAATCAACTTTTGGCCAATTCTGATGCTTTCATTTTTACTGAGGTGACTCAGACTGTCCCTCTTGTTTCTGTACTTGTAACACTCCACTGAAACTTATTCAACACAATCAAAAGAATGGTAACAAGTTTTTGTTCATACCTTTATTTTAGGGAGCAGTTGGAACTGTGTTGTGATATCCTCTCTCGTCTGCTAACAGCCCTTGGTCCACCGGCTGTCCTAAGTAATTTCTACACAGAACTGTCCCATGGCCTCTCTCACAAAGCTACCTGTGTACAGTGTCTCTGTCTACAGCAGGTAAGGTGATACATTCCTATTTAAAACTCAAGTTAAACACGTAAACAATATTCAGCTATTGTTTGATATATTTTACTGCACTACCTGCTGGGAAGTTCTCTCTGAACATGAGACACAAGTGCTGGAAACTTTCTAACACAGTGAAATGTAAGATTTAAGCGACAAACCCAGTAAAAAGGACCTCAATATTTTAAAAGGTAGCTACAAAGTATACATAGTACATAGCAACAATGATAAAATGGATCCATTCATTGTAGAATATGGATTTGACGACCATTAAGTTTGTTTTATGCTGAACACATGTGTTTGTAGTTACAACTTGTTGGTGACGACCACCAGGCTTTGGAGGAGTTGGTGAGACGGGATGATATTCTACACCAAATCATTCGACTTATTGCTTGTGACAGCGTGGATATCTCCTTGAAGGCCATCAGAGTTCTGTCCTGTCTGGGTAAGGGATGTAATATCACAGACCTCAGCCCCCAGTTCTCCATAGTACAGCCATGGTTGTGATAGTAAGGCTATAAACATTATATGACCTTTCTTCAATAAGGTTCATCATTTTGGACTATCAAAGTTTTTCTTTTTACACAAATTATGTACGTATGAAAAGTGTTTCAAAGTTCCAAGAACAACTGGTCTCTTTGTCAAACTTTGACTTAGTGGGTGATTTGTATTGATTGCTGAAAATGTGTAATGATGGGATGAGATGTTATGTATGTCATTCGACCTTCAACATTTTATCTTTATATAGGAAGTGTATACAAACCATTTTGGATAGGTTACTAGTAGGGCGTAGAGTTATAGCCCTATCTCAATATTACATTGAGTTCCTTGCATAGGCATCATTGATGTACACCTTACTTCCAATAGGGAGTCCAAACAAATATTACAGCTGGAAATGAATAGCCACACAATGTACACCTCGTGACAACGTGTGTGTATGTCCATGATATCTTTGCTTTAGTGGTCATCGGTCAATGTTAAAGGTCATTTTTGACCACTTTGGGAAGGAAAAAAACATGTACAAGATATCTGAGGAACCCCTTTTAACAGATTGAGTTTAAATTTACACCATAGTATACTATCACAACATCAAGTACATGTACTACACACTGATCAGATTTTGGAATTCATCAATCAAGGTTAAAAGGTCAAGGTCACTGTTGACCACTTTGCGGGAACAGGGATATATCTTTGTGAGCCCTGCTAATTTTGATATTATTTTGTTAAAGGTCGGAGTGCCATGGGCCTAACTGCCCTGTATACCACCACACTGCTTCAATCTCTACAGCAGGTGATGGACAGTAACGAGACTGTCCGATTCAGGGTCTACGAGGTAAGTGTACTGTAATGAGACTGTCTGCTTCAGGGTCTACGAGGTAAGTGTACCGTAACGAGACTGTCCAATTCAGGGTCTACGTGGTAAGTGTACCATAACGAGACTGTCCAATTCAGGGTCTACGAGGTAAGTGTACCGTAATGAGACTGTTTGATTCAGGGTCTACCAGGTAAGTGTACCGTAATGAGACTGTTTGCTTCACGGTCTACCAGGTAAGTGTACCGTAACGAGGCTGTTTGTTTCGGGTTCTACGAGGTAAGTGTACCATAACGAGACTGTCCGATTCAGGGTCTACGAGGTAAGTGTACCGTAACCAGACTGTTTGTTTCGGGTTCTACAAGGTAAGTGTACCGTAACAAGACTGTTTGTTTCGGGTTCTACAAGGTAAGTGGATCGTAACGAGACTGTCTGCTTCAGGGTTTACGAGGTAAGTGGATTGTAACGAGACTGTTCGTTTTGGTAAGTGGTGCACTGGATTCATCAATGTGATCTCTAACATCCTTAGATTAAACAGCAAACTGATGCTTAAAATGTTTCTGTTCTCTGCCCGTAATACATAGATGAAATGTCATCAAAAAAGTTTTGTTCAGGTCAAATGCAAATGGAGATCAAGCAATGGGGTAAGTTGATCTTGAACCCCGATTTTCCTATTATAACAGTATTTTACAAATACATTTACTGTTTTTTTTCATATTGATATTTATCTCAGATTGATATTAGATTCTTTAACTCTATAGTACTCAAATAATTATGCCCATTTCTTTTAGAGACTAAAATACATATAATGTACGTGTAGTCAGTTGTTTTTAGTTTGGTTTCCTCATTCATACAGTTATATTCATATGACTTACACATGAAATAATTAACAACACAAATAGCATTGCTCGTTATTTTCAAAAGGTAAAGTCATCTTATTTAAAATAACAAATTCATTTGTGTCTTGTTTTGGTCAGCTCTTGGTGAAGATATGTCAGATGTCGGTTGTGTCCCTGGAGTACACACATGAAAGTGGCATGCTTCAGCAGCTGCTAAACGAGGTGCACAAGGATGATATCCTACTGCAGTTAAACTGTATAGAGCTGCTATCTGACCTCACCATGTCCGAGCACTGCCTCATCTTCCTCGACCAGCAGGGAATTATCAGCAAACTAGACAACATGATAGCCTCTGTAGAAACAGACCCAATGGCTGGTCTTCTCCTCCCAGGTAATACCCTTAACAAGTCTCTGTAGAAACAGACCCAATGGCTGGTCTTCTCCTCCCAGGTAAATACCCTTAACAAGTCTCTGTAGAAACAGACCCATTGGCTGGTCTTCTCCTCCCAGGTAATACCCTTAACAAGCCTCTGTAGAAACAGACCCAATGGCTGGTCTTCTTCTCCTCTTAGGTAATACCCTTAACAAGTCTCTGTAGAAACAGACCCAATGGCTGGTCTTCTCCTCCCAGGTAATACCCTTAACAAGTCTCTGTAGAAACAGACCCAATGGCTGGTCTTCTCCTCCCAGGTAATACCCTTAACAAGTCTCTGTAGAAACAGACCCAATGGCTGGTCTTCTCCTCCCAGGTAATATATCCTTAACAAGTCTCTGTAGAAACAGACCCAATGGTTGGTCTTCTCCTCCCATGTAATATGCTTAACAAAGACTTCTGTCTCCTTGTTTTTATACCTTTTCAGTGCGAAAATGCCATGACACTTCTGTTATCAATTAACAAATTTTGCAGTATCAACCTCAAATTTTTTCTTTGTCCTTAGAATCATTATATAAAATTATATGTGTGTAGAGAAGAGTTGGCATAAAGATTAGGATGTGGCCATTAATATTGAGTTTCCTGATCATAAAGATAGCATCATTCATTTTGGTATTTTCCGTCCATTTATCATGATGGCTAATAAGACAGCAGTAATTAGGAATTGGTAAGCTAATTTAGCTGGACATAGGTTTTTGTCGTAGCGTCTGTTGTATTCTTGAAATTGTTGGTATTTATATGAAGTATCTGCTGTTTCTAGGTCTCATCAAGTTCTTTGGAGGCATGGCCAGGTTCCATCCAAAGGAGGTTTGTTCAGAAAAAAGTGTTTTCATGAACACTGTACTGGACAATACCAGGAACTCGGCTATGGCCAGCATGGCTATCCAAACTGTGGGCTTCATTGGAAGTACGCCGGAGGGCAAGGTAGCCCTCGACAAGTGGGGTGAGTTCTAATGTGTACCCTTCTTACATCTGTTCAGCCTAGAGTCTGTTTCTTGTAAAAGCTTTTAAAAGTACTGGGTTAATCCCTAATTGTGTGGCTTGATACAGCAAAATCTGCATAAAAAGGCTGACTGCTTACTGCAGGTGGTCTCTTGATACAGCTTCATTTAACATGGAGAAAAACTAAATAAGATTTTACCAAATAATATTTCTCTAAATTAGGATGGTCACTTCCAATGATTTGATCGATCTGACTAACCTGGTATGTAAAAATAGTCTGTTTCATAAGCAAAAAAAAATATGAATTTTTCACAAACTGTTCTTTTTCAAAATGAATCCTGAAATGTACCGTTATTTCTGTAAAGTTAAACTCTGATTATAAAAGCTATTGCTGTACATATTGGTGTTTGTAGGTGCGAAGTTGTCAGCCTCCGTATCAGATATTGGGGCCATGCTCAGAAGTGGTACAACAGAAATCAAGATCAATGCCTTACAGGCAGTGGACAGACTGCTAACACTGAAGGTATGTGGGTCAGTTATTGATAAACAGCAGCTATGAACACTGTATCCTTGTGTATGTATATAGGGGGTATGCTGGAATCATGATGCTTTGGCTGTCCCTTTGCCAGTAGGCTGAAGCTTATCACCAACTTTTATGAAACATTGTATACATGATCAGTATTGGTGTTTGGATTTATCAAGTTAATCAATCATCGGTCAGTTCAAGCAAGTAACCAATTAATCAATTACAATTTTCATTATCTCCTTTTACTTGGTTTTGTGGAGTTATCTCCCCTACCTGCAATCTTGAAATAAAAAAGAACAAACATTTTTTTTTTCAATTATTTTGTTAAAAATAGATATACTACATTATTATTATAAGCACATAACTATAAATGAAAAAAAAAGTGAATTATAAAATTTGAAATCATCTGCATATTTGTTATAGATAGTTTATAATACAATGTACAAAAATGACAGTTATTTTTTCCCCTTATAGTCAGCTTATTATATAATTTATGTAGTTGTCAATATATTTCAAGTTCATCTCTTTCTTTTCATCATAAAAATCCCTTTATTTGATGAATATCTCCCTTAACTTTTTATACTATTGAAATATTTTCAACAAATGGTGGCAATGTGGCAAGATTTTTACATTAAGCATGTTGTGATCCTTATATATATGCCCTGTTGTATACTGTAACAGGTTGAGGAGCAGACAACAGAGTTACTGGCCCTGACTGAAAAGTGGTTTAACCTTCTGGGTGGTGATCCTTTGAGGACATTACTGGAAATTGTCCAGCAGCCATTCACAGACCTCCGATGTGCGGCCTATCAGGTTTTTGTTGCCATAGCAACACAACAGTGGGCCCAGGAGTGTATGAACAAGTTTCCCGGTTTAACAGAGTTTTTGTTGGACAGACTGACTGAGTCCACAAAGGAAGGAAAGGATGCTAAATATGCAATGGTCAAAACACTTGCTGAATCACCGTTCTCTGCAAACAGTTTTGGAAATCCTTTTTATGTGAAATTAAAAGCCTATTGTGTTCAAGGACCATACTTTTTACGGGCTCAGGCCGAAGTTGCAATGGAGGGAGAATAACATTCTCTAGGTGCTATATATACCTTCTAACCTGGCTTAGGCTTGATGAAGATCTACACAAAGACTTCAATCATTTTCATAAACACATCATGGCTGAACCGTAACCCAGAGTGATGCATTACTCGTACCTTACTGTATTCATCCATACTTTTGTGCTATTTTCATTTTAGTACTTTTACATTACCTATGTCTGTAGTGCTAATTTATTTTAAATGTTTAAGCAAGTTATACATCACATTTATTTTCTGAAGATTTTATGTTTGATCAGCAAAATAGCTGGTGCAGTGTTTTATGGTTGTGTTAATAGATCTTGAATGCTCCAATATAATCACTTTAACACAGTCTTTTAGAAAATTTTCAACAGTTTAAATCTCGCCTTTTCTACCCGTGGTAATGAGGGTAAATTATCATTACAAGAAATATTAGAGTGAATTATCATTACAAGAAATATTAGTGAAGTAAATTTCTCATTATGCAGTTTATAAAGGTATGTTTGCAGTATAATGACCTGGGAAATCATTAGCCACCATATTGTCAGTACATGTATTTACAGTAATCTAACTATCCATCACCATAGGGAGGCCACTTAACCATTTGTTATAGAAAAGAGATTGGTGGATCAAAACAAAAATCCTAACATTTTGTCCACTGATCTACTGATGAGCTGAAATTCTCGCACTTGAAGCTAGAAGGCAAATATTATCATGTGTGCAATAAAACTCAATAATATATGCTTGATTTGGAAACATAATAAACACATAATTCCTTGGTTTTCCCTAAAACATACCTTTTAAATTTGATTTATTGGATGAATGCATTCAATATTTTTTTCCCACTCTCCAAATATTTAAATTCTGTATGCAGTAAAAAAAAAGAAATCTACCAACAAATGAAGTGATGAATAGATTATTTGGTAAGGATGATACTCTGAGGAATGATTGGTATGAATACCTTGTGTATTGATTCTTGAATAAAAGTTATCTATTTTGGTGACATCTTTTTCTATCTTTTCATTTTCATAACCCATGTTGTATTTCTATACAATACATCAAAAGAAACCCCCCTTCTACTCTAGCAAATATTAAATGTGTTTTACAGGAAGTCCTTGGTCTACCATACATACTGTCAGCAAATATATAGTTCCCAGGTAAGGGGGACATATAGTAATCACTTTGTGTGTCCATGTGTGTGTAACTTGTGTACAAGATATTTAATGAACCCCTGAACAGATTTTGTTCATATTCACACCATACCATCACACTATCAAGTTCTACACTTGATGTAGATTTTGGTGGTCATTGGTCAGCATTAAAGGTCAAATGTCACCATTGACCACTTTGGGAATAAAAATCTTGTGTACAAGATATGTAATGAATCCCTGGACAGATTTGGTTCATATTCACACCATACCGTCACACTATCAAGTCCTTCACCTGATTAGGTTTAGGTGGTCATCGTTAAATTCTTTGATTGTCTGTGAGATTCAGGTCCTCTTTGATTGTCTGTGAGATTCAGTTTCTCTTTGATTGTCTGTGAGATTCAGCTTTTCTTTGATTGCCTGTGAGATTCAGGTTCTCTCTGATTGTCTGTGAGATTCATGTCCTCTTTGATTGTCTGTGAGATTCAGTTTCTCTTTGATTGTCTGTGAGGTTCAGGTTCTCTTTGATTGTCTGTGAGATTCAGTTTCTCTTTGATTGTCTGTGAGATTGAGCTTTTCTTTGGTTGTCTGTGAGATTCAGGTCCTCTTTGATTGTCTGTGAGATTCAGGTTCTCTTTGATTGTCTGTGAGATTCAGGTTCTCTTTGATGGTCTGTGAGATTCAGGTTCTCTTTGATTGTCTGTGAGGTTCAGATTCTCTTTGATTGTCTGTGAGATTCAGGTTCTCTTTGATTGTCTGTGAACTTCAGGTTCTCTTTGATTGTCTGTGAGGTTCAGGTTCTCTTTGATTGTCCATGAGATTCAAGCTCTCTTTGATTGTCTGTGAGGTTCAGTTTCTCTTTGATTGTCTGTGAGATTCAGGTTCTCTTTGATTGTCTGTGAACTTCAGGTTCTCTTTGATTGTCTGTGAGGTTCAGCTTCTCTTTGAT
Organism: Mimachlamys varia; assembly: GCA_947623455.1. Taxonomy (NCBI): domain Eukaryota; kingdom Metazoa; phylum Mollusca; class Bivalvia; order Pectinida; family Pectinidae; genus Mimachlamys; species Mimachlamys varia. The sequence goes on from OX392529.1 coordinate 37,206,219, forward strand.
TGTCCATGAGATTCAAGCTCTCTTTGATTGTCTGTGAGGTTCAGTTTCTCTTTGATTGTCTGTGAGATTCAGGTTCTCTTTGATTGTCTGTGAGATTCAGGTTCCCTTTGATTGTCTGTGAGATTCAGGTTCCCTTTGATTGTCTGTGAGATTCAGGTTCTCTTTGATTGTCTGTGAGATTCATGTTCTCTTTGATTGTCTGTGAGGTTCAGGTTCCCTTTGGCTGTCTGTGAGGTTCAGGTTCCCTTTGATTGTCTGTGAGGTTCAGGTTCTCTTTGATTGTCTGTGAGGTTCAGGTTCCCTTTGGTTGTCTGTGAGGTTCAGGTTCCCTTTGATTGTCTGTGAGGTTCAGGTTCGCTTTGGTTGTCTGTGAGGTTTAGGTTCCCTTTGATTATCTGTGAGGTTCAGGTTCCCTTTGGTTGTCTGTGAGGTTCAGGTACCCTTTGATTGTCTGTGAGGTTCAGGTTCCCTTTGATTGTCTGTGAGGTTCAGGTTCCTTTGGTTGTCTGTGAGGTTCAGGTTCCCTTTGATTGTCTGTGAGGTTCAGGTTCGCTTTGGTTGTCTGTGAGGTTTAGGTTCCCTTTGATTATCTGTGAGGTTCAGGTTCCCTTTGGTTGTCTGTGAGGTTCAGGTTCCCTTTGATTGTCTGTGAGGTTCAGGTTGGCTTTGGTTGTCTGTGAGGTTTAGGTTCCCTTTGATTGTCTGTGAGGTTCAGGTTGGCTTTGGTTGTCTGTGAGGTTTAGGTTCCCTTTGATTATCTGTGAGGTTCAGGTTCCCTTTGGTTGTCTGTGAGGTTCAGGTTCCCTTTGATTGTCTGTGAGGTTCAGGTTCCCTTTGATTGTCTGTGAGGTTCAGGTTCCCTTTGGTTGTCTGTGAGGTTCAGGTTCCCTTTGATTGTCTGTGAGGTTCAGGTTCGCTTTGGTTGTCTGTGAGGTTTAGGTTCCCTTTGATTATCTGTGAGGTTCAGGTTCCCTTTGATTGTCTGTGAGGTTCAGGTTCCCTTTGATTGTCTGTGAGGTTCAGGTTCCTTTTGATTGTCTGTGAGGTTCAGGTTCCCTTTGATTGTCTGTGAGGTTCAGGTTCGCTTTGGTTGTCTGTGAGGTTTAGGTTCCCTTTGATTATCTGTGAGGTTCAGGTTCCCTTTGGTTGTCTGTGAGGTTCAGGTTCCCTTTGATTGTCTGTGAGGTTCAGGTTCCCTTTGGTTGTCTGTGAGGTTCAGGTTCCCTTTGATTGTCTGTGAGGTTCATGTTCCCTTAGATTGTCTGTGTGGGTAACAAATGGGATATACAACAAGGTATGATGTAACACCGTCGTATTGTGGGAAGATGCATCACAGAGACACAGTGGAAGAGGAAACTCAAAATAAATCTACTCTTAGCATACAACATTGGCAGCAAGGAAAATACTTTCTCAATAAGAACAGTAAAGTATTGAAACAGTCTAGGCCTACCTGAAACTGTCATATCCGCGCCCAGTATAAACGCTTTCAAAAACGCTCTGGACAATCATTGGGGAAAAACAAGACATTTTTTATAACTACACAGCTGAAATAACCATATAAAACATAGTGTAATATACTGTACTGGACTGAAATTTAATTTTAAAGTATTGTATACATGTTTTAAAGGCCCAATATACGTAACTTCAGGAAATATTTCGTCAATCTGAAAAATTCTGAAAAAAATCCAGTTGATAACCATGCAAAAATAAACCTAAAACGAAGTAAACCTGAGCGGTAGCTAACGAGAAACTCCAGACAGAAAAATCCAAAGAATTGAAAATAATTCAGGTGGGGCCCACTTCAATAACAAACCGCACGCAGAAGACAGTCAAAATGGTCGCGTGTTTACAAATATCGAGTTTCAACTGCTGCCGTACCGGTCACCGCGTAAGAAGTCATCTTGGATATTGCTTATATCAGTTAATCTTAACTAAATCTATAAAAATAATAAGTTATTAGGCTTGATTTTCGCATCAAGTTTTGCCGAAAGTTACGTATATTGGGCCTTTAAATATGTGTTATCTGGTATATATTAGAGGACTAAAAAATGTCCTGCACCAGAAATAAACTTATCTTATCTTATTGTATTGTGGTACTCATTGATTGTATTCAAGCTCCTGATAAAAGATATAAAATTAGTTTAAATAGTGTAAAGAGATGTTCGAATTTCCCGCTCACAGAATACATTATTACGCCAATTACGCATGCGTCAAAATGCTTAGATATCAACATCCGGTTCGTAACTCGTTCACGTTCAGCGGTGAAATGTGGTTATGACAGTTTGCCTGCTATGGCAGGGCTCCTTGGTTTCTTAGTCCATGTCATATCCGAGCTTCGGACACCAGTGGAAGAGCGGAATGGCCGAAGGAGGGTCTGGGGTAGAGTGACAAGGTAAAAAGCATTTGTGACTGAATGAATGGTGTACTGTATGGTACCCGCGCGGTAGGCTATTGATCCCAGTCTCTGATCATGATCAGTTATTGTGATTGATGAGACTTTTCTAGATCTGCACTTAGTTAGGAACACAGCTTCTTGTCATTTATGTTCTTTTCATATTTATCTATTTAAAGTGAAAAAATGCATATATTCAACTTTACAATTGTGTTTTTATGGAGTTTCGGTTTCCTTATTTAGGCCTAATTTAGTATCATATCCGTGGAAAGTTTCAAATTGATCTAAACTTAGAGTGGTAGATGCTGCATTCAACCGTGAACTTTAACCAGACTAAATATTATAATAGATCACTACAAGTAGACGTGTTTTAAACGATATAAACTTACAGTGTACAGTACTGTACTTTTTCAGTAAAGTATAGATTATATATATTCATGAAAATAATATGCTTCATTGTTAGTCTTTTATCATATTATTATGAACTCAGTCTTCAAAATGTGTTTGTAAAAGGAACTTAGTTTGGAATGGTAAGTTTCATTTTGATGAAGGTTGAAACGTAGCAATTCATTGAATATATCTGATACAAAAAGTGGCCCATAACATATAAAATGTACATAATATTAAATGTGTTTATATATATAAACAACAGTGTCATGTAGATCATGTTGGACTATTAGTTTGGGCACTATCTAATAAGTTATGAATATGTATCGTCATATATTAGACCTAGCTGATATAAAGATACAGGTCATATACCTTTACGATATCACATGCAAACCACACATGAAATGGAAAGTTAACCAGCTGGATACCTAGGTACAACCATAGAAATATTTATGTTTCGATGATTTATGCGATATGTATCACTGTTACGACTCTTTTTTAACAAATTACCAGCTGTAATTAAAGTGATCAGATACACATACACGTATAATATAGTCTTTAGCATTGTATATAGAAACTGACAATTGAATTGACAAGTTGTTTTTCTTTATGCTAATTTACCATATGAAATGAATAAGTCAACATCTTAATTAGGAATAAACAATTTTCTTAATGAAGATAAATATGTCAGTGCCCCCTCTTTCCTCTTGTTCTGCACGCTTATATAATTAATTGTCAGTATTAATAATTGTAGCCTCCAAATATTTCATTGGTTGTGAAATATCTACGGGACTCCGACAATGTACAATTTTACCAACCAAATATTTCAAAACATTTTCTAAAGCTCTTCTTATATTTGCTGAAGTTCTTTTTATATTGTAGCTATAAATACTAAAATAGTACTTTTACTGGGGGTGTTTTGGGGCCATTAATGGGCCCCATTCCCAATTGAAACTATTTTATATTATTTAAGCCAAATTCACAAAATTTGCAGTTTACTCCTGAAAAATTCCAATCTGATTAAAATACAGATCCTCACTATTACTACTACTATCGTGTGTAGCCTACACACGATAGTAGTAGTGAGGATCTGTATTTTAATCAAATTGGAAAAATTCTTTCCAAATTCACCAATTTTCTTCCCAAAATAAGACAAAAGGCCCTATCCCAAACTGATGAGAAAAAACCTGTCAAAAAAACTGCTATTCTTAATTAATTAATTGTAAATATTAACTTTTTGCAGATATGAAAAAATAAGCAGGCTCTGGATCCAGGTCTAGAGTACCTTAAAACTACTATACATGTATTCCTTTATTTTAGAGTAATTATATATTATCAATCACTAAGAAAATGTAATAAATTAACTGAAATATTCTGATTGACAAACATTTCTTATTTTGTATAAATGTGATATTAATATTTTCAGTCTTAAAATGTCTTTGCATAAAAAAAAAATTGCAAGGTCATGCAATAATTGGAGATGTATATATATATATGCAATGTATTTTCTTACTTGCATGAAATTACTAAAGAATTCAATAGCAGTTATGACTCTCGAATTGTGAAAGCTATTTATAAGGTGTCATGCACTTGCTGGAAATAAGGAAAAGAAATAAGGAAAAGAGAATATGTATGGATTGTAGGTTTAAAAAAAATATTGTAACCAGATGTAATTGATACACAATGTCACCAACACATGCGAAGTCAGCATGTGCTGTGAGAGACTTGTGTGAAAGTTAACACATGCGTCGTCCATATTTTCTGTACATTGTTGTCCATCAAGGCTCATGATGGTATTATTCATGTAACCAATTCCCAATTTTCTCAGTTTACATTTTGTTGCAAAAAGCAAGCGACATATATATATATAGGTATCACTATGTCAGCATAGTGTCAATAGTGATGGCGTCCTCACAAAAGTTTCCGTGCGATAACTTGAATTTCCTTTAGTCAAACAAACTACTAATTTCATACAATGCTTTGGTACCAAAAGTGCTCGCTTGGGATTGCATTTCAGGTTCAACTGTCAAGGTCACTGTTGCTTTAAATAGAAAATTGACTTCCATGCGATAAATCGAGATTTCTTAAGCTGGCCTAACTCAAACTTGGCACAATTCTTTATTGCGTCCTTACAGGATCTGCTTGTCTGGGATTACTGTGCATGCGACACATCCACTTTCGAGGAATTGTTGTATTATATTTAACTTTCACATCATTTGCAATTTCTGCTATAAAGTATTTAGCCATTAGAAAATATTTTGGATTGTTACTTAAAAAAAAGCTTAAATGTATAAAACAAGGAATAGAAAGCCCCAAAAGTGTTTTTTTTTTTCATATACAGTGTACATGTAAGAAACAGAGTGACCATTAATAATACTGTTTTTATTATACATGAGTACGAAAACGTGATTTGTCATGTGATCAAAAAGTCATGTAGATAAAAATTTAATTCCCATATATAGGAAAACTGTACTCGTACTGTTTTAAGATGAACTCGTTTTAGATTTTGCTCGCGCTCCCTCTTTATGATACAACAGATCCTAGCTATATTTTGAACACCTTTTCTGTGCGTTTTTTCAGAGATTGTTTTATGACTATAGGTAGACATTTATCTTGGTGACTGATTAAATTATACCGATTGTTTGACAATTGTATTATCTGTGTATAGTGATACAGCCATATATCAAACAGCGTAGGCGTCAGACTTTTGATCTGTGTGTCAGAATTACACATTACGTTTATTATGAAACAAGAATTTATCACTACAGATGCATATTTGCATATGAATTGATATAGATGTGGAAATACACTGATTGTGACATCAGATAAATAATTCAGGAGACTATCAGTTCTTATCTTTTATGATATAGAAAGTGGAAGTACACTGATTACGACATCAGACAAATCATTCAGGAGACTATCAGTTCTTATCTTATATAATAATAATAATATACAACATTTATATAGCGCTCTATATAATTTGTAAAATTACTCTAAAGCGCTTCACAACATGTAGATAATAATTTGATACTTACACTGCATAAATAAAGAAGTTATTACAATCTAAGCTAATGTGATAATATAAAAAATTGCATATAAATACAAACTACATCTACTGTAGATAAACAAATGTCAGTATATACATGACGTCTAGGTTGTCCCTAATATGCAGACGTGAAAAGGTACGTCTTCAGAAGTTTCTTGAATTTGGCCAGAGTATTTGTTTTTCGGATAGCGGATGGTAATCTATTCCATAACGTAGCCGAAACTTTCCCAAAACACCGGTTTCCATAGGTCACAGTACGAGATTTTGGGACACACAACAATGATTCTGTCTTCGACCTCAGTGATCGTGACGGCTGATACAGGGTAACTAGCTCCCGTATGTACTGGGGAGCTGTTCCATCCAGTGCCTTGTATGTGTATACCAAGATTTTGTATTGTGACCTGTGTTGCACAGGTAGCCAGTGCAATGAATACAGAACAGGAGTGATGTGTTCTCTCTTTCTAACTTGAGAAACGAGACGTGCTGCCGTGTTTTGGACCTTCTGTAGGCGACTTGTCAATTTGTCAGATATACCACTGAGTAGGGCATTTCCATAGTCCAGCCGTGGGGTAACAAGTGAATGAACCAAAGTCTTGCATTGCTTTAGCAGTTATAAACTGCCGTATACAGCCGATGTTCCTGATCTGGTAGTAACAGGATTTGGCAATAGCATTCACTTGTTTCTCCATGTTCAGTGAACTATCAAAGTACACCCCTAGATTTTTAACAGTTGGGACAGCCTCTACAGTACTTGTTCCGACCTTGAGCTGGAGAGCAGTTGATTGCTTATACTTTGGAGAAAAGACAATCAGTTCCGTCTTTTCCTGATTTTGCTTTAGCATGTTGGCATTCATCCAGCTTCTGATGTCTGTCAGACAAGCTTCCAGATTTTTTGATATGGTGTCCCAGCTGTCCTGTGGTCTAATGACCATGTAGATCTGTGTGTCATCAGCATAACAGTGATAACAAAGGTTATGTCGATGACAAATCTCACCGATTGGTATATAATATAAAAAGTGGAAGTACACTGATTGCGACATCAGAGAAATCATTCAAGAGACCATCAGTTCTTATCTTATATGATATAAAAAGCAGTCTAGCTACCCAAAGAGTTTTCACTAAACTGAATAATTTGATTTGTATTTTTCATCAGCAGAATACATTATAGACTGGTTGACTGTTCAAGGTTCATACAAAATGTTTCTCTCCTTTTAATATTTTTCTGATCACCGTAGTTTAGTAAGTACTGGATCGATCATTGGTTTCCTTTGGTCTAAGTTATGAGGTTTGCTGTCCAATGACCATCTTGATGTTGGTTGCAGAAGTTTGTCATTGGCTTACTTTTACTCAGAACGGAAATTGCACTGGAGCAATCTTTCTCAATGTCTATAAAGGTTCCAATTGGGTTCAGTTTTTCATGTCTAATTTTAGAACTGAAGAATAAGACAACCATCAATATAATAATATATTTGTAAGTTTGTTATCGCAATTTCTCAGAAAGTTCTCTTTTAGGAATATTTCAAGAATATTACAAGTTTTACAAGTATAAGTCTCTTCTTGGTAAATAATAATAAGGCAGGGGCTACAGTAACAATAAATATGTAATACACTGTATATTAACTTGTACTTTCAAAGTTAGTAGGTTACAGGGACCAAATACATTTTTTGTATATCAAAAGCTTTAAAACAACTTCTCCCGAAGAACCAAGTCCTAACATACCAAGTCCTAATATATGTGAAGATTTATTTTACACAACATCAATGTTATAAATAATTGTTTTATGTGATGTTTCGATGACTAGTACATTATGTACCATGTCACCTTCACCAGACAAATGACTTGCAAAGTGTATGCACACAAAGGTGTAAATTGTGTACAAGTTGGTAATGAAAAATTGGTTGATTTCCTCCTCGCTGTTAGGTGTACTGTATGTACAATAGTATAGTTATTGTACTGACATGACTCTATTTCACTACGCTTTGTTTAAGACTTGGTCCTAGACGTGTGAGAGTTTGTGATCCTCCTGGTCTTGTTGTAGAACTGGCCCTGTGCACCTTATCCAGGTGGCTTTTATCTGGCGCTTCAGATTGCTCTCTCTGTCCAACACTTTGGAAATTTCTCAAGTCAATCACATAATTTTTCTGTATGGCATGGTCTGTGATTGCTGATTTGTTCATCTGAGACTCGGACTGCTTCCTTTCTGATTGATACTTTCATCCATGATTACATCCAGCCAGGACATTCAGCCGGGGTATCCGTTTAATTTTTAGCACTGTCTGTCAACAAAACCTGTCAATTGTGTTATAATTGTGTCGATTGTGTTAGAATATAAGGTTCTACTATACGGAGATGGACATCAGTGTCATGCCTACAGAAATATATTGGTTGTGGTCAAGGTAAAATTATCTGACAGAGTGTCATTCTGATTGGTCGAAATCTCTAAATAAACTTCTATTCGGGGAAACGAGAATTGCATTCGGGGAAACAAGGATTTACATCTATTCTAGCCCACGGTATGCAAGCGCAAGCTAGAGAAGTGTACCGTGGGTTTACGATGATGAGAATGCATATACAAAATGGATGCAAAAATTGTGATGCATGATATATTGGAAAGACAGGAAGACGATTTGGTGGAAACACTGGAAAGATAAGGGAACACACGAAGGAAAGAAATTAACCCAATCAGAAAGGAAGCACCGCTACAATAACATAACTATTGCTATTACTAGGTATTTAGGTCTCCTTACAGCTTACATTTCCATTTTTTTTTATTTTGTAAGTTGAATTAAAAGATTAATACCAGAAATAAAATAATTCTGTTTTTGTGGCATTACTTTTCTAGTCATAGACACCAATAGCATACCTCAAACTGAACTTTAATATACATCTTAGGATGTTGGGTACAAAGATGATTCTGGCATTTATTATATTAATGTCTTTAGTGCCAACTACCCACACGTACACAAGCTCAGGGAAACGGGGAGGAGATATTTCGAAATGTTGCGCTATGGATTCCAAAGTTTTTTTTTTTTTGTAGAGCATGATTTGCATAAATATGTTGGTTATTGTCATTATAAACATGATTCCCATGTTCATTCATTAACCTACTACACTGTTGAATTATTCACAGACACCTGTTGACAGACCTGTTGTAACATCTTGATTTGTTAATTAATATCAATAGAATAATGACTCTTAATTTAGAAATTTTTGTTCGTTTTGCATTTTTGTTTTGTTTTTGTACATTTTTCAACCAGTCTGTACCATGTGAATAAAAGATGGTAATTGTCAATTAAACAATTGCAAGTTTTCTTCTTATTTCAATTTAAGATTTATTTATGGAAGGATTGCGAAATTTTTTGTAATTATTTGATGAATGAGATTCAGATGTCATTTGAGTGACAGCCATGTAAGTAACACGAAGAACTATATAAAGTGGCAGTCAAAAAGTTAGTTGTTACGCAATAGACATTTTTATGATGTCACAGCAAAAATAACAAGCCATTTTAAATACTAGGTCAAATACATGTACATTATGATAAGCAGAGTTACATATATTATCATCCAATTAGATGGTTTTATCAGCTTGATTGATAGTCAGTTATGATGGCTATGTGACTAGTAACCATAACTCTGTATTCACCCCTGAAGACACATGTAAATTCTTCCAATTCAAAAGATGGAATAGTTTATTACAAAATCTCAGGGGTGAGTAAGTTAAATTATCATGAACATTGAAACAGTGTGTTCACCTTGTTGTGAAATATAGTTCATGAGTGTATAGAGGTACAATGTACATCTTGGTACTGACAGAGTATCACTCAAAGGTTGATCAGTGTAACACAATTGTTAGTCCTCAAAACTCATTTAAAAGTATTTAATTCTAGGGATTATGGTCACTGTGACTTAAAAAAACATTCGTCATTGAAACTGTTTGTCCATATCACCGGCATTCTAGGGTTTGCAGTAAAAAAAACTCATTAGAACTTTATCTTCAGTAGTTATAGCCCCCCCGCAACGAAGTTAGGGGGGGTATACTGGAATCAGCTTGTCTGTCCGTCTGTCCGTCTGTCTGTCCATCTGTCTGTCCGTCTGTCCGTAGAAAAATGTTGTCCGGACAACTCCTCCTAAACTACTGGATCGATTTCAATAAAACTTGGCAGTATTGTTGGGGACCATGTGTAGATGTGCATGCAGGGTTTCGTTTGTCAAAATTTTGGTTGCCATGGTAACCAGGTCACTATACACAGGTTTCCATAATAAAATGTTGTCCGGACAACTCCTCCTAAACTACTGGATCGATTTCAATAAAACTTGGCAGTATTGTTGGGGACCATGTGTAGATGTGCATGCAGAGTTTCGTTTGTCAAAATTTTGGTTGCCATGGTAACCAGGTCACTATACACAGGTTTCCGTAATAACGTGTTGTCCGGACAACTTCCTATAAACCACTGGATCGAGTTTAATGAAACTTTGCAGTATTGTTGGGGACCATGTGTAGATGTGCATGCAGAGTTTTGTTTGTCAAAATTTTGGTTGCCATGGTAACCAGGTCACTATACACAGGTTTCCATTATAATGTGTTGTCCGGACAACTCCTCCTAAACTACTGGATCAATTTCAGTGAAACTTGGCAGTATTGTTGGGGACCATGTATAGATTTGCATACAGGGTTTCGTTTGTCAAAATTTTGGTTGCCATGGTAATGAGGTGACTATACACAGGTTTCCGTAATAACATGATGTCTGGACAACTTCTTCTAAACTACTGGGTCATTTTCAATGAAACTTCGCAGTAAGTAATGTTGAGGATTACTATACACAGGTTAAATTTCAGCCATGTATAAGTCTACCAACACATCGTAGAGGAGGACTGCTGGACCAAATCTACATAAACTTTCCTATGAGGGGTGTCCTGGCCGATATTCTTCCAAAGCACTACTCGGACCATTTTCTCATATCACTGGCTTTCCCATGGGCTAATTTACACCACTATTAATATAAACGTAAGATGCATTGTATTGAAACAATCAGCATCATAAATTTTCTTATTAATATGTATATCACCTTTCTTTATTCATTCAGTGAGTTTCACAAGTTGAAACATACATATGCATCCACATTGTTGATATGAAATCTACACTGTAATGTATGTAAGACCAAAGGTGCCTTCTTTGTTTTTGTTTTTTAGATATGCGGTGATACATAGTAATATAAAATAATACATTATATAATGCATGTTATATACAACTTGTACTACATCATGTTTTTTTCAAAAACATGTCAGACACCTCTAATAAGAGGTAGCGGGGGGGTATTAGTCAGCCATCGGCTTACAGTTCTAGTTTAAGCTCACCTGGCCAACAGGGCCACATTAATTTATACAATGGCACAGCATGCAGCGTCCTTCAATGTTTTCTTTTAAAGCACTACTAGTCCAAGGCTCATAGGTTTTTGACCAAATTTTGTCTGGGGCATCATTGGCCAAAGGGTCATCAATTTTGTATAAACCAAGTGTATGGCCCACAGGGGGCTGATCAAGGGCGGGGTCAAATAAGGAAAAAAGACCTCAGTAGGGATTTTTTGGAACTGAACATCTTGACTAAATTTGATGGTTCTCTATTTCTTAAATCTGATTTAGAAACACTTTTTTTTATGGTGAACAAGACTTTTTCACCATTTGTTTCTAATTTTTTGATATGGTGGCATATGATATTCTTCTACATTTGTCCTCATCCATGCAATAAACCATAGCAATGTACATGGTATTTTTTCGGGGACTTTCTGAATGAGACAGAGTGCGTCTGTAGGAACCAATGTTTTTGGATGTGTGTATTTGTAGTAACTATAGTAATATAGATATATTTCAGGGACTTACTGTCAGTATATAACCAGTATGCCTGTAATAAGAACAGACTTCCTACCTGCCGTCTTCGTGAAGCCTTCAATTCTCTCCACCTTTTCCCATCCAACTCACAGGGTATGTATAACTTTATTTAATAATTTTTCTTTGAACTAGAAAAAAGTTTTAATCAGTGGACAAAAACAAATAACATTACTTTATGTCTCCCCTCCAAATTAGGAGAAATACATTAAGTATACAGTCTTGTTCTCCTTTTGGTTCCTTTTGTCTCTTCTTGATTGGTACATTACTTTAAAAATGTTAGATCTCATGATGAACTTTAAGTGCAGTACCAATGCATTATCTACTGGTCGGGTGGTGCAGTGGATAGCGCACTTGCCTTTCACCAAGGTGGCCAGGGTTCGATTCCCCGACCGGACATGAAAAGGTATGGGGTCACTTGCCCGACCATGTGGGTTTTCTCCAGGTACTCGGTTTTCTCCCACAATAAGACCCCTCGCGCGCTAACATCCACGAGAGTGATAAATATAAGTTGTATAACTTGTTTCATAATTGTTTTAAAATAAATAAAGTTTATATTTATATTCTCTAATGATGACCTACAGTGTATGTACTGTCAGCTTCACCTTTCATCCAATGTCAAATTTTCAAATCTTTGATCCATAAACCCTTTTATCATTGTGAGTGACAATAGACTCATCCCCATAGATTCTACCAAACTTACGTACCCGGTAGGTTAAACTGGTAAAGGAGCCTTGATGTGTGTACAGATCAAAGTGCCTATCAAATGTACTAATTGGCTAGTAAATGTAGAGTGTTTGTGTTCATAAATCAAATCTCTTACTTAATAAAGTGAAATTCATTGATAATTTAGGGCAGTGTTTCAGGTGTTAAAATAAGACTACCTTCTACTGGTCACTGTCAGATCCTACACACGGTAGTAATAGTGAGGATCTGTATTTTAATCAGATTGCTGTAGGTGCAGATACAAATCATTCTATGGATACTTTAACACATACACAAATCTTTTAAAAAAAAGTTAATATATTATTGGAAACCCAGAGATTTTCTGATGTCGTACTATTGACATGTCGTATGTTTACAGTTTATGAGATGGTACAATGTGCCGTAGAATGTGGCACCCCCTGTGACCTTGACAGCATCAGCTTCGGAGAATTCTGTGTACTGGTGTCGGAACTCCAAACATACTACCTCAAGAAGTGAGTACCTGTCATAATGATATTATGCCTTGACGAAAGTGAGGTTTGATGCACAAGGCATGCAAAAATTGATCATCTGTAATGCTTAAGATTAGTAAAAGAATTGAACATCAAAATAAAAGAACACCCGCAAAGCTTTCCACCACATGTTTTTATAAAATTATTGGAGCTTAAGTCTTACAATCTGATTTAGAGTACCTAGGGTACTCATAAAACTTATCACTGCTGGAAGCTAAAGACTTAATTACCACCTCAGAAAGTGAATATGTAGGATGTTAAGAGTGCTTGCAAAACTTACCACCGCTGGAAGCTAAAGACTTAACTACCACCTCAGAAAGTGAGTATGTAGGATGTTAAAAGTGCTCGCAAGACTTATCACTGTTTGCAGCTAAAGGCTTAATTACGACCTCAGAAAGTGAATATGTAGGATGTTAAGAGTGCTTACAAAACTTACTACCGCTGGAAGCTAAAGACTTAACTACCACCTCAGAAAGTGAGTATGTAGGATGTTAAAAGTGCTCGCAAGACTTATCACTGCTTGAAGCTAAAGGCTTAATTACAACCTCAGAAAGTGAATATGTAGGATGTTAAGAGTGCTTACAAAACTTACTACCGCTGGAAGCTAAAGACTTAACTACCACCTCAGAAAGTGAGTATGTAGGATGTTAAAAGTGCTCGCAAGACTTATCACTGCTTGAAGCTAAAGGCTTAATTACCACCTCAGAAAGTGAGTATGTAGGATTTTAAGAGTACTCAAGACTTATCACCTTTTAAGGTTAACAGTGTACATTTGTGTACTGGTATTAAATACTTATTACAAGCTAGACCTTGCTTAGTAACCCTGTCTGCGATGTCAGTATATACAGTGTGTATCTCTGAGCTGGTATTAAACACTTATCATCATGTTTTCCTTGACTCCCTGGTCTGTGTTTTAGACCGGTGACACCTCAACCACGGTCCGTGTACAGAGAGAGGTCATCATCCAGTCCTTGTAAACGATGGCAGCATAGAGGTATGGTTGTGTAGGGGTGTAATGTTCACCTCACCATAGAGGTATGGTTGTGTAGAGACGTAATGTTCACCTCAGTATAGAGGTATGGTTGTGTAGGGGTGTAATGTTCACCTCACCATAGAGGTATGGTTGTGTAGGGACGTAATGTTCACCTCACCATAGAGGTATGGTTGTGTAGGGACGTAATGTTCACCTCAGCATAGAGGTATGGTTGTGTAGGGACGTAATGTTCACCTCAGTATAGAGGTATGGTTGTGTAGGGACGTAATGTTCACCTCAGTATAGAGGTATGGTTGTGTAGAGACGTAATGTTCACCTCAGTATAGAGGTATGGTTGTGTAGAGACGTAATGTTCACCTCAGCATAGAGGTATGGTTGTGTAGAGACGTAATGTTCACCTCAGCATAGAGGTATGGTTGTGTAGGGACGTAATGTTCACCTCAGCATAGAGGTATGGTTGTGTAGAGACGTAATGTTCACCTCAGCATAGAGGTATGGTTGTGTAGGGGTGTAATGTTCACCTCAGCATAGAGGTATGGTTGTGTAGGGGTGTAATGTTCACCTCAGCATAGAGGTATGGTTGTGTAGGGACGTAATGTTCACCTCAGCATAGAGGTATGGTTGTGTAGGGACGTAATGTTCACCTCAGCATAGAGGTATGGTTGTGTAGGGACGTAATGTTCACCTCAATATAGAGGTATGGTTGTGTAGGGGCGTAATGTTCACCTCAGCATAGAGGTATGGTTGTGTAGGGACGTAATGTTCACCTCAGCATAGCGGTATGGTTGTGTAGGGGCATAATGTTCACCTCAGCATAGAGGTATGGTTGTGTAGGGACGTAATGTTCACCTCAATATAGAGGTATGGTTGTGTAGGGACGTAATGTTCACCTCAGCATAGAGGTATGGTTGTGTAGGGACATAATGTTCACCTCAATATAGAGGTATGGTTGTGTAGGGACATAGTGTTCACCTCAATATAGAGGTATGGTTGTGAAGGGACGTAATGTTCACCTCAGCATAGAGGTATGGTTGTGTAGGGACGTAATGTTCACCTCAATATAGAGGTATGGTTGTGTAGGGATGTAATGTTCACCTCAATATAGAGGTATGGTTGTGTAGGGACGTAATGTTCACCTCAATATAGAGGTATGGTTGTGAAGGGACGTAATGTTCACCTCAGCATAGAGGTATGGTTGTGTAGGGACGTAATGTTCACCTCAATATAGAGGTATGGTTGTGTAGGGATGTAATGTTCACCTCAATATAGAGGTATGGTTGTGTAGGGACGTAATGTTCACCTCAATATAGAGGTATGGTTGTGAAGGGACGTAATGTTCACCTCAGCATAGAGGTATGGTTGTGTAGGGACGTAATGTTCACCTCAGCATAGCGGTATGGTTGTGTAGGGACGTAATGTTCACCTCAGCATAGAGGTATGGTTGTGTAGGGACGTAATGTTCACCTCAGCATAGAGGTATGGTTGTGTAGGGACATATTGTTCACATGGCACAGAAGTATGGTTGTGTAGGGACGTAATGTTTACCATAGAGGTATGGACATGATAATTACCTGTTAGCTTTTACCTTTTCTTATATCTATTTTTGGCACATTTTGTTCTTATGACTCTTGGTTATACAGTCAAAAGAATAAAGCAAAATCACTATAATTATTCTTCAGTAACCTTTCAAAACCAATTGGAATATGACAATTTATCAGTGAATGCATGATACATTAATTCTGTATGTCTTGCTCACTACTTTGCTTAACTTAACAAGTTTTGAAACATTTGGTTAAATGTACCCTATTGATTGTACAGTATCAAGTGTTGTTTTTTACATTGATATCTATGTTTTGAGTGTAGTTAAAGATGTAGCATCAGTAGATAAATGTATGACCTTTGTTAACTTGTGTTCCTGGGATATGTTAATGTTACAGTGTTCCTGGGTGGATCTTGTAACCCTACAAGCTGGCGACAGGATACAGCTATCCCATTCTTCAAACAGCATGGCATCACCTTCTACAACCCGGTATGTTAACTCTCTCCTCCCTCCCCCCTCTCCTTCCTTTCCAGCCTTTGAATTAAAAGATGGTAAATACCATCATCAACTGCACATTTATGTGATTGACAATCGAATTCCATGAGGATATGATACTATTTACATCTTTCTTGTACAACTTGTGGATAACAATTACCATTTAAAATTGTTGTTATGAAAGCAAAACCTAGCGATTCCATGAATACTTTCCAGTTGGAAACTGTTGGAATATTTCCATCAAGTTAAAAAATTAGGACCAACCTTTATTATGATATTAAATTCATATTCAGACAGGAACTTGATGACAGAAATGGCAACCATAGAAATCACAAAACATTCTGTATCACCTTATGTAGCTTGATTTCACTTTTAAATTGGTATAAAAACAAAAAAGAACAGAAAGATATAAGTGATGTTGTTTTATATTTTCACCATTACAGCAAGTGCAAAGCTGGAGGGAAGAATTGGTGGAGCTGGAAGCTCGAGCAAAACAGGTGAGACCTTATCACAAACAGAAGTCAGGTGGAATAATTACTGTTTTACTGAAAGCTCAGGTCAAACAAGTTTGGCATTATCACACACAGTATTAAGGGGGAATGGGGCTAAACAGGTGTGATCTTATCACACACTGTATTCAGGGGAGATCATTACTGTATTACTAGAAGCTCGGCCCAAACAGGTTAGACCTTATCGCACACAGTATTCAGGGGAGATAATTACGGTGTAACTGAAAGCATAGGTCAAACAGGTGTAATCTTATCACACACTGTATTCAGGGAAGATAATTACTGTGTTACTAGAAGCTCAGCCCAAACAGGTTAGACTTGATCGCACACAGTATTCAGGGGAGATAATTACGGTGTAACTGAAAGCTCAGGTCAAACACAGTATCCTGGGGGAATAATTCCTGTGTTACTGGAACCTCGGGCCAAACAGGTTAGACTTACTCACACACTGTATTCAGGGGGTATAATTTCTGTGTCATTGAGCTATGAATTAAATATAACAAATTTGAATGATATTCATGACTACCGTAATTTCTCGCGTATAGTGCACACTTTTTTAGGTACTGTATGAATTCACAGAGCCACTGTGGTCTTTCATTATATATATCAGTTTGATTTGCTTTCTATTTAATAGAAATGTTGATGTATTTTCAGGGGGCAGACATATTGTTTTTTGTGATTGATAACAAGACCAGGGCTATAACCTCCATGATCGAGACTGCCTATCTTGTTGGTAAGTTTACACAGCACCAACGCGTGGTAAACATTGTATCACACTTGGGAAGGCACGTACATGTACCTTGTGTGTATCAGTTAGCTTACCCATCAATGGTTTATCATGCTTATAATGATTAAAGACATCTTAAACCTAGAAAGTCCATTTCAAGGGCATGAACTTGTTTGAAACTGCTTCATTTATTCATTACTCAAATAAATACTTTCTGAATAAATAAGTCTTCTGTTTGATATTTTGCAGCCACCCGGCGGCAAGTGATTGCTATAATTCATGAATATGACAAGAACATGAAGATCTGTGGAGAGGTCATACCAAACAGGTAGGGGTCTCTGTAATACCACACGGCCAGAACTACCCAACAGGTAGGGGTCTCTGTAGTACTGCACGGCCAGAACTACCAAACAGGTAGGGGTCTCTGTAATACCGCACGGCCAGAACTACCAAACAGGTAGGGGTCTCTGTAGTACTGCACGGCCAGAACTACCAAACAGGTAGGGGTCTCTGTAGTACTGCACGGCCAGAACTACCAAACAGGTAGGGGTCTCTGTAATACTGCACGGCCAGAACTGCCAAACAGGTAGGGGTCTCTGTAGTACTGCACGGCCAGAACTACCAAACAGGTAGGGGTCTCTGTAATACTGCACGGCCAGAACTGCCAAACAGGTAGGGGTCTCTGTAATACTGCACGGCCAGAACTACCAAACAGGTAGGGGTCTCTGTAATACTGCACGGCCAGAACTGCCAAACAGGTAGGGGTCTCTGTAATACTGCACGGCCAGAACTACCAAACAGGTAGGGGTCTCTGTAATACTGCACGGCCAGAACTACCAAACAGGTAGGGGTCTCTGTAATACTGCACGGCCAGAACTGCCAAACAGGTAGGGGTCTCTGTAATACTGCACAGCCAGAACTACCAAACAGGTAGGTGTTCTGTGTAATACAGCACGGCCAGAACTGCCAAACAGGTAGGTGTTCTGTGTAATACCGCACGGCCAGAACTGCCCAACAGGTAGGTGTTCTGTGTAATACTGCACGGCCAGAACTACCAAACAGGTAGGTGTTCTGTGTAATACAGCACGGCCAGAACTGCCCAACAGGTAGGGGTCTCTGTAATACTGCACGACCAGAACTACCAAACAGGTAGGTGTTCTGTGTAATACTGCACGGCCAGAACTGCCCAACAGGTAGGTGTTCTGTGTAATACTGCACGGCCAGAACTACCAAACAGGTAGGTGGTCTGTGTAATACTGCACGGCCAGAACTGCCAAACAGGTAGGTGGTCTGTGTAATACTGCACAGCCAGAACTACCAAACAGGTAGGGGTCTCTGTAATACTGCACGGCCAGAACTGCCCAACAGGTAGGTGGTCTGTGTAATACTGCACGGCCAGAACTGCCCAACAGGTAGGGGTCTCTGTGTAATACTGCACAGCCAGAACTGCCAAACAGGTAGGGGTCTCTGTAATACTGCACGGCCAGAACTGCCAAACAGGTAGGGGTCTCTGTGTAATACTGCACGGCCAGAACTGCCAAACAGGTAGGGGTCTCTGTGTAATACTGCACGGCCAGAACTGCCAAACAGGTAGGGGTCTCTGTGTAATACTGCACGGCCAGAACTGCCCAACAGGTAGGGGTCTCTGTGTAATACTGCACGGCCAGAACTGCCCAACAAGTAGAGGTCTCTGTGTAATACTGCACGGCCAGAACTGCCCAACAGGTAGGGGTCTCTGTAATACTGCACAGCCAGAACTGCCAAACAGGTAGGGGTCTCTGTGTAATACTGCACGGCCAGAACTGCCCAACAGGTAGGGGTCTGTGTAATACTGCACGGCCAGAACTGCCCAACAGGTAGGGGTCTGTGTAATACTGCACGGCCAGAACTGCCAATTTAGGTATATACTTTCCATATCTATATACAGTGGACCCGCGATAATCCAAACACCTTCTTTCCCAGTCCAAACCGTCCTGATTACGAGTTTTCCTGACTGTGACGTTTTGGACTGGTGAGTACAAATAGCATTATGGAAATCTGTTCCCGTGCATTTCTTTCCGGATTGTGAACTTTCTGACTATTGGCAATCCGGATTATTGTCGGTCCATTGTATACAGGTAGCAATGAACAGACAGATTTCTGGAAAACAAGGCCAATGTCTGAGAAATGTGAACACCGCGGGTTTAATGTACTCAACCATATACATGTACTGTTTACATGCATAAGTTCTCTCTAACATTAATGTTACATACTTGGTTATAGAATTATCCATGTCCCAGTATCAGTTGTTTCTTTAGATTTTTTGCTATTTTCCATCATGAGATGGTTATAAAATGTCAATTTCTGTATTGCAAGCTTTTCATCCCTAAACACTCTTTCAGAAAGACAAAATTTTTAATCTCTAACCACAGTGAGAAGAAAGACCTATTGAGAGGCCGGCAGATACTGGTGGACTTGGTGGAGAGGAACAGTATACCAGTGTTTACAAGTCTGAGCACAGCCCTCACCTGTACACAGACTGTACTAGACAAGGTGGGTTATACTGTAATAACACAGCCCTCACCTTTACCCAGACTGTACTAGACAAGGTAGGTTATACTGTAATAACACAACTCTCACCTGTACCCAGACTGTACTAGACAAGGTAGGTTATACTGTAATAACACAGCCCTCACCTGTACCCAGACTGTACAAGACAAGGTAGGTTATACTGTAATAACACAGCCCTCACCTGTACCCAGACTGTACTAGACAAGGTAGGTTATACTGTAATAACACAACCCTCACCTGTACCCAGACTGTACTAGACAAGGTAGGTTATACTGTAATAACACAGCCCCCACCTGTACCCAGACTGTACTAGACAAGGTAGGTTATACTGTAATAACACAACCCTCACCTGTACCCAGACTGTACTAAACAAGGTAGGTTATACTGAAATAACAACCCTTACCTGTACCTAGACTGTACTAGACAAGGTAGGTTTTACTGTAATAACACAGCCCTCACCTGTGCCCAGACTGTACTAGACAAGGTAGGTTATACTGTAATAACACAACCCTCACCTGTACCCAGACTGTACTAGACAAGGTGGGTTATACTGTAATAACACGGCCCCCACCTGTACCCAGACTGTACTAGACAAGGTAGGTTATACTGTAATAACACAACCCTCACCTGTACCCAGACTGTACTAGACAAGGTAGGTTATACTGTAATAACACAACCCTCACCTGTACCCAGACTGTACTAGACAAGGTGGGTTATACTGTAATAACACGGCCCCCACCTGTACCCAGACTGTACTAGACAAGGTAGGTTATACTGTAATAACACGGCCCTCACCTGTACCCAGACTGTACTAGACAAGGTAGGTAATTATGTACTAGACACACTCGCTATCCTTTTGAACATGATCATTCCCTTGGCAGAGGTCCAATGTTTTCTGGTAGTCTGTAGGCCAGTGAAGTGTACCCTAAGTTATATTAACATCATGTGATGCGGCATTGCAAATTGTAGTATACATTGTGATATAGTAAATTTGGTTTACAAATGATATGTAGGCGAAGACAACACAGAATGTAAATATACTTCTTATAAACTCTACACATTAATATAAAATATACACAGTAAATATAAGCACTATACCGTA
Source organism: Mimachlamys varia (assembly GCA_947623455.1). Lineage (NCBI taxonomy): Eukaryota > Metazoa > Mollusca > Bivalvia > Pectinida > Pectinidae > Mimachlamys > Mimachlamys varia. Next base: position 37,227,062 of record OX392529.1, read on the forward strand.
AATGAAGGATTACTCAGTAAATATAAATAATACACAGTAAATATAAATAATACTCAGTAAATATAAATAATACTTAGTAAATATAAATAATACTCAGTAAATATAAATAATACTCAGTAAATATAAATAATACTCAGTAAATATAAGGACTGCACAGTAAATATAAGAACTACACAGTAAGAAGTAAATATAAGATATACACAGTAAATATCAGTTCTGTTTACCATTATGTGTTATATATCTACAGGGGCTGAAGGTTGAGGAGCTGATCGTGGATGATGGTGTACAGCCTGTACTGTATGGTTACCTCAAAGTGGGAACAGCGTTACTGTAAGTCTTATACAATCTCTCATACATACTGTACACATAGATTACAGCAATACATAAAGCCTTTTACTAAATAATCATCACACTTGTCACAGTAAATATTGTGATTTTTCAAATCAACAATGAATTATCCTGTTTAAATTTTATATTAAACGTAAATTATTATGATGTGCAACAGTAGGCACTCCATTACTGTAAGTTGTAAGTCAAATTTCTGTGCCTTCTTTGTGACAATAACTAAAAAAATCCACAAATAATCTGCATCGGCACATAGCCAGCACTAGAAATCTTCTGATGTAAATAAATTGTATAGCTCGCGGGCAATATGCAGGAAATTACGGTACATGTTGCAGCCCAAAAGAATAAGAGTTCTGTGTTCATCCTAGCATGATCTCGAAAAAGAATACCGTTAAGTCCTTCTAATATTATAGTATTTTCTGCCATGGTTGATTTACATTGTAATATGTGTTATTTTCCAGTCAGATGAGAGAGGCCTTCAACTCCATGGACGGCACCGAGTCTGGTTATATCAGTGCTAAGGATGTGAGTACACAGTCACATAAACATTTGTTTATCTCAGCGATTTCCCTTTATTTTTTTATAATGAAAAATTAGTAAGGGTAGACCACATTCTTTTATCAGTCGCTCCCACAATTGAATCCAATAATTCCATAATTTAATTCATTTTGAATCTAATATCAGATAACATATTATAAAAGGACTTACTTGTGATATATCAGATGACATAATAGTACACTTCCTCCTACATGTTCTTATCCCCTGTAAAATGCACTTGCGGGGATTTTAAATTGGAGCCGTTCATCCATCTAAAAACCTTGTCCAATCAATATATTAAAACCCTTTGCTTGATTGTTATGATATTTTCAATGTGGGTTGGTCATTTGTAGTAGATGACCCCTATTAATTTTCAGGTAAAATGGTCAAAGGTGAAGGGGTGAAATGCAATAACTTAAAACAGTTAGTTTCTGTGCAAGCAAGGTGTACGTCAAGGTGATGCCATTGGTCATTTTAGGCCATTTCCCTGCAATCACGTTTACAAATGTCTTTGATTTCTTTGTAAAAGGCTTCAGTTTTTGTTTGATTTCCAAGCAATACATCTTGTGTCCACAGCATGAAAATTACATGTTTCAACCTCACATTAAAATTGTTCACCTACTATATAATTAACATCTTACGAAAGGGGAGAAAGCTGTTGATATAAATTCTATGAATTATAGTAAGATTGATTAAGGTTTTTATTGTATTAAGCTTAATGTACTGTCTAGGTGTGCTTGGCTTACAAGAGCTGTATGGGCGGTCAGATCCTGGATTTAGATTGGCTTAGTAACCATAGAAACAGGAGCCATGACGACCAGTACAACTTTCAGGACTTCTGCTGTATAGTAGCGGAGTATCAGAGGAAGGTAGGGCTGTTCACTATTTAATAAAGGAAACTTCTGCTGTATTTTGTAACTAAACCTTTTTTATCATTTAGAATTTTACAATAAAGGAGATCATACTCTACACTGTATTTACTGCTGTTCTAGCAGCAGCACTACATGACCAAGATCAGCTATCTGCCTAGTGTGGTGACAATTTCTTTTTTCTAATTTCAGAGCAAGCCCTTCATAGAAAAATTGATTCAGCTGTTTAGATGTTTATTTCAAAGTAAGTATATGATATAACTCCAAGCAGTGTTTCCTACATTCAGTTTGACTATTCTAACGAAGTTATAATGTTAAGCTATTTCCGTAAAATATTTTTGATTACCAAGGAGGCCTGCCAGCTCAGAGTAATGATACTTTGCCAAAAAACAGGTACCTGGGACAGATAAATTACAGATACTCTTACCTACTACTGTTAAAGTGGTGTTGTTTGCGGTATTGAAATTTTCGCCTATTTCGCTGGCATTAAATCTCCGAACATATTAAATGCTACTCAAACTCTATTATATGAACACAGCGAAACAACATGGCTGACAGCACGAAAATGTCCACAGATTCTTAAGCTGCCAAACATAAGGCTTGCCAAGTGTTCGGTAGCTTAAAAATCTTACCCAGAGGGTTGAGATCCCCTGTCTCACTACCAAGGGGTGAATGATTATTTTTCTCTCACTCTGTAAACCTCATCATATTTATCTAATATTGACATTGCATCAATGCAAGACAATGTTGATGTGATGTGATTGAGTTGTCGACGTGACGTCATTGTATTGTTGCAGAGACATCATGGCATTGTTTCTATGATGTCGATGTGACGTCATTGTATTGTTGCCGAGACATCATGGCATTGTTTCTATGATGTCGACGTGACATCATTGTATTGTTGCCGAGACATCATGGCATTGTTTCTATGATGTCATACAATTGTTGAGAACGTGCAAAAAGGATGTGTAGCTTGTCTCAACCCTAGGGTGAGATAGGAAAATCTCCCACCAGTTAAAGTGTGGATATCCCTGTCCAGGGTAAGAGAAAACAATGTTCTACTGTATTCTTGGCCGGACCGACAAAATACTTTGAATAAAACAGGGTCTTAGAGTTATACAAGTTTGAGATAACAAGGTCCTACTGTAATTCACTTTATAATATTCCAATACATGCATATTTCATATGGAATATATGTGTTCTGTATTGAACTGATAACTCAGTATAATCAATAATATTTCATCATTCTGCAGAACTAACCCATCATTCCATAGCGCTGAACTGCAGTAGTGTACAGGATGGTCGAGACATCTACCTCGGGGGTAGCTGTGGTGACTCCAACTGGAGGGAGAAAATAGCGGTACCACTACTGAGGTGAGTAATGAAAAGACGGAGGGGGTATTCCAGTATTGAAGTAGGCAACTAGAGGGGAGGATAGCTTTTTCACTTCTGAAATGAAGAACTTAAGGGAGGGGGATGCATTTCCACTACTGAAGCAACTAACTCAAGGGATGGATGAATGTTGGGCAGTTAATGTAAGTAATTAAAGAGAGTTTCTGTTCTACTTTTGAGGAAATTTACTGGAGTACCAGTAGGTGTGACTGTTGAGCTGCTCTTTATCCTTTTAAAGACAATGAAATGTACATAGACCTATGTGTATCATGCTGATTACATGAACCTGAATATTTAAGGTTTATTGTTGGCAGGAAACATGGCTTGTCCTATGCCAATCCATTTGTCAATGACTGGGAGCAGCGACTCATCCCCATCCAGGTGGCCATGCGTGAAAAGTGTCGTCTGCTCCTCTACATCATCTCAGACAGGACACGGTCAATTTCATCTATGATTGAGGTAAAATATTTCATAAACAATTCATAACTAGATTCCATAGGCACACGAATATTTTAAAAGTTTTCTGTTAAAAGGTTCTGAAAGGTATTGATGTATTTATTAAGTTCATAGACAATACAAGCTCTATTCATCAACAATGAAAGTCAGAGAGAATCTTCATCAAGATATAAACTTACTGTAGGTTAGTAGGGGGGGGGGGGGCGTGGAGACACAATGTCCCGAGAGGTAGTCAAACGTAGATATCCAGTCAAACTTGCCGTGGATACAGGTGTATACACGAGGTCTCACAAAAATCAAGGTAATGTACAGTAAAATGGGGAGTCCAACACAGAGGTTCTTTAATGATGTTTAATGGAAAACGTCAGGTTGTATACCTCATACTTGACCATCTACACTGACAGCAATAATACTATAATTGTCTCCTAGTTCTACATCTGTTCAACAGAGGCCTGTACCTTTTGGCTGCTGGACAAGTATCACACAAACAAAAAATAACATTAATTGGAGGAAATGTAGGGATTTTTGCAATGGTTTGAAAAATAACAGCAAAATATCAAGGAGATGGATCTTTACAGATAATTGTTTTTTTTCCTTGCAAGTTAAAATGTTATCAAAAATTAAAGAAGTATGTGTATACTTGTTTAATCAGGCTGGATACTATATCGGAAAGGGCTGTAAAGTTGTGCTGTGTGTCAAGGAACTATCTGATGACATCACAGTAGGCGAGGAGGGGGTAAGTATCGTATCTATTATAGTTTGTAAAGTTAAGCTTCTCAAGTTTTATCTATCTTACTGCCTCTTCTGTTATTATCATAAATCAATAAAATTTCAACAAAGTTTCATATGGGATGGAAATTATCAATGTTGTGTAGAGAATGTGACCCAATCTACTGGTAATTTATGTGTTACATAAAAGATCCAACAGTAGGGTGGTCAGGTTCAGGTGGTGCAGTGGATAGCGCACTTGCCTTTCACCTAGGCGGCTGGGGTTCGATTCCCTGACCTGATGGGAAAAGGTATGGGGTCACCTGCCCGACCATGTGGGTTTTCTCCGGGTACTCCGGTTTCCTCCCACAATAAGACCCCTTGCGCCTTCACATCAGGGCCAACAAGAGTGATTAAGTTGGATAACGTGTTTCATAATTGTTGTAAAATAAATAAAGTTTATATATATCCAACAGTATCCTGTGAAGGTCACATCAAAGGTCATCTCACTATATTCTTCTGGTTAGGCAGTCAGAATGTGTGTTCTATAGAGATTACTTCATGGATGGCATTTCCCACTACTATGGCTTTTCACTAATCCGTTAGAAGGTCAAAATTTCTAATAGCAACATATCTTTGTATCGTAGTATCTCAGTTGAAATTCTAACTTTATATCTGTGAAATGTACTTCAATGTTATTTTCTGTTTCTTCAGTTGTCCGATTGTGCTGTGAAGGACTACCAGCGGGGCAGGGCGTACCTCGTAGACCTCGCAAGTCGCGAGGGTGTCCAGCTTTTTGATGATGTCACAGAAGCTGTTTTATGTGCCATCAACTATCTCAAAGACGGACAGGTGTGACAGAGTTTGCCTCACAAAGGAACTGACATAGTGTTGATTTCAACAACAGACAGCTTCGATCCAGAGAATTGATGTTAGAGATATACACTGATAATCCCTAAACTCTGGGTCTTTCGCCAATTGTTATACCCTAGCCTTACTTCCCATTGGCCCTGACACCATACCTGGTTTGGGGCCACAGCACACTGCTATATGAAAACATGGAATTTGCCTCATAACAAACAGTAATGGGTCAACAAAAAGATGCGGTCCAGAAATCTTCTGAAGAAGATTATTGTCTTCCGTTTTCATTCCGTATCAGTACAGTTTGCTGATTAGTCACCCCTTGGCCTACTTATGAGGTGAAAACATAGTGACCACCATGGTGGGAAATTTGAAACCATGGAAAACTGAAAACTCTACTGATGGTAATAAGGAGCTGTTGTTGATAAGCAGAGCAAAATTGGATCAATAAATAATCCATTTATCGATAAATGTGAGGTATGTGTTGTGTCATAGCCAATTTTTGTTGTCAGCACCTCAAAACTCTCAGTCACCAAACAGTTTCAGACAATTCCACATTTTCATATAGGAGTGTGCTCTAGCCCAACGCCAGATATCTAACTGTCAACATGTCTAAGTCTGGTGTCAGGACCAGAGGAAATTCGGGCTAGCCCACAGAGTCTGGTGTCAGGGCCAGAGGAAATTCAGGCTAGTCCACTAAGTCTGGTGTCAGGGCAACAGGAAACTCAGGCTAGCCCACAGAGTTTGGTGTCAGGGCCAGAGGAAACTCGGGCTAGCCCACTAAGTCTGGTGTCAGGGCCAGAGGAAACTCAGGCTAGCCCACAGAGTCTGGTGTCAGGGCCAGAGGAAACTCAGGCTAGTCCACTAAGTCTGGTGTCAGGGCCAGAGGAAACTCAGGCTAGCCCACAGAGTCTGGTGTCAGGGCCAGAGGAAATTCGGGCTAGCCCACTAAGTCTGGTGTCAGGGCCAGAGGAAATTCCGGCTAGCCCTACCCTTGCATTGTTGATCTGTAAACTCTGTAGAGAGGGTCAGGTATCGAAACAAAAATTAGATGGTGATGCGCTTATTCTTAATGTATACAATAAATAGTATACTAGTAAAGAATTGCTGCATAAAGCAGTTAATTTCAAATAGATGATCAGAAGTTCGGTGTCTTAGTCTTACATGGTATATAAAACATGGGATATCAAAGAAAGGGGGTTGACTCTAGCTTTCTCTGTTGCTATCAGAGATGCCACCTGTTTTTATGTGAAAAATGGCAATTTTCTCACAAAAAATAAGATGTTTTTGTTAGAAAAAAAGGGTTGGAGACATTTTGTCGTATTTTTACCCAATTTTATTTTTAAGAAGAGAATTTATATCCTGATGTTTGCTCTGCCTAAAAATGTCAACGATCTTTTGTCAGGCTTAGAATTTTGTTATTTGTATATTTTTTTACGATCGTAAAAATCCATGTTTTCTAGATAGCAGGTATATAACATATAGTGTTTTTGATTTGAAAAGATTTTTTTCATAAAAATTGCTTAACATGATTTACCAACTGATCTATGTCCAGTCACATGGCTTGTATGTAGGACATCTTGGTCCAGTCACATGGCTTGTATGTTGGACATCTAGGTCCAGTCACATGGCTTGTTTGTTGGACATTTATGTCCAGTCACATGGCTTGTATGTTGGACATCTAGGTCCATTCACATGGCTTGTATGTTGGACATTTATGTCCGGTCACGTGGCTTGTATGTTGGACATCTATGTCTGGTCACATGGCTTGTATGTTGGACATGTATGTCCGGTCACATGGCTTGTATGTTGGACATCTATGTCCGGTCACATGGCTTGTATGTTGGACATCTATGTCCAGTCACATGGCTTGTATGTTGGACATTTATGTCCGGCCACATGGCTTGTATGTTGGACATCTATGTCCGGTCACTTGGCTCGTATGACAGACATCTATGTCCGGTCACATGACTTATATGTTGGACATCTATGTCCAGTCACATGGCTTGAATGTTGGACATCTATGTCCGGTCACATGACTTATATGTTGGACATCTATGTTCGGTCACCTGGCTTGTATGTTGGACATCTATATCCGGTCACCTGGCTTGTATGTTGGACATGTATGTCCGGTCACATGGCTTGTATGTCCGGTCACATGGCTTGTATGTTGGACATGTATGTCCGGTCACATGGCTTGTATGTCCGGTCACCTGGCTTGTATGTTGGACATGTATGTCCGGTCACATGGCTTGTATGTCTGGTCACATGGCTTGTATGTTGGTCCCACAGTATACCTACCTCACTCCCAGTAAACTCACTACTTGTACCTCGATCAGAGTATCCACAGACAAATACATGAAGGAGATTATAGATATATAGGATATATAATGTGTAACAGTTGGAAGCATGTTATGTAGTAATATTCCTTTTCAGAATAGATTTTCCCTGATTGTGTTTGGATGAAACAGCAAAAATTTCACTTTTAAATTAGTTGTTCCAATAATTTCATAGAGAAGAAACTAACTAACATGAGTAACATATCTCTCGACATTCACTAAGGTTTTTCTGGGTTTATTTCCTGAAAGCTGAATGAGAATGATGCATTGACGTTTGGTAACCTTGTGTCCCTGTCTGAGTTGTGTTTCCATTATCTGGGGGGGGTTAAGAAATTGTAAAACCTGGACGTTCTTTGTCTATGGAAATTTAATCAGTTTGTTTTGTTATGAAACAGAACGTGCATGTTCATGTCATCATACCAAACTGCTAAAATGGCTCAAAAGCAAAATCTTATTGCAATATTTTGGTCAGGGCTGGATGCATGTACTTAACTAACTGTACTGAAACATCATTCTTACTGCATAAAATATCGAACACATAGAACAAAATATCATCAGACACATTGTTGTGATGTGAAGCACACTAGATCTCTAGAAAGTGTCATGTTTTGTTTTGTATGTTGTGAATTGTCCAGAATCATGTTAATTAAAATAGTAGAATGTGTGTCTATATGTTGATGAATTAAAGATGTTTACTTTATTGAAACATCAAGTTTCAACAATTACCTGTACATTTTATTGATGTTTATACTCTGGAAAGTTTTTTTGTTTTGATGTTGTGGTAAACTGCTTAAAATTCCTTCCCACCTATTACGGTACATACCGGTTCTACTTGACTAGAAATATTAACTTTCCGATTTAATATTCCATTATGTTGGGGCTGAACTGATACATTACATGACGATACAGCATGTATGTATTACAATACTGTGGTCACAATGCATATTGTAACAAACGAAGTAAAAATAGTAAAGAGATGTATCTGATGCATAGCAAGTTTTAAAAACCACTATTTCAATAGGAAATAGATTGGTCCCGAAGGGGCATTGTATTTGGTCCAGAAGGGGCATGACTTAATAGTTTCACACAATTGAATGTCTTTCACATGCTGAATATGCTGGGACTGTCCCTTGCCATGTGGTAATAGATAGAAGACTCAATTTAGAAACAACAAAATACAGAAGATATCATAGACCTATCGTGACCTCCCAAAAAGTCTGGTGTATTGTACCATATCAAAATATAGCATTGTGTTGTCACACAATGTATCGTTTCAGCCCAAGATTATTCCTGTATCACATAACAAATACTACCAGTGTGATTTGTGTCCTGTAGGAGCTGAAGCATATCCTCAATATCCTGGATATCCGGGATGGAGTTGATAACGGATAGGTATTAATCTTCTGATAGAAAACTTCCTATGCTTTCACAAACTACAAAAGGTAAGCAGTTTGTCAATATACAAGTATGTGTACATATTGAAAATAGACCTATAAGGGATTGTACGGAAATTATGTCAGTAAGTTGTAATAACTTTTGTCCAATCCATTTGTCTTTTATTACAATAGAATTGATTTAAACTAGGGGATTGTGTAGAAAAATTAATTTAGAAAGGTTGGCAGCAGTGAGATGACCAATGAAACAACAACACTGGCATGAAAGCCTATGAATGTCACAGCGAAAATCAAGGCACGCATCTGGTATTTTAATTGGTGCCACCTAAAAATAACCTGACCAATCACAAAGCTGATACATGTAAGGTCCTGACCAATCACTAGGCTGATACATATTAGGTCCTGACCAATCACTAGGTCAATACTTTACATTAGGAGAGGGATGAGTGTTATTATGCCAGTCTACAAAAATCAAAACCCTCCAAATATTTCATCAGTTATCCATTTGTTAAATTCACTTGTATTCATTCCATTTATCATTATAAATTAGAATAATTTATTTGCAATACTGTTTCTATTATTGTAGACTTTTTTTTAATTTACACTATTATCATATAATTATAAAATATATTAAAGATTGTGCATTATAAATGAAAGAAGTTGTATTTTTAGCTCACCTGCCGGAAGGGCAAGTGAGCTTATGCCACAGCACAGCGTTCGTCTGTCAACTTTTCCTGTAGATACCTACTAGTCATATACTACATCCTGTAGATCCCTACTAGTCATATACTACAAAGCCAATTTTGACCAAATTTGTGTAAAAGATCAAATGTTGAAGGGGATTCCATTCGGAGGGGGTGGGGTGGGGGCCTGGGGGAAATATAGCAATTTCTGTGAAATCCTACTCCTTCTGTAGAAGTCCAGATTTGGACTGATGCACCTTTGTGTGGAGCGGAATCAATTTTGTATAAACGATTGGTCTTACCACTCTAGGGCCTGAGGGGCAGGGCCCGATAGGGGAAAATCTAATAGTATCTACTAGATATTGTCCAAATTTGTCCTGTATGGCTTTTGGTGGCACTGTATTCAGGTGAGTGGTACAGGCCCTCTGGGTCTTTTGTTATAGAATTTATTTAGTTTCTAGTATAATTCAATCTGTTGTTACCATGTAAGGTGAAGCACTAGTTCACTGATCAATATAGTCAAGAAACCTATATATATCTTCACCATGTAGCATACTTCCTTCTTCCTCTTATGATGATCTCCAGCGCAGTGTAAACATAACATTGCGGTCGATGAGTTGCTCAAGTTATTTTGGTTAGTGTAATGATTGTGTTCATAAATAGAGCCTAATGCTAACTCAGGATTGTTTTACTAAAACACTAACACATATATAGTGTAAAAATATATCCCTTAAAAAACTTAAACAGAAAGATTAGTTAGTTAATATGACATATATATGTTATCAATATTCTGTGCCTGTTAGTATGTACCAGTAATTGTATAGGTTGTTGAATGCTAGCTATGCTACACATTTATCCAATACAAAGAGTAAATTATAGTTACTTCCTTTTTTGTTGGAGGAGGAGGGAGAGGAATGCAATTTATTGGAAGTCTCATTCTTCATTTGTTTACTGTATTCACAGTTCAGTTAATAGTTCTGGATAACAAATTCACTTTATTCAAAATGTATCCTTCTAATTAGATATCCCCTTTTTAAGCTGAAAATATATGTCAAACTTAACTAGATACAGAAATGATTAATTCATCATTCATAATGTATCAGAACATTATATATTATTATACAATGAAAAAATAGGAAGACCGGTTTGAACAAATCGTTTTTTACAAGGACTCTTAAAAGTAGTTGAATAGGGCTTGTTTTCAGAATAGACAGAGTCCAGCTTACCGATATACAAGTTGTTACTACTATAAGAGTGAAAATACCGGGACCAAATGATAAGGTCAGAATAGACAGTGCGGTTTTGACAAGTTATACTGTATATGATTACAGTATTCTTCAAATCAGAAATTAATTCGATGTGCATAACTGGTGTAAAATGATATACTATAATTATGTAACTGGGAGGGGGGGGGGTCTAAATATTGAACAGTTTTGGAGAAAGAATTAAAATTTAATAGGTTGTACTGGCAAATAGTATCAGGTACATGTTATGAATACATCACATCTTGATGAGGGTACAATTATTTGTGTGTCAGTTTAGCATTGCATGTTTACATATTTATTATGTATTACTGTTTATTTGCAATGTATTTAGAATTTATTTGACATGATCTTAATTAAAGGTTTATTGTAAAAGTTCAGTGTTTGTCTTTTGTTATTTCACAATTGCTCTCACTTGAGGATTCAAGTGATAAGGTTTATTGCATGGAGACCAGTTCTATTTATAACAACATTGACTAGATCTTGACATTCAGACATGAAGAGCAGCTAGTCCAAAACAGTGACTCAGTAAGGAAGCACTGTAACGTATGTAGTTTTGAGTTTGACATCGCCCACAGGAATTAAAGTTATTTAGTTTGAACATAATTATATTTATAGTAACAGTGCTATCTATAGACCTGAAATGTAATCCAATGCTAGACAGCCCTCCTGTATGAAGTTTGTGTTTGATAGGCCCAAGGAAACTTGGGTAATCCCTCAGATACCTTTGTTCGGATGACGTAACCTACGACAAATAATCCCTATCCAACACATTCAGGCGACACAAAAACCTAGACTTTCATTCTAGGTCACATGGGTCAAATCTTCAAAAACGTCAATATTTAAGTCGCCGGTATTAAAAATGCTTTGATGAAATACACCTATATTCTCCAAAGTCACATGGGTTAATCATTTTATGTAATAAACTCACAATCTGTTGTGATAGAACAATACACAAGAGGCCCAATGGGTCTGCATTGCTCGCCTGGTATTAATCTCTTGCTTGTAACCCTGAGGTTGCCTAAAATCTATTACTGTAATATACATTCAGAAGAATAGTTAAGATTTAATCATTCAGAAACTTTGTTTGGCTTCTTCCAAGGAAGGTATCAGCCAATTATGTTTCTAGGCCTTTTGGGTTTTTCAGGAGATACTTTAACAGATTTTACCCCTGCGACTTTGAATATGGGTCAGGGTCATTTTTTTCACAAACTTTGTCAGGCCTAATCACAGGAACCTTTCAGCAAACTATGCTTTTAAGGCCTTTTGATTAATCAGAAGAAGTCGTTTTAAAGGTTTTCAAAAGATATGAACCCTGTGACCTTGAATATTGGTCAAGATCATTTCTTGACGTAAACTTTGACTTCATCCAAGGAACTTTTCAGCCATATATCATGCTTCTAGGCAATTTGATCAATCAGAAGAAGTTGTTCAAACGTTTAAATAGATTTGACCCCTGTAACCTTGAATATGGATCAAGGACATTTCTTTCGCAAAAATTGTTCGGCTTCATCCAAGGAAGCTACCAGTGAGATACAAGGTCTCTATGCCTGATGCGGTATTTCAGAAGAAGTCATTTAAAGGTTTTGACATTATTAGATCCCTGTGACCTTCAGAGTAGGTCAAAGTGTTTTGTTTTTTCCCCCAAACTTTGTTCAGCTTCTTCCAAGAAAGCTACCAGCCAAATTCCATGTCACTAGGCCTTTTGGTATTTCAAAAAGTCATTTAAAGGAAAAGTTGACAGAAGGACGATGGACAGAGCCGCACCATGTGCCTTCAGGCCAGGTGAGCTAAAAACTGGTGATATTTATGTTAGTAAACTAGGAGATCAATTCCAAATTATTTTGAAAATCACCTGCTGAGGCAAATGAAACCTTCCATTATTTGAGAGGTTTTCAGTAACATCATTTGAAGTACGCCGAAGAGAATATGCTGGTAGGTATAGATTTCAAATGTCACAGGGTTGGAAAGTGTGCAAACAACAAGACTTATAGGGTGACATTATCAATCTATCCGCAAGTTTTATGCGGTAACTTGAACAGTTATTGACAGATTTCTGTCAAACTTGGTAGAATTCTTTTTTTTTCTAAACAGTTCAGGTAAGTGCATAAATTTTAGATTTTGACTATATTTGGCAGAGTTATGCCCCTTTTATTGCCAAATATGGTCATTATACATGTACATGTTTATATATAAAATTCCCTTCACTTCCTTTCACATTTGGTACTATGTATATGATATCACAAGCAACCATAGTGTTTAATATATATTATGGTTTTGTTGTAATTTTTCAACTTTCTGCAGTATTGGACTTCAGACTTGTATACATAAGGTTCTGGTTTCTTGTGAGCACAACTAGATCCAGTTTTTGCCAAAATATTAGTAAATTTTTCTTTGTCCAGAGATCTGCAGATTTAAACCAATTAATTTCCATGACATGTAGTTGTTTTCCTAAACAGAAGTTTGATTCGACAATATTTACTAGCTATAGAGTTATGGTCTTTCAGGTCAATATTTAAGGTGTTTCGTTTACTTGTTTTTGTGTGCACAATTACACAACTTAACACAATTAAGAATTTTATTTTATCTGTTTTGTAGTTAACTTTGCCTACTTTTAATCTCGGTACACTTCTGATGGGAGCCGAAGGGCATATCATGCCTCCACTTGCAATGCTATTATTTCTTGATATTGTAACTGCTGGGGTAAATGAAGCAAGACATTATGTTTTCAGAAATCAATGGCATAACCCATTTTCAGACACAAGTGTCAACCGAGTCGTGAAATAACCTCCATGTATACTGCTGGGATAATACTGCATCAATTTCTTTTCTATGGTATTCTTTTGGAAGCACATTCAAGGGCACAGGTGTCAAAAGAAATAATCTCAATTTGTTTTATTTGTAAGATCCATTGTATTGTGTTTTCTATAAATTGTGTGCAAGAACAATTTGCTTTAAGGTCTCAATCATATTTCAAATAATTTCTTTTCAATATAAAGTCCATTGCAACATTTTGACAATCTGTTTTCAAGACCTATAATTATTTTTTATCAGTTCTTGGCCGTTACGGAAAGCCATCACTGTACTTACAAATTACTTAGGCTCCCAGTTAAATCTTTGACAATCTCTTATTTCACCCGCGTAACCATATTCAATATGCAAGTATGTCTCTGAATGGCAAAGTAAAAGAAGGTCACTGATGACATGGTTTGACCCCAACGTTTTACGAAGTTTGCCTTAACTTCTATACTTTTGGCATATCCTCTTTAAATTCGACATATCTTCTGTACTGTTTCACCAGTGTAACCAGATTTGGTCTGCAAGTAATTTATGGATGACCCATGGTTTGACCTTTTGACAGTGAAGTGTAGTTTATAGGTCACTTACCCGGTATAGAAGCTAATCTCAGACCTGTCATTGATCAAGTTTGTTAATGCCTATCTTCTACACTAGTTCTGGTATGAAGACATCTGAAGACGACAGAACTGTACCAAAAGAAGGTTACTGATCTCTTAAAAGTAATTATTTTGACTTCAGCATCCAATCACTGTGATATATGCATCACTTAAAGTCACATATCTCTGAAGGAAATCATTTTGACCTCTGCATGCAATCACTGTGGTATATGTATCACTTTGCAGTAGATTGATCTCAAAATTGCTATATCTTATTTTGCTTTGTATTTGTACAAGATTATATTAAATCTTGTCTCCACAAAGTGATATTTGAGACCCTATTTGTAAAACTTGAAGATCATTGAAAACATTCTTTCATTTATTAAAACAACATTTACATAGTGATGGTACATGGTATCTGAATTAAATTAAAGCAGTATGAAAAAAAAAGTCCAAAGCTTGGTTACATCAGAGCGCTCTTTATTTTGTTCAGAGCTACATACAGATGACTTTGGAGGCAAATAGAAACTGAACATAAAATCTGTGGTATATAAATGAGTAGAAAGTTGATGGATGTTTATAAGCAACCGACATGACATGCTTTAGCACCTTGTCTGTCAATCACCTTCGCTCGATGACATCTATCTCCTCATCCTGTTTGGGTATGAAAAGCAGATGACCGTCACTCACAATTCTGTTAAAATATCACACCTGCACATGCATGTACATACAATACACATGCACCCATCCTGTTTACAACCAACTCTTAATACTTTTACATACCTCCCTCTACACACACAAGTATTGCAACACAAAAACCAAACGAGTTGGGACATCATCACTAAGTAATCTGTCCAAACCGTTTTTCACATCAACTTGTGCAATTCCACAGAGTCAACCACAAAGACTTTGAATAAAAAATTCAGTTCTTCACATATATCATCTACTTAAATATCAAACTAGCAAACGACATCAGTCTTTTCTCTTAAATTAAGAACTGTGTGAAAAAAGGGGTGGGTATCTATAAAGAATACTAACCATGAAAAAATGATAAACACAGCTGAATGTAGGACAAGGTATGGTACCATGGTGGGCAGCCATGGTGGCCACACCCATGTCACACTCGTAAGGTAAGAATGGCCCAATCGCCACCTAGGGACTGGGGCTTAGTCCCACAGGTAACACTGGAAGTTTTATATATTAATAACATGTAAATGAGTTTTCTTTTCAACAGACTTGCCAGGCTACAGGGGCAATTGCAGCACAGACAGACTGGTGACCGGGGCATCTCTTAGTTACCATCATATCTTCATCCTAATATATAAGTGACACTACCATGCCCTTAATTAAAACCAACTCCAAACTTAACCATATGCTCGCCATTTTGGTAATTCAGAGGCTAAAATGTTTGGCGTTTTGGTAGCTTTAAGATTCATCCTTCACAAATCTTATATTTAATTTTATTTCATCCATTCCCTCTTCTCCTCTTTTCACTTTAAAATATTGAGCTAGAAATGTTAAAATCACAACTCAAAAGTTTTGTGTTCATTTAATTCTAGAACTAAATGTCAGAATCTCTTGTATCTGTGTACTCAGCCTTTACTAGGCTATGAAGTCTATTCAATTCTTATCCGAATTATTTATAGAAAATGGACGTCTCACTTTTCTTTGGTCACTCTGTACTCATTACTTGACCATAAAGCTCTAGTGACTAAGTTGAGAACTAGCTCTTCCCTTCCCAGACTTTCAATCATAATACTTCCGACATGCCTCATCAATCTCATGCTTTGTGGGTATACACGCTAATTTACAAGTGACATGAAATGCTAAAATCTCATTTCACAGTTCATTACAGAGAACATGTCAGATCCTTTTTTGTTTAACATGGCAAGAGGTGAGATTACAGCACTTACTACAAGATAAAATACAAGTACATATGTAAACTCCCTAGCTATGCCACCTATGGGGTACACCAGTATCAACATATATGTATAACTGTATAATTGTTGAGGCAGTCTTGGCCCGTTACTGTACAATCCACGACTAGGGTCGCAGAAAATAAAAATATTCCATTCTAATCTGTTTCCTTTTTAATAGGGAGACAGATAAATATAATAAATAAATAATACAATAATACTAGACATGCGGCAATATTCGTTTGAGTACCTAATGATTCCCCCATAGGTGCATGTATGCATGTTCATCTCTACTGTACATCACTGGAGCATGGATGATCATCAATGTTGCCTGGAGCATCACCGTGCACAGACACCACCAGACAATCACTAACATGTCAATCCTTCTTTCAATCATCCATGTCACAAAAAATGTCCATGAATAAACACTCTTCCCTTTGCCTTCTCCTTTCTAGTCCCTGTCCACACTATTTTTGACTTCTTCATCATCTATCTTTCCTTTGTTTCATTTTATTTAAATGTTTATGTCACAAGAAAGTTTTTTTTTCCAAATCCAAATGTAAATGTCCATGTGCCATCACGTAGCTCTTCATACAACAGATTATCACAAAAACAAGTCTAAATACTAAAACACGAGTTAATGATAATAGTATAAATAAAAAATTCAGTACTTCATGATAAAAAACCTAGTTGCTCAGTATATCTCTTGAGGATAACTTGAATGCAACTGGTTACTTCTTTTCAGTGCCTTTCTCTTCTGTTTTCTTGGTGCTTGTTGGGTTTGGGCTGGGCACGGGCCCTGACCCAATAGATGCAGCAGGTTGAGGAGGGCTTTTACTGTCGTTGACAGATGCCTCTGCCTTCAGCTTGATGCTGGGTTTGTTCTGCGGGTTGAGGAAATTCTGTGCATGTGCAAGAAGTTCCTGTCTCTGTTTAGCCTGTAGGGCTTTTATGGTGTTGTTGCCCCCAGATCCAGGGACCGCGCCAATGCTTGCTGGGGGTACAACCTGAGGGGGACGCTGTTGTCGGGGACTGCCAGGAATCTGGACCCCTCCAGGCCGCTGGATGGGGTTAGGAAACGTGGCAGGAACTGGGGGTGCACTTGGTCTGAAGTTATTCACCATCATTGGAGATCTCACCATTGGGCCTGCAATTGAGCAATAATTCATTCAAAACATGTCCAGGTAAACCCACTTTACTTATTGGCAGGGAAAGTAATAGTTTTCAAAATTAAAATTGGGTTCAACATTTGAGAACAATAAATGGAAAAGAACTGGCCTATTGATATAATTGAACTTAAATAAGGCCCGGAGAGTGGTTAACCACTAAAATTGGTATGCAAGTTATTCTTTTGATTACTTTTAATCTATAAACATGGAAATTCATTGCTGTGTAAGAAGTTCCTGTCCCTGTTTAGCCTGTAGGGCTTAAATGGTATTGTTACCCATGATCTTGACATTATTAACAGCACAAAAACAAATTGATCATTTGTTATGTATTTAATCAGATGAATATCTCAGTATTTGTATGGCATTATTTAGATCAACAATTTACCTGCAGACTGGAGTGGCTGCCCCATAAAGGGCTGGTTGAACTTCTGACCTCCAAACTGTTTCATGTTCGACATGTTGGCCATGTTGGTGGAAATATTTGACATATTTGTATGCAAGTTGTTATTGAAGCTCACATTATTGAATCTTTGGTTGGTGTTGGGGGTCTGAAGTTGACTCAGGTTAAAAAGCTTAGAGCCCTGATTCTGCTGTTGAGATGCAGATGAAGGTGCAACACCAAAGTTGTTCTGACCCAGAGTTTGCGGAGGAGACTTCAACTGAAACACAAGATTCTGTTGGTTAGACTTCCTATACCATATACAATTATAGAATGCACACAAAAATTGCTACAATCAATCCCTAGTCTCTCAAAGGATGAATTTACTGATCTAGCATTTCAGCCCTTACTATTCTGAAAATATCCACGATGAAATATTTACCCAAGTTTTCCTCATCCTCAACTAATAGAAATTATGTTGCCATAGTAAACTGGTAGATTTCTTTCTATTAGAAGTGATTGTTGACATTTGGACCTTAAAATACATAGTTCTTTCTGCCAACATGATTGACATAATCTTACAACTTTTGCACTTCATATTGATTGCAAAATAAAACAACTTCATTAGTAGACATTCTCATACCAGACCTTTACAGGGCGTCTTTGAGCGTGGACCATCAATTGATATATGAAAACAAGCTATCTTGTAAGATAGGCGAGAGCCCCTAATGTCATTTGTCTTGGGTATAATTACCGGAGTGCTCTGTGGCGACCCCTGTTGTGGCTGTTGCTGCGATGGGTTGAATTGTGACATCTTTGAGCCACTTGGGGGCTGGGCTGTGGCCACACCCATTGGTTGCTGACCTTGGCCCGAGGGCTGCAATGACAAGTTAAGGCCTGGCCCTGCAGCAGCTGCTGCCGCTGACTGGTTTCCAAAGAACTGAGCGGCAGTTTGTCCACCAGCAGCAGCTGCCTGTTGTAGAGCACCCTGTAGGATACAGGCCTGGAACATCAGCTCACCGCCACTTTTCCTGTTTCCATTACCCAGGTGCTGAAGACATAAAAGGTGGAAATCAATTTCACTATTATCTCAATTCAAAACAGCAATTTTGTTGTACCAAAATTTACAACAGCCTGTTCTTTCAACAAGTTGGAAAATATTGCACAATTTTTATTGAAATTTGGAAAACACATTTTCCTAAATTATTGGTCATTTCGGGAAAACAAGTTTTTGCTAGGGGAAACAGCAAAAGAAAAATAGTTTGCTGTTTTAAACATTCACCAAGGACAAAGCAACTAAGGACAATATTCCAAGAGAACAGATTCACATTTTGAAAGCCATGAATGTAAATCAAATGCATTTGATTCCCTACTCTTCACAAACCTGTTATTTTCAATCATTCATTATTAACAGAACAAATACATGTACGTGAAAACATTAGTGCTTCTTACCTGCATGTTGTTGGAGCCTGGCTGTGTTGAGAAGAAACTTGTCTGCTGCATGTTCTGTTGGGGTTGTTGATAAAATGAGGAAGACCCCTGCACTTGTGGTACATTCTGAACAGCAGCTCTACAACAAGAAACAACACAATAACAACATGTACTTGTTACACTGATGTTACAGATCACATTGCTCTTTTGTGTGATGTACCATGGTAAAACATCCAATATATAACTTGTAAACTTATATGACAACAGATGCATGTGACATTAAAACATAGATTTAAATACCTTGGCTGTACAAGCTGAGACCCAAGAATCTGTGATGTGTTCACATTCTGGGCAGTCTGTGTGTTGCCCAGAAACTGGTTGGTACCAAAAGGCTGGTTGGGGTCATATTGGAAAAAGGAGATCTGCTGTGATGGTTGGAGCAGATTACTACTAAGTCCCTGTTGTCCAAACTGAAGTGAATTGGGTCCCATGCTCTTCTGTAATGTTGTTCCTGAAATTTAGACAAAACATTTTGTATATCCGATCATCTAATATGCCCTCCCAATTCAACATGTTGTTTGTGAACATTTTATATTAAATTGCAATAAGCTCTTTTTTTGTATTTAGTCATTTCATTCATATTTTATTTTCTAGCAAAAACCGACTTGATTCAGTACAAAACATTGATATGCGTAAACTGCTGACTGAACAGCAGACAATTTTGATCAAAATTAATTTAATGAAAATATTTTGGTCATGTACTCACCATATGCATTCTGTGGTGGTTTGATAGTAGTGGACATGAGAGAAGAGTTGGCAGATGATACCATAATAGTATTCTGAGGGGCAGGGTTTTGCCCGAATGCTGCTTGAGGCTGATGCTGGGGTTGGTGTTGGGGCTGGTGCTGGGGTTGGTGCTGGGGCTGGTGCTGCTGGGCAGCCTGGTTTCTATGGGTGTATGCAGACAGTTGAGGCAGTTGGTACGAGTCCAATTGAGTAGGTGTAGTTGGCATGAACAAGCTCTGCTGGGAGAATGTTTGGCCAAGTTGAGGTTGCTGCTGACTCAGACCATAACCTCCAAAGCTAGGTTGGTTCTGCACCTGTTGGAGACAAGACAAATTTGTATTTACTATGAAGAATAATAAGAAGAATGTGAAATAAATATATCAGTTCAATATTTGAAGATACTTTAATATGGACAGGTTAGCATGGGCCCCTCAAATGTTCCTGACCTAAACCCAATGTCCATCTTAAGTAAATATCCATGATGTTACATTTAAACCCTTACTGCACATCTAAATACCACAGTGTGACAACAAGTACAGCTGAAATATTTGACTTTTAAATTCAGAGATACAGTGTGACAACAGACAGATACTGTGATGACTATAGGGCACAAATACCTCTGATGCAAGGCTGTAAATATGAATTATTTTATTTTTCTATCAATGTAGAGTTGGCTCTCTCTTTCAATTATACAGCAGTTCATCAGTGCACATTATTTGTTTGTTTTAGTTTTTTACACTCGGCTTATAATATCTGATATTACATCATGATTGGTGACTGATAGGGTCCCTGTAGGGTCCCTGAAATCTATGACTTTTTCCTGGAGCAGCACTTTGATTTTTTGAAATATGTAACTATTTCTAGATGTAATATAAAGATACTTTTCAATCCCATCTATGCAGATTCACTTTTATGAATAACATAGTGGGTGTGCCTTTCACTATAGAGATAGATACAGAAGTACATACCCTTGGTTCGGGAGTGATCAGCTGTGAGGTTCCAATCTGGAAGGCCTGGTAGGTCTGTTGAGAAGCATTGGGCAGAATAGGCTGTAACGTTGGTGGACTAGGCACACTTGAGGGGTTACTCAGCACACTGCTACTGCCACTACTACAGTCTCCACCAAGAGACGCCTGCAGCTGTTGAGGCTTCACCTGTAAATAAGGAAATGGGTTATAGTTGTCCGTATGGCAAGAAATATATATTGCCTTAATTAGCCTGCATTTGTTTACATTTCATTAAAAGAATACAAATATGATGCAAGGAAGCAAGATTTTATTAACTGGCAGCATAAATGACTGCACTAATTCAATATGATTGAAAATCTGAAACTTCACATCGACAAAGCAGGTCTACATCTACTACCACACAAGGCAAACAAACTTTAACTTCAATACTCTTTAAGTTTATTTAAAGACGCGCCTACACACAAATATTTACTCATGTACATGTACATGTATATCAAAGTCTTGGATTAAGCAAACAAAGCCACAGAGTTCATGCATACAGAAACACAGATGTACAAAATAAAACGGGTGTACACTGCAACTCTGGTCTTACTTTGCAGACATTGCTTTGTTCGTTAGCCTTTCCGTTGTCCCCTAGGGTAGCGCTGACCTCAACAGAATTGGAGCTGTAGGAAAGTCCATCCTCACGAGGTGACAGACTGGTTGCCAGGCTACTATTATTGTCATCTCCCCGGGAAACTGGGTCAAGGTCAAGGCCTGCATCATTGCTCACCATCACACTAGTGTCCATGTCAGGTGGGAAGGAGCTGAAGGAGTCGGACACCGACACAGTCTCTGATGTTGTTGACACTGCACTTACCAGTCCAGAGGTATTGATTCTGTGAACAAAATCATTATCATGATATCAACATACCACACACCGTCCACCACAAAGATAGTTTAACTGCCTTACTTCATAACAGTTAATGTGATAATTCATAGTTGGGTGTCTGCTTAAGGGATATTTAGAGTGACCAAAACTGATCTGCACCCATTGAAACAGTTACCAAATTTTACTTTCTTTTTTCAACGGTTTAACAACTTGTTCACGAACAGTTGTTACTTTGCACAAACACTTGAATCTGTTATTCACTTATTGGGGATGAAAATAATTCCAAACGAAACAAAATGCTAGATAAATGGAATCTCACCCCTGGTCAAACATGACCATTCCTGGAGACATCTGATCCACTTGGTCCCAGAATGTTTTAACAGATGCGATTTTCTGGTTTAGATCCTGGGCTGCAGGAGAAGTGGGACAAGTGGTGTTATCCATGGATTGTGTGTTCACTGTGGTACTTGCAATAGACATGGCCACAACAGAGATGTTGGGTTCCACCAAGTCTATGTCCTTCTCAGGCTCAACTTTCTCTGGGAATTTGGCCAGTGCATCATCATAGACAAAGTCCAGCTTTATCTCACTCGAGTCATCACCCTATAAAACACAACAAAATTGTTTCTTTACCATACAAAACTTCAGCACCCTGGTAAAACATTCCTACAAATTCTGATCTTTTCATTTATTTCATTCTTAGCAAAACCTATGCCTAAATTTATACTTTCATGGAAAGACAGTCAAGATATAAAGTCTGACCAAAGACATACTGCTCAACACAAAGTCTATCCAAAGTAAGTGAAAGGGAAAATATTTGTCCGACAGTAACCTATACCGATAACTTTCATAATTAACAAGAATTCCACGGAAGTGGATGTGTCGCCTGCGCAGCAAGTTGGGAGACACTGAAGTAACTGCACTCAAACAGATTTTCTATTTATAGCAACAGTGACCTTGACCTTTGACCCTGAAAAGCAATCCCAAGCAAGCATTTTTGGTAATGATGCATTGTAAGAAGTTTGAGTTTAATTGGCACAAGGAAACTAAAGTTATCGCACGGAAACCGATTTTCTATTTATAGCAAGTGACCTTGACCTTTGACCCTGAGAAGCAATCCCAAGCAAGCACTTTCAGTAAGGAAGTACTTTATAAAGTTGGAGTTTGATTGGCCCAAGGAAACTCAATTTATTGCACGGAAACCGATTTTCTATTTATAGCAACAGTGACCTTGACTTTTGACCCTGAAAAGCAATCCCAAGCGAGCACTTTTAGTAAGGAAGCACTGTATGAAGTTTGAGTTTGATTGGCCCAAGGAAACTCAAGTTATCGCACGGAAACTGTTGGTGCAGACGCTGTCGCCGCCGACGCTGACATAGTGATCCCTATATGTCGCCTTTTCAGGCGACACAAAAATTATGCAGCCAAGTTCAAAGTCTATCCAAGCTGTCATAGGATAGAGACAACAAACACTTCCTGCTATACATAACTGATGTTGAAGTGACTAACCACATCAACACATTTATTTAAAAACAAAACACATATGTTCAAGTTAATGGAAACAAATGTTTCCCACTTACCTTTCCAAATGGGAAACTAGGTAATTGTATAGGTTCTGGTTTATCAATGGAGGCTGTACTTCGTGATTTGTCCTTAGACATTTCTGGTTTTTTCACCACTTTTGAATCAGGTTTGTCCATGGTTTCCTTCACGCTGACTTTTTCACTGCGAGTTACCTACAAGTACATTTTAATAAAGCCTTTATTATTCCTTTTAAAAAGCAAAACGCAACTTTGCAACATGTTCAGGAAGCTATATTTTAAAGCACAATTACATACAATGTATCGAGAAGATTTTGTAACTATCCTTGTTAATTTTGGTGTGTTTCTTACCTTAGGTTGCCTCTGTGGTTTAGGAGCATCGCTTGATTTCATGTCCACTGCTATAACAGGCATCTTATTCTCATTCTGTAATTAACATTTTTAATTCAAACATACAATAAGCAAAATGACATCTAAGCATCATAACAAAGACATTAATTTCTTGAACTCCAGTGTTAATATTAAACTTTTTTAATCGCTTCTTTTCAATAATCAACAATAGTTACTATGAAACTGATCAATTAATTGCTATATGTATTGATTTTTTCATTCAGCATTAATTCAATATTTAACTGCATCATGAAAACATAGAATTATTTCAGCTTTATGATAACAAAATTATTCAATGATGAGAAGGATAGATAAGCACACAAAGCCCAGGTAATTTCTATTCTGAAGACATATTAAGTGTCAGTGTCATCAATACTTATTTATACACTGATAATCATGAAACATGCCTTGTAAGCTTCATTACAGGTTTTTTATTTATCAGTCAACCTCCTTCAGTACATACTACCTATCAACCATAGCCACAAAGCCAGTTTACTAAAGTTCCATGTTATACAGTATGTAAATCATTGGGATAGTACATCTATACAGTATTGAAGTCAAAATTTAAGTCAGGTTAAGAGATACATATATAAAGTATTTAAACCAAACCTTTATATTATGAGATATCTATAGTGTTTAAGCAATTCTTTAAGTTATATTATGAAAATATTATATCTATACAGTATTGAAGTCAAAATCATAATGTAAGTCATGTTAAGAGACATTCATCTAGTATTTAAGCCAAAACTGTAAGATATCTATACAGTATTTCAGTCAAAGCTGAAGTCACTTTTTGAGAGATATTATATTTAAATTCTCAGATCATTATATCAGAAAGATATATTTTAGTGTCATTGTTGAAACTCTCACACAAACACAGAAAACTAGCAAGCAATGTTTAATAGCCAAATCCTGTTGATAAATGTGTTAATTATGGAGTCTTTTTACAATATCAAGGTCTTATTCTACACTTCAGGCAGACAGATCTCTGAAATTACTAAGAAAGCTGGAGACAAGTTTTGTAATATACTAAAAGTCAGTTTTGAATTATACAAGCTGGTCACAAAATCTGTAAATAGTGCAATCACTGTCAAACATAACTCATAATTGAAAATGTGCAACAGAAAGCAAGTGCCAAAAACAAAATAATACAAGTGAAAGTTATAAGAGAGGAATTAAAGCACTTAAGATTAGAAATAAAGCAAAAGTAGCAATCAAGCAGAGTCCCAACCACCACAATTGGCTCGTTTGGACTTAAAAAACCAAAAGTGCAGAAAAAAATTGATCTTTTTTTCTTGATTTCTTAGGGGATTCTATTTGGGGATTTTTTTTCAAAAGAAATGGGTGACAAAATAAAACCACAAGGCTACAAGACAACACTTATCAAACAAAAATCAGCCAACATCACAGCGGCTTGTTTCACAGACATTCAACATCTGGCAATTTCATTATAACAGGATTTAAATTAATGGGCGAGGCAAAAATAAACTAAAACCTCAAAATTTTTCAGAATATTCATTTAACTCTAAAATGGGGCCCCGTTTTAACAATCCTCTTCACCTTATCTATCTTCAATTTATTTTCTGCACTTGGGGAGCTTCTAGTTGAAGAGCCTGCAGAATTAGGTTGGTCACTAACATCAATTCCACTATCGTGTTGATCCCCTTTGTCAAACTTATTCTCCACTGCGGCAGCAGACACCTGGGCACCAGTCACAGCGGCATAGCTGATGGGTTTGGACACCCAAGCACTGACAGGGGGAATAGGGGCCGATACATGGGTCATGGCACCATTCATGGACACATGCATGGGCTGCATTGTGGCAGGCGAACCTACTGCTGGACTGTTCACCTGCTCAATGGCATCTGTAAAGTCAAAGGCATCAGATTAATTTATTTCAAGATTGGTGTCTACAAATTAATGTTATCAAATCAACTATTTTCAACTAGAAACTATCTGTAAGCCATGAATGACCCAGCTGCCATGTGAAGTTAGTTGCTTAGTGTTTACAATGAATTAGGACATGACAGACATGGGTAACACTATATATCCCCCCTCCATTTTTCTGCCATGAACCTGTGTCATACATCTAGGAAATATCATTTGAATGTATATTTCATCATATACACTTAGTGTTGTTGATCCGAAGGTTAAAATGTGAATTTCCTGTCATAATTGTACTGTGTTTAATATATTTCATCATTATGATATATATTTCATAATAATAAATATTTTATTACAATCTTTCATTCAGATTTGACATCTTTTTATATACATTGGGATTTATCAGTCAAGTTTTGCAGCTCAGATCAAAATTAATATTCATATTGTGTCATGGGATTGACAGATAAATTTGCATCATCATCGCTGATAAAACACATGTGCAAAGTACAAGGTGATGGTGGGCGAGAGACTCACTTTTGACATCAGTTGATGTCTGATCCATGGCATCAGCTGCAGGAGGAGGGATGTTGTTAGCTAGCTCATTGTCCCAGTTTTCTATCTTCATGTCAAATGGTTTTGTCTTCTCCCGCTCACGCTGTTCCCTCTGCCTGGCCAAACGTGGGGGCAGTTTGCTCTTACTACCATGCCTTGGTTTTTCATTAACCTGTCCTACACCTTTTGGCTTTGCAACAACCTATAAGTACAATCAGTAGGCATCCATACATGGGTTAAAATATTGAATGAGAGATGTGACCAATGATAATTTTATAAAGAAATTCTTGCCTTCGAAACACTGGCATTGCATTTTTATAGAATTAAATTAATTTGAGATAAATTTGGTGTCTGCATAATAAATAAAATATATCTTACCTTTGCAGTAGTCTTCTTACTTTCCACAAGTTTCTGTCGAAGTTCTGCCTCCTGTTGAGCTTTCTGTTTACTTTTGAATGCCTTTTTGGACGTGACTTCCTGAAAACCCTCATTACTGTCAAACAGGAAATTGGGATCATCGATCGTCACCTCTGGGGCATCGTCTATAACCACCACACCTGTAAAACCAAAAATAATATAAATTCTTGCACAGGTATTTCGATATCAGTACAGATGTGTAATATTTAATTAACTGGATAACTTTATCGATCTTTTATGCAGCACTCTTGGAATATTATTTTTAAAGTGAACAATTCAACCCCTTGCAACATGCTCAGTAAACAAATTGTGCAATCATGTTATATCATTGGATTGACAGATAAAATTATCATCATTGCATGTTTTAATCAGAATTGGAGATGCATTACATTTATTACAATCAGAATTTGAGATGCATTACAGTACACATCTTCAAAGACTTGTATATACTTGTCACCATTGATATCGCAATGACAACACTCATCATATTTACCCAAACACAAAAAGAAATAGAAACTTATTTTGATAGGCCAGTTAGATGCATGAACCACAGTACAAATCATGTTGTGGACTTCAAGACCAAACAAGCCATTTCTTAGTTCCATAGTCAAACTGAAGCAGGACTATTAAATCCTAAGAAACAAGGGTGTGTGGTAGGGGTTGTATTTCATCATCACATGCTCAGAAAATTTAAGTATAATCACTATTTATCATGGGATTGACAGATAAAATGATCATCATTGCATGTTTTGATCTTTAGAAACATAGTCATGATTATGATTCATTTCTGAAAAATTCTTTGATGATTGATAGATATATATTACAAACTGGCATAAGTGCTTAATTTATGTGTAAATATGGTAGTATTTTAACAAGCAATAAATGTTCAAAAATATCTTGTGTTCACTTGTTTCTCTATCCTAAACAAGCTTCTGTTATATAGTCCCTAGACCTTATCTCCTGTGGCAAATATTTGTTGAAGTCGGCAACTATAGAGCAAGTTTACATACACAAATGTTACAGCTTATTACTTTGCTCTTTACAAATTTTCTCAAACAAAAAGTTTTTAGCACAGAAATGAAACCACACACCCAGAATGGTCAGACATGCTCAGAATACTATAATTTAAAATCACAATTAGTCATGGGATTGACAGATAAAAGTAATCATCATTGCATGCTTCGGAAAATTTAGAGATGTGATGACTCGTACCATGATGTAGTGTTGGGACGATGATCGGTAAAGATCGATTAGCGATCGTTTATAGCATCTCGATGCCGATGATCGATGGCAAACATCAACAATCGATCATCGGTAAAATATATAAAAAGGTACCGAACCGAACGAACCTCTGTGTATATGTAATCGAACGCGCCCGCCAGGTGGCGTAGCTAGTCATAACAATGTATAAAGATGGCGGCCACAGAAGAAAACGTAAGGGAAATATACCCCAACCCAGGCTCAAAAACGAAATCGGATGTCTGGAAATTCTTTGGATTTTATAAGATTAGTGAAAATGAACCACCATTGAAAAAGAATTTGGATACATCGCAGGCTGTTTGCCGTCTATGCCGCAAGATTTACAGAAACACAGGTAAGTTTTACCAAGTTCACAAACTCATACGATAGACGTACTCCTATAACATAAGAGGCCGCTGGTCGGCCTTTTTATTATCGGATATGATTGTGCCGACTGCGACCTCTTATTTCCGAAGCATTAATTCTTTGATGCAGATTCCGCCCTCGATTGAAGGGGAATGAATTCGGCTTGAAAAAACCTACTTCAGTGATTGACAGTTCATAAAAACAGTGTCTACTCACGTTTTATGAAATTAAGATCCCATATGTATGTCAAAGATACAATTATATAGAATAGTACGGACTATAAAACGCGAAATACAAGACCAAGCGGCTGAAGCACCTCTCCGGCTTATTTTTCAACATGGCTTCCTTGGTTGATATAAATTAGTACAGGGTTTTTTAAACGGAACGAAATGAGACAGAACTTCATTGTATTCCGCTTTTAGAACATTGTATGTATTTCCATTTTTGTATTAATCGCAAAAATCACATGATATTTAAATTTACTTCCGGAAATGTTGTCTGCTTCACTTCGACATAAGAAAAACATTATTTGTATAAAATTGAGTGTTTGACACGAAATTCCCCTGATTTCATGATGGATTTATGGAAAGGAATGTTATTTGGACGTTGTTGATCATTTTAATGTAAGTGACACGCTATATTTTTTTCAAAATCCTGACTTTGAAAAATTGATCGTCAGCATCGGGAAAATCAGCTATGGGCAGTTAGAGGTTACACGGCGCCTGTCAAAAAATATCTCGCCGTGTTAAACCTCTAACATTGTTGGAGTAACGACAGACGCAGCACGTGTTTTATTTGTAGACTCATTCTATTGTATCAGCAGTAAGCACGCTTGTAACGCTTGTCAGTTAGATATTTATTCAATTTCAACAAGTATCAACTTAATGTTTTCTTCTGTCGGTTTCAGGAAATACTACGAATTTCAGATCCCATATTGACGGGGAACACAAGTTACCATCGGAAATTCCTACACAATCGCGATTAGACAAAGGCGAAACAAAATTAGTTCAACCATCAATATCGGCTGCATTTGTCAAAAGATGTGATGTTGTATCAGGTTCAAATACTGTATTGAGCCAAGAACGGAGAGGACGGATCGATGATGCACTATATCAACTAGTCGTCGGGAAAGTCCTGCCTCCCAGTCTGGTTGAAAGCGACCATTTTATCAAGTTTGTGAAAGAATTGGATCCAAGGTATAGTGATAATAGTGATACATGTCATTACATGGTAAACTTGTACCTTAAATTTGTCTTTTTGTTATTTAAATGAACTTTGTCAGACCAACTGACCAACGTAACCTTTGTTAATGATCATCCTGTAGCAAGTAGTAGACTGCCTCTGATTTAAATTTATGTCATAGCAGCAAAATAAACTATAATGTGAATGTGTAATTTAATTGAAAACAGGCCAATACTTTGTTAAAATAGTTGAGAATATATTTCATGTTCAGAAAACATTCTTGACTTTAAATCTTAATGGAATGTACTCATGTAGTGACATGTACCCTAATACCTAGTGGTAAACAATCTAATGGTAATTAATGTTTCAAGCAGCTCAAAATACAAGAAAAAACCTGTTTCATTATTTCAGATACAAGTTGCCAAATAGAAAAAAACTTATGTCCACGCTTCTAACCAAGAAAATGGAAATTGAGGAAAAGATAAAACAGGATATTCGTTCATGTGATGGGGTGGGAATCACACATGATGGGTGGACCAGCACAAGCACTGAGAGTTACCAAACCACTACCATCCACTACATCGACAAAACCTGGGACATGAAGGCAGCAGTTTTGAGCACAAAAAAAATGGAAGGTTCTCATACTTCAGAAAAAATTGCAGCTTCACTTGATGAAACAAAAGGAGAATGGTGTTTACCAAAAACAGTGGCCACCACCGACAATGCGGCTAATGAGAAAAAGGCATTCGAAATCCTGAAATGGACCCGTTTTGGCTGTTATGGTCATCGCATAAATTTGATAGTGAAGAAGTCTCTTGAACCAAAAGATATAGCTAGGTTGTGTGGGAAAGGCAGGCGTTTAGTAACGCTTCTTCACACATCATCAAGTGTTAATGATAAGTTAAGAGAGAAACAAGAACTTCTCCTCAACCCGGAGCTTGTCGGTCATAAGCTGATCGGGGATGTTCCAACAAGATGGAACTCAACTTTGGCCATGCTACAGAGACTTATTGAACAAACCCCTGCTCTAATGGCCCTCGCTTCTGATGAACAAATCAATAAGAGTGCACTACAAACAATCAGAAATTGTGTCTACACATTTGAAGAGACCGCATTAGCTGAAAACGTAGTATCTATTCTAGAGCCTTTCAAAAAGGCTACAGAGGTAGTTTGCGCAGAGAAAACCCCAACAATAAACAAAGTGCTGCCTGTGGTTGTAAAGTTATACAGAACTCTGAATGAAAATGAAGGAGACCTACCAGCCATCCGTACGATGAAAGCTACAATAAGGAATCAGATGGAGTTTAGAACCGAAGCTGAAGAAATTGCGCTAGTTGGTTGTATTCTTAGTCCATTTACAAAGAGTTTTGAGTTCCTTCCCGACAAAAAGGAAGCCGCAGAAGGATTACTTCGAAAACTTGCCACTGATGTCGAGGTGTCGGTCACAGTGAAACAGGAACCTATAGAACAAGAACTTGAACAAGTCACGAAAGAGGTACCTGAATTACCAACACTGGGGGACTATGATCATGAAATGACTGATGAATCTAGTTCTACGGCTACTTCCCAGTCTCAGACATCTGTACCTGAGCATGTAACAACTAAACAAACTCAAGAAACAGAATCTAAAGAAAGTCCACGGAAAAAGTTCAAATCCAAAGATACAGAGGATTGGCTAGACGATGTTATCTGTACAGGCGAAGAAAAAAAAGAAACTGCAGATGCAGTTCAAGTCGAGATTTCAAGGTACCTTGGTACTACAGTGTCGGATTCAGACAGTCAAAAGACAGTTCTTGAATGGTGGAAAACAAATGCTATGTTTTTCCCCAGATTATCAGTGTTAGCTAGGAGGTGTTTGTGTGTACAGGCATCTTCTGTACCCTCTGAACGCGTGTTCAGCTTGGCAGGCCAGTTGGTCTCAAAAAAACGTAATCGTATGAATCCAAGTCAGGTTGATTTGTTCATATTTTTGAACAAAAATATGAAGAATTTTTGGTGACTGTTATTCACCACTCTATGGTTTCCTGTCACTTTTTTAATTAATGGGAAATTAACTGATTAAGTCTGATTTTACAGAACATTTTCTAGCTACACCAGTAGCCAAAGACAATCATTTTCAGGGAGATTTGAATTTGTGAGTTTTTCACCCTTGTATATGTTTATTGTTTAATAAATGTTTACTATTATTTTCTAGTCAAAAAATGATGTGTCAAAAATGTCAAGAACCGTCTATTGTCTAGTCAAAGAGTGTTTAGTTATTGCACTGTTATAATAAATTGTTATTAGTTTAACACTGTGAGCTCAATTAAGCTGTTTTCATTGTTAATGGTTTTAACTTTTAATAAAAATATTTTTTCTTGATTGTAGCTTTTGTGTGATTGATGGGTCCTCACTCCTCAGTACACATATATACAACACAAAATAAAGTAAACAAAGGCAGAGAACTGAAAACAAAGTTTATTTCCATACTAAATTACTAATATTCAATGTGATTTTAAAGATATCAAAATAATAAATGCATTGCAAAAGTAAACCGATTATTTCACCGATTATCGGATCGAATAGGGTATCCGATTCCAACCGATGATCGATTATGATTTTCAACCGATTTCCCAACACTACCATGATGTGGTTTAGTATCTCAATCAGAAACACTTACTTGCATAATTGTTGATGTCAATATTTGCCAATGCACTTGTTCTCTTCTCTTCCGATTTCAACGGTTTTGACACATCTGTTAGATCCGATTTCTTTCCAGGACGACTCCTTGAAAACCAAGATATTATTATACCTCTATAAACACACCATTACATTTTCTACAGCTATGTTGATTAAGACCAACCACTATTAATTTCTCAGCACCTGACTTTAGATTTTGCAAATAGAGACATTTTGTAACCCCAAGTAAGGTTTTGAATTTTCTGGGGTAATTGAACAGTGGTAAGGAGAATGAAAGATTCAAATTACATATTTTTTTTTTAAATGGACTCACTTACTCATATAAAAAAAATACCAATACAAAATAGC
This sequence comes from Mimachlamys varia, assembly GCA_947623455.1. Lineage (NCBI taxonomy): Eukaryota > Metazoa > Mollusca > Bivalvia > Pectinida > Pectinidae > Mimachlamys > Mimachlamys varia. Next base: position 37,259,421 of record OX392529.1, read on the forward strand.
AAGCCAAAACAAATTCAGCAACTTCTTGTCAAACAAACTCATGTGAACAGCTAATTTAATTCAAGTCATAATTCCAAGTAACGCAGCTCAGCACATTTCTACATTCATTATGTATCATTGGATTGACAGATAATGTTGTATCATCACTGCTGCTATATGGAGTCATACTAGAGAAACACAACTTACTTGAGATTGTTGATGGCATTGTTGATAGCATTCTGGTTGTTTGGTAACACTTGATCCACTCTGTACACTGTGGCAATATTTTCCTTCTTACTTGAGCTGTATGGTTTCCTAGGACCCCCGTTTGGGGCCCTAGGACCATTCCCATTTTTTGAAAGATGATTTGGTGACCTTTCCTTCCCAGAATTTTTATTGTAATCTACACCACCATTCTGTCGCCTACTACCACCATCTTGCTGATTTCCCTTTCTATTTTGTCGGTCATTAAATGGACGCTGACTTGAGAAACTTTTTTTACCAGGGTTGGAGTCTTTTCTTTCCCTGTCCTTAAACTCGTTTTTTGAATTCTTATCAAAGATTCCACTACTTTCTGAAGCAGTCTCCCACTCTTCATTTCCTTCGTTAGCTTGGTCTGAGGAGTTTTGTTTGGTAAGCTGTGGCCGCTTATTGTTGATGCTAGGAGGGGCACTTCCTCCTCTTCCTCTCCCGCGTCCTCTACCACGATCAGTGCCCCTCCCCTTCTCGTTTAAATTTTGCCCTTTTTTCATTGCAAATCTGGGTGGTGGTGGCTCTCGGTTTTGTCTCTTATCTTTCCTTCAAGCAAAATAAAAAGAATCAAACTCAGCACCATAGATAAATATTGAAAGCCGAAACATATCCTAATCTGTGCAGCAAAACCCAAAGCTCTTCCTCGTCCCTAGAATTACCAATGTAACAAGTTGTTTTCTATCCACAGTAAACATCTACACATGAAATGGAAAGACTTCCTGCATGACTGTGATTATTCCCCCCAAAACGAGCTAAAATTTATACATTACATAAGTTATTTAACAACACATATACTTTTATCTAATTTTTTTGAAGTATCAATGAGCACACATACCGATAGGGACCTCCTCCCCCTCCACCCCAATCCTCTTTGTCTCCAGGCTTCCCGAATCCCCCCCTGCCAGGGGGTGCAGACGACATCCGGCCGCCTCCACCGGGACCACCTCCAGGACCACCTCCTCCAGGTCCACGACCTCCACGACCCCGCATGGAGGAACCACCTACACAAAAACGTTATCATGATTAAAATCCAAGTATGTTCATAAACGATAATATGTGAAGAAGTTCATACTATGACAATGAAGTTAATATCTTTGCTTGTTTTTTCCTTTGTACAAAGTGTTAAAAAAGGATCAATTTTTTTTTTGCTTAGCACATAAATGGAAATAAAGATATATTATAAAGGCACATAAATATAGCAAGCAAGCTAGACTATACAAAACAAATGGCTTATTCTTAAAACAAATTAACAACTGGTTTACTTAATAAACAAGAGTGGAATTCTTATATGTTGCATGTCTTACCACGACCTCTTCTGGATGGCTCTCCTCTTGGTTCAAAGGAGCCTCCTCCATTTCTTTGATTCATCCTATTGTCATGTCTACGGTCATCACCTCGCCGATCATCTCGACGATCATCTCGCCTGTCGTCTCGTCGGTCATCACGTCTGTCATCACGTCTTGGTTGGCTTCTTTCTACATCATCACGAGACTGTCTATGAGCACCATCATCAACCCTCTGATCATCTAAATGTTGGTTGATTCCACCACGACCGTCTCCACCTCGATTGTCCCGAGACCCCGGCCGCTTACTTCGGTCTTTGTCCCTGTGGCCCTGTGTGCTACTGTCTCTCTTGTCAGCCTCTCCTGATGAATCACTAGTACCAAAATCACTTGGTTCAGAATGATCACTGTCCTCATCCTTCATTCTGCGCCTCCGAGGAGCCTCCAAATCCTCTCCCTCAGCATAATAGTTGTCTTCACCAAAGCGATCACGGCCCTGGCTGTATGGGCGACGGTCATTGCGACCACCTACTGACCTAGGGGCATTTCTATCATAGCTTCTATTATCCCTGGGATTTCCTCCCCTGCCCCCTCTAGCAGGATAACTTCCTCTAGAACCACGACTTCCAACACTTCTTCCTCTTCCACGCACGAACTCGCGTCCTCCTCTACCAGAGTTGTTTCTGTATCTGTCTCCTCGCTCATTCAAGAAAGCTTCATCCCGTTTTTTCTTTGCAGGTGGCTGCATTCTTTCACGTCGCTCATCACTTTGTGGCTCATCATCCTTGTAAGGTTTTATGTCCTTGAAAGAAATTTCATCTCTGGAAACACGTTCCTCTCTATCACGGAAACCTTTCTCTTCCTTCCTTGTAGGTTTGTCTTTGTGTTCTCTATTTTCTTCACGTGCAGACTTTTCTTCTTCTCTCGGCTTTTGCCTGTAATGATACATTGGTGAAAGAATCATGTCTGAAATTAAGCGAACCTGGTGCCTTGACATAGAACTAAATTGCAGCTCAGATCAATAATTATCTAATCATTACTTATCATTGGATTGACAGATAAGTTAGAATCATCATAGCTGTATTCAAAAGGGGGGGAAAAGTTTCCAGTGAAATTTCCAGTTCACTGGAAACACAAAAATTACATTTTTTGTCACGAGTGATTCATAAACTTATTACAATTGTTTGTTTCTTTTATTGAAACCTAAGAAGCACATGTACTGCACGCTTACATAAGATGGGAGAAAATTGTGGCAAAAGCCAGAGGGTAAGAGCCTTAACGTTGTGATTGTCATTTGCTTCCTTCCAAAAATATATTGTGTTTCCTTTCATTAAGCTTGTAATGAAAATGTATAATAGGCTTACCTGCTTTCTTCCTCCTTCTGTGGTTTGCTTTCTGATTGCTTCTCCTTTACAGGTTTTTCCTTTACAGAATCCTGATGGTCAAAAATATCACACATAAGAAATTACAATTCAAGGACTTTCAGTGAAGAATAAGAATTGTATTGTAGTTCAGTTCAATACCCTGTAAACATTTTTATTTTGGCGCACTCAAATTTTAGAGCATAACCAAATTTACACACAATGAGTGCAATGATAAATTACTTGCTGAAGTAAATAATTTACAGAACTGTTATTCACTAGCGGAATGCTTCCAATGCAAAAATAAAATTAACGCTGAAATATGGAATGTTAAGTACATTTATCCATTACTTATCTCTGGATTGACAAATAAGTTTAAATCATCAGTGGTAAAAAGTATCACGTCAGATATATATTTAACTGAACTTACAGCATACACCCTATTGGATGACTTCTGCCTGGAGCTATCCCTATCGGGATGGGAAGATTCCTTTGGAGATTCTGTTTTTCTTTCCGTGTTTGTCGAGTTGGTGGACATGTTAGAAGCAGTCCTTTTGAGTGATGTGTAGTTGCTCCTTGGTGGCATATTCTGCTGCGACTGCTGTGGGGTGATGGGTGGTGGACAGCTGGGATGTTCCCTTTCTAAACACAAAATATTCTCATATTGAGACTTGCTGATCAGTGAATTTATCTTCTTTAAATTCTTTAAGATATTTCACTGATAAATCAAAAGGACAAGTCTTCTCCCAGCTTCTTTCATTTCTAAATCTTTAAGATAAGTTAGGACCATTAAACACAAATAATCTGATAAGATCTTTTTGAGTAATGAAAAAGTAAAGAAAAGCATTCTGTTTGTGGACAGATTACTTTTCTTGTCCCATTTATAAAATTAACTTACTGCTGTAATGCCTTCCTCCATCATCCATGTTGCGTAAAACTCCAGGGAAGCGATCATACTCGTTTCTACTTGGTGCAGACTGTCTGGGATGGCCCCATGGGGCATCCTTGTTTCTAAACATTTCTTTTTCCTCACCACGACGATGATCTTTCTCACGATGATCACGCTCCCTTGTGGGCTTTTCTATTTTTTCTTTGTGATCTTGTTCATGCTCTGAAACTCGAGCATCATGCTCTTTCACCTCCCTGTATTCTTCTTTTCTAGATCTCTCTTCCTTTTTTGGTTTCTCTTCTCTGTGAATTAAGAAATTTACATTTTAACATTCAGTAGTAGAATGAGATTTAAAACATGGCACTATCTGTGATTAAAATTTGAAAAGAATGCAACACAAATGTGCCAGCATTTCCCCTCCCTAAAAGTTTTGCAATAATATATACTTAGTAGCTTGTCAACCTCTGACTATTTTAGGTTTCTTTGTAATTGCTAAATACAGAACTGTAATGTAAAGGGCTGTTCCAGATTTCACCATATTGCAGGGGTGGGAGGCACTTTTTCAGAGACTCAACCACTCATAAAATATTAAATGGGATTGAATATAAGGAATAGTAGACAGATCTGGTTTTAACTCCACCACCCATGATATATTAAATACATGTACCTTCCACCTCCCCCACACTATTAATTATGGAATAGGCCTAAGCTGTATGTTACCTTGGCGAGGGTGACCAGTCATGATCCCGATGGTCTCCCTGGTCCCGGTCAGGCGTGTCATCAAAAGGGTCCCTCTGTACCCGGGGTGGACGATCCCGGTCAGGTTCCTTGGAGGATTCCTCGGACTCTTCAGCATCATAATCTTTGTCATCGTCGTAGCTTAATTTCTCCTGCTTTTCTCGCTCTCTCCGGTCATGTTCCCTGTAAAAAATTAATTCAAAATTAATATTTCATTATTTTTCTCAACTTCCTTCTTTTCTTGTTTCGTCATGAATATCCATAGAATTAAGTTGTTGTGCGAAACAAGTTTTTGCCAATACTATAGGGAGATATTCAAGAATTGTTCTTCACCAACTCTGTTTTAGGACAATGAAATATCATTTTTAATGCAGATCTCAAGCAAAGGACTTTTACCATTACTCTCCACAGACAAATTAAAAGATTCGGTTGAAAAGAGAGCAATTTACCTTCGGTCATTGTAGTCTAGAAAGTTCCTTTCATACTCTTGGTACATGCGGTCGAAGAATGGGCCAGGGTGTCCATGTGGCATTGAGTAGTTGCCCCAAGCTCGAGGGTCAGCTCTTGGGTCACGGTCAAATGGCTCCTGGCGTCCCTCGTTGTCCTGGCTGTCTGTTCCAGAACCATGCGAGTCATTTCTCCTTCTTATTGGATACATAGGCATACCTGGCAAATAAATTTCAAATTACTTAATATGAAGGAAAAAAAATCTCAATCGCAAATGTTCAATGATGAAAAATCTACTGCAATTTAAACTTATTAGACCTGAAAGTGATTGTAGTTATCTTTTTCTTTCCGAGAGCACTGCTAGAAACCAAATACATTTATCTAGCTCATACAGGAAAAACTTCCCAAGAGCTATCTGGCACATTTGGCAATTTTAGTAAATAAAAAAAATAGCACTTTAACATTTTAATGAGACAAAATATATTGTTAAATGCATTGCTTAAAACTAAAAATTAATCACCTTGCATCGGCATTGGTGGCCTTGGAAAGTTTGGATCCATGAATGGCATTGGCATTCCTGGAGGCCAAGGGTAAGGTCCCCAGGGTGGGGGAGGTCCTTGACCTGGTCTCATCTGTCCAGGGTGTGGCTGGGGAGACCCTGGTTGCTGTTGTGGTTGAGGCTGCCTCATGGTGTTTTCAGGAGGTTGCTGCTGTTGCTGTTGTTTGTTCTGGAAGCGAGGTGGCACTGCACGTGATCCACTTTTAGTTGGTTGCTAATAACCCAAAATCATTCAATTTCAGCATAAAAGTTTTGTTGGCTGTCATCAATATATCATAAAATAATATTTCCTTTTTTACATGTTACTACTTTTTTCAACAGTCAATATTACTAAACAAACAGATCAACCAGAAGAGTAAGTACTAACATCAATCAATATGTGAAAATGAAACTCATCTGGCTTGTCAAAAGCAGAACAACTATCCACAAAGCTAAATATTACGACTTCATAATTAACCAAATAGATGTATCAATGATTTAAAATGCACACCTGTTCAGCTGGTGAAAACTTGTGTTCCCTGCTGTAAGACCGTTCTCGTCCCTCCTTCTCGCTACTTTCACTTGGTGTTCTACTTGTCCTTCCCTCAGACTTGTGAGAATCCGTGTGTGTAGACTCGGCATGCGAATCAGTGTCAGACTCCTGTTGTTACAAACAAATCTTACTTTCAACATTGATAAGCATTGGCTTTTTTTTAAATGCAACTGCAAAGATACAGTACTAGTGTACACTTATCTGTTCATTCAAAGACTATTGCCAAATAAATTTTCTACTATAAAACATTTTGATCATCCAGTTTGCCATCAGTTCGGTGAGTGATGAAATTGTCATCTTTGTAAAAACTAAGTTAGAACACAAGTCATCATTTGGCAACTGAATACTTGTAAAACATCTCCACCAATTTTCGATCAGACAGATATCAACTTACAGAAACTTTTCCATCCTTTTTCTTGGTTCTCTCATCCAACTGTCTTAGTTTCTCAGCTGCAGCTGCCTTGCGTTCTCCTTCCATCTTCTTTTCCTCCTCTTCTCTCCTTTGTCTGGCACGCTCAATTGCATTGGACACTTCCTCATTTCGCTGCTGGCGCTTCTGCCTCCAGTGCTCATCATCCTCATCTCCTCCACCCGAGTGCTTCTTCTCTCGCTCCCGAGTTTGTGGCTGACCAGGGCTGGGACTCTGTCCAGGACTTGGTGTCTGTGGAGGTGCAGAGGGTTGCTGTTGAGTGGGTGTGCTTGCTGAACTCATAGGTGGCATGGCCGGTTGTTGCTGTGGAAACGGAGGTCTCTATGGAGGAAATATAATTTGGATTAATAATAATACAACATACATGAAAACAATAGAAAATGCTGTCTCACAACAATTGAAGGTCATGAAATAAATTTTGCTATCAATGTCAAATACAAATTTCAGTGACATCACAGCAATTCTGTCCAACAAGACCCTTTAATGGGTAGTAACTTATATTGGTCTAATCGAATGTTCTTTTTCGAAAAAAAAACGTTGAAGGTTAATTCTCCATGAACAATTCAAGTTTCAAGGAATGCCATCAGTTCGGTGAGTGATGAAATTGTCATCTTTGTACAAAACTAATGTAAAACACTAGTCATCATTTGGCTCCATGGAATTTGTAGGTTAATTTTATTTTGTTGCTGAGCATTTTGAAATGAATTTTATGCCGAACTGTAACAACTGGAATAGTTTCATGAAGAGAAGTTTTCACTCAGGAGCTGTGGATTATTCAAATAATGCTGTTTTATAAGTGCATGTAGCATATGGCAGTATTGAAACATTTAAGAAAACAAAGAGAGGCTGAATATTAATTTTCATAGAAACAGACAACCTCAGCACAATTCCAATTATCAATTTACATCCATAATTAAGTTATTTTTTCAGAACCAATAATGGATAGTTGAATTAAAACTGAATTCCATCAGGGGCTTTCAAGAAACACATGATTTATTAATTGATGCCATCAGTTCGGTGAGTGATGAAATTGTCATCTTTGTAACAAACTAAGTATAATCACAGGTCATCATTTGGCATGTATATCTAATTTTGGCTTTTTTTTTGGGGGGGGGGGGGATTCTTATTCTTCATATTTTTTAAATCTGATTTATTAAATGTGAAGTTGATGCAGACCAGAATGCAGAATATATTACACCCTCTTTCATCTGACTCGGTGAAATAGCTTTATTTGACACAATGGTCAAATTGACAGGTTATAACAAACAGTTCTTTCACCTGCTGCAGGTCTTACTACATAGACCATGGCATAAGGCCAGTCATGTTTGCAAACAAACATTAACCACATTCACTGCAGATCCAGCTGAAAAGGCATTGGTAATTATTTCTATAATATAAATTTGAATAGACCATGACATGAAACCTGTCTTATCTGCACCATAATATTTTGAGCTGTATTGGTTTGTTGTGGGTGTTTTACAACTGATTTACAGCTAGGGTAATTTAAGGACATGCCAGGTTTTTGTAGTGGAGGAAAGCCCAAGTAAACCAACGACCTATGGCCAGTACCTGGCAACTGCCCCACGCAGGTTTCCAACCCAGGACCTAGAGATTGAGGGCCAAAAGTAGCAGAATGTCAAACATCTTATTCACTTGGCCTCCACAGCCTAAAGCTGTAGTGAAACAACATATCAGAGACACTGAACATAGAAATTACATTATCATTTAATTTCATATGTTATGCCATCAGTTCGGTGAGTGATGAAATTGTCATCTTCGTAAAAACTAAGTATAACCACAGGTCATCATTTGGCAAAACATCTTTAGTGAAAATCCTTTGTTTACAAAGTCTTAACCAAGCGCACATAAACTATTAATTTCACTAGTGTTACAAAATAAAATGTGTTTTGTCATCTCCACATATTTGTTCCGTTTCAAAGACTGCTTGTTTTTATCTATAGACAATGGGATAAGGTCTAATCTGCATCGAAATACAAAAAACATTACTTTTATTTACTGGAAAATTTCTGTAATACTGATTTAATTAAGCCATAATATGTTTTATCTCCATAATATATTAAGCTGTACTGAAGCAATAAATGTCAATCTAACAAAGATATTGAACTTGGATCTGCACCATAATATTTTGACCTGTATTGAAACAACAACAGACACACTGAACATAGAAATTACATAATCATCTGATTTCATCTGTTATGCCATCAGTTCGGTGAGTGATGAAATTGTCATCTTTGTAAAAACTAAGTATAACCACAGGTCATCATTTGGCAAAACATCTTTAGTGAAAATCCTTTTTTTGTTTACAAAGTCTTAACCAAGCGCACATAAACTATTAATTTCACTAGTGCCACAAAATAAAAGTTCTCTACAACCTTTTCCTGCTTCAGGGACTGCCTGACTTTATTTTGTATATATAGACTTTGAAAAGCAAATCTTATCTGCACCAAAACAAAGCAAACATTGCTTTTATTCACTGGAAAATTTCTGTAATACTGATTTAAATAAGCCATGATATGTTTTATCTCCATAATATATTTAGCTGTATTGAAATAATAGATGTCAATCTTGTCAAAATACTGAACATGGATCTGTAATATAATATTTGGAGCTTTAATGAAACAACATATCAGAGACACTGAACATGGAAATTACTTTATCATTTGATTTCATATGTAATGCCATCAGTTCGGTGAGTGATGAAATTGTCATCTTTGTAAAAACTAAGTATAACCACAGGTCATCATTTGGCAAAACATTTTTAGTGAAAATCTTTTGCTTACAAAGTGTTTACCAAGCTCACATAACTAATAACTTAACAGCTCACATAAACTAATAACTTAACAAGTGTTCTGAAATAAATACTTTTGTTTTCCTCAAACTTCACATTTGATCTTACCTGTGGGGGTGCACCTGGAGGTACCCTGTATGGTGGTGGATAAGGGGGTCCCCTTGGTGGTGGACCCATAAACTCATAAGGAGGCATCTGCCAACGCTGAAATAAGAAAATGAAATTGAGATCACAGATAGCAGTGTAACTATTTGTAAGAACTTGATTACTGATTTTCTATGCAAGGATAAATGTTTTAACCAGAACAATGAGGATTGAGAAACTTACCCCATCCATGCCAGGGTGGGGTGGTCGTGGTTGTCCTCTGTACTGGGGTGGTATCTGTCCTTGGCTCCATGCTTCTCGAGACATAGCAGGACCATGCTCACCCTAAATGGCAATACAATATTGTTGATCAGTTAAATATCAAATTAAAATACAAATCAAATGTTTCATTCAAATTCAATGGTTAAATAATATTGGGGAATAATGTTTTTTCTGCATATTACATTATCAAAGATTTAATATTGATCTCTCTATGTTAAGATGCTTACAAAACAATGGAATACTTTCTTCAATATAAATTATGATTATTTCAAGCAAAAAATGATGCAAGGAGGGAATTTCTGTTATGAAATACAAATATGGACTGCTCATGGAAACAAATGCATTAAACACTAAAACGAAAAGATATGAGGTATTAAAAAGTAGTTAATCTCATGTTTTCAAGATAAAGAAATAATTTCACAGGCACTCATCTATGATAATGCATCATTTAAAATGCAATCAAGCAAAACAGAACTCCTCAGGACAGATGCAATTTTGACCAGAATCAAAGACATTATATCAAGACCATTTTTTTCTTTCATATCACTTCAAAATTAGTATGGAGTGATTGTATTTTACCTCTCGGACAAGTTCCGAGTTTTGTCGAACTTTTGGAATACACCTTACAAAGTGTTTTTTTTTTAAAAATAACTTGCATTAAAAATTTGGTTTTCGTCGGATTGATCAGTCTTACATGTGTCTTAATGTCTAATTTGACTCTTAAATATCTTCGCACTAACAGGAAAAATGTGCTTTATAATGAATAAGCAGATGATAGTTAACATATATGTATACATGTTTGTTAATAATGCAGGTTGACTTCATCTTTGATGAAAAGAGTAGGCCTATCTTGAAATAAGATTCTTCTACAGATCATTGTCTTCTTGGCACCATGCTCACAATAGAGAAGTAGAAAAGTTTACTCCAAAGGGTTTGTAATAGAAAATCAAACTGTATGGAACAGGCCGCTGACAATTAACGCCAGGATGCAATGCTATTCCATCAATCAAGCAAAGCAAATACTCTTCAAGAATGGATAAAAATGTGCTCTATTCAATCAATGACCCGCAAACATAGATCTTTGATGTCGGAGATTTATGAAGAGAACAAATTAATAAGCTATTATAAATGAGAGTGACTGGCTTGCAATGAGCTCTACAGTCTGTAAGATGTGAGTTGATGAGCTCCTGCTGCAGAGAGATGAAGCAGGGATGCAGTCTCCCAATGTACCTTGGACATATCATCTCTGTCCTCCTCGGCGTTATCACCACTTGCCTTAGCTTTGCCAGAGTGGTCTGACTGCTCCTGGTGCTGCTTCTTCTTCCCTTGACTACAATGTCAAAAGTAAAAACAAAATAATTTATGTTTAATTTTTTTCAAAAACTCTTTCAGCATATTTGATAAAATGATACATTGCAATGCTCGATATAAATTTTTTTACTTTACTCTTGATGTAGTAACATTGTGAAAGGCGACAGTGATGCACTTGGTCACCTTGTAGTGATCATACACCTTGTTGCTAATAATATAGACACATACATGGACAGTGTTGCTATGCATCAGTAACTCACTACAGGTATATAACTTCTTGGCTAAGTAATTAAGGCTGATGTGACAGTGTGCTGATGTAGTTGTCAACTAGAACCCTTCACACTGTTACCTTGTCGAGATATAAAGTTTGTCCAGATAGCTCATAAGTTTACTATAACTTTTAAGCTTGCTGATAAATAAATGTTGAATATGAGTACCTAGGTAGAAGTGTCAAACTTTTGATAATGCTTTATGTTTAATCAATAGGAAGGATTTTCAACTTACCGTCGTCCTTCATTGCCTTCCTCGTCATCACTGAACACAAGTTTTTCCCTACAATAAAAACATAGATTATTAATATTCTGAATAAAAACAGAATGTTTCCCCAACACAAAAATGTTTCCCAAACACAGAACTCCATATTTCAAATACAGTATTTTTAACGTTATCAACTGCAATTCACTTATGTTGATGATATGGTAATTTTTTCCCGCCAGGATCAGCCATTTCTGTTAAATTATTTTTATTTCTCTTTGTGTCTTTGTTCATGACAATTAATGTCAATTTCTAAAAACCCTACTATACTTCTTGTCCAAACAGGATAAAAGACCTTGTTTTGGTCATGTGTTAGTTCTCCAGATCACAAGATCATGCTTATTCACCATCTAATTCCTTCAACTCTTTAATAATATCACAATTGCCCCCAGCCCTTTCTTTTCAAACTAGGAATAAAGAGTTGCTGAATGATAACTACTGTAAAGCATAGTTCAACTGGTTACCAATATCTGCTGACCAAGACAGTTTCCAACAGCTACAACAAAAACATGCACACAACAGTTACACATATCATATCTAAACAGCCAGGCCCATATCTGTGATTTTCACTACCAACACTCTGAATTATTTCAAAGTAGAAAATTTATATTTTTCTTTTCAGATAAATGTTTATTTTGAAAAAAATAATTGTTTTGTACAAAAGTAAGAATAAGGCAAGAGGACAATTTCATACCAAATTTACCATCGTTTTGGGCAAGCGATGAAATTTTGTCACTGTGTCTTAACTTTGTTATATAGTGATCATCATCGTGTGGCTTTCTCGACTAGTCATGTGCTGTACATAATGTCAATGGATACTTATCCACCAGAGAAACCCTGTTTTATAACATAAACATGCATCGTAAAGGTATTGTTTTTTTAATCTAACATACTACTGGGTAAATGCTGTTTTCTTTGTTTCCATAGTATGCTGCTTACATTTTGTAGCAGAAATCATTAATATTTTAACGTAACGTAAAAATATGTCAAGAGCTTACCTGAATTTGTTTCCATTATAACATTTGGCAAAATTTACAATTCAACACCACGACTTGGCACTAACTGCTCAACTAAGTAAACAAAACACAACATCAACTACTAGGGATTTTCTACAACACAAAACGCAGTAAGATCTTACGAGTAGTCAATGTCTCCCTGAGCACCAGCCCAGCCTTCATCACTTTTGTCAAGTCTCATGTTGTCAAAGCTCTTAAGATCCTTGTCCGTGATGACAGGGGGCCTCTTGTATCCCTCTTCACTGCTGTCCAATGGAGGCCTCTGTTGCATCTGCATGGGTCCAGGATGTCTGAATCTACAAATCAGTGTTGGTGTCATTGAGAGCTTAACAGATCACATGATTTTATTAAATTGTAATAGTAGCATGTTGGTGAATTAAGTAATTTACACTGAATCACATTTTTGCAAGTACAGTGTACCCTCGACCTATCGCCACCCGAATCTACCGCCACCTAAACCTCTAGAATGGATTTCCCTTCTATATAATTCTCTCCTTAAGTTTGCCACCCTCGCATATCGCCATCCGCCACACTCTTTAAAATACAAATGTCCCGAATCGCTATTCATTTCCCTCGAAGGTAACGCCATATTGTTCTGTTTTTGGAGATTGAGAAAATCTTTAGTGTTCCATTTGGAATGGCACGGGCAAAAGCAGATCAATAACTATTTTCAGGTATAAATTTGTACCAATGTAGATCTATATGACGACATAATACTAAGCTTGTTTTTAATAAAATGTTTGAAATGCAATCTATTATGCAATTTAATTCTTGGTAATAATTTTCATAATTCGATAATATCACCACCCTCATTATAACGCCATGATTGCTGTGGACGAAAGGTGGCGGCATAGAGAAGGTACACTGTACTCCTTCACTTTGTCCTTACACGTATTGGAATAAAATAAATTATGCGCTCAAGAAACCAACCTGGAATCATATGGGTACGGAGGTCGTGGCATCCCTGAATAGTTTGGTGGATACCCTGGTGGAAATCGTCCATACATCTGGAAAAAAGCAAACAAAAATCAGAAAGCTTGAAAATGTTGCAGCTATTAAAAAATTATAAACTATCAAAAAGTATCAAACTTTTTTATACAAAATATAAATATATATAATAAAATACGAAACCATAATGAAATCTTACATAGGGTGGCATCATCCTATACTGAGGGGGAATGGCCATGTGCGGTCCCATAGGCATTGGCCCCTGAGTACCAGGACCTTGGTTGGACCCAGGCCTTGGTGGCGCTTGCTGGGTCCCAGGGCTGTCAGCCCCACTGGAAGGTGGAGGGCCACCGGACGTCGGGGGGCCATTCTGTTGTGTTTCTGTCTGGCTTGGCTGTGGAGAACTCTGAGATGATGGTGTGTCTGGTTTGGGCTGCTGCTGTTGCATAGCGCCACGACCCCCTCCTTCTCGCCAACTCCCTACATCTTGAATATAAAGACAGATGATGTTGTATTACAGCTTTCATATACATCAGCTTTTTCAGTAACTATAACAAGGATATCTATTTTGCATTTAACTGCTTCTTGCATCAAAAACTCTATGCACACAACTTTTTAAAAGTTGTGCCAAATTCAGAATGTGTGTTCAGACACATGTGTGTGCAACAGAAACATTCTGTCAATCTTTGATGTCAAACAATGATGATAATTTGTCCTTTTTTCCAACAGAACTGACCAAACTACAATTAATGCTTCACACTTAAAAGACATACCGGTAATCTCTTTTTTTAGTATTACAAACATAAATCATAGCATGTTTCACTTACTTTGTGGTCGTAAACTTGGCCCTGGTCCATATGGCAAATCTTTTGTTACAACCTGAGAAGGTGGTTCGTCTTCCTTCTTGCCATCTTTTTTGTCCTCTGCTGATTTTAATGTGGGAAACTCCTCCTGAAACATTGGTGACTGGTGACTGACAACATTGCCCTTTGCTGTGTCCCCAACTGTCACACTGCTCCATGATGGCTTGCCCCCTGCCCCTGCTGTTGTTGTTGGTGTTGAAACCGATGTTGCTGCAATAGTTGTGCCCCCAGCAACACCTGCCTGCTGCATAAGAGATAGCATCAGAATGACTTTTATGTATCATTTTGAAAAAATAAAGAAAGTTCTGTATAAACTAAAAAAAAGTGTTACAATTTGTTTTCAATTTAAACTCCTTTACGAACATCACCATGAAATTGCCCAAAGTAAGTAATCAATTGAAATAATTTCTATTCTTGTTGAAATTTACATAACACCTACACTGCTGACGTTCTGCCCCGATGACTGTGTGGTAGCCTGCTGCGGCTGCGACGATGGCTGCTGATTCGTACTGGTGTTCTGTTTCTCCTGCTCTTTCTCCTTCGTGCCCCATCCTGTAATGTAAACCCAATTATGCAAGATATATTGTAATTTACACAAATGAAACTTTTTTTTCATGGTCTTGATTGAATACAGAAAAAAAAGTTTAGAAACATGGCAATTTAAATGCAAAAGTATTGCAAAATGAACTTATGCCAAAATATTTGCTTTTGCCATCATGTGCAAGGTGTTATTTTGAAAACATCTTTTTCTCGTAAAAGAATGAATCTTTGGGAATAAATACTTGAGAAAAAAAGTTACCTGATCCTCCGGTTGGAACAAGAGTGATGTTTGGGTCGTTTCCAAGGTTTTCACTTTTCAAACTTGGTAAGTTGGCCGGAGGCGGCATGCGCCGCACATTTGCCACTTTACCCAGGCTTTGTAACCCATGCTGACGAGTAACTGAAAGCGGAACATGAATAATTATTCAAAATGCTAACAATGATGAAATTCTTCTGTATATTTCCCCTTATGTGGTAAGAATCAATCCACTACATAACATCAATTCCACATGAAAGTAATAGTATTGAAGACCAACAATATCAATCCAGAGTTGTTTGACAAAATTTGGCAGTCTATTGCTGCAAATATAGTTTGGATTTTTATTTATTGCCTCTTTAAAAAAATTCAAACCTTGCTATAATAACCGGTAATGACATAAGACTGGTTTTATAGTGTTCTTGTTCTCAACACTTTCAATTTCCCTAAAAAAAGGTGTGCACAATAGTCTATACAGATATTTTTGGAACTGCTTGTACACATTTTGAAGTTGATAAAATATAACTTTCAGTCATTCACACACATAAATGAAATACAATTTTATCGAACCTCGCATCTAAAGAAAGGGTGGTTTTACACTTGTAAATCAGTGCATTCAATAATAATTTGGAAGCTTTAAGTAAATATCCAACATTAACTTACCTGTAGTTTTTTGTGTTGGTACACTTTTGCCTTGATATAGGTTATTTATATCTATAGATTTGTACTTTCCCCTTCCTCTGTCACCTTTACCTAACCCCGAGAGTGAGGACATCTTGCCTTAGCAGTCATTGAAGATTTTTCTCCCTCTTACCCTATGAACGAACCGTTAAAAACTGAAACAGAAAAAAGTTAGTATTAAAGACTACATACAAATTTTCATCATGTTGACCTTGCCAACATTTTTGTTCTACATTTCCTATTACCTATATGTACATGCATGGAAGGGTAAACTTAAACCGCTCATTTTTGCAATGCAACAGGATAGGACCCATTACAGAAATTTCCCTAATCTAATCCAGATGCACTTCATTCAATTACAGAGTATTCCACCAGGAGTAAAAACCACGGCTGCAACATTCAGGCAAAAATACATGTATGCCGTATAATGTTACCAACTCAAAAAGTTAATCAATTAATCCTGAAATGTCTGCTCTATTGGATGAATTCTAAAAGCACAAAAGAAAAAAATTACCCTTTCAAACAAGTATTCTCAATTTATATTACGGAATTGCAATATGCCAACCATTGGCATTGATATCATGTCCATCAATTGTTTGTGGACTGTATGTACATCACTGAGCTTTGTCTATACGAAAAATATATATATCTATGGAAATCAATTTAACTTGAAGAGTACGTAAAAATTTCATTATACTCAATTGAATACTCTTAGCGATTCTTAAAATAATTGCATTATTCAACAGTGTTTATATTATCAAAAACCTTTCCAAATAAACTGTTCATACTTAAAAGCATTCTAATGACAAATTTTAACCATCAGATACATAACAAGGAATAGCCATTGGAGAAAAAAATACTCAAAAAAGCAACCAGAATGATTTTTACAATCAATTCATCATACAAAATGTACTTTGATTTATTTTTGTGTAACAATTTGGATCTAAATACTTAGCAGAACATTAACCAAGTTTGGTTCCCTGAATTGAATATTTCATTGTATATATCTCACTATTTCAATATTATGTTTCATGTTAAAATACAACTTTTGGCATCAAAGAAGTTTCAAGCTTTTCATTCATACAATATTTAATTTACATTTTGTACTTACAACAAGTAGCTGTCTAACTGAGGAGTAGTCATGTTGGTATAATCATTATAAATTATCTTACAGATATAATCTTAGGTACATTTGCTGGACCAGATGGTACAGTATTTAGCACATCACGACAGAAATGCATTGATTAACAATAGGGCTGGTTGGGTTTACCGGTATATCGCTGTATACAGTTGTGATGGTACGTACCATGGTACATAAGTGCTGTACCAGTTTTTTTGGAACTTTCATGTAACTTATCAAAGATGGTATGTTACATGAAGGTGGTATACTGTGGTATGTACTGCAGTATTTGCCTTAATACCGTGGTATGTACCGCAGTACTTGCCTAATACTGTGGTACTTTTGATTTTGTGGTACCAAGCTCTGATTCACAACATGTACAAATTGTTATCAGATTTGTAAAATGTATGACAGGAAAAGTATATTAAAATTATTGTGACTATAATGCTTTAAAGAATATGTCAGAACAAAACTTTGAAAGTGGTCTATTTAGTGAAATTGAAGTGATAGTTCAACAAAAGAAACAAAGGAAACAATTCCAATAAATAACCTACAGGTTGACACATGTTTAATCATAGGCATGCGAGTGCTTGAAATGTGACAGATGGTCCATCAATGATTCAATCAATGAAAATTGCTGTGAATATCAATTAGCAACTTCTGTCAGGAAAGCATCGTTTAAAACAAAGACTTCTTTGTTAAAATAGTCTGTGGACATCAAAACATTCTTCGAAACTCCACCCATAATTTACAACAGGAAGTGGGTCAACAGGTACAGTTACCGGTACATTCCTAGCTGCGGAGGTTGATTCATGACCTACCTTTTCGGTACGAAAAAATCTTACGCTTTTCAGAGACAAATTAAGGATTCATTCCGAAAACCGATATCATACTTTCACACCAATCAATTTCATCTGATTTTTTCCGAAGCTCCCCCAGTTTTTTGCAAATGTGAGGAATATGACGACCATGAATGAGTTCTCAGAAATCATCAAATATCTGAATTAGATTCATATTGCGGCACAGAAATTTACTTAAAAAACACAACTTAGTTGCTGTTTCTTCATATGTATGAGAGAAATGCTGAAGTACAGTTTTACTCAACAGCAAAACCTGACGCTTTTATAATAACAGATCTAAACTGATTCGTAATTTTATGCAAAGGCCAGCATGGAAGAAAATTAATTATAGGGAGTTTCTTTATGCATTTCATAACAAAAAGATGCATTCGATTTAAGTAGCAGAAATTGAAATGTAAACACATGCTCAAACTTCAAGTAAAAATAAACCGTTTTTGTTACCATGGTATGAAATGACGCTATGCAAGTAAGCGTCGGACATGATCGGCGACTATGCATGACAAAAGAGGTCGGTGAGACAAGTTGTAAACAAATCAAAATATTAACAATCTGAAGAAATAATGCATTACTTACACAGGTCCGTTCGCTTGGGTGATGTCAAAAGACTATGGGTAATCCTTAATATAATCCCTAACAGGACCGATGATTGGCGATTTTAAGTGGATTCCTCGGATGGTAGCCTCAGAAAATCTTCCCTACCAAAATGGCGAACATGTACAATATAATCTGAATATGTAAATGAGATATGATGTCATTACTATTCCCAGAATGCACTGCGTTGATGCTTGCGGACTCGTGCACTTGCTTGAGGGTGTACAACTTCATACGTGGTTACATATCTAGAATAAAAACGTTTATGATATAATAATTTCTTTTTGTAACTTTTTAAGAATAGCGAATAGAGAATGTCACTGCTGAATTATATTTGATGACAAAATACTCATTGTTATCGACATTTCTTTACTCATAACTGATTTGTTCTGTTATTAATTTTCTAAAAGTTTATGACCATTGAGGGGGCATTTTTATCGAAAATTGATCTTTACCCCCCAAATGTGTAAAATTGCTCTAAACACCCTATTATAGGTCCAAAAGTAGCTGTAACAAATTCTCAGGTCCCTGTGATATTTGGCAAACAATATTATACACCTAAAATGTAATATTCCACTTAAATGTTGCATTATAATTGAATCATAATTTAGCTGGAAAGGGATTTTATATGTAATACATAATGTGTTTACATAATACTTTGTTTTCATATAAAAATTTCTATTATTAGGAATAAGATTCATCAGTTTGGTATGAATGATATATACTGAGATTGTTTTGTACACAAACAGGAATTGAAAACTTAATTTGCGAGCTTTCGAAAACGTCTGCTTCCTTTGTCAAGCAAAGAGTACAATAGCCGAGTGTCGGTGTTCTGACCGCTGAAATCAGCTCACTACACAAAATAGGGCGAGTTAGAGAAGTCAGCTGTCAAAAACGTAGCGCGACATTTCGTCCAAATGTACTCTAGTACTACAGGTAGACAGAGGGACGGGTAAGATGTTTACCCATTCCGCCCCTTATTGGCCCCACCAAACTGCTCGTATACAGAAAAAATCACGCACACAGACCAATACCGCAATTTCAATTCACACCATCCATTGCACCAAACCACGGAAGTTAGGGGTAGTATGTACTCTCCCGGACAGATGCAACAACATCGTCACTGAAAAGGAAGACGAAGAAAAAGAAAAGCAGCATATCAGACAAGCCCTGAAAACATGTGGGTACCCAAAATGGTCGATGAGAAAAGTAGAAAAACAAATAGAAAATAAAAGAAAGATAAACGACACCAAGAAAAAGTATGGTAACACCATAGAGAGAAAAAACAATGGCATGGTTACTATACCATACATAAGAGGAGGGCCGGAAGCAATTTCAAGAGTGCTTCGCAAACATCACATCAGCAAACTTATGCGACCGCAAAACACCATCAAACAACTCCTATTACATCCGAAGGATAAAGTGCAGAAAGAAGACAAGACTGGAGTGGTTTACCAAATTCCATGTAACAGCTGCAACCACACATACATAGGTGAAACTAGTCGGAAATTTGGAACGCGTTTGAAAGAACATCAAAAAGACGTGGAAGACATGGAACAGCAAGTCTACACCAGACATAATAGAAAAACATCAGAAAAACAATATAACAAATCAGCTATCACAGACCATGCCAACATACACAACCATATCATTGACTGGAACAACTCCAAAGTGTTGGAAAGGGAGGAAAACTGGAGAATGAGGAAAATTAAAGAATCCATATGGATTAGGCAGGAAGGGGAATCAATGAACAGAGACGAGGGGGGACACCAGTTGCGTCATCTTTATGGCCCTATTTTAACATCCAATGAGGGGCGGAATGGGTAAACATCTTACCCGTCCCTCTGTCTACCTGTAGTGCTAGAGTACATTTGGACGAAATGTCGCGCTACGTTTTTGACAGCTGACTTCTCTAACTCGCCCTATTTTGGGTAGTGAGCTGATATCAGCGGTCAGAACACCGACACTCGGCTATTGTACTCTTTGCTTGACAAAGGAAACAGATGTTTTCGAATGCTCGCAAATTAAGTTTTCAATTCCTGTTTGTGTACAAAACAAACTCAGTATATATCAAAATTTCTATTGTCTTTGTTAAATCAGGGACGTACAGTTGTATATGTGAGACAGATACGTCCCCGGTTAAATTGAATGTAATTAATGATAATTAAGATCAAGTTGATATTAATTTAGTTAAATATATTTTCAGTTAAACACGGTTATTGACAAGAACAAATGTTATTAGGATTGGAGTTACGTTATCAAATCAAATTTCCGAGTAATCAGTTATGAATAAGTTGACCTCTGATCGAGACTTCCTTTCTCTTTTGAAAAACACATGGAGATGGATTAATATAAGTTGCAAAACTTGTTTCCAAATCCAATTTCAAAATTTGTGTATTTGCTCTTCAATATGTATTGAATTGAAAAAGAAATAAAATAAAGTTTATACTAAAAACACAATCCTTCACCAGCCGTCATTATATATATGTATCCCAGATCACTTTCACTTTCTGATTGAAAACACGACCAATTAAGACCTGTATGTATTGGAAAGACTGCCAGAAATTGACGTTGTCATTTACATTGAGAGAGGGGTGCAGAGTTTAGACGTAGAAGACAGTCAACTGTCATGTGTTTTATACAACTCTAAATTATCAAGCAAGGCATTTCGTGGAACAGCGTATTTTGGACAGGAAAGACAAATAAATGTTCTCACTTTAATGTCCGCACTCCCAGTTTTGTACTAAGCTTGTTGTGTATACCTTGTAAGTCGACGGTGGACAATGTTATTTTCTTTGTACACATTCACAGAAAGCTTTGCTGAGGTTTAATGCACAGAACTTTTATCGACTTTGGGGGGGAAATTCCAAGATTGCTGGAACACAGGGGAAAGGAAGAGGCGATGTAATGGGTTTCTGTATTGGTTCTGATTGCTAAATGACACGTTGCTCTTTCGGGAATATTACTAGTTGATTCATAGTACCGGTTCTTCTGGTTCCGCTTTCTCGGCGTGTCTTCTTCTGTTTCTTCTAATGATATCTTGTCCGGACAATAACGTACTATAAACCTATACTTGCATTCACTTAAAGCCGATGAGCAGTGCACTGTCATTATGTCACTGTGACCTTGATCTTGCATTGAAGTAAATGATCAAATAAGTGCGAAGTTTTCCAATAATTCTTGTCCAGGCGATAATTAACTTGTATGCCACGAAAGATATATATGTGCTGATGAAATGGGTTGTTTATACCCGCATCGCCCATAGACAATGTGCAGTGTCATTAGGTCATCATGACCTTCGCCAAAAGGTCAATCATGCCTGATTCTTTCCAACTTTCAAAGGTGAACGTCTGTACGCCAAGGTGATGCTAACGGTCTCTCACCGTGACTGAGTACTCGTGACGATAATTAACCAAACCTTGGATCAAAAGTTAAACACTTATTTTATATCTTTTCCTCAAGGTCATTGGATCAAAATACGTGCATGCTTCACATTAGTTCTCACATTATTAAGCAAGGCAGGGCAGAATCAAGCAAAGTGTCAACTGGCCAAACTTCGAGGACATAGGATCAAAGGTCAAGGTCCAATTTTTTCATTTTTTTACTGCTTAAAATTTTGCTATGACATGAAGCAAAGATTGTCAGAATAAAAATGTATCAATTAACCCAACGTCAAGGTCATCGGATCAAAGGTCAATGTCCAATTTTACATCCCTTATTATGACAAGATAAAGCAAAGTTGGTCGGTATCAAACAATGCGTCAAGTTATACATACCTGCTAAACTTAGTGCCATATTACATAGTTGGATCCTTACTTGATGTGCCAGTGTTCTAGATTTTTCACTTAAGGCCCAATGTACTTAACTTTCGGCAAAACTTGAAGCGAAAATCAAGCATAATAACGTTTTATATTTATAGATTTTAGTTAAGATAAACTGATATCAGCAATATTCAAGATGAATTCTTACGCGGTTACCGGTACAGCAGTAGTTGAAACACGGTATTTGTAAACACGCGTCCATTTTGAAGTGTTTTCTAACTTCGGCTTGTTGTTGAAGTGGGCCCCACATGAATTATTTTCATTTTTTTGGATTTTTCTGTTAAGAGTTTCTTGTTAGTTACCACTCAGGTTTACTTCGTTTTAGACTTGTTTTTGCATGGTTATCAACTGGATTTTTTTCAGAATTTTTCAGAATCCCGAAAAATTTCCTGACGTTACCTTTGTTAGGCCTTTAAACTTTATGCAATATAACGGAATTGAACATTCTATCCAGATATCATTTCCAGTCAGTTTTGAGAACTGCTTTAACGGTCCCTATTGCAATTAGAACTTGTTAATGTATGTTATTTTCAATTTAGCAGGAGGCAGTTCTTCTAATAAATTAGGTAAAATACGTACTCTAAGATATTCTGACTATTTGTGTAATGCACCCAGGAAACCATTGTCTTGGCCGTAAGTTTTAAACCGTCAAACGGACAACATACGTGTTTCTTTACAAAGACAAATCTCAAGATTTCTATTACGTTTACGTAATTCTAGTGATTGTCAATTTGATTCTTCGAATAAGTTCAGTTTATTTCTGGTTCAGGAATAGTTAGAGTTCTCTATACCACCTTCACAAGCGATACTTAAATAAACACTTTTCCAATATTTCTATCTAGTATACATGTACATTGGTGTTTTGATTCTATCTTTACAGTTAAAGAAAAAAATCTTGATGTTCCCAGTGATTTTCTGGCTTATTTTTGAAAAAAAGCTTTTAATACTGATACAATTTATTTTGTCTGTAAAATCAAAATTGTCACTTTTCTGATTGAGAAATAGAACTAACCATATTTATGGCTCGCTAATTAGGGATTCATTTTATTGTGTTCTCTGCAACTGTGGAGACTAGTGGCACTGTTTCCTCTGCCACTGTGGAGACTAGCGGCACTGTGTCCTCTGTCACTGTGGAGACTAGCGGCATTGTGTTCTCTGCCACTGTGGAGACTAGTGGCATTGTGTCCTGTGTCACTGTGGAGACTAGCGGCATTGTGTCCTGTGTCACTGTGGAGACTAGCGGCACTGTGTCCTCTGCCACTGTGGAGACTAGCGGCACTGTGTCCTCTGTCACTGTGGAGACTAGTGTCACTTTGTCCTCTGTCACTGTGGAGACTAGTGTCACTTTGTCCTCTGTCACTGTGGAGACTAGCGGCACTGTGTCCTCTGTCACTGTGGAGACTAGTGTCACTGTGTCCTCTGTCACTGTGGAGACTAGCGGCACTGTGTCCTCTGTCACTGTGGAGACTAGCGGCACTGTGTCCTCTGTCACTGTGGAGACTAGTGGCACTGTGTCCTCTGTCACTGTGGAGACTAGCGGCATTGTGTCCTCTGTCACTGTGGAGACTAGCGGCACTGTGTCCTCTGTCACTGTGGAGACTAGTGTCACTTTGTCCTCTGTCACTGTGGAGACTAGCGGCATTGTGTCCTCTGTCACTGTGGAGACTAGCGACACTTTGTCTTCTGTCACTGTGGAGACTAGTGTCACTTTGTCCTCTGTCACTGTGGAGACTAGAGTCACTTTGTCCTCTGTCACTGTGGAGACTAGCGACACTTTGTCTTCTGTCACTGTGGAGACTAGTGTCATTTTGTCCTCAGTCACTGTGGAGACTAGAGTCACTTTGTCCTCTGTCACTGTGGAGACTAGTGGCACTTTGTCTTCTGTCACTGTGGAGACTAGTGTCACTTTGTCCTCTGTCACTGTGGAGACTAGTGTCACTTTGTCCTCTGTCACTGTGGAGACGAGTGGCACTGTGATACAATTTATTTTGTCTGTAAAATCAAAATTGTCACTTTTCTGATTGAGAAATAGAACTAACCATATTTATGGCTCGCTAATAAGGGATTCATTTTATTGTGTTCTCTGTCACTGTGGAGACTAGTGACACTGTGTCCTCTGTCACTGTGGAGACTAGTGGCACTGTGTCTTCTGTCACTGTGGAGACTAGTGGCACTGTGTCCTCTGCCACTGTGGAGACTAGCGGCACTGTGTCCTCTGTCACTGTGGAGACTAGCGGCATTGTGTCCTCTGTCACTGTGGAGACTAGCGGCATTGTGTCCTCTGTCACTGTGGAGACTAGCGGCATTGTGTCCTCTGTCACTGTGGAGACTAGCAGCACTGTGTCCTCTGCCACTGTGGAGACTAGCGTCATTGTGTCCTCTGTCACTGTGGAGACTAGCGGCACTGTGTCCTCTGTCACTGTGGAGACTAGTGTCACTTTGTCCTCTGTCACTGTGGAGACTAGAGTCACTTTGTCCTCTGTCACTGTGGAGACTAGCGACACTTTGTCTACTGTCACTGTGGAGACTAGTGTCACTTTGTCCTCTGTCACTGTGGAGACTAGGGTCACTTTGTCCTTTGTCACTGTGGAGACTAGCGGCACTGTGTCCTCTGTCACTGTGGAGACTAGTGGCACTGTGTCCTCTGTCACTGTGGAGACTAGCGGCATTGTGTCCTCTGTCACTGTGGAGACTAGCGGCACTGTGTCCTCTGTCACTGTGGAGACAAGTGTCACTTTGTCCTCTGTCACTGTGGAGACTAGCGACACTTTGTCTTCTGTCACTGTGGAGACAAGTGTCACTTTGTCCTCTGTCACTGTGGAGACTAGGGTCACTTTGTCCTCTGTAACTGTGGAGACTAGTGTCACTTTGTCCTCTGTCACTGTGGAGACTAGTGTCACTTTGTCCTCTGTCACTGTGGAGACTAGTGGCACTGTGATACAATTTATTTTGTCTGTAAAATCAAAATTGTCACTTTTCTGATTGAGAAATAGAACTAACCATATTTATGGCTCGCTAATAAGGGATTCATTTTATTGTGTTCTCTGCCACTGTGGAGACTAGTGGCACTGTGTCCTCTGCCACTGTGGAGACTAGCGGCACTGTGTCCTCTGCCACTGTGGAGACTAGTGGCACTTTGTCTTCTGTCACTGTGGAGACTAGTGACACAGTGTCCTCTGTCACTGGAGACTAGTGGCACTTTGTCCTCTGTCACTGTGGAGACTAGCGACACTTTGTCTTCTGTCACTGTGGAGACTAGCGGCACTGTGTCTTCTGTCACTGTGGAGACTAGTGGCACTGTGTCTTCTGTCACTGTGGAGACTAGCGGCACTGTGTCCTCTGTCACTGTGGAGACTAGTGACACTGTGTTCTCTGTCACTGTGGAGACTAGCGGCACTGTGTCCTCTGTCACTGTGGAGACTAGCGTCATTGTGTCCTCTGTCACTGTGGAGACTAGCGGCACTGTGTCCTCTGTCACTGTGGAGACTAGTGTCACTTTGTCCTCTGTCACTGTGGAGACTAGTGTCACTTTGTCCTCTGTCACTGTGGAGACTAGCGACACTTTGTCTTCTGTCACTGTGGAGACTAGTGTCACTGTGACCTCTGTCACTGTGGAGACTAGGGTCACTTTGTCCTTTGTCACTGTGGAGACTAGTGGCACTGTGTCCTCTGTCACTGTGGAGACTAGTGGCACTGTGTCCTCTGTCACTGTGGAGACTAGCGGCATTGTGTCCTCTGTCACTGTGGAGACTAGCGGCACTGTGTCCTCTGTCACTGTGGAGACTAGTGTCACTTTGTCCTCTGTCACTGTGGAGACTAGCGACACTTTGTCTTCTGTCACTGTGGAGACTAGTGTCACTTTGTCCTCTGTCACTGTGGAGACTAGTGTCACTTTGTCCTCTGTCACTGTGGAGACTAGTGTCACTTTGTCCTCTGTCACTGTGGAGACTAGTGTCACTTTGTCCTCTGTCACTGTGGAGACTAGTGGCACTGTGATACAATTTATTTTGTCTGTAAAATCAAAATTGTCACTTTTCTGATTGAGAAATAGAACTAACCATATTTATGGCTCGCTAATAAGGGATTCATTTTATTGTGTTCTCTGCCACTGTGGAGACTAGTGGCACTGTGTCCTCTGCCACTGTGGAGACTAGTGGCACTGTGTCCTCTGCCACTGTGGAGACTAGTGGCACTTTGTCTTCTGTCACTGTGGAGACTAGTGACACAGTGTCCTCTGTCACTGGAGACTAGTGGCACTGTGTCCTCTGTCACTGTGGAGACTAGCGACACTTTGTCTTCTGTCACTGTGGAGACTAGCGGCACTGTGTCTTCTGTCACTGTGGAGACTAGTGGCACTGTGTCTTCTGTCACTGTGGAGACTAGCGGCACTGTGTCCTCTGTCACTGTGGAGACTAGTGACACTGTGTCCTCTGTCACTGTGGAGACTAGTGACACTTTGTCTTCTGTCACTGTGGAGACTAGTGACACTGTGTCCTTTGTCACTGTGGAGACTAGCGGCACTGTGTCCTCTGTCACTGTGGAGACTAGCGGCACTGTGTTCTCTGTCACTGTGGAGACTAGCGGCACTGTGTCCTCTGTCACTGTGGAGACTAGCGTCATTGTGTCCTCTGTCACTGTGGAGACTAGCGGCACTGTGTTCTCTGTCACTGTGGAGATTAGCGGCACTGTGTCCTCTGTCACTGTGGAGACTAGTGGCACTGTGTCCTCTGTCACTGTGGAGACTAGCGGCACTGTGTCCTCTGTCACTGTGGAGACAAGTGACACTGTGTCCTTTGTCACTGTGGAGACTAGCGGCACTGTGTCCTCTGTCACTGTGGAGACTAGCGGCACTGTGTCCTCTGTCACTGTGGAGACTAGTGGCACTGTGTCCTCTGTCACTGTGGAGACTAGCAGTACTGTGTCCTCTGTCACTGTGGAGACTAGCGGTACTGTGTCCTCTGTCACTGTGGAGACTAGCGGCACTGTGTCTTCTGTCACTGTGGAGACTAGTGACACTGTGTCCTTTGTCACTGTGGAGACTAGCGGCACTGTGTCCTCTGTCACTGTGGAGACTAGCGGCACTGTGTCCTCTGTCACTGTGGAGACTAGCGGCACTGTGTCCTCTGTCACTGTGGAGACTAGTGTCACTTTGTCTTCTGTCACTGTGGAGACTAGTGGCACTGTGTCCTCTGTCACTGTGGTGACTAGTGGCACTGTGTCCTCTGTCACTGTGGAGACTAGTGGCACTGTGTCCTCTGTCACTGTGGAGACTAGTGGCACTGTGTCCTATGTCACTGTGGAGACTAGCGGCACTGTGTCCTCTGTCACTGTGGTTACTAGCGATACTTTGTCCTCTGCCACTAAATGGAGACTAGCGGCACTGTGTCCTGGTGAGTCTGTCACTGTGGAGACTAACGGCACTGTGGAGATTAGTGGCATTGTATCCTCTATCACTGTGGAGACTGCTGTAGTGACAATGTGTCCTGGTGAGTACAGGACTTGGTAACCGTGATTGCCACTTGGATTGCCTATTCGCCGTGGATTGAAACGATCAAACTCCGCCAGGCCCATGTTATCTCATCGTCGGAAACCCATGGTACAGTTCCTCTTAGATTCATACCTCATCGCCTTAGGGATCCATGTTCTGTAATGGGTAAACCACCGGGGAGTTCCTCTTAGATCCATTGTACCTTATCGCCTTAAGAATCCATGCCTAGTTATGGGTAAACCACCAGGGAGTTCCTCATAGATCCATTGTACCTCATCGCCTTAAGAATCCATGCCTAGTTATGGGTAAACCACCGGGGAGTTCCTCTTAGATCCATCGTACCTCATCACCTTAAGAATCCATGTCCAGTTATGGGTAAACCACCGGGGAGTTCCTCTTAGATCCATTGTACCTCATTGCCTTAAAGATCCATGTTCTGTTATGGGTAAACCACCGGGGAGTTCCTCTTAGATCCATTGTACCTCATCACCTTAAGGATCCATGTCTAGTTATGGGTAAACCACCGGGGAGTTCCTCTTAGATCCATTGTACCTCATCGCCGTAAGAATCCATGTCTAGTTATGGGTAAACCACCGGGGAGTTCTTCTTAAGATTCATTGTACCTCATCGCCTTAAGAATCCATGTCCAGTTATGGGTAAACCAATGGGGAGTTCCTCTTAGATCCATTGTACCTCATCGCCTTAAATATCCATGTCCCTTTACGAGTAAACCAATGGGGAGTTCCTCTTAGATGCATTGTACCTCATCGCCTTAAGTATCCATGTCCCTTTACGAGTAAACCAATGGGGAGTTCCCCTTAGATTCATTGTACCTCATCGCCTTAAGGATCCATGTCCCTTTACGGGTAAACCACCGGGGAGTTCCTCTTAGATCCATTGTACCTCATCGCCCTTAGGATCCATGTTCTCTTATGGGTAAACCACCGGGGAGTTCCTCTTAGATCCATTGTACCTCATTGCCTTAAGGATCCATGTTCTGTTATGGGTAAACCACCGGGGAGTTCCTCTTAGATTCATGTACCTGATTGCGTAAGGATCCATGTCCCTTTACGAGTAAACCAATGGGGAGTTCCCCTTAGATTCATTGTATCTCATCGCCTTAAGGATCCATGTCCCTTTACGAGTAAACCAATGGGGAGTTCCCCTTAGATCCATTGTACCTCATTGCCTTAAAGATCCATGTTCTGTTATGGGTAAACCACCGGGGAGTTCCTCTTAGATCCATTGTACCTCATTGCCTTAAGGATCCATGTTCTGTTATGGGTAAACCACCGGGGAGTTCCATTTAGATTCATGTACCTCATTGCCTTAAGGATCCATGTTCTGTTATGGGTAAACCACCGGGGAGTTCCTCTTAGATCCATTGTATCTCATTGCCTTAAGGATCCATGTTCTGTTATGGGTAAACCACCGGGGAGTTCCTCTTAGATCCATTGTATCTCATTGCCTTAAGGATCCATGTTCTGTTATGGGTAAACCACCGGGGAGTTCCATTTAGATTCATGTACCTCATTGCGTAAGGAACCATATGTCCTTTTATGGGTAAACCACCGGGGAGTTCCATTTAGATCCATTGTACCTCATTGCTTTAAGGATCCATGTCCAATTTTTTTGTTAACGCCAGGGAGTTCCTCTTAAGATTCATATTGGTACTGCCTTGCCTTAACTCAGATCCATATCCCGTTATGGGGTTAACCACTTAGTTACACTGTCCACGGGCACTCAAATCTGGACCCCGCCCCCTTTACTCGCCAAATACTCTTATATGTATCATAAGAGTATTTGGCGAGTAAAGGGGGTGGGGTCCAGATTCAAGCGCCCGTGACCTCACATAGAAACTGTTGTATATCGTTTACTTTGTTGATCACAGGGGCATGCCATTTGCTATATAATGAACGGGTAATTTCAGTGGGCATTACAGTGCTGCACTGTCCATATATATGGTGACACCTTCTGACAGAATTATATACTGTATTACTTATCATACATGACATGTCCCTGTGATTTTTGGTTTCCTTTGTTATTTTCATACATAAATAAAAAGTTCACTGATCACATGTAGGGATTGATAAGACCACAAAACATCTGTAAGTAAGGAGGAGAAGGATCTCCCTAAACTAGATTTTGGCATGAAACTAAATCCCCCCCCTGTCAGTGACTTCATGTAAACTTCAATACCATCCCCTTGTTTGTTAGGTAAAGATTGTCACATTTTTGTTGTGTGGATTCCTGATAAAGTATCACACAGAGACAGTGTTTGACCTAGAAGAGTTACAAGGGCTGCATTACTCCCTCCCTCTCCCCGACCCCCATCGAACCCCCCCCCCCCCCCCCCCCCCCAAAAAAAACCACCAATACATTTCTTCTCTTCTTTCATCTCTGAAAAAGGACATACATGTATAACACAACAAAGGAAGTTAAGGACACACAAACTTTTATTGTCTAATACACACATACATACATAACCAAATCAGTCATACAACAATTAATTGAAAGTGTGTGTAGTGTAAATTGTTTTATCAAAAACTTAAGGCTGTCTTCAAATACAAACTTCAAAAATCCTTTCATCCCTAAAGTTACATTTAAACCTTAGCAAATAAAGACTGGGGGAGTAAGAAATGTAGGGGTAAATCTTAAGAGTTCTACATGTATTTCAGATTGAGAAAAAGTTTGAATCTGATTAAAATACTGATCCTCACTATTACTATTGTGTATAGGCCTACAAAACAGTGAGGATCTGTATTTTAATCAGATTGGAAAAAGTCCTGACTTCATTGTTCAAATCATAAAATGTCCATTTCATAGTAAAACAATAGAAGAAAAAAAAAAGAAAATATGTTAACATTATGGACAATTATATAATTATACTAAGATTGTTTTGTAAACAAACAGGAATTGAAAACTGAATTTGCAAGCTTTTGAAAATGTCAGTTTCCTTTGTCAACCAAAGAGTACAATAGCCGAGTGAGAGAAGTCAGCTGTCAAAAACATAGCGCGATATTTCGTCCAAATGTACTCTTATACTACAGGTAGACTGAGGGACGGGTAAGATGTTTACCCATTCCGCCCTTTATTGGATTTCGAAAGCTCACAAATTAAGTTTTCAATTCTTGTTTGTGTGAAAAACAAACTTCATATATAACACCAAATGTTTGTGGTTATTTTCCTTCATGGTTTTGAAGCATTTTAAATCGTTTCATGGTACAAACTTTCTTCGATATTTTTATAAATAATGATATATTACTGTAATAGGTCATCCATTTTGGGGACCCTCACATTTGGACCAATATATCACCATGTAATCAATGATTTTAAAAAGTCAGTCACTAAATTGTTAATGCTAAATAACTTTGATATGTATATGTTTTGATTTAAACATATTTTTATTGTTTAATAACAATTGGGATTAAACACAAGTTATTTCAACTTAGAAATGCCTAGGTGGTTTAAAAGTCTTAAAAAACAACTGAATCTGATATACGCTTAGGATATGGGAACAGAAATGGAGGTGTTCTTGTTACCAGTCAACACCCTTCTACAACCTTTACAATAAAAAATTTGTCATTCAAGAAACTGCTGTTTAACCTAATGAATATACAACAGACTCCCAACTTACACCTACGATTTATAAGGTTATGTGCAAACAATTGTGGTACCATAACTCAATCACCCCAGAAATTTCATAATGAACTATTCCAACCTTTGAATTGGAAGAGTTTAAATGTGTCTGCAATAACACTATCACCCTGTAAATGGATTTTTTTGCCAAGATTTGCATAGAGATATAAAGATAGATCAAAAGATTGGCATCTCACAAATATTTAGGCCTACTGGACATAGATAAGTCAAAAGCAAAAAGTATGCATGTCCTTACAAAACGCAATTCAAAATATCTGCTTGCTATTCCTAAAATATATCTGGCAAAAAAAAAAGGAATTGATGCAAGGAAGCGCACACAGTTTCATATGGGTACATTTTGACAAAACATTAAAACCAGTCATTCCTAGTCCCTGTATAAACCACCGACACACTACGAGTTGTTCCTAAAATACATCAGACTGCTGTTCTGCTATTTGTTATCGAATATGATACAAAGCACCTGTAAAAATATCTAACTGCATGTGTTTAAGCTCTAACATTGTTGGAGTAAGCTATTTCTGTCAGCCATCTAACCATGTTTAGACCTAAAACATTGTTGGAGTAAACTGTTTCTGTCGACCATCTAACCATGCTTAGACCTAAAACATTGTTGGAGTAAGCTATTTCTGTCGACCATCTAACCATGCTTAGACCTCAAACATTGTTGGAGTAAGCTATTTCTGTCGACCATCTAACCATGTTTAGACCTAAAACATTGTTGGAGTAAGCTGTTTCTGTCGACCATCTAACCATGCTTAGACCTAAAACATTGTTGGAGTAAGCTGTTTCTGTGGACCATCTAACCATGCTTAGACCTCAAACATTGTTGGAGTAAGCTATTTCTGTCGACCATCTAACCATGCTTAGGCCTCAAACATTGTTGGAGTAAGCTATTTCTGTCAACCATCTAACCATGTTTAGACCTAAAACATTGTTGGAGTAAGCTGTTTCTGTCGACCATCTAACCATGCTTAGACCTAAAACATTGTTGGAGTAAGCTGTTTCTGTCGACCATCTAACCATGTTTAGACCTAAAACATTGTTGGAGTAAGCTGTTTCTGTCGACCATCTTACCATGTTTAGACCTAAAACATTGTTGGAGTAAGCTATTTCTGTCGACCATCTAACCATGCTTAGACCTCAAACATTGTTGGAGTAAGCTGTTTCTGTCGACCATCTAACCATGTTTAGACCTAAAACATTGTTGGAGTAAGCTGTTTTTGTCGACCATCTAACCATGCTTAGACCTCAAACATTGTTGGAGTAAGCTGTTTCTATGGACCATCTAACCATGCTTAGACCTCAAACATTGTTGGAGTAAGCTATTTCTGTCTACCATCTAACCATGCTCAGACCTCAAACATTGTTGGAGTAAGCTATTTCTGTCGACCATCTAACCATGTTTAGACCTCAAACATTGTTGGAGTAAGCTGTTTCTGTCGACCATCTAACCATGCTTAGACCTCAAACATTGTTGGAGTAAGCTGTTTCTGTCAACCATCTAACCATGTTTAGACCTAAAACATTGTTGGAGTAAGCTGTTTCTGTCGACCATCGTACCATGCTTAGACCTCAAACATTGTTGAATTAGCTGTTTCTGTTG
This sequence comes from Mimachlamys varia, assembly GCA_947623455.1. Lineage (NCBI taxonomy): Eukaryota > Metazoa > Mollusca > Bivalvia > Pectinida > Pectinidae > Mimachlamys > Mimachlamys varia. The sequence goes on from OX392529.1 coordinate 37,292,358, forward strand.
ACCATCTAACCATGTTAGACCTCAAACATTGTTGGAGTAAGCTGTTTCTGTCGACCATCTAACCATGTTTAGACCTAAAACATTGTTGGAGTAAGCTGTTTCTGTCGACCATCGTACCATGCTTAGACCTCAAACATTGTTGGAGTAAACTGTTTCTGTCGACCATCTAACCATGCTTAGACCTCAAACATTGTTGGAGTAAGCTATTTCTGTCGACCATCTAACCATGCTTAGACCTAAAACATTGTTGGAGTAAACTGTTTCTGTCGACCATCTAACCATGCTTAGACCTCAAACATTGTTGGAGTAAGCTATTTCTGTCGACCATCTAACCATGCTTAGACCTCAAACATTGTTGGAGTAAGCTGTTTCTGTCGACCATTTAACCATGTTTAGGCCTAAGACATTGTTGGAGTAAGCTGTTTATGTCGACCATCTAACCATGTTTAGACCTAAAACATTGTTGGAGTAAGCTGTTTCTGTGGACCATCTAACCATGCTTAGACCTCAAACATTGTTGGAGTAAGCTATTTCTGTCGACCATCTAACCATGCTTAGGCCTCAAACATTGTTGGAGTAAGCTGTTTCTGTCGACCATCTCACCATGTTTAGACCTAAAACATTGTTGGAGTAAGCTGTTTCTGTCGACCATCTAACCATGCTTAGACCTAAAACATTGTTGGAGTAAGCTGTTTCTGTCGACCATCTAACCATGTTTAGACCTCAAACATTGTTGGAGTAAGCTGTTTCTGTCGACCAACTAACCATGCTTAGACCTCAAACATTGTTGGAGTAAGCTATTTCTGTCGACCATCTAACCATGCTTAGACCTCAAACATTGTTGGAGTAAGCTGTTTCTGTCGACCATCTAACCATGTTTAGACCTAAAACATTGTTGGAGTAAGCTGTTTCTGTCGACCATCTAACCATGCTTAGACCTCAAACATTGTTGGAGTAAGCTGTTTCTGTCGACCATCTAACCATGTTTAGACCTAAAACATTGTTGGAGTAAGCTGTTTTTGTCGACCATCTAACCATGCTTAGACCTCAAACATTGTTGGAGTAAGCTGTTTCTATGGACCATCTAACCATGCTTAGACCTCAAACATTGTTGGAGTAAGCTATTTCTGTCTACCATCTAACCATGCTCAGACCTCAAACATTGTTGGAGTAAGCTATTTCTGTCGACCATCTAACCATGTTTAGACCTCAAACATTGTTGGAGTAAGCTGTTTCTGTCGACCATCTAACCATGCTTAGACCTCAAACATTGTTGGAGTAAGCTGTTTCTGTCAACCATCTAACCATGTTTAGACCTAAAACATTGTTGGAGTAAGCTGTTTCTGTCGACCATCGTACCATGCTTAGACCTCAAACATTGTTGAATTAGCTGTTTCTGTTGACCATCTAACCATGTTAGACCTCAAACATTGTTGGAGTAAGCTGTTTCTGTCGACCATCTAACCATGTTTAGACCTAAAACATTGTTGGAGTAAGCTGTTTCTGTCGACCATCGTACCATGCTTAGACCTCAAACATTGTTGGAGTAAACTGTTTCTGTCGACCATCTAACCATGCTTAGACCTCAAACATTGTTGGAGTAAGCTATTTCTGTCGACCATCTAACCATGCTTAGACCTAAAACATTGTTGGAGTAAACTGTTTCTGTCGACCATCTAACCATGCTTAGACCTCAAACATTGTTGGAGTAAGCTATTTCTGTCGACCATCTAACCATGCTTAGACCTCAAACATTGTTGGAGTAAGCTGTTTCTGTCGACCATTTAACCATGTTTAGGCCTAAGACATTGTTGGAGTAAGCTGTTTATGTCGACCATCTAACCATGTTTAGACCTAAAACATTGTTGGAGTAAGCTGTTTCTGTGGACCATCTAACCATGCTTAGACCTCAAACATTGTTGGAGTAAGCTATTTCTGTCGACCATCTAACCATGCTTAGGCCTCAAACATTGTTGGAGTAAGCTGTTTCTGTCGACCATCTAACCATGTTTAGACCTCAAACATTGTTGGAGTAAGCTATTTCTGTCGACCATCTAACCATGCTTAGACCTCAAACATTGTTGGAGTAAGCTGTTTCTGTCGACCATCTAACCATGTTTAGACCTAAAACATTGTTGGAGTAAGCTGTTTCTGTCGACCATCTAACCATGCTTAGACCTAAAACATTGTTGGAGTAAGCTATTTCTGTCGACCATCTAACCATGCTCAGACCTCAAACATTGTTGGAGTAAGCTATTTCTGTCGACCATCTAACCATGTTTAGACCTCAAACATTGTTGGAGTAAGCTGTTTCTGTCGACCATCTAACCATGCTTAGACCTAAAACATTGTTGGAGTAAGCTGTTTCTGTCGACCATCTAACCATGTTTAGACCTAAAACATTGTTGGAGTAAGCTGTTTCTGTCGACCATCTAACCATGCTTAAACCTCAAACATTGTTGGATTAGCTGTTTCTGTTGACCATCTAACCATGTTAGACCTCAAACATTGTTGGAGTAAGCTGTTTCTGTGGACCATCTAACCATGCTTAGACCTCAAACATTGTTGGAGTAAGCTGTTTCTGTCGACCATCTAACCATGCTTAGACCTCAAACATTGTTGGAGTAAGCTGTTTCTGTTGACCATCTAACCATGTTTAGACCTCAAACATTGTTGGATTAGCTGTTTCTGTTAACCATCTAACCACGTTAGACCTCAAACATGGTTGGAGTAAGCTATTTCTGTGGACTATGTCACCATGTTAAACCTCTAACATTGTTGGAGTAACCACATAAATAAGAAGAGGAGCAACTCCTGAAGCGAACTTTCCAGTCCGTACACTGTATATTCTATTTTCCCCTACGTCCAGTTGAAATTAAGAGTTGTAGGAAGTCCTTTCTGTTGACTGACTAACTTTATCTGCAACATGGATGATTTCCCTTAAAATCAGGTTTTATGGCAGGAAGGCGATATCAACGACAAAACTTTCTTCCATTTTTATATATTTCATTTTCATCTTCAATTCTAAATAATGCCCCACTGTATTAAGATTTTTATATTATCAATATTACATCAATGCGAAATGAATGTTTAAAAATCTGTCATGCATGTAAAAAACAAATTGATATTAGACAATACATATACAATCTTACAGATTTGTACTGCTACATTTGTCAGTATATGGTATATTTAAAAAGTAAACCAAACTTTGTCAGTCATAAAAGATCCTATAACATATACATGATACTGTTTGTAAAGATTAACAGCATTTGTAAAAAACACCAACAAACCAGTTAATGTTGAATCTTAAGTTTATATCGATGAACCAAAAAACTTGTTCAATTACCTTCCACACTTCAGAAGTGGTCCCTATACATATTGTTATAGTGAGATTATATAAACCTCTTGACGCAAATTGGAGTTTGTAAATAACAGACGATTAATGGTTGGACTAGCAAGTATTTTGATGATTGACTACTGTGTAGTTGTAAATTTAATTTCACGGGTGTACAATTTCACGATTTTCTATTTTGAACTTATTTGCGGATTAGTCTGCAGATCACAAAATAATTGTGAAATGAAGATTATGTAGTCACAAAATTAAAATTTTCACTAGGTGTTAATTTTTTCAAATTTTGATGCATTTGCGAATTTAGCGTAATTATAACCCTCAAGATTATTATCAACTATACAGTATATCAATCCTACTTGATCATTATATGAGGTAACAGTTATACTAGCCGATGTAGTGGTACAATGTTCGCATATCACTAAAATGAAAATTATTCATCAAATACAAAAACTTGCATCAAAATAAATTGATATGATTCATATGTGGGTTCACAAAAACAATTTGAGCGTGTTATTAAATCATGGATTCCTTCAGGTTGTTATATATTGATATATATTTATTCATTGTTATTATTATGAACAGGCATGTGGTTTTGACCTCCATGACATCACACTGGTCACTTGTGCAGTTAATGTCACCCGCAGAACATTGAGATAAGATGTAATATGTCTTGTTGGCGTAAGGGAAGCAACTCCTTTGATTGGTTGGCAGTGGAAGTTATCATATTTAATATGTATTCACACCAGAGGGCAGTAAGGATCATATAAGTTCAATACTCGATTCTTATTAGGTATATCTACACACTGCCAATACTAGCCATACAATTATTATAAACAATCCTGATTGTAATGTATATTTAAGCAATGAACTGTTACCAAAATGTAGTATACAGTCGATATGAATACAATTCGGTTAATTACATCATATAGGCAAATGCAATACAGAATGTAAATATACACACATCAGTAAGGTTTTTGAGACACTTACTTGTATTATACCTTTATATAATTTAAGATATGCAATAAGTATTGGATCTATAAAAAGTTCCTTTTTATATGGGATTATGCAACAAAGTCAGGTTGAGTAAGAACGAAAACTTTTCCACAAGTTTCACCAAGCTAACAAGATCATTTTTGTGACAATGCAAAAACATACGTATTCATAAAAGGCATGTTCACTATGATGAAATAAAGTTTATTTTTCACACAAGAATCACATAATAGATTTTTTTTCATTGTATATAAATCACCTTCGAGCCTACATGGTACAGCACAGAGGGGCTTGGTTGGTTCGTTGACATGTTTACCGAATAATTCAAGGTTCGGCTGATGTGAGGGGATAGACTTCCACCTATCAGGCCCTCGGTGATTCAAAATGCTCTTGCCCATCCAGGACATGCCCCAGCTCCCTGGATGCAGATCCAGGTAGTTGCTACCCTCTTATGTTACAGAGTGTCTTACTCCGGGGGATCTCGTATGGTTAGAGGTGTACTGACAGCTGTACTGTATACCATAATATATAACACATATCACTAATTAAACAAAACAGTGTATAATGAACAGGAACAAGCATTGGATGCAGAAGAAAACATACACATAAATAAAAATCTCTGGTGATAGTTAATCGGCTGTACAAAAAACCATGAGGGAAAAACCCAAATGTGTTTTTATAGAACAAACTAATAAAGGTTATAGCACCAACTAATACAGGTCAAAACTGACCAACATCTATATGGACTGTAAAACAGTTATAGTTGTGTAATTAGATTACTGTGCAACAGCTATAGCTAAGTATCTAAAGCATTCAAAATGGGAGGGTGGAGACGTCCCGGAAGGTAGTAAAATGTACTGTATATATTTCGTTGAACCTGCCGTGGAAACAGGTGTATACACGAGGTCTCCCCGCGAAATCCAAGTAATGTATTATCTATAGCATTATTTTTCACTATATGATATTTTTCACACTTTATAGAATGAATTATTCAGGATATTTCACTGGTAAAATTGTAATAAAGCACTGTAATGCATATATAGCTTTGTGTTCATATCATTGTGTCTATATCACTGTACTATATCTATAGATATGTGTATATAGCATTGTACTACAAATATGCTACAAATATAGCTGTGTGTATATAGCATAGTACTACAAATATAGCTGTGTATATATAACATTATTCTACAAATATGGCTGTGTGTACCGGTATATAGCATTGTACTACAAATGTAGCTGTGTGTACATAGCATTGTACTACAAATATAGCTGTGTGTACATAGCATTGTACTACAAATATGGCTGTGTGTACTTAGCATTGTACTACAAATATGGCTGTGTGTACATAGCATTGTACTACAAATATAGCTGTGTGTACATAGCATTGTACTACAAATATAGCTGTGTATACATAGCATTGTACTACAAATATGGCTGTGTGTATATAGCATTGTACTACAAATATAGCTGTGAGTATATAACATTGTACTACAAATGTAGCTGAGTGTATAGCATTGTACTACGTATATAGCTGTGTGTATAGCATTGTACTACAAATATAGCTGTGTGTACTTAGCATTGAACTACAAATATAGCTGTGTGTACATAGCATTGTACTACAAATATGGCTGTGTGTATATAGCATTGTACTACAAATATAGCTGTGAGTATATAACATTGTACTACAAATGTAGCTGAGTGTATAGCATTGTCAATATATAGCTGTGTGTACATAGCATTGTACTACAAATATGGCTGTGTGTATATAGCATTGTACTACAAATATAGCTGTGAGTATATAACATTGTACTACAAATATGGCTGTATGTACATAGCATTGTACTACAAATATGGCTGTGTGTATATAGCATTGTTCTACAAATATAGCTGTGAGTATATAACATTGTACTACAAATATAGCTGTATGTCTATAGCAATGTACACTATCTATAGCTGTGTTTATATAGCACCTGTACTAAACCTATAGCTGTGAGCTTATAGCATTGTACTACATATATGGCTGGATCTATATTGCACTAACTATCAATCTTAACATTACTATTGTATTATATTTATAGTCTATAAAATTTAAGTCAATTGAACATATAAACATCTGCATAAGATCTGGACACAAACTATATATAGATTTCCTGAAAATCGACTGATTGTTGAACATTAGGAAATGATTTGTGCTTCTGATTGGTTCTTCTCATTCAATTAAAAACAAAATATGTATCTTATAAAACACAGTTAATCACATCATGGCAAGATAACACACTGAATTAAAGTGTTACAGATTTCCTTTTTCATAGAGTGTCCTATTAATCCAGCTGTCTGGCAACTTCGCTGTATGTGCTAGAAACAGAGCACAGGATAACTGTCACTTCACAGTAGACAATAAGACCATTCTACACTCTGTAGATTACATTTCAGTGATTATTGACTAGTTTTGTCTGTGTACATTCTAAAGATGTTCGGTTAAACACTTCCATCATTTGTTCCCGAACACTTTCAGCCATCTCACCAACTTCCTCAATCTTCTTTCCTTTAGTTGAAATTGGTGGTAGACATGTGATGATGAATTTGCCTGATGTAAAAAAAAAAAAAAAAAAAAATACAAGTTACCAGACAAATTTAACAGGGTAGGGCCCAAAGACCCATTAAAGTCCAATAGATTAACAAGTATATTGTATGTTCATCAGCCAGGTTCCTTAAAATTGTTATGAAATTAATGACTCATCAAGCGGTAAAGAAACTGAAATCTTTGTAAGGCCTCCTTGATATTGAAATGTTGACATTTGAAATTTGGGAATAAATAGTCAAACTTTATCAATTACCTGGGGTATATTTTAGCCAATGTTGAACCGAGGTATATTTTAGCCAATGTTGAACCTAGGTATATTTCAGCCCATGTTGAACTTTAATATGACAATGTCCAAGGACTAGCAGTCCTGAATTGACAACAGCTTGAGTTACATTTAACCTTAAGGCTGTACTAAGAACACTTTCCTCTCATGGAGGAAATTTTTATAAGGTTTAGGATAGAGCCAACGCCAAAGTTCCTTTAACGGAATAATTATCTGGTTCTATGACACTAGTCTGGACACCTCCAAAAAATGCACGGTGATTGAGTAAAATAAAGTTCTGTACAACAAATTACACTGTAATTAATTAGTATGTAGAGTTTGTACACTCTACCCTGAGTATCATGTCTGGCTAAACAGTATTTACACTGATGCCCTTTATATTGTGTTTTCATTTTGTCTAAAACATTTATCTGTCTATGTTTATAAACAGAGGACATCCATAGATAGAGCTACAGTGGACCCGCGATAATCCGGATGCCGATAGTCTGGAAATTTCACAATCTGGACGGAAACGCACAGGAACAGATTTCCGTAACGCTATTTGTACTCACCAGTCCAAAACTTGTCAGTCCGAAAAACTCATAATCCAGACAGTTTGAGCTGGGAACGAAGGTGTTCGGATAATCGAGGGTCCACTGTACTTTAAAAAGCTGTATTTTTCCTGAACTTAATCAAGTATGGAATACAAAGAGCTTTGATTTTTTTAACCCTTGTTACATACTCAATGCAATGATAACATTAGAATTCAATTTAGGGTGAGATCAGAATTTCTCACAGCCAACAGTGTGAATACACTTGTTCAATGGAAAGTCAAATGACAAACCAGGGGAACAAAATAAATCTTACCTGAGGAAAATATCTTCTCCCTCTTGTTGTAAAATTCAGAATATGATGAAAAAACAACAGGTACAATAGGTATCTGTGGGGATAAAAATAATAGATAATCTTATAAATGTGATCAAAATTCATACCAAAAGGCAAAAGTATTGTGACCTAATGAGATATGGTTAAAAGCCCTGGTAAACAAAGGGCCATTACTCTGTTACAAGTGATTACATATCTTTGTACTATATTCCTAGAGGTAGCAGGAACTTGCATACATAATTTTGGATTTGTAGGTAAGTATATGAGATATTGGGCTCACAGACTGATGGACAGAGTGCAAACCAATAGTCCCTCCCCTGCACACAGAAGTTGCATAGGTGTATAACCTCTGAAACATCCAATGGGGGAGATCTCCCTCATTCCACATTTCCAATTTTATGTATCAAAATAATAAGTATTCATTTGATCCAGACACACCTGTTATAGTCATTACACACACCCTGCAGTTAAACTAGGATATTATTTGACCACAGGATGCAGGTTTTGAGTTTATGTGAGTTTGGACTTAAATGAGGGAGATTTTGCGAGAGATTGGTATTTTTTTATTTTTTGTCAAAATGAGGGAGACAAGGCATTGGTCTCCTACAGCAGTATTGGTAGGGGAGTTTTTCCTGGGAGACAAACATACCAGGTAAGTATACAGCTATGATCCTAGTACTTAACTTTCTTTTCTAATTTAACATTAAACAGATGCCTACAAACCTGAGACAGGACAGCCAGACGAAATGCTCCTTTTTTAAATGGTAACATAGTAGCACCATGGTTTCTAGTGCCTTCTGGGAATATTACAATTGAGATCTGGTGAAAAAAGGAACCCATTGTCAATTTTCAGCTAAAAACGTAGAATCATCACGAAACCAGTAAACCATACCAGTGCCATATGCTTCAATGTATCCAATACAATAATAAATATGTCATAAATTATGATTGTTTATAAATGATATAAGATTATACTATGTGTTTTAATCATTTTATGCAGTGTATTTTACCAGCAATGCAATATAACTGTTTAAAGCGACTAGATTATTGTCGCTTGTCGCATATGACAGAAAGTTGCTAAATAGAAAAGGATTATGTACGTATTTGCGTTGGGGGAAAACATTACGGTCGTATAAGACAGAATGTCGTTGAATTTAGGCAGTCGCTAAGATAATTTTGACTACATATCACCCACATGTCGTGAATTTTAAGATATCGTAATACAATACACAGTACACTAAGTAAAATAAATACTGCTAATCACATGATTAGCTGAAAAATTTGAGAACTAAATTTTCTTGTGGAATACATCAAGGCAAAAGTATTTACCTGACCTAATTTCACTTCACCGGCTAATCACATATTTTCATAAGGCCGATGGCAATGGAAAAGAAACATGTCAAGGTGCACATATCCAGAACATTGTTGATATCTCTGTCTTAAATATGTTTTATTTTTATCACTGTTGCTGGATAAATAAAATACATGGTCAGTATCTTGAATTTGGCTCTGAACTGGAAGACAAAATTGGCGAGATATATATGACTAATATAGTACATATACAGTATACACTTAATTGGTTGTCTTTAGGACAAAAAACTTTCTGGTTGCTGACAAGAGACCCAGTTCAGTTTCACAACAAGTACAAACCTTTTCTTTCTTAATGTGTTCACCTGCCTCTGACATCGTGGAGAGAGCTTTGCTGTGGTTGAGGCGGTCGACAAACACAACTCCTAGCATCCACATCAGCAGGCCGAGGGGACCCATGTACATAAAGGACTTCTTTGCTAAGGCAGAGCAACGTTTTGGCCATATCTCCATCAACCCTGGAGAAATAGACAGGAAGACATTACTTTCCATGCATGACTACTAACCTGGTAATACAATGTTGTATTTTGTACGTTGTGTAGTTTCTATTGTACGATAACAGCAACAAGAGGTCCTAGACAAATATTGGCAATCACCATTTTACCATCTTTTTTAGTTCAGGGTGTCCACTCACTTTAAACAAACCTTCAAATATCAAAATCCAATATGGTCGCCAGTAAGCTATATCGTTTATCTCATCAGTCTCTAAATTTGTGAGGTATACCAGGTAACAATTAACCAGATAAGTGACAATGAGCTTCATGTAGAATTCACAAAAAATCCAGGCATTACTTTTAGAGAAATATCATTAACAAGTTTTAAGTGACTCTTACAATTTTTGACACCTGTTGGCCATCTTGGTATTGCCATCAGTCCCAAAATTTAATTACGTAACAAGGGACCATGGGGAACCTTCAAGTGAAGTTTGAGAAAGATCCCTGAAGTACTTTTTGAGAAATCACAAGAACTGTTTAAAAAACAAACAAAGAAAAACGGTGGACAGATCGATGACGGACTGCACAGAAAAAGATCTGATTAAATAGCCTATCATCTGATGAATGTAGGCTAAATATTTCATGGTTTGAAGATGACTCTTGCAGAGTGAATTTACTTTTTTGAGGTTATGCACAAAGCTCATGATTTTGGTATATATGTCTAATTCATTCATGAATCTCTTGAAAAAGGTTACAATTTAGCATTTAGTCTTAAGAGTTTTAGACAGTGTGAAATCAGTGCTTATATATAATTACCAGACCGTAAACGTCATAAGTTTAGACCATCCAGATGGTCTGAGGCTGACGTGACAGAATTTAGACTTCCGTCGTCAATTTTAACATATTGTAAATGTTATGACTGAAGTGGGAATGTGTCTGATTAAGATTATGTGAGGTAAGAAACATTAGTCTTGACTAAAAAAATTGAAATCCTTCCTCATTACTTGACTATCTATAAAAAAGTTTGAAATGATATGAAAACATAATTTAAACGGTCTTTCAAAGTTGAGATTTAGTGACATTCAGATATACACAGTCAAACTTCATTACCTCAAACTTGTAGGACTTGAAGACCCCCTTTAATTTGTAGTATTTTGTCAGTCCTGGTCAAACTTCAAACATTTCAACTCATTTAACTGGAATACTGAGATAAATTAAATAAAAATAAAGATTGACAAAACTCTATAGCGCGTCCATGAATATACAGGTCTGAGGGATGAATGTATTTAATAAAAATATATATTTAGTTATAATAAGTAGTTATTCATTCTTCAAGGGGAATATATATCCTAAACAAATAATTATCAATGGATATTGCTCCATTTTTCAATATACTTGAATGTAAATTGGTAAATAAATAAAATGTTAATGGTGTAAATGATGTTTATTAAATTACAAAATATAAGACATCAAAATTGTAAGTTAAATTATTATTATTATTTTTTTTATTTATGTCCTGTATGCAAGAAATGTTTAGGACAACTCTTACAGTAATTATCATGATGACAAAATTTATAGTTTTGAAATGAAAGAAAGAAGGTTGTTTGAGAAAAATAACTTCATAACATTAATACATACATTTATATATTAAAGTTATAAATATTAACTAATGATAAGGCCAGGTTCTAAGTACTACACAGGTGAGGTACAGGTAAAAATCACAGGTAGATGGGACTGCCCATTTACCTGTAGGGGTATACGTATTTGGCCTATATGGGGTTCAGGGTGTAGTGCACTACTAGTTTACCTGTAGTTTAAATGTAGTGCACTATACTAGTTTACCTGTAGTTTAAATGTAGTGCACTACTAGTTTAAACGTAGTACACTACTAGTGCACTAGGTGTAAAGGTTAGCTTACACTCAATTGTAACTTGAAGTTTGCCCACAGTCCTGTTGACTTCGAGATAACGAGGTTCGACTGTGAGATAACGAGGTTCAACTGAAGATTATAATCCAAAAATATACAAGATCCTCAACAGCTGCATTGGTTCTATTATGGTATGTGTATGATGAAATACACTTTTATTGGAATCAGCGTAACAGTTTATGAGCTTTGATAAATGTATACCATGCTTTGACCTTGAACTTCAACATGAATATATTTAAATGGTATATTCCTGTCAATATTTTTTAGTGTAACTGAAACACTTAATCAATTCATAGTCTATAAGGACATATTTGTATTTTAAAGTTCAGTGACCTTGATCATTTGCTGTTTAACCAAAATAAGAATATTTGCAGTGTCACAACATATTAGACATGTTTCCCCGATACTGGTACAACTTGTATGATATATTGGTATAACACCTGAGGAAATAAGAATTTACATGTCCTACAGCAAAATCCTAGTCAATAATCAATAACTCTCAATAACATCCTGGTGTCGGACACTGACATATCAGTAATACTACAGGAGAGAAATTACTCTACAATATACCCTGGTGTAGGTCTGACATATCAGTAATACTATAGGAGAGAAAATACTCTACAATATACCCTGGTGTAGGTCTGACATATCAGTAATACTATAGGAGAGAAAATACCCTACAATATACCCTGGTGTAGGTCTGACATATCAGTAATACTATAGGAGAGAAAATACTCTACAATATACCCTGGTGTCTGACACTGACATATCAGTAATACTACAGGAGAGAAAATACTCTACAATATACCCTGGTGTCGGACACTGACATATCAGTAATACTACAGGAGAGAAAATACTCTACAATATACCCTGGTGTAGGACAGTGATATATCAGTAATACTACAGGAGATAAAATACTCTACAATATACCCTGGTGTAGGTCTGACATATCAGTAATACTACAGGAGAGAAAATACTCTACAATATACCCTGGTGTAGGACAGTGACATATCAGTAATACTACAGGAGATAAAATACTCTACAATATACCCTGGTGTAGGTCTGACATATCAGTAATACTACAGGAGAGAAAATACCCTACAATATACCCTGGTGTAGGACTGTGACATATCAGTAATACTACAGGAGATAAAATACTCTACAATATACCCTGGTGTAGGACTGACATATCAGTAATACTACAGGAGAGAAAATACTCTACAATATACCCTGGTGTAGGACTGTGACATATCAGTAATACTATAGGAGAGAAAATACTCTACAATATACCCTGGTGTAGGACTGACATATCAGTAATACTACAGGAGAGAAAATACTCTACAATATACCCAGGTGTAGGACAGTGACATATCAGTAATACTACAGGAGAGAAAATACTCTACAATATACCCTGGTGTAGGTCTGACATATCAGTAATACTACAGGAGAGAAAATACTCTACAATATACCCTGGTGTAGGTCTGACATATCAGTAATACTACAGGAGAGAAAATACTCTACAATATACCCTGGTGTAGGACTGACATATCAGTAATACTACAGGAGAGAAAATACTCTACAATATACCCTGGTGTAGGACAGTGACATATCAGTAATACTACAGGAGAGAAAATACCCTACAATATACCCTGGTGTAGGACTGTGACATATCAGTAATACTACAGGAGAGAAAATACTCTACAATATACCCTGGTGTAGGACTGACATATCAGTAATACTACAGGAGAGAAAATACTCTACACTATACCCTGGTGTAGGTCTGACATATCAGTAATACTACAGGAGATAAAATACTCTACAATATACCCTGGTGTAGGACTGTGACATATCAGTAATACTACAGGAGATAAAATACTCTACAATATACCCTGGTGTAGGTCTGACATATCAGTAATACTACAGGAGAGAAAATACTCTACAATATACCCTGGTGTAGGACTGTGACATATCAGTAATACTACAGGAGATAAAATACTCTACAATATACCCTGGTGTAGGACTGACATATCAGTAATACTACAGGAGAGAAAATACTCTACAATATACCCTGGTGTAGGACTGTGACATATCAGTAATACTACAGGAGAGAAAATACCCTACAATATACCCTGGTGTAGGACTGACATATCAGTAATACTACAGGAGAGAAAATACTCTACAATATACCCTGGTGTAGGACTGACATATCAGTAATACTACAGGAGAGAAAATACTCTACACTATACCCTGGTGTAGGTCTGACATATCAGTAATACTACAGGAGATAAAATACTCTACAATATACCCTGGTGTAGGACTGTGACATATCAGTAATACTACAGGAGATAAAATACTCTACAATATACCCTGGTGTAGGTCTGACATATCAGTAATACTACAGGAGAGAAAATACTCTACAATATACCCTGGTGTAGGACTGACATATCAGTAATACTATAGGAGAGAAAATACTCTACAATATACCCTGGTGTAGGACTGACATATCAGTAATACTACAGGAGAGAAAATACTCTACAATATACCCTGGTGTAGGTCTGACATATCAGTAATACTACAGGAGAGAAAATACATTCTACAATATACCCTGGTGTAGGACTGACATATCAGTAATACTACAGGAGAGAAAATACTCTACAATATACCCTGGTGTAGGTCTGACATATCAGTAATACTACAGGAGAGAAAATACTCTACAATATACCCTGGTGTAGGTCTGACATATCAGTAATACTATAGGAGAGAAAATACTCTACAATATACCCTGGTGTAGGACTGTGACATATCAGTAATACTACAGGAGAGAAAATACTCTACAATATACCCTGGTGTAGGACTGACATATCAGTAATACTACAGGAGAGAAAATACTCTACAATATACCCTGGTGTAGGACTGTGACATATCAGTAATACTACAGGAGAGAAAATACTCTACAATATACCCTGGTGTAGGACTGTGACATATCAGTAATACTACAGGAGATAAAATACTCTACAATATACCCTGGTGTAGGTCTGACATATCAGTAATACTACAGGAGAGAAAATACTCTACAATATACCCTGGTGTAGGTCTGACATATCAGTAATACTATAGGAGAGAAAATACCCTACAATATACCCTGGTGTAGGTCTGACATATCAGTAATACTATAGGAGAGAAAATACTCTACAATATACCCTGGTGTAGGTCTGACATATCAGTAATACTACAGGAGAGAAAATACTCTACAATATACCCTGGTGTAGGACTGTGACATATCAGTAATACTACAGGAGAGAAAATACTCTACAATATACCCTGGTGTAGGTCTGACATATCAGTAATACTACAGGAGAGAAAATACTCTACAATATACCCTGGTGTAGGTCTGACATATCAGTAATACTACAGGAGAGAAAATACTCTACAATATACCCTGGTGTAGGTCTGACATATCAGTAATACTATAGGAGAGAAAATACTCTACAATATACCCTGGTGTAGGACTGACATATCAGTAATACTATAGGAGAGAAAATACTCTACAATATACCCTGGTGTAGGACTGTGACATATCAGTAATACTACAGGAGAGAAAATACTCTACAATATACCCTGGTGTAGGTCTGACATATCAGTAATACTATAGGAGAGAAAATACTCTACAATATACCCTGGTGTAGGACTGACATATCAGTAATACTATAGGAGAGAAAATACTCTACAATATACCCTGGTGTAGGACTGACATATCAGTAATACTATAGGAGAGAAAATACTCTACAATATACCCTGGTGTAGGACTGTGACATATCAGTAATACTATAGGAGAGAAAATACTCTACAATATACCCTGGTGTAGGTCTGACATATCAGTAATACTACAGGAGAGAAAATACTCTACAATATACCCTGGTGTAGGTCTGACATATCAGTAATACTACAGGAGAGAAAATACTCTACAATATACCCTGGTGTAGGTCTGACATATCAGTAATACTACAGGAGAGAAAATACTCTACAATATACCCTGGTGTAGGTCTGACATATCAGTAATACTACAGGAGAGAAAATACTCTACACTATACCCTGGTGTAGGTCTGACATATCAGTAATACTACAGGACAGAAAATACTCTACACTATACCCTGGTGTAGGTCTGTGACATATCAGTAATACTACAGGAGAGAAAATACTATACAATATATCCTGGTGTAGGACAGTGATATATCAGTAATATAGTAACATGTACTACAGGAAAGAAAATCTATTCTACAATATACCTTTACATATCCTGATGTGGAATACTATTACAACGTGACTATTAGGGCTGGGCAGTTTTATACCACGGTATACTGGTATACCGTGGTAGAAAGTTGTGATGGTACATACTGTGGTACATTAGTCCTGTACCATTTTGGGGACTTTCATTAACTTATCAATGAACTATTTGTTACATAGATCAATTGGAATTCCAGTATGGTTTAATTATAATTTCCTATAAGTTTGCTGATCAACTAGGACAGACATAGCTTCACTCAAACAATATTAGAGGATAACACAACGAGAAACTTATGACAGGCCTGTTATTGATTGGCTTCAGAACAAAGACCTTTAGCTAGCTCAAACATTCAATCAAGGTGGTATACCGGGGTACGTACCGCAGTATTTGCCTTAATACCGTGGTATACTGTGGTACATTTGATTTTGTGGTACCCAGCTCTAGTGACTATGTATATATATATGTTAATTGTCAAAAATAACACAAACACATCATATACTTGTACTTTATATGTATATAGCAATATGAAATAGACTTTGAACCTATGTATATGGCAATATGAAATAGACTTTGAACCTAATTACTAAAACCTAACTTTATCAATTCATGCACATGCAAGTTGGATGTATTTTGTAATCAATGGAAAGTGTTCCAAGTTTCACCTTTGTAATGACACCATGTTGTGTACCACATATCTAGGGTGGTGAAATCAGGATCAATAAAGGTAAATACACATTTGATAGACCATATCTAACTAACATAAGGTACTCTAAAGGGCTTTACTGTACATACATATACAACCAATATAATCAAAATACCCAATTCTGAGGAGTTTGTGGGAGATACCTCATCAGGTGCCTCACTAGTCCTTTGACACCAGTCATGGCTTTATCATCCATCTTTTAAGGTCCGGTAAGCGGACCCATTCCCAAAATTTCCCAAAAAACTGTTATGTCAATCAATTTTTCCCAATTTGATCTCAGGGTCCGATTCCCAAAACCCCCTGATAAAGCCCTGCTAGTATAATGTCTCCCTTTGTTGTGCTGGAGATGAATTGTACATGTTCTGTTGGTAGTGACTCTTAAGCTTCCAACAATACCAGTTTTTAATACTACCACACCTGCCCCAGACCATTTTATGTTCCCCTGCCCCAGACCATTTTATGTTCACCTGCCCCAGACCATTTTATGTTCACCTGCTCCAGACCATTTTATGTTCACCTGCTCCAGATCATTTTATGTTCACCTGCCCCAGACTATTTTATGTTGACCTGCTCCAGACCATTTTATGTTCACCTGCTTCAGACCATTTTATGATCACCTGCTCCAGACAATTTTATATTCACCTGCTCCAGACCATTTTATGATCACCTGCCCCAGACCATTTTATGTCCACCTGCCCCAGACTATTTTATGTCCACCTGCCCCAGACCATTTTATGATCACCTGCCCCAGACCGATTTTATGTTCACCTCCTCCAGACCATTTTATGTTCACCTGCTCCAGACCATTTTATGTTCACTCACCTGAGTTGTTGATCAAGTGGTGTTTGCAGAGAAAACACTTTCTCTTAATATGCCATGCATATACAACAACTTCAGGGACCAAATCTTGACGGCTGTTAACCACTCAACTGATCTACCCATGACAAAAACGTGTTTTGATTGATTGGCTTTCAGGTAAACTAAACATTATTTAAATACCTAAAATAAAACATCTTTACCACTCACCAAGCAGATCTAGTGAACTCTGATGATTGACAACTATGATACAGGGTGAATCTGCCTCAAGATTCTCACGCCCACGGACATCTATAGACAATCCAAACAGCCTCCTCTCCAGATTCACAAGAAATGAGACATACCTGAAAATATGTGGAAAATTGGTAAATGAATGTGCCTCCATGAACAGATGAAATAGAATCAGGAAAGTGATGAATTCAGAGACAGGGACCTGAAGAAATGGGGGACAAGAAAAAACGGATGGGACTTATGAAAGTGGGAGAGATAGGGGTACATGTAGCTATAAGTTTCACACCTTTCAATTTAAAAACAAGATAATTCAACGAATTACAGTCCCCCACTGGGTTGTTATCTCGAGATCCAATAGCAATGAGTGTGAATCTCGAGATGCAATAAGGTCATGTATTTTCTTCAATGTATTGAAAGGTGAAGATGTAGTTTACAGAGACCCGCTTCTATACAGGAACCATCCCATTCTCACTAAATACATGTACACTGTAGGTATACTCTATAAATGATCTCTATATAAAGGACACAAGTCTATGAAGGACACCTTTAGTTTTTCTATTGGGTATCCTTTATAGACAGGTTTTACTGCAATAGACATGAAATTGTAATAATAATATCAAGATGTTGTTTGTTATGCTTACATTGAATTCAACAGTACTGTATATTGATTAAATGGTGATCTGAGAAGAACACAGGTTTGTTTGTCACTGG
This sequence comes from Mimachlamys varia, assembly GCA_947623455.1. Classification (NCBI taxonomy): domain Eukaryota; kingdom Metazoa; phylum Mollusca; class Bivalvia; order Pectinida; family Pectinidae; genus Mimachlamys; species Mimachlamys varia. The sequence continues at coordinate 37,310,909 of OX392529.1, forward strand.
GAATAATTTGGATGAGAAGACCAAGTCAAGAATTCCTCCAAGGCAATGGGTAGGCGTGGTCAGTAGTTGGTGAAGTTTACAAGATTTTTGAAGGCTGTCCATCTTTGCGAAGTCCATGTTGAAATCTCCAACAACAAGAATGTTTGTACACTTATGTAACTTTGCTTGTGTTGTGCATAGCTTGAATAACTGTCGAAATAAATGTCACAGTGATCCAGTTTTGGTACACGACACACCGTCTTCCCACGGGGAACCATACTACCAAGTATTAAGTTCTAGTGCTTTATAGTGTAGGAGATAGAGCCCGGACAAGATATTTGTGTAACGTAGGTCAGAGGTCAAAATATAGGTCACTGTGACCCGGTTTTGTTACGCGACACACCGCCTTCCCATAGGGAACTATACTACCAAGTACAAAGTTATAATCCTTAATAGTGTAGGAGATAGAGCCCGGACAAACTTTTACTTTAATGTAGGTCAGAGGTCAAAATATAGCAAAATAAAGGTCACAGTGACCCAGTTTTGGTACGCCACACACCGCCTTCCCACAGAGAACTATACTACCAAGTATAAAGTTCTAATCCTTAATAGTGTAGGAGATAGAACCTGGACAAATTTTTCTTTCTTTAATGTAGGTCAGAGGTCAAAATATAGGTCACAGTGACCCGGTTTTGGTACGCGACACACCGCCTTCCCACGGGGAACCATACTACCAAGTATTAAGTTCTAGTGCTTTATAGTGTAGGAGATAGAGCCCGGACAAGCTTTTTCTTTAATGTAGGTCAGAGGTCAAAATATAGGTCACAGTGACCCGGTTTTTGTACGCGACACACCGCCTTCCCACAGGGAACCCACACACTTAGTATGAAGTTCCAGTGTCTTATAGTATGGGAGATAGAGCCCGGACAAATAGTGTGCGGAAGGACGGACGGACAGACGGACGGACGGACACAACGCAAACCTATAGTCCCCCCCGGATTCCGGTGGGGGACTAAAAAAAAAAACAAGTTAATAATTTTACTGGCAAAAATGTTACACCCCCCCCCCCCCCCCCCCAAAAAAAAAACAAAAGAAAAAAGAACAACTTTATTTTGGGAAAGAATTCAATGATATTGATGATTTTGAACAGCATATCATATCCTGTGATTACATAGTAGAGTGCTTATAACAGTGTTTATGTTGACTAGTAGAGTGTATCTATTTACTGTATTTATTAAGCACACTACATGTTATTCGTGTACTTCACTTCAGATCTTCAAGATAGCTTTAAGGTCTATATATATATATATATCAGGTAACACATCATTTTTTTCCCTTAAAGCTGTGTGCTATTGTTAGCTAGAGAAGTCAAAACTGTTTTTAAAGTTGTATCATCCTAACCCCTTCAAAAAATATGTAGAAATCAAATTAACTTAAACTATAAATATATTTTGTAATTTTTTTCACAGTTACATATATCTATATGATAACAGAAAAATACAACCATAATCAACCTTTTGGAAAATTTCTTTTCTAATACTTTCTTTGGAAATAAGAAAAAATATTAGAAATCATTTATTTGACCAACTATGCACAAAAATATCGACATCTTGCGTAAAATTTGGTATACAGTGATCTGGAGCTTACATAGATATACCCCCACAAAGTGGTCAAGAGGGACTATCAAAATCAGGTGTAGAGTATGAACTTTTGTCGAGGGGTTCATGAGATATCTTGTACACAAGTTTTTTTGAGGTTATCATAGATGGCCACACAGATATAAAGCGATTACTACATTGCATATACCCCTCATACCTACGGGGGGATTATAATTAACAGCTTAAGTCAAAAAGTTACATCTTAACCAAATTTTTATTCAAATGCTAACAATAATTTAATTATCAATATAGCTCAAAAGCATTTTCAAGATGGAAGAAATTGGCCCTTTTCGAAGATAGAAAATGCTATCAGGTATTATCTGATCTGGCCAGCAATATTTATTACGATTAATTCATTAAGCACAGAAACTTATTTCAATTTTCTTATGAGACTAATGTGCTGCTGCTTTCACAAACACAGCCAGTAGAGATGATTTAGAGTATCTTGTACAATCCTGACAAAGTAGATTAATTAAACAAACAAAAAAACAGCATTTCAACGAATAATTATACATGGACAAGATATCAATTGCCCTTTTAATACTACAGAGGATTCCTTTTAATATCACCCTTGTTTTTCCAAAGCACCATTTTTTCATCTATGTAATTTTATTTGGTTAATTATTTTTTTTTTTTATATGTCATGCATTTTGAGGTAAATTGACTGAATTCCTCTTAATACATATCATGCTTTTTTTCAATCAATCACATAAAATATTCAGAAAATGATGTTATTTCCATTGATTTCAAATACAAATTGTACAAAATATTGTAGTTGAATAGCTTATTATTAGTTATGGAGATTTGAAATGCACTAGATTTAATTGGAAATGCACTAGATCTAATGGACAAATATGTTTCTCTTAATGTCACATACCTGTCAATATCATGTTTTTGTGTGACAAATGCAACATGATATAAATAGGAGTGCACTGTACAATGCTTATGTATATTCTAAATTTAAGTTGCATACATTTAGTGGACATATCAAATAAAGACTGCTTAAATTAGCTTTGCTGAGCAAATTTAAAAATTGATATTTTTTTTTATGTAAAGCACCACTGATCATGTATGAAAATTTGATACAAATACTTAACCTAACCAGTGTTTATACTCACCAATTAGTCATGTAGAACCAAAAACATACTGTAGATTTATGATCCATCATTTGTCAAAAATAAACTAGGCCTATAGTAACTTTTTTTTTATAATTCCTCAATGTATTCAAAGGAAAAGTCTTCTTTATTTCTATTTAAATATGATTTTATGTAATAATTTCCAATACTGTATATCAATCTAATATATGGTATTTGAACAAGGAAACACATTCCTGTCGATCCGCGAGTGCCATGACCAAGAATTGCTTGGAGCAGTTTCTCGATTCATTTATGTATATCTTTACCCGGAAAGCTGTCATGACTTACTTGAAGTTTTCTGTGCTCCGTGAGTGCATGATCGTAATTGGCAGAATGATAATGACCAGGAAAGTTGCAATGGCCATGGTCAAAGTGTAGTATAAAAAGAACTTGGCGTAGTATTTAAAAGTACTATTCAATTCGTACAACACTGGTAGCAATAATAAAAGTACAATCGTAGCCCACTGAAACCACTCCAGCGCCATGTTGACAGACACAGGTCCTTACCGCATACTAACGTTGCCGTAAGCATGCGATTTATATCATGTTAAACCTTTACCGGATGTTGCTATACAGGGTCAAAGGTCATGGTCACGTTTATTAAAGTGGCTTAGTCGGTTTTATCAGTTGGAAATTAATTTTGAAAGAAGTAGATAGTTATGAAGAACTGCTGGTACAGAGACGTATAAACCATTTATACGTCTCTGTTTGGTGTAATAAAATTCATTGGGTCTTATATTAGTTTCCTTTCATATGAATATTGATGAACTCCAGTTTTATATCACTACTGTAGTTACGCTTAGCTGCGATAACGTAGCTCTTCACGACGAGTCGATTTTGTTTTATATTGCGTCGTTTATATTTCAACATGACCCCTGGAATATAAAAGTCAAAACTATAGGCTCTGTTGATGGGACAAGAAGAATAGTTCGGTCCTTTGATGCAGTACTGTACGTCAAAAGGATCTCGCGGCTACATAACGGTAAAAATTGACAGGCTTTGATGTCAGGTGTCGCTCCTTTGAAATCTTCAAAGATGAGTATGTCAGGGTAGCTATTTCACCTGAGACCAATCAAACTGCTATCTTAATGTCACCAGTAATGCCATGGCACATTCCAGGGGTGTATCTATCTATCATGTCATGATCACAATCATAGGTCTTGATTAGTCATTGACGTCACTCCATTATGACGTCGTAATATGAAAACGTGAAGCACGTTTCCAGAAAATATGTGAAATGAGTATATTTGTATATATTTACACCTCCCCCTTCTTAATTAAGCTTAGTAAACTCTGACTGCGAATAAATTATCGTATACGCAATGACAAAAGGCTCGGCGGATTGATATTTGTTCAAATATGGCGTCGTTCACGCTTCAGAATAATAACTATTCGCTGACGGTCTTTGCTTGGTTCCTTCAAGATTTTGAATCATGGAATATATATGGAATCCATTCTTTCTGATTATACAATAATCTGTTTTTGGCAAAGTTTTGATTCCCATGATGCACATTCGAAATTCTTTGACGGTAACGCAAACATGGCGGCGCCCTGCAGTTGTGACGTCCGACGTCGGACCGCGTCACAACGGTACCAGATCACTGTGTCAATGCGTGTACATAACCTGCTTCGAATATGTTTTATTCGTATAGCACTTAAATATGTGTAAATATACGGATTGTACCTCATTTGACTGCGTATACGGTAGTATGTCCGCAGTTGGCAACGAACATATTTAGTATGGAGCGCGTATACGCAGTCAAAATGAGGTACAATCCTTTATTTGAACAAACTTGATGACTGTTGATAAATAGTTTGTCTCCCGACGGGGTACGTATACCTTATCAACCTATACGACAAAACTGTATTTTTCCACGGAAGTCAGACGTTCTTTCAGCTGAACTCAAATACCGACAGTCACTGATTAGCATCTTATCTCAATCAGTTCACCCGTGTCCTTGAACTAGCCTCGACTTATATTCACCCTCCTACTCACATCGTGGTTTCGGTATTATAATACTACATGTAGTCGTGTTTCATTGAACTTCATCACAGGGGCTTCGTATATGCATGGCAAAAAAGTAATTTCATGTATATATATTGTTCATCTGATAATATTCACAGGGACCTGAGAATTTGTTACAGCTAATTTTGGCTTTTATGACCATTGAGGGGGGCATTTTTATCGAAAATTGATCTTAACCCCCCCCCCCCCCCAAATGTATACAACCTATTTCAGGTCCAAAACTAGCTGTAACAAATTCTCAGGTCCCTGTAATAATATTTACAGTCTACACTGACATTCACTCGATAACCATTACTCAGCAGACTATCATTATCACTGCAAAACTGTAGTCAAACACGTGACAAAATGTCTATGACGTCGACAACAATACATTTGGGCGGAGCTATGCAAATCCTACCGTTTGAAACACAATTGTGTGACGTCACCAACAATATAACGTAGGCGGAGCTTGCAAATTTCATGCTGTTACATTTATTGAAACATTCCCACGTTTATTACTTTTGAAATGAAATCTGTGTCCGAAGATTTGACTATAATGAACAAAATAGTTACGAACATTTCACAGAAAGATACTGTAAATATAAGGATTAACTTTTATTTGTTTTAGGTTATCGGGGGTTAACTACAATGGAAAACGGGTAAATTATACATAACCGGCTTCGCCGGTTATTGAATTTACCCGTTTTCCATTGTAGTTATCCCCCGATAACCTAAACAAAATAGAAAGTTAATCCTTAAATATTTACAGTCTACACTGACATTCACTCGATAACCATTGCTCAACAGACTATCATTATCACTGCATAACTGTAGTCAAACACGTGACAAATGTCTATGACGTCGACAACAATACATGTGGGCGGAGCTATGCAAATCCTACAGTTTAAAACACAATTGTGTGACGTCACCAACAATATAACGTGGGCGGAGCTTGCAAATTTTTTGGTGTTACATTTATTGAATCAATCCCACGTTTATTAGTTTTGAAATGAAATCTGTGTCCGAAGATTTGACTATAATGAACAAAATAGTTACGAACATTTTACAGAAAGATACTGTAAATATAAGGATAAACTTTCTATTTTGTTTAGGTTATCGGGGGATAACTACAATGGAAAACGTGTAAATTATACATAACCGGTTATTGAATTTACCCGTGTTCCATTGTAGTTATCCCCCGATAACCTAAACAAAATAGAAACAAAGTTAATACTTAAATACTTTTATGACAACTTAGTTACGTTACATGGATAATTTTAAGGGAAAAATTTATTTTCAAAGCAATACTCTCCTGATTTACGTTTAAAGGACGAGACAAAAACAAATGCAGTAAATTAAAAAAGTTTTCAAGAAATATTAAATTTTATTTAAAAACTGATCTATCATTGAGATGTATTTTTTTTTTTTAATTTTCATGCCCGTATGAATGCAAAACGGTTACATCCATATTGACCATGAAGCCCTGCAATATGGATGTAATTAACTGATTTACATTTATACCTGCATGAAAATTAAAAAAAAAAAAAAAAAAACGCCGTTCAATCCCCATACAATTTTTATTATAAGTCTAATTTATCAAAGCTAATGCTAATTTGTGGAAGAAAGTGAATCAGCACAATTTGTGATCTTTAAATATTTTAAATCTGCATATTTTAGGCATAATCAAAAACTTTCTTAGTTATCAAAAACAATTATAAACAAAACATAATAACTTTTCTCATATATAGCCATGTTCGCACGGAATGCTTAAGTTCTAACTTATACAATATAACGAACTTTTAAATAAAAGGTAAAAATACTTTGAAATAACCTAGCTAGCATCCTTCCTTAGTATATTTATTCCGGAACGTGTACCTTTTCCCATTTTAGTCGACAAAGCGGAAGTTGATCTTTACTAAACGTAAACGCCGATAAGTGATCCGGTGGGTGATAGGACAATCAATGTTAGGGTCAAAGTCTACCCTGTCTATCGCGAGACTGGTCAGAGACGTTGCATACATATTCATTGACAACATGGTCCTGGTGAAATGTGCAGCCTTTTTCATGCTGGGAGCCGCGCTCTCGTATGGGGTAGGGCTGTCGTGCGCCCTGACGACACTGCTGGTGTTCGGTGTTTACCTCGCTACGGGAGGCTGGCGTTTTACCTGGGTGGTTATAAACACTCTTCCAAGAGATTTGAGGTAACGCAGTCATCGCCCTGCACTACTTCTGTTGCATGAAAATAATCGAAGGTTTTCTGCGTTTCCCTGCAGTTTGTTCGAAATTGCAGAGCAGGAATCGAAGCATAACCTGTAGATATTACACTTGCTAAATATAGATTTCTAGGGTGACAGCAAAATGGGTCCAGTAGATCTACCCAAATCGGATCACTTTTGCAAAAATACTTCAAATCAATAAATGTGTCAATAGATCAGTTATAGTAATGTAGTCTTAGAATAGATAGTCATGTACCATTTTTTGTTTATGTAGCGCATCATGTTTGTCCAGTTGGCATTTATATTGCCCATAATTGCCAACTAAAAGAATCTGTTAAAATTCATTTCATAAAAAAAAAAACCAATTACTGTACTGTCCAGTAGGCCCTACAGTACACTTTTCATTTATCTGCATTTAGCTACAATAATGTTTCATTGGGTTGCACTAGTTCAGTGAAGAGAATAGCCTTTGCCTGGGGACAGTCAGTGGTATCCAACTTAACATCATAATAATGATGATCTCAACAATCGGTCATTGGCATTCATAGCCATATGAATGTCAACTGAATTTGTTAGGGTTATAATATATTCATGACGAGGCAATGCCATGCAATTCAATTGTCAATATAAAATGTTTAATATGTTACCAAAAATATTCAGGCGATGTTCAAGTTACTGCAGAATTCAAGCCTTGATCTGATTTGGGTCCTTACATTCACAAAATCTGGAACCTCTGATTGGTGATGTCAGAGTGTTCTTAAAGTATTTAAAAAAGAACCCTGGTTGATAATATATTTTTAGTAATTTTCAATGACTGTTTAGTGACCCAATTTGGGTAATGTCGATCATCTTATGGATTTTTTTTACTAAATCTTCAGATAATTAATAGACTAATGTGTTCAGAAAAAATAGCTTTTAATGAAAATTTTTATTTCAGTAAATATTTGAAATATTGATCTGCAATACTTTGCCTTGTTATTTTTTTTTTTATTTTTTAATATTTCATTATAAAGATAAAATAAGAGTTAGCTAATTAGTCCATCATGGTTTCACAAGTATAAGTTCATCAGATTTAAGGACCGGAGTAGATATTAATTTATATGATTTAATGCTATTAGATATTATTTATTTTCGTTTTTGTTTCAGGGGACTGTCTGTATTATTAAGGACAAAGTTTACCATTAAAGACCATTTACGATCAGGAACTACAATAGCAAAGTTATTTACAAAGTCGGCTAACAAGTATCCAAATAAAGCCTGTATCTTGTTTGAGGATGAGGTCTGGACGTTTCAGGAAGTCGAAGCATACTCCAACTCAATCGCAAATTATTTCTACCAAGCTGGATTTCAGAAAGGAGATGTGGTATCCATATATATGGACAACAGACCGCAATATTTCTGCTACTGGCTCGGATTGTCAAAGATAGGTGTGGTATCAGCTTTGATCAATTACAACCTCCGTAGACAACAGCTTGCTCACTCTATAACAGCCGCTGAGTCGAGGGCAGTCATCTTTGGGAAAGAGTTCACTGAAGGTAATACACTGTCAGTCTTACATGGGGATGCCTTACTTAGTCATGAGCATACTCTACAATTAAAATAAAAATAAACACCAAAGGTCAGTGTTCTAGATTTTGTGTGTAAAATAGTATTTTTGCTTTTTGTTTATTCTTGTGCTCTTCATGATTTGCAGAAAAACATTAACTGTGAAAATCAAACAGTATTGAGAAAGAAAAAAGATATTTGGACTAAAGTATATGTACCCTGACACACAAGAAAGAGAAAGAATAAATAAATGGTATATTTTATGACAGATGGTAAACACGACTAGTATGAAAATGCTTATTGGTATCTGCAGACTCATTCTTGCAACAAAAGTTTGCCTCACGCTAAATGTTTTTTTCATTACTTTTGTTAAATTTCTTCAGTCCCTTGGAGTTGTCACAAACATATCATTTGTAGTTGCTAAATTGGTAACTCATTACCGCTTAATAAGAGTGCTTTCTGAATTTAAATATTTTTCCTGAAAAAGATGTCGACCAGTTAACACAACCGTGATTGTTTATTGTTTGCTCAAGAATTTGTAAACAAATTTGGAAAAACAACAAATAAAAGCTATGATGGTCATAAATGAGAATACCAATTTCAGGGGTTAGAAATACATGTAGAATTGTTTTATTTTCAGATGTAAAGGAGGCAGTTCATGGTATTGGAAAGCTGAAGCTGTACGTTACAGGAACCAACAATATTGGTGACTCCTCAATTACATGTCTGGATCCTCTACTGGAGAAGGTCTCCAAATTTAACCCTCCAGCAGTTCCGGGGAAATTCAGTGGTAAGTTATTAAGCTAATGCCAGGATCAGCTTTGTCCTATCTGTATGGACACTGGAATCTGTCATAAACAAACTTTGATCATTTTGTTGACCTATGACCATCTAAAATGTTTCATGTTTGAAACATCTGCTTACAAATTGGAAGCATATATTGTCTGACACTTTTGGTATATTAAAGGATTAATCTTTTATTTTGTTTTGTTTATGAGATCATAAATCCAATGGAGCATGAGGTAAATTGCGTAAAAGTGTTGACGGTAAAACATTGAAATGTGTTACAAAGACTTCTATATTTATTTGTCAGACACACCAATATTTATTTATATATGATGTTTTAAGAAGAAGCTATTCCTTGTGTTGGACTTTAACATTTATTTTTCAGACACACCAATATTTATTTATATATGTTTTTTTACAGAGAAGCAGTTCCTTGTGTTGGACTATAATATCTATTTGTCTGACACACCAATATTATATTTTTACAGAGAAGCTGTTCCTTGTGTTTACATCGGGAACCACAGGTTTACCCAAGGCTGCTGTGATCACGCACACAAGGTAACGTCACACTCATTCACACCTCAACACCCATTGGAGCTCTCCAGTTCAAAGGTTAGAATAGTAAATTATGATATTTCAGGGTCGGATATGTTGATGTGGTCAGCTAGTGGTGAGGGTTATCATTGGTCTTCCGAGTGTCGGTATGATTACATAAAATCCAGAATTCTCTTTGCGTTTTAAATGCTGTAGAGATGAAGAAATACTAACTAAAATTTGATTAGATTATCAGATGTTATAACCCTGCACATGTTATTTGGTAACTGCTAATACAAGACAGAAATTAGAGTTGTTTAACTTGTTCATCCCTAAACTTTCAAAATGTTCTGTTCTAAAACTATTCTCACCTTTAACTGGAAGTGTTCAGTGTGTCTTTAGGGATAAATGCGTTCAAAGTCTTCATGGGAATAGAATAAAAATGATTTATTCAGCTTCTGTACAGCTTTTTTTCAGGGAACCTAACTTTAAATCGATGTACATGTTGGCCCCTTATGATGACCACATGTACAATGACCATCCATTGTGGCCATCATTAGGGGCCTACTTTGGAATTTTAGACATGCCTCCCTGGTGGTCATCATTAGGGGCCTACTTTGGAATTTTAGACATGCCTCCCTGGTGGTCATCATTAGGTACCTAGTTTGGAATTTTAGACATGCCTCCCTTGTGGTCATTATTAGGGGCCTAGTTTGGAAATTTAGACATGTTGACAGTTTTTCTACATGTACATTTGTTGACAGTTTTTTCTACATGTACATTTTTTTTGACAGTTTTTTTTACATGTTCATTTGTTGACATTTTTTTCTACATGTACATTTGTTGACAGTTTTTTTTACATGTACATTTTTGTTGACAGTTTTTTTCTACATGTACATTTGTTGACAGTTTTTTCTACATGTACATTTGTTGACAGGTATTTCTACATGTACATTTGTTGACAGTTTTTTCTACATGTATATTTGTTGACAGTTTTTCTGCTTGTACATTCGTTGACAGATTTTTTCTACATGTTTTTCTACATGTACATTTGTTGACAGGTTTTTCTACATGTACATTTGTTGACAGTTTTTCTACATGTACATTTGTTGACAGGTATTTCTACATGTACATTTGTTGACAGTTTTTTCTACATGTATATTTGTTGACAGTTTTTCTACATGTACATTTGTTGACAGTTTTTCTACTTGTACATTCGTTGACAGATTTTTTCTACATGTACATTTGTTGACAGGTTTTTCTACATGTACATCTGTTGACAGGTTTTTCTACATGTACATTTGTTGACAGGTTTTTCTACATGTACATTTGTTGACAGGTTTTTCTACATGTCGTTTGGTATCCAGCAGCTGTACCGCCTGTCTGGAAAGGACACCCTGTATACGTCCCTACCCCTCTACCACACTGCCGGAGGAATCCTTGGTGTTGGACAGGTTGTCCTCGGGGGCACCACTATTGCCATCCGACGCAAATTTTCAGCCAGCAAGTTCTGGGAGGACTGTGTGAGATACAATTGCACTGTAAGTAGATTGTACGACATATCTGACAACTGGTGATGTTACACTGATAATACTTAAATAAGTCTATCACATGTGATGTTACACTGATAATACTTACACAAGTCTATCACATGTGATGTTACACTGACAATACTTACACAAATGTTATCACATGATGGAAAACTTCTGGTAGTTTACCTTAACATAATCTTCAGTGGGATTTAACATATTTGTGATTATTTACTGCCTAATTTTGGAAGTGGTCTGCCGGACTACTACCTCTGCACTACCAAGTAGACTGACAGGATTTTAGTAAGACTTGGGCCAGCAGACCAGTGTTAGTGTAGAATACTGATCAAGTTTGTTAAATGAATGACTTTGACCCACTTTTAAGGTCACTGTACTCAGATGGGTTAAAATATTTCAAAACAACATCTTTCCAATAACCAAAAGGCCGCGAAATCTGGAAATTTACCAGGAACATGTTGTAGAAAAGATGACAAAGTTTGTTCAAATGAGTGACCTTGACCCCTTTCAAGGTCACGGTGGCCAAATGAGTTATTAATTTCTTCGTTTCAATAATCAATAAGACCTGGATGCTTGTATTTGTATGTTTGCATGTGTTGGAAGTTGGCTTTCAAGTTTGACTTATGTGACAAAGGTTTTAACTTGCAGACCAGATGAGCAATTCAGGCCCCTTGGGCCTCTTGTGTCTCGTAACCTACTTAATACAATTTCTTATTTTGAAATATGGTTATAGATCCAGTAAGCCAATCACAACTCTCGCTCAATCTGCTAGATAGTTAAAATGAGACCTCTCAAGTCTCTTATATGTTACCAGCAGGTTTGGTAACCAAGCCTTTGTGAGAGCTTTCAATTCTATAAAATTGAATTTGAAAATAGGAAATAAATGTCACAGATTGATACAGATAGTTTTTGGCTGATGTTTACACTATATAAGTACATCTTCAGTTGTATCATGGTCGGAGTCAATGATGTAAAGTTTACGGTATTTTTGTAGGCTGCCCAGTACATTGGTGAAATATGTCGGTATTTACTGGCTCAACCTCATCGTAATTTTGACCGTCAGCACAAAGTGAGGCTCATGTTTGGTAATGGTCTGCGGCCTCAAATTTGGAAGGAATTCCAAGACCGTTTTGGTGTGCAACAAATGGGAGAGTTTTATGGTGCGACAGAGGGCAACTGTAACACGTGTGAGTGTTAAATTTAGATTAAGGTCAATCTCATGGTAATCACAACTCCACTTTTCCCAAACTACTGGGAAGGCATATACAGTGTTATTTATTTAGATAGATTTGAAATGAAATATTTCAAAACAGCATGCTTAAAAAATTCACACTGTTATTGAAAATTTAATTTTTAATTCCCCCTTGTTTATATTTCAGTGTTATATTTGATTTTTATTGATTGCAAGATTTCTTGTAAGAGCTGTTGTGTAATTTTGTCTAATTTCTGTCTTGGTGTTGGTTGATAGTGAACCCAGACAACAGGATAGGAGCCGTGGGATTCACTACCATGATAGCCCCCTTCCTGTACCCCATCACACTCATACGCGTAGATGAACAAGGTGAACACCTGCGAGACAGGAATGGTGTCTGTATCAAGGCCAAACCAGGTAAACCATTACAACAAACCAGGTAAACCATTACAACAAACCAGGTAAACCTTTTTTCATACCATACCAGGTAAACCTTTACAACAAACCAGGTTAACCATTACAACAAACCAGGTTAACCATTATAACAAACCAGGTAAACCTTTCTACATACCAAACCAGGTAAACCTTTACAACAAACCAGGTAAACCTTTCTACTGTACTGAGACTTGCCTTCTATTGCAGAATTTAGGGAAAACATGTCTGTTAGGGTGATGATTGTATCCGTAGTCACCTGTAGTCTGGCAGTCACCTCTTCACAAGTCTGGAATATGTCATGACAAGTTGAAGGCTCAATGGATGAGACAAGCAGACTAGTTCAGTCTGCGACGTTACCCACTAGTCCTATGCCCATGACTAGTAAATTTTGGTTAGGAATAGTTGAAATTCCTTGAATTTCAATATATTTGTTATAATAAACACTGAATTTTGCTTGTCTGGACTAGTGCTTGAAAAATGTTAATGTCACAGACTGCTAGTTTGGTCCCGTATATACATAAAAAAGAACTCATTGTGAAGTTTTAATAACATTGCTTTGAAGTTTGTCGTTGTCTCTATGTAATCTGTAAAGGATAATTGATCAGTTATATCTGGATAACATGTATATTCCAGTGTCTCTATATTTATCATTGCTCTTATTTTCCTAGAAATTTAATAGGGTGCATACAGCTTCAGTGCGGACTGTTTGATAAATTTTCCGTATAAAAAATACAGTAATGCCATTTGTGTCTGTTGTAGGGGAGCGAGGAGAGTTGGTAGGTAAGATTGTAAAGGGCGATGCTCTCCGAGAATTTGATGGCTACGTCAACAAGACGGCGACCAACAAGAAGATTTGTGCCAGTGTTTTCAAGAAAGGTGACCTTGGGTTCCTCACCGGAGATGTGTTAATCATGGACGAGTTCGGCTACTTTTATTTCCAGGATCGTACGGGTGACACATTCCGCTGGCGTGGTGAGAACGTGTCTACAATGGAGGTAGAAGCTGTCATCAGTAACATTGTCAGGCTTTGTGACTCTGTAGTGTATGGAGTAGAAGTACCAGGTAAGGATACTGTAGATCATGTGATGTCATCAGTAACATTGTCAGGCTTTGTGACTCTGTAGTGTATGGAGTAGAAGTACCAGGTAAGGATACTGTAAATCATGTGATATCATCAGTAACATTGTCAAGCTTTGTGACTCTGTAGTGTATGGAGTAGAAGTACCAGGTAAGGATACTGTACATCATGTGATGTCATCAGTAACATTGTCAGGCTTTGTGACTCTGTAGTGTATGGAGTAGAAGTACCAGGTAAGGATACTGTACATCATGTGATGTCATCAGTAACATTGTCAGGCTTTGTGACTCTGTAGTGTATGGAGTAGAAGTACCAGGTAAGGATACTGTAAATCTTGTGATATCATCAGTAACATTGTCAGGCTTTGTGACTCTGTAGTGTATGGAGTAGAAGTACCAGGTAAGGATACTGTAAATCATGTGATGTCATCAGTAACATTGTCAGGCTTTGTGACTCTGTAGTGTATGGAGTAGAAGTACCAGGTAAGGATACTGTACATCATGTGATGTCATCAGTAACATTGTCAGGCTTTGTGACTCTGTAGTGTATGGTGTAGAAGTACCAGGTAAGGATACTGTAGATCATGTGATGTCATCAGTAACATTGTCAGGCTTTGTGACTCTGTAGTGTATGGAGTAGAAGTACCAGGTAAGGATACTGTAAATCATGTGATGTCATCAGTAACATTGTCAGGCTTTGTGACTCTGTAGTGTATGGAGTAGAAGTACCAGGTAAGGATACTGTAAATCTTGTGATGTCATCAGTAACATTGTCAGGCTTTGTGACTCTGTAGTGTATGGAGTAGAAGTACCAGGTAAGGATACTGTAAATCATGTGATGTCATCAGTAACATTGTCAGGCTTTGTGACTCTGTAGTGTATGGAGTAGAAGTACCAGGTAAGGATACTGTAGATCATGTGATGTCATCAGTAACATTGTCAGGCTTTGTGACTCTGTAGTGTATGGAGTAGAAGTACCAGGTAAGGATACTGTAAATCATGTGATGTCATCAGTAACATTGTCAGGCTTTGTGACTCTGTAGTGTATGGAGTAGAAGTACCAGGTAAGGATACTGTAAATCATGTGATGTCATCAGTAACATTGTCAGGCTTTGTGACTCTGTAGTGTATGGAGTAGAAGTACCAGGTAAGGATACTAAAGATCAGTAACATTGTCAGGCTTTGTGACTCTGTAGTGTATGGAGTAGAAGTACCAGGTAAGAATACTGTTAATCATGTGACGTCATCAGTAACATTGTCAGGCATTGTGACTCTGTAGTGTTAGAGTAGAAGTACCAGGTAAGGACACTGTAGATCATGTGATGTCATTAGTAACATTGTCAGGCTTTGTGACTCTGTAGTGTATGGAGTTGAAGTACCAGGTAAGGATACTAAAGATCAGTAACATTGTCAGGCTTTGTGACTCTGTAGTGTATGGAGTAGAAGTACCAGGTAAGGATACTGTAAATCATGTGACGTCATCAGTAACATTGTCAGGCTTTGTGACTCTGTAGTGTTAGAGTAGAAGTACCAGGTAAGGATACTGTAGATCATGTGATATCATCAGTAACATTGTCAGGCTTTGTGACTCTGTAGTGTTAGAGTAGAAGTACCAGGTAAGGATACTGTAGATCATGTGATATCATCAGTAACATTGTCAGGCTTTGTGACTCTGTAGTGTATGGAGTAGAAGTACCAGGTAAGGATACTGTAGATCATGTGATGTCATCAGTAACATTGTCAGGCTTTGTGACTCTGTAGTGTATGGAGTAGAAGTACCAGGTAAGGATACTGTAAATCATGTGATGTCATCAGTAACATTGTCAGGCTTTGTGACTCTGTAGTGTATGGAGTAGAAGTACCAGGTAAGGATACTGTAAATCTTGTGATGTCATCAGTAACATTGTCAGGCTTTGTGACTCTGTAGTGTATGGAGTAGAAGTACCAGGTAAGGATACTAAAGATCAGTAACATTGTCAGGCTTTGTGACTCTGTAGTGTATGGAGTAGAAGTACCAGGTAAGAATACTGTTAATCATGTGACGTCATCAGTAACATTGTCAAGCATTGTGACTCTGTAGTGTTAGAGTAGAAGTACCAGGTAAGGATACTGTAGATCATGTGATGTCATCAGTAACATTGTCAGGCTTTGTGACTCTGTAGTGTATGGAGTTGAAGTACCAGGTAAGGATACTAAAGATCAGTAACATTGTCAGGCTTTGTGACTCTGTAGTGTATGGAGTAGAAGTACCAGGTAAGGATACTGTAAATCATGTGACGTCATCAGTAACATTGTCAGGCTTTGTGACTCTGTAGTGTTAGAGTAGAAGTACCAGGTAAAGATACTGTAAATCATGTGATATCATCAGTAACATTGTCAAGCTTTGTGACTCTGTAGTGTATGGAGTAGAAGTACCAGGTAAGGATACTAAAGATCAGTAACATTGTCTGGCTTTGTGACTCTGTAGTGTATGGAGTAGAAGTACCAGGTAAGGATACTGTAAATCTTGTGATGTCATCAGTAACATTGTCAGGCTTTGTGACTCTGTAGTGTATGGAGTAGAAGTACCAGGTAAGGATACTGTACATCATGTGATGTCATCAGTAACATTGTCAGGCTTTGTGACTCTGTAGTGTATGGAGTAGAAGTACCAGGTAAGGATACTGTAAATCATCTGATCATATTTTTTATTGATAAATATCGAGTTTAACAGCTTCTTCTCATTGAAACAAGAAGCATAGGGTAATGGTATTTGGTTAGTTACATTATGCAATGAAAGTTTGTTCAAATGATTGATATTGGCTTATGATAAAGGTCATAGGGGTCAAATCACAGGTGCTGGACACACTAATATGATGTGTATATATACTATATAATAACTGTGGTCTAGTAAGTAGTATTGACGGTATGGTCCACTATATGTACTGGATCCTAACAAACAAATGTTCGTTGGATGCGTATTACTAGAAATAGTATATAATACACCCCATATTGGTGTTAGTGTGTCCAGCAGCTGTGGGTCAAATATGTACGAATTTTTAGCAACTTCTCATAAATAAACAAGTATCGGTAAGAGTCCCAGGATTTTAATATTTAGGTTATTTTGAATCCAACGCTGATATTTTACCTGTAATTTTATTTTAGTCCACTTTTAGGATCACAAAGTGAGATTGATATCAGGTGAATGTCATGCAGGCCCATTGGGCCTCTTGGTTTGTGGTTACAATTCCGTTTCTGAGATACAGTATTAACTCATTCACCCCTGAGGAAACATTTGAGCTCTTCCAATTCAAAGATTGGAATATTTCATTGTTATATTTCAGAGGTGAATCAGTTGAATACTGATCAATATAAAATAAATAAGAAAGGTCATCAGCACAGTTTGGTAGGAAATTATTAACAAACTCCAGGACTGGTGTATTCTGTCATTGATCTCTTCAAACTGCTTTCTCAGCATTGTTTTAATGTATCACACATACGATAACCAAAACGTGTGTAATACCAGTGAAGATTGAGTTAAATGTTCAAATGATGGATAAATTCTGATTTTCCACAGGCGTAGAAGGAAGGGCTGGGATGGTAGCCATTGAGGACCAGAATGATAATTTAGATCTACAATATCTACAGACAGAACTGCAGAAGGGCCTGGCCTCGTACGCTCGGCCGGTGTTTGTACGGCTGTTAAAGACTGTCGAAACTACAGGTAGGCACCAAGCACCCTCAGACATCAGGGGTGCTCTCCCTTTAGTTAACTTTACTATCAGTACTACCGAAATATACCAGGGTCGTTGTCAGTTATCTCAGTCCAAACACCCTCGGACATCGGGGGTGCTCTCCCTTTAGTTAACTTTACTGTTAAAGACTGTCGAAACTACAGGTAGGCACCAAGCATCCTCAGAAATCAGGGGTGCTCTCCCTTTAGTTAACTTTACTATTGGTACTACCACAAGTGAAATATACCAGGGTCGTTGTTGGTTATCACAGTCCAAACTCCCTCAGACATCGGGAGTGCTCTCCCTTTAGTTACTATCGATACTACCTTCCCTGATGAAAGGAGATAGAAAATCACAACATATGCTTAACCACATGTCATAGCTTACAGTTTGCACTATGTGTAGATCTTTTTGATATTTTTCTTTAATTAAATTGAATTGAAACCTGAAGGAAGACAACCATTTCTTTTGTCCTTATACAGGAACCTTTAAGCTGAAGAAGGTGGAGCTACGAGAGGAAGGGTTTAACCCTAACAAGGTGAAGGACAGACTGTTTTACATGAACTCAAAGAGTGGCAGCTACGAACCAATCACTCCACAGGTTTACAGGGATATTTGTAGTGGTAAAATCCGACTGTAGACCGCCAGGCTGGGGTCACTTACAACATCTATAGGTACAACACAACAAACAGAACTATATTCAGGGAAGATCCTTATAAGGAAATCAATCAATATGCTCATAGACTTCTACATAGCAGTGTTGTTTGTACTGGGACAGAATCCTGATATTGTTTGATGGCATGTGATATTGATACAGTTAAACCTTGATATAATGCCACTCATTTGTCATTTTCCTTCTCAATGGCTTCATAATCAATTCCATGCTGTGTTATCCTCCCCCCCCCCCTTCCTTACACACATGTACTCCCTTACACAGTGACTTTTGACAAGATGAAGTGGGGCAATATGTACAGTATATAAAGCATTACAGTTTATACCTGTAAGCTGTATGTTGTCAGACCAGTTTTTCTATGTGTTCACCAACTAAGTGTAATGTCCTGCCAGGTAAATGAGGAAAAATACTGCCGATTACTGTCAAGCTAGCTTTTCCAGTCATGCTGTATAATCCAGGCACACACTCAATGGCCAGAGTGATCAGTAGTTGGATGGGGGATCGCATGTACGTAACACTAGATATAATCCACTGAAAATATAATGGTATGAATTGATATGTAAGCAGATCAATTTATGATTGGTTTAATAAATAATTACATGTACTTTTTTTTAAGGGCAACAACATTTTTTTATTGACATAAAAAGAAGGAAAATTTTAAGTGAAACATGAAAAATATTGCCTGTGATTTATTTATGCATAATTCATATTCCAATGAAATCTATAAATCTTGGGCTAAATGTTGTAGTAGAGTTTATTTGTGTGTATATCATTTCACAACTATAAGACTTTAACAGGCTGCTGTCTATTAATGGTCAAAGAGACCTGTGTATCAATAGTGGAACTGCTGTTTATATTGTAGATTTGTGTGCCATCACTACTTTCTGTTTACCAATCATATATAGATGTAGAAACATATCATATACATTTGTAGTATTATTGATAATGAAGACTTATATCCTATTGTCTATATGTCCGTTACTGGATTGGTGTCTGAGGTCATTTCACATTCTTATCATTAGTGACTCCAACAGCTTGATAACTGATATAGAAAAATGTCAATAAAATCTGAATCATCTGTGGTTACTGGTAGACTAGATACAAGCATTCTGTGGAACTACTGTCTGCCCAACGTTAAAAAATTCCAACTCAAAAAGATTCCTGATTGGGTGTGGGTGTTGCCTGTGTAAACCCTTATTATACCCTTGTGATGAGTGGCTGAGGGTATATAGGGATATCCCCTATACGTATGTACAAACTCCGCAACAACAACACCCTAATGGCTGTATTTCTTGACCAATAAGCATGAAACTTCACACGTTCAAGTATTCACAAACATCATCCCTTGTACAAGTTTCAACCTTCTGTGTTCAGAAACTAGGTCACCATTACTATAAATAAATTGACAGAATCTTTTAACTTCACTGTTCTATAGACTACACTTAACTTCACACATGTGTTTACAAACATCATTCCTTGATGTTTACATTTCCACTGCACTGAGACTAGATGAAGCTACTGTGTCCAATAACATTGGGACATTATGACGTCATAATTGTAGCGATGGAGAGTGCACTGTTTCACTGTCATCGTGGCTCTCTGGATTAACCCTGACATTGAAACATACTATGACCAATATTATAATTATTTATATTTCTGCATCGATAAAAAATACTAGTGGGCACCATTCAATATGTAGGTGCACCAATGTATGTTACAAACCAGTGAATGTCAAAAATATGACAACCAATCCTTAAAGGTCCAATATACGTAACTTCAGGGAAATTTTTGTGATTCTGAAAAAATATGAAAAAAAAATCCAGTTAATAACCATGCAAAAATAAGCCTAAAACGAAGTTAACCTGAGCGGTAACTAGTAAGAAAATCTTGACAGAAAAATCAAAAGAACTGAAAATGATACAGGTGAGGCCCACTTCAACAACAAACCAAAGGTAGAAGCACGGTTCGAAATAGACACGTGTTTACAAATAGCGTGTTTCAACTGCTGCTTTACCGATAACTGCGAAAGAATTCACCTTTAATATTGCTGATATCAGTTAATCTTAACTAAATCTATAAATGTAATTAGTTATTAGGCTTGATTTTCGCTTCAAGTTTTGCCGAAAGTTAGGTATATTGGGCCTTTAATTTTTTATTAAGATCAGTTACAGCAGATAATCAGAAAGTCATTTTCTGATATCAGCTTTCTAGCTGATGTTTTTTGAGTTGAGTGAAATGATATAAGATATATTAATGTTGTTGAATAACCAGAGAATAATTTACATTAATGCTGTACTGCAAGGAGGATAAAATACATGTATAAACTAAGGCAGATATTGTGATATAAATGTACTTGTAAGTGTATCTGTCACTAGTATTTGTATTCATACCAATGCAAGGCAATACATCTGTACCTGTATATTATTGTTGTATATTGTGTGTGTACATGTACTGTACCACTATACTGGACTCTTTTGTTTCTGTGTGTGGCATTTTTCTTGAAATAGACATAAAAAAATATGAAGGCTATGTAAACACTAGGTTAAAACAGTTGGCTAAGTATAAATATCTGAACAAATTGTTTTATTTTCTGTGAAATATGACTTCAGCTGTGAGTGTGAATATATTTTCATAATACCCTATTCAGTATTTGTTTTGTACATAGTTCTTGTTGAATTACATCTGATGTATTGAAATCCTGTAGCCACAGGCCTGATTTAACCATGACTATGCTCTTTGTTTCCAGTATTAATGAATATTTGTTCCATCTTCACCAAAGAATTAAGTTGACATTTTTCTTTTTTTGACAAATCAAGTTTTTTTTAACAGTGCCAATAGTGTACATGACATCAAGATTGCATAATTGAAAACTAAATAATGATAATAATGAAATATTTCTGTACCTTTCTCTGAAATGTTGTGCATCGTATAATAGTTTGATAAAAAATAATGCGAAATTCATTAGAATAAGAATGAAGACTTCAAAACTTGTCTCACAAATTTCATAATTTGGTAAAAACAGTTTTCAGAAGAATACAAATTGAAATTGAAGTACTTATTTCATAAACTTCATATGCATTTCATCTTCTTGGCCTGATCATCAACTTTTAATGTTATGCAAACTTTGCAGGCTTTTTTATTACTTTTATTTACAATGTTTTCCAATAATCAAATAGTGATGTAATCCAGCATAACAGTATCCTACTCAGTATATTGATGGAGTGCAATGTATTTACTCAGTAAACAAATGTCTCGTTTATTTGATATTTTTGATTTGAAACAACCCGGTCTATTATAGAACCATTATTTTTAGGGTTATATTTTGTTATCCATTTGTGTGTGTATGTGTGTATACTTTACAAGTAAAACTTTGTTTAGGCTAATTATATGTGCACTAGAGGTGAATGTCGAATATCCTTATTACTTGTACAGTGGACTCCACTTAATATCACTCCTGTAAATATCACATTCCTCTTTATATCATGTTTTCCCCAAGCACCATTTTTCTCTCTATATAATCTATGTAATTTTATTTGGTTAATATCATGTATTTTGAGGTGAATTCCTCTTAATATCATGTTTTTTAACCAATCACATAAAATATCAAGAAAATGATGTAATTTCCATGGATTTCAGATGCACAACTGGTACAAAATGTTGCATAGAAAACAAAAAATAACTCCAAAAATTATTTTTAATTAAAATAATGTTATCTATATATTGAAACATCTTCATATGTACATTGAATAGCTTACTTTTAGTTTTGGAGATTGGAAATGCACTATATTTAGTGGGAAAACATGTTTCTCTTAATGTCACATTTCTGTTATATCATGTTTTTGTCTGATAAATGCAACATGATATTAAGAGGAGTGCACTGTACTTGCTTCTCTGGTCATGAAGATATCCTCCATGTTATTTACCCTGTCTACCCTACATATCCGTTCAGGACTGGCCAAGTCTTTGGTTTAATAAATAAGGTTCATATGTGACTGTAGGGGTCAAAGGGTGAAGTCTGTATTGCTTGTTTATTTATTATAGAATTATAACTAATCAGATGTTTTTTTTGTTGGAGTGTAGACAAACATTTATTAAGATTACCAGTTTATTACAGGCAGATTGATAGACAAAAGACATAATCACATATATTATCCTTGGAGTTATTTATTGAGATAATCAACATATTTAAATTAGTCTTGTGTTTTTTTCTCATGTGTTATATGCCATTAATTCTCACTCAAATTATTCATGGAATTCTCCACACAATTTAAGACAATCTTCAATTAATGTCTACCATTGTAACCTTTATATGATGTTTATTTGTTTTAGTTTCTAGTATTTCTTCTTTTAATAACTGATACTTACATAGTTATCACTTACACTTTTTTAGTGATTTAAATGATAAACTAATGATTAGGCCTAATTGTGAAATATTTTTGAATTTGTGAAGGACTTATTTGTATGCAAAACATTTTTTGTCATGGAAGCATTAGTTAATCTACATTGAAAAAGGTTTTGTTCAGAAGAATTATTTTTGTGAGACTAGACACGGACAGATTTCTGCTGCCTGTTTAAACATTTGAATTTTAAGAGTAGATCAGTCCTCATTTGTTTGAATAACGACATCTCATAACTTAGAAACACTTTGTGTTATCTCCCTTAGCTCTGATTAAATAACTTACAAATCATGACTTAATATTTTCATTTTATAAAGAATCATGCTCCTTTGAAACATTTTAAAATTATGGAGGTCAAAATAAAGATTATGGTTCAGGTAACATGATTGGAGTGAAAGTGAATAAGGTCAGGCAGATTTTTGAGGGGTCAGGGTAATATTTTGAGGGGTCAGGGTCATATTTAGGAAATTACAAAGTCACCATATAAATTAAAGTTCTTTTAAAAAATAGCATGGGCTTTTAACTCAGTGTTGACACCTGTCTAGGAAGTAGAGAGGGTATTTAGATAAATTGTCCGGGTCGAAGGTAAAAGGAAGGGTCAACATGTTGAGATAACTGAAAAAGAATTTTTTTTTTGGTCTGATCATTTAATGACATCTTTCATGTTTCTTAAGTTGGAAAAGAGAGAGAATATTTGTGTAAAATATATTTGTACGATTGCTTTTGCATTCCTGCTGCCATGTGTTATTATGTTATATTCAGTAGAGAGGAACACTGATTATCAACCAATAAATAATTCATATATATTAAACTGAAATTTTGAACATTTCATCGATATGTATTTCTGTTAACTATGCAATGTCTTTTTGAATCACGGAGTTATTGTTCTGAATCACAAAGTTATTGAACATTACAGTTTTGTTCAGACAACTAGTTCCTGATAACTTGAATTTTTCTTGAGATTACATAAGAATTTTGCCACCCTATGTAGTTGTATATCACTCACAGTCTACCAGTTATTTTCCCAATCAGTGTATACACAATTTATACACAAATTAGATACATGTTACTGCTAATGTGTCTCAGCTAAGTCGGACACAACACTTAATTTTGAAATGTACATGTGTTTCATTTCTAGATGGGGTTTCAACAACCTTAGGTCAATACTCTGAAGGTCAAGGTCAGATTAAAGTTCCAAACATGTGCCAAGTGCATGTACGCTACTTACAATTAGACAGCAGTGCAAGGTCATTTCTCCCCTGAAGACAAATATGAACTCTTTCAATTCAAAGGTTGGACTCATTTATCATAAAATTTCAGGGGTGGATGAGTTAAAGCTGTTAAAACTTAGTTACCCCTGAAATTTATTATGAACAATTCCAATATTTGAATTAGAGGAGTTCAAACATGTCTTCAGGGGTGAATGATTAAAATTCATGTTTCAAATACTCTTGTACAATGTACATGTGTAAACATTTGATGTGTTTGGGTTGCCACAGCATCTGTGAGAATGATTTCATGTTAAACAGATTTCATTTGCTTTGGCCTTAAAATGATGAATCATATACCTAGTATTAGATTGAGATAAGGTAAAACAAATGTACATGTATTCTGTGGAGGTGGGACCTTAATTAGTTTTCCCGTGTGTTGATTGGTTGTGGAAGTCCTATAAACATACCTGTTTTAGTGGTTATCGTATTTCAGCATATATGGAGTTATATAATATTGTGACAAATTATTCTTGCAGCATTTTTGTAGTTTGTGTGTTTCGTTTTTCTGTTGCACATAATTTATTGTGATTATGAAAATACATCTATGTGCTTATACGAAGGCACTAAAATAAGAGTGTTTACGACAGATTGTATATGGATTATGTATGTATTTTTTATCAATAAAAATATTGAATAAAGATAAGAGAATTTGTGTTATATCTACTGTAAATAAAAAGTCTTCTGAGAATTACTGTACCAGTTTAGCTTACATGATCACTTATGCTTTGTCACTCGCTGTACTTCCTGCATTGTCTTTGAACTTTTTTGACTTCTTCTCCAAAACCAATGTTCTAATGTCAATGAAATTTCATGATCCCCAGGTCATTCATCCTAGGGGTCAGGTTTACCATAGTTTGTATGGGCATAATTTGTTTTCAGAGGGATATACATGTAACTAATTCAATTTATTATGAGCTTGAATTTGTTTACAATTGGACAGTATGAAAATCAAGGCCTTGACTTCGCTCAGATACTCAGAGGTTGGGTCGGAAGGGA
Organism: Mimachlamys varia; assembly: GCA_947623455.1. NCBI lineage: Eukaryota > Metazoa > Mollusca > Bivalvia > Pectinida > Pectinidae > Mimachlamys > Mimachlamys varia. The sequence goes on from OX392529.1 coordinate 37,336,069, forward strand.
TCAGATTGGTAAAAATTCAACAATCATATTCTCTAATCCAAGATGTGGTAAAATCAAAAACTCTTCATGGATGTAAATGTAAGGTCCTTACATGCTACATCAAAATTGTAAATTTCATTACCCCCACCCCCGGTTCACTTTTTTCTCCCTTGGTGAGGTAGTCAAGTCTACTATAGCTTATATAGAGAATTAACTATCCCATTTTGGTCATAATTTGTTTTCAAAGGGACATAATTCAAGCTTGATTGGATTATCATCATGTGATTGCAGTTTGGTACATGTAGTATTAAAATCAACACCCTGACGATCGAGGTGTCCCAGATGCTGGACCAAAAGGCCTGCAATGGTCTTATTGGCAAAAATATCAACAATCATTTTCTAATCCAATCCCAGATATGGTAGAATCAAATACTCTTCATGGATGAATTTTTAGGTACTTCGTTTCATCAAAATTATGAATATATAGCGATATATTACCAGTACCTTGGGCAAAGTGCTATGATGTTTTCTCAAACAAGTGACCTTGATCCGTTTTCAAGGTCATAGGGGTTAAATATGTAAAAATCCATTTTAAATGTAACTATTAATTTTCCTAATACAAATGACCTTGACCTACTTTTAAGGTTATGGGGTAAAACATGTAACATGTCTCACTCACCTGAATGCAGTTTTAGAAGGCCCTTGGTATTGATGTTTGGCCTGTAGGCACCTATAGTACTGATCGCAATCAAGTTTCCTCGAACAAGTAATCTTGACCCACTTTCAAGGTCACAGGGGTCATTTATGTTAAACTTTTAAAGATCATCTACATAACTAGAAGGCCCAGGGTAACGATACTTAGCCTATAGATACCTGCTATAAAGTACTATAAAGTATAAAAAATGAAGGCATTTACATGTATTATCACTCCAAGGTTATGACATTCACATTTTAATCTGGGGTTAATATTGCAATGATAAAAATAACCAAAAAACAGTCAAAATCAATCTTAACTTTATCACTTTATTCTCACTCATTGATATTGCCATATAATAAAAGATATATTTCATTAATCGGACAGAATAAAGCTTAAAGTACAGACACATACACATGACATACGGTATAAAACAAACCAATACCCAAGGGGCTTGAGATCCAATACTTTGGTCTTATTATACTTCAAACAGGGAAGTATTTGCCAACATTCGATTTTCACTTATTTTCTTCCTAGTACAATTAATAGAGTGAACTCAAGATGGGGCAAAAACTGTAACTAAGTAAGATTAATGTAGATTTTAACAAATTGATAACAGGAGAGATGATCTTCAAGTCTGCATGGACTGTGGATATAAAGTAAGGTGAAAATGACACTGAAAACAGGAATGAACCATATTGCATGCACCTTTGTATAGAGTAATTTTTGTTTCTTTATTTACAACAAAAAATACTTTTATTTTCACAGAAATAAAGAATGAGATCGAGTATCTCATAATCATAGATGCACAGAAAATATGTCTTTTTTAAATGTTGACTTTTTTTCCTTGATGGATGCCAAATATACATGTATGAGTAGATAAGTATAGGCCTATCCACTGAAAAAAAAAGTTGTTGACAATATTTGTAATGACCAAGTTTTTTGGGGAAAACGGCAGTGTATTATGCATGATTACCGTATGGGATATGGTTCATTATTATATGTGAAAAAAAAAGTGATTTTTATTGCAGATAAAGACTATATTACTACAGTATACCCAAGTATAGTGTCTGTAGACCAAATGTGATATTGGTCGGAAATGGTTACAAATTGATACTTGTGTCAAGTGTTCTGACAAAAAAGCCTTACTGTTTGGGTTAAGTGGCTGCTTAATACAATTATAAACATTCCACAAAAAAAATACCCCGTATTACGACCTCTCCAACTATCTAAATAACCTTTCCTGACCTTGAGTGTGATGGAGAAATCTCCAACCCTTGTGGTGAATACTTCCTTGTTTAATCAAATCCATGGTGTTGAAGATTTCTCTCACACGTACAGGAAATAATTACCCCCTCCCCCCTTCTATTACCATGGGCACCAACAGCTAGTATACTGGCATGCTTGAAACAAAAGCACATACAATATGCAATGTATGAATATCATCACTATATCCATATTTAACTGTATTGTAACAATTGCATTTCACCTTAAATGATGTCATCGTAAAGCATGTGTACAGGACTTTTTCAACTTTGGGGTGATGACCTGATATTTACTGGGTAAAGAGAGAAACACCTAGGAAGGTTAGGAGGAATAGTCATGTACTGTCTTAACATCTTCCCCTGACCTTGCTGGTACTCGGAAGTACCGGGGAAGGGTGGAGAAATAGTCATGTACCCCCTTAACATCTTCCTGTGACCTTGATGGTACTCGGAAGTACCGGGGAAGGGTGGAGAAATAGTCATGTACCCCCTTAACATCTTCCCCTGACCTTGATGGTACTCGGAAGTACCGGGGAAGGGTGGAGAAATAGTCATGTACTGTCTTAACATCTTCCCCTGACCTTGATGGTACTCGGAAGTACCGGGGAAGGATGGAGAAATAGTCATGTACTGTCTTAACATCTTCCCCTGACCTTGCTGGTACTCGGAAGTACCGGGGAAGGGTGGAGAAATAGTCATGTACCCCCTTAACATCTTCCTGTGACCTTGATGGTACTCGGAAGTACCGGGGAAGGGTGGAGAAATAGTCATGTACTGTCTTAACATCTTCCCCTGACCTTGCTGGTACTCGGAAGTACCGGGGAAGGATGGAGAAATAGTCATGTACTGTCTTAACATCTACCTCACCTTGATGGTACTCGGAAGTACCGGGGAAGGGTGGAGAAATAGTCATGTACTGTCTAAACATCCACCTCACCTTGATGGTACTCGGAAGTACCAGGGAAGGGTGGAGAAATAGTCATGTACTGTTTTAACATATACCTCACCTTGATGGTACTCGGAAGTACCAGGGAAGGATAGAGAAATAGTCATGTACTGTCTTAACATCTACCTCATCTTGATGGTACTCGGAAGTACCAGGGAAGGGTGGAGAAATAGTCATGTACTGTCTTAACATCTACCCCACCTTGATGGTACTCGGAAGTACCAGGGAAGGATAGAGAAATAGTCATGTACTGTCTTAACATCTTCCCCTGACCTTGCTGGTACTCGGAAGTACCGGGGAAGGGTGGAGAAATAGTCATGTACTGTGTTAACATCTTCCCCTGACCTTGCTGGTACTCGGAAGTACCGGGGAAGGGTGGAGAAATAGTCATGTACCCCCTTAACATCTTCCCCTGACCTTGATGGTACTCGGAAGTACCGGGGAAGGGTGGAGAAATAGTCATGTACCCCCTTAACATCTTCCCCTGACCTTGATGGTACTCGGAAGTACCGGGGAAGGGTGGAGAAATAGTCATGTACTGTCTTAACATCTTCCCCTGACCTTGATGGTACTCGGAAGTACCGGGGAAGGATGGAGAAATAGTCATGTACTGTCTTAACATCTTCCCCTGACCTTGCTGGTACTCGGAAGTACCGGGGAAGGGTGGAGAAATAGTCATGTACCCCCTTAACATCTTCCTGTGACCTTGATGGTACTCGGAAGTACCGGGGAAGGGTGGAGAAATAGTCATGTACTGTCTTAACATCTTCCCCTGACCTTGATGGCACTCAGAAGTACTGGGGAAGGATGGAGAAATAGCCATGTACTGTCTTAACATCTACCTCACCTTGATGGTACTCGGAAGTACCGGGGAAGGGTGGAGAAATAGTCATGTACTGTCTAAACATCCACCTCACCTTGATGGTACTCGGAAGTACCAGGGAAGGGTGGAGAAATAGTCATGTACTGTTTTAACATCTACCTCACCTTGATGGTACTCGGAAGTACCAGGGAAGGATAGAGAAATAGTCATGTACTGTCTTAACATCTACCTCATCTTGATGGTACTCGGAAGTACCAGGGAAGGGTGGAGAAATAGTCATGTACTGTCTTAACATCTACCCCACCTTGATGGTACTCGGAAGTACCAGGGAAGGATAGAGAAATAGTCATGTACTGTCTTAACATCTTCCCCTGACCTTGCTGGTACTCGGAAGTACCGGGGAAGGGTGGAGAAATAGTCATGTACCCCCTTAACATCTTCCCCTGACCTTGCTGGTACTCGGAAGTACCGGGGAAGGGTGGAGAAATAGTCATGTACCCCCTTAACATCTTCCCCTGACCTTGCTGGTACTCGGAAGTACCGGGGAAGGGTGGAGAAATAGTCATGTACCCCCTTAACATCTTCCCCTGACCTTGATGGTACTCGGAAGTACCGGGGAAGGGTGGAGAAATAGTCATGTACTGTCTTAACATCTTCCCCTGACCTTGATGGTACTCGGAAGTACCGGGGAAGGGTGGAGAAATAGTCATGTACTGTCTTAACATCTTCCCCTGACCTTGATGGTACTCGGAAGTACCAGGGAAGGGTGGAGAAATAGTCATGTACTGTCTAAACATCTACCTCACCTTGATGGTACTCGGAAGTACCAGGGAAGGATAGAGAAATAGTCATGTACTGTCTTAACATCAACCTCATCTTGATGGTACTCGGAAGTACCAGGGAACAGAGGAGAAATAGTTATGTACTGTCTTAATATCTACCTCATCTTGATGGTACTCGGAAGTACCAGGGAAGGATAGAGAAATAGTCATGTACTGTCTTAACATCTACCTCATCTTGATGGTACTCGGAAGTACCAGGGAAGGATAGAGAAATAGTTATGTACTGTCTTAATATCTACCTCATCTTGATGGTACTCGGAAGTACCAGGGAAGGATAGAGAAATAGTCATGTACTGTCTTAACATCTACCTCATCTTGATGGTACTCGGAAGTACCAGGGAAGGATAGAGAAATAGTCATGTACTGTCTTAACATCTACCTCATCTTGATGGTACTCGGAAGTACCAGGGAAGGATGGGAGAAATAGTTATGTACTGTCTTAATATCTACCTGACCTTGATGGTACTCGGAAGTACTGGGGAAGGGTGGAGAAATAGTCATGTACTGTCTTAACATCTACCCCACCTTGCTGGTACTCGGAAGTACCAGGGAAGGATGGGAGAAATAGTCATGTACCCCCTTAACATCTTCCTGTGACCTTGATGGTACTCGGAAGTACCGGGGAAGGATGGAGAAATAGTCATGTACTGTCTTAACATCTTCCTGTGACCTTGCTGGTACTCGGAAGTACCGGGGAAGGATGGAGAAATAGTCATGTACTGTCTTAACATCTTCCTGTGACCTTGATGGTACTCGGAAGTACCAGGGAAGGGTGGAGAAATAGTCATGTACCCCCTTAACATCTTCCTGTGACCTTGATGGTACTCGGAAGTACCAGGGAAGGTTGGAGAAATAGTCATGTACCCCCTTAACATCTTCCTGTGACCTTGCTGGTACTCGGAAGTACCGGGGAAGGGTGGAGAAATAGTCATGTACCCCCTTAACATATCTCTGTGACCTTGATGGTACTCGGAAGTACCAGGGAAGGGTGGAGAAATAGTCATGTACCCCCTTAACATCTATCTCACCTTGATGGTACTCAGAAGTACCAGGGAAGGATGGAGAAATAGTCATGTACCCCCTTAACATCTTCCTGTGACCTTGCTGGTACTCGGAAGTACCGGGGAAGGGTGGAGAAATAGTCATGTACCCCCTTAACATATCTCTGTGACCTTGATGGTACTCGGAAGTACCAGGGAAGGGTGGAGAAATAGTCATGTACCCCCTTAACACCTATCTCACCTTGATGGTACTCAGAAGTACCAGGGAAGGGTGGAGAAATAGTCATGTACCCCCTTAACATCTTCCTGTGACCTTGCTGGTACTCGGAAGTACCGGGGAAGGATGGAGAAATAGTCATGTACTGTGTTAACATCTACCTCACCTTCATGGTACTCGGAAGTACCGGGGAAGGGTGGAGAAATAGTCATGTACTGTCTAAACATCTACCTCACCTTGATGGTACTCGGAAATACCAGGGAAGGGTGGAGAAATAGTCATGTACTGTCTAAACATCTACCTCACCTTGATGGTACTCGGAAGTACCAGGGAAGGATAGAGAAATAGTCATGTACTGTCTTAACATCTACCTCATCTTGATGGTACTCGGAAGTACCAGGGAAGGGTGGAGAAATAGTCATGTACTGTCTAAACATCTACCTCACCTTGATGGTACTCGGAAGTACCAGGGAAGGGTGGAGAAATAGTCATGTACTGTCTAAACATCTACCTCACCTTGATGGTACTCGGAAGTACCAGGGAAGGATAGAGAAATAGTCATGTACTGTCTTAACATCTACCTCATCTTGATGGTACTCGGAAGTACCAGGGAACAGAGGAGAAATAGTTATGTACTGTCTTAATATCTACCTCATCTTGATGGTACTCAGAAGTACCAGGGAAGGATAGAGAAATAGTCATGTACTGTCTTAACATCTACCTCATCTTGATGGTACTCGGAAGTACCAGGGAAGGATAGAGAAATAGTTATGTACTGTCTTAATATCTACCTCATCTTGATGGTACTCGGAAGTACCAGGGAAGGATAGAGAAATAGTCATGTACTGTCTTAACATCTACCTCATCTTGATGGTACTCGGAAGTACCAGGGAAGGATGGGAGAAATAGTTATGTACTGTCTTAATATCTACCTGACCTTGATGGTACTCGGAAGTACTGGGGAAGGGTGGAGAAATAGTCATGTACTGTCTTAACATCTACCCCACCTTGCTGGTACTCGGAAGTACCAGGGAAGGATGGGAGAAATAGTCATGTACCCCCTTAACATCTTCCTGTGACCTTGATGGTACTCGGAAGTACCGGGGAAGGATGGAGAAATAGTCATGTACTGTCTTAACATCTTCCTGTGACCTTGCTGGTACTCGGAAGTACCGGGGAAGGATGGAGAAATAGTCATGTACTGTCTTAACATCTTCCTGTGACCTTGATGGTACTCGGAAGTACCAGGGAAGGGTGGAGAAATAGTCATGTACCCCCTTAACATCTTCCTGTGACCTTGATGGTACTCGGAAGTACCAGGGAAGGGTGGAGAAATAGTCATGTACCCCCTTAACATCTTCCTGTGACCTTGCTGGTACTCGGAAGTACCGGGGAAGGGTGGAGAAATAGTCATGTACCCCCTTAACATATCTCTGTGACCTTGATGGTACTCGGAAGTACCAGGGAAGGGTGGAGAAATAGTCATGTACCCCCTTAACATCTATCTCACCTTGATGGTACTCAGAAGTACCGGGGAAGGATGGAGAAATAGTCATGTACCCCCTTAACATCTTCCTGTGACCTTGCTGGTACTCGGAAGTACCGGGGAAGGATGGAGAAATAGTCATGTACCCCCTTAACATCTATCTCACCTTGATGGTACTCGGAAGTACCGGGGAAGGGTGGAGAAATAGTCATGTACCCCCTTAACATCTTCCTGTGACCTTGCTGGTACTCGGAAGTACCGGGGAAGGATGGAGAAATAGTCATGTACTGTCTTAACATCTTCCCCTGGCCTTGCTGGTACTCGGAAGTACCGGGGAAGGATGGAGAAATAGTCATGTACCCCCTTAACATCTTCCTGTGACCTTGCTGGTACTCGGAAGTACCAGGGAAGGATGGAGAAATAGTCATGTACTGTCTTAACATCTTCCCCTGACCTTGCTGGTACTCGGAAGTACCAGGGAAGGGTGGAGAAATAGTCATGTACTGTGTTAACATCTACCTCACCTTGATGGAACTCGGAAGTACCGGGGAAGGGTGAAGAAATAGTCATGTACTGTGTTAACATCTACCTCACCTTGCTGGTACTTGGAAGTACCGGGGAAGGGTGGAGAAATAGTCATGTACTGTCTTAACATCTACCTCACCTTGATGGTACGCGAAATACCGGGGAAGGGTAGAGAAATAGTCATGTACCCCCTTAACATCTTCCCCTGACCTTGATGGTACTCGGAAGTACCAGGGAAGGGTGGAGAAATAGTCATGTACCCCCTTAACATCTTCCCCTGACCTTGATGGTACTCGGAAGTACCGGGGAAGGATGGAGAAATAGTCATGTACTGTGTTAACATCTACCTCACCTTGATGGTACTCTGAAGTACCGGGGAAGGGTGGAGAAATAGTCATGTACTGTCTTAACATCTTCCTGTGACCTTGATGGTACTCGGAAGTACCGGGGAAGGGTGGAGAAATAGTCATGTACTGTGTTAACATCTTCCACTGACCTTGCTGGTACTCGGAAGTACCGGGGAAGGGTGGAGAAATAGTCATGTACCCCCTTAACATCTTCCTGTGACCTTGATGGTACTCGGAAGTACCGGGGAAGGGTGGAGAAATAGTCATGTACTGTGTTAACATCTTCCCCTGACCTTGCTGGTACTCGGAAGTACCGGGGAAGGGTGGAGAAATAGTCATGTACCCCCTTAACATCTTCCTGTGACCTTGATGGTACTCGGAAGTACCGGGGAAGGGTGGAGAAATAGTCATGTACTGTCTTAACATCTTCCCCTGACCTTGATGGTACTCGGAAGTACCGGGGAAGGATGGGAGAAATAGTCATGTACTGTCTTAACATCTACCTCATCTTGATGGTACTCGGAGGTACCGGGGAAGGATGGAGAAATAGTCATGTACTGTTTTAACATCTACCTCATCTTGATGGTACTCGGAAGTACCAGGGAAGGATGGAGAAATAGTCATGTACTGTCTTAATATCTACCTCACCTTGATGGTACTCGGAGGTACAAAGGAAGGGGAGGAGAAATAGTCATGTACTGTCTTAACATCTACACCACCTTGATGGCACTCAGAAGTACCGGGGAAGGATGGAGAAATAGTCATGTACTGTCTAAACATCTACCTCACCTTGATGGTACTCGGAAGTACCAGGGAAGGGTGGAGAAATAGTCATGTACTGTCTAAACATCTACCTCACCTTGATGGTACTCGGAAGTACCGGGGAAGGATGGAGAAATAGTTATGTACTGTCTTAACATCTACCTCATCTTGATGGTACTCGGAGGTACCGGGGAAGGGTGGAGAAATAGTCATGTACTGTCTAAACATCTACCTCACCTTGATGGTACTCTGAAGTACCGGGGAAGGATGGAGAAATAGTCATGTACTGTCTTAACATCTACCTAACCTTGATGGTACTCGGAAGTAACGGGGAAGGATAGAGAAATAGTCATGTACTGTCTAAACATCTACCTCACCTTGATGATACTCGGAAGTACCAGGGAAGGATAGAGAAATAATCATGTACTGTCTAAACATCTACCTCACCTTGATGGTACTCGGAAGTACCGGGGAAGGTTGGAGAAATAGTCATGTACTGTCTAAACATCTACCACACCTTGATGGCACTCAGAAGTACCGGGGAAGGATGGAGAAATAGTCATGTACTGTCTAAACATCTACCTCACCTTGATGGTACTCGGAAGTACCAGGGAAGGATAGAGAAATAGTCATGTACTGTCTTAACATCTACCTCATCTTGATGGTACTCGGAAGTACCGGGGAAGGGTGGAGAAATAGTCATGTACTGTCTAAACATCTACCTCACCTTGATGGTACTCGGAAGTACCAGGGAAGGGTGGAGAAATAGTCATGTACTGTCTAAACATCTACCTCACCTTGATGGTACTCGGAAGTACCAGGGAAGGATAGAGAAATAGTCATGTACTGTCTTAACATCTACCTCATCTTGATGGTACTCGGAAGTACCAGGGAACAGAGGAGAAATAGTTATGTACTGTCTTAATATCTACCTCATCTTGATGGTACTCGGAAGTACCAGGGAAGGATAGAGAAATAGTCATGTACTGTCTTAACATCTACCTCATCTTGATGGTACTCGGAAGTACCAGGGAAGGATAGAGAAATAGTCATGTACTGTCTTAACATCTACCTCATCTTGATGGTACTCGGAAGTACCAGGGAAGGATGGGAGAAATAGTTATGTACTGTCTTAATATCTACCTGACCTTGATGGTACTCGGAAGTACTGGGGAAGGGTGGAGAAATAGTCATGTACTGTCTTAACATCTACCCCACCTTGCTGGTACTCGGAAGTACCAGGGAAGGATGGGAGAAATAGTCATGTACCCCCTTAACATCTTCCTGTGACCTTGATGGTACTCGGAAGTACCGGGGAAGGATGGAGAAATAGTCATGTACTGTCTTAACATCTTCCTGTGACCTTGCTGGTACTCGGAAGTACCGGGGAAGGATGGAGAAATAGTCATGTACTGTCTTAACATCTTCCTGTGACCTTGATGGTACTCGGAAGTACCAGGGAAGGATGGAGAAATAGTCATGTACCCCCTTAACATCTTCCTGTGACCTTGATGGTACTCGGAAGTACCAGGGAAGGGTGGAGAAATAGTCATGTACCCCCTTAACATCTTCCTGTGACCTTGCTGGTACTCTGAAGTACCGGGGAAGGGTGGAGAAATAGTCATGTACCCCCTTAACATATCTCTGTGACCTTGATGGTACTCGGAAGTACCAGGGAAGGGTGGAGAAATAGTCATGTACCCCCTTAACATCTATCTCACCTTGATGGTACTCAGAAGTACCAGGGAAGGGTGGAGAAATAGTCATGTACCCCCTTAACATCTTCCTGTGACCTTGCTGGTACTCGGAAGTACCGGGGAAGGATGGAGAAATAGTCATGTACCCCCTTAACATCTATCTCACCTTGATGGTACTCGGAAGTACCGGGGAAGGGTGGAGAAATAGTCATGTACCCCCTTAACATCTTCCTGTGACCTTGCTGGTACTCGGAAGTACCGGGGAAGGATGGAGAAATAGTCATGTACTGTCTTAACATCTTCCCCTGGCCTTGCTGGTACTCGGAAGTACCGGGGAAGGATGGAGAAATAGTCATGTACCCCCTTAACATCTTCCTGTGACCTTGCTGGTACTCGGAAGTACCAGGGAAGGATGGAGAAATAGTCATGTACTGTCTTAACATCTTCCCCTGGCCTTGCTGGTACTCGGAAGTACCGGGGAAGGATGGAGAAATAGTCATGTACCCCCTTAACATCTTCCTGTGACCTTGCTGGTACTCGGAAGTACCAGGGAAGGATGGAGAAATAGTCATGTACTGTCTTAATATCTTCCCCTGACCTTGCTTGTACTCAGAAGTACCAGGGAAGGGTGGAGAAATAGTCATGTACCCCCTTAACATCTTCCTGTGACCTTGCTGGTACTCGGAAGTACCGGGGAAGGATGGAGAAATAGTCATGTACTGTCTTAACATCTTCCCCTGACCTTGCTGGTACTCGGAAGTACCAGGGAAGGGTGGAGAAATAGTCATGTACTGTGTTAACATCTACCTCACCTTGATGGAACTCGGAAGTACCGGGGAAGGGTGGAGAAATAGTCATGTACTGTGTTAACATCTACCTCACCTTGCTGGTACTCGGAAGTACATGGGAAGGGTGGAGAAATAGTCATGTACTGTCTTAACATCTACCTCACCTTGATGGTACGCGAAATACCGGGGAAGGGTGGAGAAATAGTCATGTACCCCCTTAACATCTTCCCCTGACCTTGATGGTACTCGGAAGTACCAGGGAAGGGTGGAGAAATAGTCATGTACCCCCTTAACATCTTCCCCTGACCTTGATGGTACTCGGAAGTACCGGGGAAGGATGGAGAAATAGTCATGTACTGTGTTAACATCTATCTCACCTTGATGGTACTCTGAAGTACCGGGGAAGGGTGGAGAAATAGTCATGTACTGTCTTAACATCTTCCTGTGACCTTGATGGTACTCGGAAGTACCGGGGAAGGGTGGAGAAATAGTCATGTACTGTGTTAACATCTTCCACTGACCTTGCTGGTACTCGGAAGTACCGGGGAAGGGTGGAGAAATAGTCATGTACCCCTTTAACATCTTCCTGTGACCTTGATGGTACTCGGAAGTACCGGGGAAGGGTGGAGAAATAGTCATGTACTGTGTTAACATCTTCCCCTGACCTTGCTGGTACTCGGAAGTACCGGGGAAGGGTGGAGAAATAGTCATGTACCCCCTTAACATCTTCCTGTGACCTTGATGGTACTCGGAAGTACCAGGGAAGGGTGGAGAAATAGTCATGTACTGTCTTAACATCTTCCCCTGACCTTGATGGTACTCGGAAGTACCGGGGAAGGATGGGAGAAATAGTCATGTACTGTCTTAACATCTACCTCATCTTGATGGTACTCGGAGGTACCGGGGAAGGATGGAGAAATAGTCATGTACTGTCTTAATATCTACCTCACCTTGATGGTACTCGGAGGTACAAAGGAAGGGGAGGAGAAATAGTCATGTACTGTCTTAACATCTACACCACCTTGATGGCACTCTGAAGTACCGGGGAAGGATGGAGAAATAGTCATGTACTGTCTAAACATCTACCTCACCTTGATGGTACTCGGAAGTACCAGGGAAGGGTGGAGAAATAGTCATTTACTGTCTAAACATCTACCTCACCTTGATGGTACTCGGAAGTACCGGGGAAGGATGGAGAAATAGTTATGTACTGTCTTAACATCTACCTCATCTTGATGGTACTCGGAGGTACCGGGGAAGGGTGGAGAAATAGTCATGTACTGTCTAAACATCTACCTCACCTTGATGGTACTCTGAAGTACCGGGGAAGGATGGAGAAATAGTCATGTACTGTCTTAACATCTACCTAACCTTGATGGTACTCGGAAGTAACGGGGAAGGATAGAGAAATAGTCATGTACTGTCTAAACATCTACCTCACCTTGATGATACTCGGAAGTACCAGGGAAGGATAGAGAAATAGTCATGTACTGTCTAAACATCTACCTCACCTTGATGGTACTCGGAAGTACCGGGGAAGGTTGGAGAAATAGTCATGTACTGTCTAAACATCTACCTCACCTTGATGGCACTCAGAAGTACCGGGGAAGGATGGAGAAATAGTCATGTACTGTGTTAACATCTACCTCATCTTGATGGTACTCGGAAGTACCAGGGAAGGGTGGAGAAATAGTCATGTACTGTCTTAACATCTACCTCACCTTGATGGTACTCGGAAGAACCGGGGAAGGGGAGGAGAAATAGTCATGTACTGTCTTAACATCTACCTCACCTTGATGGCACTCGGAAGTACCAGGGAAGGATGGAGAAATAGTCATGTACTGTCTTAACATCTACCTCATCTTGATGGTACTCGGAGGTACTGGGGAAGGGGAGGAGAAATAGTCATGTACTGTCTTAACATCTACCCCACCTTGATGGTACTTGGAGGTACCAGGGAAGGATGGAGAAATAGTCATGTACTGTTTAAGCATCTACCTCATCTTGATGGTACTCGGAGGTACTGGGGAAGGGGAGGAGAAATAGTCATGTACTGTCTTAACATCTACCCCACCTTGATGGCACTCAGAAGAACCGGGGAAGGATGGAGAAATAGTCATGTACTGTCTTAACATCTACCTCATCTTGATGGTACTCGGAAGAACCGGGGAAGGATGGAGAAATAGTCATGTACTGTCTTAACATCTACCTCACCTTGATGGTACTCAGAAGAACCGGGGAAGGATGGAGAAATAGTCATGTACTGTCTTAACATCTACCTCACCTTGATGGTACTCAGAAGAACCGGGGAAGGATGGAGAAATAGTCATGTACTGTCTTAACATCTACCTCACCTTGATGGTACTAGGAAGTACCAGGGAAGGATGGAGAAATAGTCATGTACTGTCTTAACATCTACCTCATTTTGATGGTACTCAGAGGTACCGGGGAAGGATGGAGAAATAGTCATGTACTGTCTTAACATCTACCTCACCTTGATGGTACTCAGAAGAACCGGGGAAGGATGGAGAAATAGTCATGTACTGTCTTAACATCTACCTCACCTTGATGGTACTCGGAAGTACCGGGGAAGGATGGAGAAATAGTCATGTACTGTCTTAACATCTACCTCATCTTGATGGTACTCGGAGGTACCAGGGAAGGATGGAGAAATAGTCATGTACTGTCTTAACATCTACCTCATTTTGATGGTACTCGGAGGTACCGGGGAAGGATGGAGAAATAGTCATGTACTGTCTTAACATCTACCTCACCTTGATGGTACTCGGAAGTACCGGGGAAGGATAGAGAAATAGTCATGTACTGTCTTAACATCTACCTCACCTTGATGGTACTCGGAGGTACCGGGGAAGGATGGAGAAATAGTCATGTACTGTTTTAACATCTACCTCATCTTGATGGTACTCGGAAATACCAGGGAAGGATGGAGAAATAGTCATGTACTGTCTTAATTTCTACCTCATCTTGATGGTACTCGGAAGTACCGGGGAAGGGTGGAGAAATAGTCATGTACTGTCTAAACATCTACCTCACCTTGATGGTACTCGAAAGTACCAGGGAAGGGTGGAGAAATAGTCATGTACTGTCTAAACATCTACCTCACCTTGATGGTACTCGGAAGTACCGGGGAAGGGTGGAGAAATAGTCATGTACTGTCTTAACATCTACCTCACCTTGATGATACTCGGAAGTACCAGGGAAGGATAGAGAAATAGTCATGTACTGTCTAAACATCTACCTCATCTTGATGGTACTCGAAAGTACCAGGGAAGGATAGAGAAATAGTCATGTACTGTCTTAACATCTACCTCATCTTGATGGTACTCGGAAGTACCGGGGAAGGGTGGAGAAATAGTCATGTACTGTCTAAACATCTACCTCACCTTGATGGTACTCGGAAGTACCAGGGAAGGGTGGAGAAATAGTCATGTACTGTCTAAACATCTACCTCACCTTGATGGTACTCGGAAGTACCGGGGAAGGGTGGAGAAATAGTCATGTACTGTCTTAACATCTTCCTGTGACCTTGATGGCATTCTGACTCAACCCAAGTTTATAAGCCTAGAATAAAAACACATTCAAGGTTTTGGTAGCTCTTACAAATCTGTATCTAGCTAGTGAGATCAATATTGGACTAACCAGTGCATTTTCTTACAGATAATTCTCCTTGAGAACTAGCAGTATCTCCTCACCAAACAATGAATCAGACATTCATACATGTTGTCAAATAGAACTGATACAGCCTACAGTACTGATGGCATTGTGAGGTGATGATAGCACTAGTACTGTGTATTAACACTGACACACTAGGATCTGATTGGCTGCGACAGACACAGGGTCTGATTGGCTGTGACAGACACAGGATCTGATTGGCTGTGACAGAGGTTCTGGGTGATAACAAGTTAGGCTAACTATATGACAGACAATATCGCACATTACAAGTAAACGCACGTTACAAGTAAACATACGTACCGTGTAAACAAAGGGGAAAAAGTTAAACATTGCAAAACGGAAAATTGAATGGAAACATTTGAAAATATATAGTTTTATATTTACAACTTATAATGTATGATTGTAATACCTAATTGAAACAGATTTGAGAATGTATGGATTTGACCAATTAAAAAGGAGATCCCAATGGATCTTTATAATGCTGAGCACCATATAGATATCTTAACAGATTCATGTGCTTCCACTGGAATTAGATTTTAGCATTCACTTGCTTTGTAGCTTCATTTAACATAGACCTGCCAAGCAAAAACATTACTATACTGGATCATGTTGTATCCTGATTGTTTGACTGATTGTTGAAACCCTATCTGGGTCAAACTCTCAGATTACTGAAAATAACAAACAAAATATGTGTGCACATTTATTTCCAAAAAGTTTTTGTATTTCTTTATTTATAAATATCAGTTTTAAGGATTGAAAGGATGTCATTTTAATATAGGCAGGGCTTCATGATCACCTTTAGAACTCTATACATGAGTGAGTCTACTGGCAAAGTAACGACAAAAATCCTATAATAATACATGTACCAAACTTACAATTGCTGTATTTTGCAAAATATAAAAACATGATGTTTGCACTTCAACCCAACCATTGTGACATTTACGGGATCGTATATGCCATCAAGAGGTATATAAACATATTTTCAGGTTGCAATTAACACAGGCATACATGACATTTTATTACTGTGAAATCAGAGATCTTTTGTGGAGCTCAAATAATGAAATTTCCTGAAAAACATCATTTCATGGGTACATGAATTCTACTGGTCACTGTCAGATCCTACACACGATAGTAATAGTGAGGATCTGTATTTTAATATGATTGCATGAATTCATATATCATGGGGACCGATCAAAAGGAGAGCAGCTTTACGTGAAACTTGTAATTACTGTGTAGATAATCAATTATTTAAAGAACAGTGCTGAGGAAATCAGCGAAATAAAGACCCACAGAAAATTAGTGACTTCACAGTGTGATAAATTTAATACATGCAAATGATCAGTTGTTTTTCATTCATATGGGTATGAAATGAAAAAGACTTAAATGAAACAGAAAATTCAAACGTTTAAAGTGTAAAATTATTCTCCATTCCAATGATTTAATTGCTTCAAACAAAATGCTCAGACAAAAGCCTTAATAAATGGTTTCGCATTGAAAAAGTTATACTTCCTTATAACCCATATAAAGTTAACACAAACTAAAACAAAGCAACCTAATGAACTGTATCGCATTTATCCTCCAATAAGCCCAGTGTGCCAACACATAGCCTATGACTGAAATCCGGGGGTGGGCTTATTACAAGACAATGTATTTCTTAGTTATTGCATTATATATTGATGGGCTTATCAACAAACAATGGCGGATACTCAGGTAAGTATGGTAATTGAACAATTGTTTCTCACAATCCATAACTACAGGTACAACCTGTTAACAACTGGCAATGTTTAAAACCATCTACAGTTTTCACATTATGATTGGGCATTTGTCACATTGGAGGAAAAGGGTGGGTAGAAATGTTTCCGAACTATGTCTCCGAACTTAGAGCATGTAGTCATGTAAGAAAGAATTTCAAAAATGAAACCCATTTTCCCTATTGAACCACACCCTTGTGTTCCATAGAAGGCCAAACCCACCTTTAATACGAAATGGAGTCTGTCTTACTCAATCAATCTCCAGAAAAAATTTAGACAATGTCCTGACATTCCTTCAAACAAATGATGATTTCAAATAATTCACTACTTTTTCCCAATTGGGCCCCATCCCTCTGACCCCCAGAGTCCAAAAGCCACCATTTATACAAAATGTGTACCCCTAAAGATGCTTCTGACAAAATCTAGTCAAATAATCATGATCCCATCAGAAGAAGATGTTTTTGGCCTTGCCCCAGGCAGATTAAACATTACAATACAGACATAATCAAACAACATAATTTATCATCACAAACAAATATCAATACTTCATTTTTATGAAAGAATGAAGCATGACATGATAAATCTTTCATTCAACATTAAATATCACACCTATTTTGGCTCTTTGAAACTAGTGGGACTGCGTCAATCGTTATCAGTTACAAAGTTTCCATACACCAATTAACAATGGCAACATTTTGCCAAAGACACTAATCCTAGCAGTTGTCACTGAATTAGTGATACTTCTGATAATGATGTACATAATAAATAGTTTACATAACATTTACCTAAGGCCATGCCAATTTGATTTATTGTTCGTCGGATTTACCGCTCCTGTTTTGGAAAAATAAAATAAAAGTAAAAGTAAAATATTACCGCTCCAATTTTATCGTCTATGAAAAATGACGAATCTGGATATAATTTAAAATGGTTCAAAACTTAGAAAGCGCTATTCCAGATCATTTGAATGTTTGAAACGAAGGTAAAAATGGTATTTCAAGCGTTTTTCGGCAGCAACACAAGGGGAAATGCGCGACGAGGCTTTTTCACTTTTGAAAAAAGCTGGAAATGTGTCAAAAATGACTTTCTTATCGTGTTAGTCACTACATAAACTGGTCACCATAATGTATTGCAAAATACCGCAATAGATGGTTAATCGTTCCAAGATCTCTTGATCAAAAAAACAAAATACGGAACTCAAGCAGTCTCACTAACAAGCGACTTCAAGCATCAACAGAAAATATCTTAAAAACAATTCTTTAAAAATATTAAGTAGGCGATATCAGAAGAGATGTTAATACAAATGTACGACTATAATAACACCTCTATATTGAATTTCAAATCGAAATTCTTCCCAAGCAATCGACCCAATTTGGCAGACATCAGTCATTTCATCAGTCTTGTGTTAATAGAATAGGACATTGTTGATAGTTAAAAAAACGTGTTTGTTATTGATATTTTGGAATATTTATGTAGGTATTACCATTCGAACTCGAATGGCGTACATTTAAATCCCGAATGGATTACATTGTTACACTGGGTTCATGATGCTTTTTCAACCACGAGATAGACAACAATTGACGGTATATATATGGGACGTCAGTTTATGATCTGGATATGATAGTACACAAATAATGCTTGTGTCGATTAATATTACAATTATTATTATTGTAGCTGAAAGTTTATGTCTGCAAAACACCTAGTGCCATATATCTAGCATTCATGGTTTGTTTTATAGCAGTAAATCATACATATATATATCTAGTCCAAAGGGTTCTGACTCTCTGACCAGCTAAATATTTGGACGAAAGGCGGGTGCGTGAAATTCCTACTTAGTTAAAAAGTGGAAATTTTACCGACCCGTGTCAGGAACAACGACAACAATTTAAATACGTGTACTGTTTGATGATACATTTAGTCTTTTGAAAACTACCGCTCGCTCAACATTTTAAGGAATTCAAATTTTTTGTAAAAACAAAATAATTTCGCCCGCTCGCTCCAATTTTGAAATCTCATTTTCTGAAGAACAATAAATCAAATTGGTATGGCCTAAGTATGTATATTTGTATCTTTCAACTTTGATAACCAATGAACTCATTCACATTTCAACTCTTCTAATTCAAAGTCAAAGGTTGGAATAGTTCATTAAGAAATTTCAGGGTTGAATGAATTAAGATATCAAACATAGCGTTTTGAAGGGGGGGGGCTTATTACCAGGCACCCATGTTGTTCTTTTTGGAGAATAAAGGAAAATAGGAAATGGGCTTATTACCAGACATGGGCTCATCACTGATTAAGTGTTTGTAACTTATATGTATCATAACACCAGGCTTCACCCCTGATGTGGGCGGGTAGTGACAACCACTGAACAGCATCAGATCTTCACAGTGGTACGGTTTGTAGAGAGGTTGACAGATTGTCTCTAATATCATTTACTATACATGTAACTAAGGTTGTGTACATTCTGAATTTCTGACACTCTTAACAAACTCCTTAATGTTTTAATCTGTTGGACACAGAGACATATACTTGAGAGATCAGAAAATCATGTCATTTTATCAACATTATATTTTACAAATTGTTATAAATAAATTATTCCGGACTCAAACATAATATTATCAAAGTTTTTCTCATGAAATACATTCAGGGCTCGTATTCATGAAACTGTTCTCATGCTCAAGCAACGATTTTGTGCTCAAGCCAGCTTTCTTGAAACTCACCTAAATCATGTCAACGATCAAAATGTCAATTGTTAATATTGAAAGCAGTATTCGGCTTCGTGGATCTTCAATATTTTACTGAAACTAAAGCAAAATAAAAGTTTCAAGATGAAATATAGCCGGAACAAGAAAATGGACTTGAGCACAAAGTCCATGCTTAAGCATGAGAACGGTTTCATGAATACAGGCCCTGGATTCTTAGTGGGTAATCATGGTAAACATCATAATATACATGCTACCTCTAACATAAGATAAAATCGAATGCTCTTAAATATACTTTGGATTTTCAATTAACATGACAGCCGGTGAATGTCATGTCATTGAACATAATTTAGATTGACATCAGATTAACATCACGACATGTACGCTGGACTCCATTATAACACAAATCAAATGTCATTGAACATTCTCTGGGATTGCTCATGAACATCAATTATAGGGATAACATGTAACAAGATTGAGACACCAAAACGTATGGAGACAATTTTACAGGGTATACATATATAGCTATATGAGTTTATAAGGTCACACTTTAAATATACTATAAATAGTTTAGTTTGATAGCACAGCTCACATGTTACACTGATGAGGGGTACCTGTATCAGTGGTACATGAAAACACCTGATGAGGGGTACCTGTATCAGTGGTACATGAGAACACCTGATGAGGGGTACCTGAATCTGTGGTACATGAGAACACCTGATGAGGGGTACCTGTATCAGTGGTACACAAGAACACTGATGAGGGGTACCTGTATCAGTGGTACATGAGAACACCTGATGAGGGGTACCTGTATCAGTGGTACACAAGAACACTGATGAGGAGTACCTGTATCAGTGGTACACGAGAACACCTGATGAGGAGTTCCTGTATTAGTGGTACATGAGAACACTGATGAGGGGTACCTGTATCAGTGGTACATGAGAACACCTGATGAGGGGTACCTGTATCAGTGGTACACGAGAACACCTGATGAGGAGTACCTGTATCAGTGGTACATGAGAACACCTGATGAGGGGTACCTGAATATGTGGTACATGAGAACACCTGGTGAGGGGTACCTGTATCAGTGGTACACAAGAACACTGATGAGGGGTACCTGTATCCGTGGTACATGAGAACACCTGATGAGGACTACCTGTATCAGTGGTACACGAGAACACCTGACGAGGGGTACCTGTATCAGTGGTACATGAGAACACCTGATGAGGAGTACCTGTATCAGTGGTACACGAGAACACCTGATGAGGAGTACCTGTATCAGTGGTACACGAGAACACCTGATGAGGAGTACCTGTATCAGTGGTACACAAGAACACCTGATGAGGGGTACCTGTATCAGTGGTACATGAGAACACTGATGAGAGGTACCTATATCAGTGGTACACGAGAACACCTGATGAGGAGTACCTGTATCAGTGGTACATGAGAACACTGATGAGGGGTACCTGTATCAGTGGTACATGATAACACCTGATGAGGGGTACCTGTATCAGTGGTACATGAGAACACCTGATGAGGGGTACCTGTATCAGTGGTACACAAGAACACCTGATGAGGGGTACCTGTATCCGTGGTACACGAGAACACTGATGAGGGGTACTTGTATCAGTGGTACATGAGAACACCTGATGAGGGGTACATGTATCAGTGGTACATGAGAACACCTGATGAGGGGTACCTGTATCAGTGGTACACGATAACACCTGATGAGGGGTACCTGTATCAGTGGTACACGAGAACACCTGATGAGGGGTACCTGTATCAGTGGTACATGAGAACACCTGATGAGGAGTTCCTGTATCAGTGGTACATGAGAACACTGATGAGGGGTACCTGTATCAGTGGTACACAAGAACACCTGATGAGGGGTACCTGTATCAGTGGTACACGAAAACACCTGATGAGGGGTACCTGTATCAGTGGTACACGAGGACACCTGATGAGGAGTACCTGTATCAGTGGTACATGACAACACCTGATGAGAGGTACCTATATCAGTGGTACATGAGAACACCTGATGAAGGGTACCTATATCAGTGGTACACGAGAACACCTGATGAGGAGTACCTGTATCAGTGGTACATGAGAACACTGATGAGGGGTACCTGTATCAGTGGTACATGAGAACACCTGATGAGGGGTACCTGTATCAGTGGTACACGAGAACACCTGATGAGGGGTACCTGTATCAGTGGTACACAAGAACACCTGATGAGGGGTACCTGTATCAATGGTACACGAGGACACCTGACGAGGGGTACCTGTATCCGTGGTACACGAGAACACTGATGAGGGGTACCTGTATCAGAGGTACATGAGAACACCTGATGAGGGGTACATGTATCAGTCGTACATGAAAACACCTGATGAGGAGTACCTGTATCAGTGGTACACGAGAACACCTGATGAGGAGTACCTGTATCAGTGGTACATGAGAACACCTGATGAGGAGTACCTGTATCAGTGGTACATGAGAACACCTGATGAGGAGTACCTGTATCAGTGGTACACGAGAACACCTGATGAGGAGTACCTGTATCAGTGGTACATGAGAACACCTGATGAGGAGTACCTGTATCAGTGGTACACGAGAACACTGATGTGTCAGGTGTCATATAATGTCCTATAACAGCAGCTATAGAACTGCTATATGATGTTTATCATGACAACATCCTTGGAATCACTATGGTCTATGACATAACTATAAGATGACACTTTGAGCTCTTGTGGTATGTAAGTAGTACAGCTAAATTTGGTTATAAGGATGATGTCTTCGGAACTGTCAGGAAGAAGACCTCTTTGGATGTTGTTAATGTTATAATTGTGGTGTCATAAGTGGTTGTGACTGGTTGATAACATTATTAGTTTTAAAGATAACATGATAACATCCAGAACAGTTGTTATAACTGGGATGCCTTGAGCTGTTCTGCCGGCTGATAACATTGTTAGTTATGTAGATAACATTGGGAAGTGTTATGACTGGGATGCCTTGAGCTGATGTGACTGGTTGATAACATTGTTACCTATGTAGATAACATTGGGAAGTGTTATGACTGGGATGCCTTGAGCTGTTGTGACTGGTTGATAACATTGTTACCTATGTAGATAACATTGGGAAGTGTTATGACTGGGATGCCTTGAGCTGTTCTGCCGGCTGATAACATTGTTAGTTATGTAGATAACATTGGGAAGTGTTATGACTGGGATGCCTTGAGCTGTTCTGCCGGCTGATAACATTGTTAGTTATGTAGATAACATTGGGAAGTGTTATGACTGGGATGCCTTGAGCTGTTGTGACTGGCTGATAACATTGTTAATTATGTAGATAACATCATGAACTGTTATGACTGGGATGCCTTGAGCTGTTGTGACAGGTTGATGACATGATAACACCAGGAACTGTTCTATAACACAATGTAACTCGGCGAGGATGGTTGTGATTCAGGTGAGGATGGTAAAGTGATAATGACATTCAGGATTCTGGCTTCACATTTTCCCTGCAGATTGGACAATCTCCTTTTCTCTGAAAAAACAAACCAATAAATTTCTCATTATACCTATTTATTGACATATATACCTGGACAATACATCAGAAAATTACCTTAAGTGGAAACAAAAAAAGGATTTTGACATTCTCATCCTTATATTACATGGCAGCCATGTTGACACAACGAGATGGATACACAATAATGGTAGATATATGGAAAAAAATGTTTTGACACTTTCCCCTTAATAATTATTGTACATGGCAGCCATGTTTACAAAAACAGATACATGTATAAGCAATATCAATATAGAAATGGTGGTAGATATATGAAAATGAGGGTTTTGACACTCTTTCCTGAATTGAGCAGTCTACATTTAACCAGAATCCATACAGAACAGAACAGGCTGGGGCGATTTAGCATTAGGTTTTGACACTTTCCCCCTGATTACTACACAACAGACATACTGACAAAGCTATACATACCTTGGGCTGGGGTGATATACATGTATGATTAGGTTTTGACACTTTCCCCCTAATTACTACACAACAGACATACTGACATAAAGCTATACATACCTTTAACCAGTTATCTATACATGACTTGTGATACATGTGAGAACACGGTAATATTTTCACATTCTCCCCTTCGCTGAACGTTGACAAACATATCCGACATTCATGATCCGTTTTCTGAGACATTGCTCCATGTGCGTCTTTTGTAAACGTCCCCGACTTCAGCCCGTCTATGACTTCCTGTGTAACCCCATTGTCCTTGACATTTCCTATAGTCTCTGCCAGCTCCCACAGGGCCTGAACAAAATACAGGAAAAGTATACACCCAAGACCAAGAGACTTGATGTTAAAATGATAACTAGAAAAGCACTCCATTCTTCTTGTTACTTTATTATACACTTTATTTGTTATGTAACCAAAAGGCCAAGGAAAATATCAGTTTCAAAATCATGTTTACCATAAACAATTAATTAGTTAAAAACTTATTATAATGAGTTCATCAAGGAGACAATTATAGAATTTTCTTTTTTTAATCATTTGTTGATCACATCATAATGATAACATAAAATTGTAATATTGGGTACCAGTGACCCTCAAAGATTATAAATGTTCAATTCATTAGTGAACAAACACACGCACTAAATAAAACAAATTTGCTGAACTCTGATTTAAGTCAGGTTTTTTAATGTTCATCAGGGATGTATCAGTGATTTATATAATGACTGTGTGATATAAGTATAAGGATTTGATATCAGGTATATGTATTAAAACAAAGTAAAAAAGCTAAATATACCTCATAGTCATTTAAATCTACGTCCTCTTGTGGCAGCATACTCCCAGGAAATACATGGTTTCTCATCCTGATTCCAAACTACAAAATAACAGTTAACATACAGTGACATCTAACTGACTGACCTAAAGGAGGTCATCGAGGG
Organism: Mimachlamys varia; assembly: GCA_947623455.1. NCBI lineage: Eukaryota > Metazoa > Mollusca > Bivalvia > Pectinida > Pectinidae > Mimachlamys > Mimachlamys varia. Next base: position 37,360,540 of record OX392529.1, read on the forward strand.
ACTCGGTGGCAGAGTGGTATAAGTTTGACATTCTGGAACATGTACTGTGCCACCAGCCCTCCACTGCTGGGTCATGGGTTTAGACTTACATGGGGAAGTTGCCAGGTACTAGCTGCAGGTCATTTGTTTTTCTTCAGGAAATCTGGCTTTCCTTCACCACCAAAACCTGGCTTTTGAACGTGTATCCTCAAATGACCATAACTGTTAATACTAGTAGGGCGTAAAGCACAAACAAACAAAACAGAGGAAATCATTTGTTTGCTTTTTTGTTTTTAACCATGTTTACTTCTTGTTTTAGCCATTTGTAAAATCAGAATTTAATTCAATGTTTGTCAAAAAAAGGAAAATCATAACTGATGAATGGATCCTGAATAAGAACACAAGTCTAAGAGATAGTTGATATCACTTTAACTTACCATGGGTGGTCGCAAACAATCAAAATCATGTCTTGGCAGATGATGGTGATGATGGGGGCCTGAAATAGAGAAATCTTACCTCAATCACAGCTCAAGTTATACCCTGAACTTGGGGCAAGGATATCTTTTCTTTGTAACTTTATTTTTTTCTCATGGTGTGTATCAAAATTAAAGAAACATCAAGCAGATTCATGAAGACGTTAATTTTTAGTTCACCTGCCTAAAAAAATATTTCCCAGCTGTCATTTTGAGAATCAGGTAATCCTAATAGAGTCGAGAACTTAACTCTAATAACTTTAACATCTCTGTTACCAGTAAAACTTAAGAATAAATAAAACATCCTCATGAGGTTACTTAATTTGTCATTCAACTTATGTTGGTATTAAGGTTTCAATAAATTTTGCATGAAAATGAGGAGAAAAACATCAAATAAATACTTACCACGAATGTTGAACGGCATATCTAGTTCAGGAGGACTAAAGGTGGGGTCAAACACAGGAGGTCGTCCCTAAACACCAACAAAACAAAAATCATCTTTACCGGTGAAAACTGTGGCCATCATTGAGAAAAAACAAGCACATGGTAAGGACTTTTCTCAACAACTAAACGACTAATCTATTAATAAAAATTTCTCAAAACTGTTCAGTTAACAAGAGGCCCAATGGGCCTGCATCGCTCACCTGGTATCAATCTCTGACTTATATTATAGTGTAACCCCAAAGTCCCCTAAAATCTTTTAATGTAAGACATTTAGAAGAACATCTTAAGATTTAAACATATTTTACCCCTGTGATCTTATAAGACAACATCATTTTCATTTTCAAATTTTGTTTGGCTTCATCCCAGGACGCTACCAGCCAAATATCATGTCTCTAGGCAAATCAAGATCAAGGTCATTTCTTTTTGCAAACTTTGTCAGGCTTCATCCAAGAAACCTTTCAGCCAAATGTCATGCTTCTAGGGCTTTTGGTACTTCAGAAGAAGTTGTTTGAATGTTTTAACAGATTTTACCCCTGTGACCTTGAATATAGGTCAAGGTCATTTCTTTTTGCAAACTTTGTCAGGCTTCATCCAAGGAACCTTTCAGCCAAATATCATGCTTCTAGGGCTTTTGGTATTTCAGGAGAAGTCGTTTAAATGTTTTAAAAGATTTGACCCCTGTGACATTGAATATAGGTCAAGGTCATTTCTTTTCACAAACTTTGTCGGGCTTCATCCAAGGAAACTTTCAGCCAAATATCATGCTTCTAGGGCTTTTGGTATTTCAGAAGAAGTCGTTTAAAGGTTTTAACAGATTTGACCCCTGTGACCTTAAATATAAGTCAAGGTCATTTCTTTTTGCAAACTTTGTCGGGCTTCATTCAAGGAACCTTTCAGCCAAATATCATGCTTCTAGGGCTTTTGGTATTTCAGAAGAAGTCGTTTAAAGGTTTTAACAGATTTGACTCCTGTGACCTTGAATATAGGTCAAGGTCATTTCTTTTTGCGAACTTTGTCAGGCTTCATCCAAGGAACCTTTCAGCCAAATATCATGCTTCTAGGGCTTTTGGTATTTCAGAAGAAGTCGTTTAAAGGTTTTAACAGATTTGACCCCTTTGACCTTGAATTAAGGTCAAGGTCATTTCTTTTCGCAAACTTTGTCGGGCTTCATCCAAGGAACCTTTCAGCCAAATATCATGCTTCTAGGGCTTTTGGTATTTCAGAAGAAGTCGTTTAAAGGTTTTAACACATTTGACCCCTGTGACCTTGAATAAAGGTCAAGGTCATTTCTTTTCGCAAACTTTGTCGGGCTTCATCCAAGGAACCTTTCGGCCAAATATCATGCTTCTAGGGCTTTTGGTATTTCAGAAGAAGTCGTTTAAAGGTTTTAACAGATTTGACTCCTGTGACCTTGAATATAGGTCAAGGTCATTTCTTTTCGCAAACTTTGTTGGGCTTCATCCAAGGAACCTTTCAGCCAAATATCATGCTTCTAGGGCTTTTGGTATTTCAGAAGAAGTCGTTTAAAGGTTTTAACAGATTTGACCCCTGTGACCTTGAATATAGGTCAAGGTCATTTCTTTTCGCAAGCTTTGTTGGGCTTCATCCAAGGAACCTTTCAGCCAAATATCATGCTTCTAGGGCTTTTGGTATTTCAGAAGAAGTCGTTTAAAGGTTTTAACACATTTGTCCCCTGTGACCATGAATATAAGTCAAGGTCATTTCTTTTCGCAAACTTTGTCGGGCTTCATCCAAGGAACCTTTCAGCCAAATATCATGCTTCTAGGGCTTTTGGTATTTCAGAAGAAGTCGTTTAAAGGTTTTAACAAATTTGACTCCTGTGACCTTGAATATAGGTCAAGGTCATTTCTTTTCACAAACTTTGTCCGGCTTCATCCAAGGAACCTTTCAGCCAAATATCATGCTTCTAGGGCTTTTGGTATTTCAGAAGAAGTCGTTTAAAGGTTTTAACACATTTGACCCCTGTGACCTTGTATATAGGTCAAGGTCATTTCTTTTCGCAAACTTTGTTGGGCTTCATCCAAGGAACCTTTCAGCCAAATATCATGCTTCTAGGGCTTTTGGTATTTCAGAAGAAGTCGTTTAAAGGTTTTAACAGATTTGACCCCTGTGACCTTGAATATAAGTCAAGGTCATTTCTTTTCGCAAACTTTGTCGGGCTTCATCCAAGGGACATTTCAGCCAAATATCATGCTTCTAGGGCTTTTGGTATTTCAGAAGAAGTCGTTTAAAGGTTTGAACAGATTTGACCCCTGTGACCTTGAATATAGGTCAAGGTCATTTCTTTTCGCAAACTTTGTCAGGCTTCATCCAAGGAACCTTTCAGCCAAATATCATGCTTCTAGGGCTTTTGGTATTTCAGAAGAAGTCGTTTAAAGGTTTTAACAGATTTGACCCCTGTGACCTTGAATATAGGTCAAGGTCATTTCTTTTCGCAAACTTTGTCGGGCTTCATCCAAGGAACCTTTCAGCCAAATATCATGCTTCTAGGGCTTTTGGTATTTCAGAAGAAGTCGTTTAAAGGTTTTAACAGATTTGACCCCTGTGACCTTGAATATAGGTCAAGGTCATTTCTTTTCGCAAACTTTGTCGGGCTTCATCCAAGGAACCTTTCAGCCAAATATCATGCTTCTAGGGCTTTTGGTATTTCAGGAGAAGTCGTTTAAAGGTTTTAACAGATTTGACTCCTGTGACCTTGAATATAGGTCAAGGTCATTTCTTTTCGCAAACTTTGTTGGGCTTCATCCAAGGAACCTTTCAGCCAAATATCATGCTTCTAGGGCTTTTGGTATTTCAGAAGAAGTCGTTTAAAGGTTTTAACAGATTTGACCCCTGTGACCTTGTATATAGGTCAAGGTCATTTCTTTTCGCAAACTTTGTTGGGCTTCATCCAAGGAACCTTTCAGCCAAATATCATGCTTCTAGGGCTTTTGGTATTTCAGAAGATGTCGTTTAAAGGTTAAAATAGATTTAACCTCACGGTGACCTTGAATATTGGTCAAGGTCATTTCTTTTCGCAAACTTTATTTGGCTTCATCTAAGGAAGCTACTGGTCAAATATGAAGTCTCTATGCCTGACGGTATTTTAGAAGAAGTTGTTTGAAGGTTTCGACATTTTTGACCCCTGTGACCTTGAAATTAGGTCAAAGTGATTTTTTTTCGCAAACTTTGTTCAGCTCCTTCCAAGAAATCTACCAGCCAAATTTCATGTCACTGGGCCTTTCAGTATTTTAGAAGAAGTTGTTTAAAGGAAAAAGTTGACGGACGCAGGACGGACGGACGGACGACGGACGGACGGACGGACGCTGCACCATCACATAAGCTCACTTGGCCCTTCGGGCCAGGTGAGCTAAAAATGATAGAAACATCAAAATAATTTATCAAAAAAATGTGATTACTTTTGAGAATAACATGGTTTCAACAGCATGCAGCTCTCTTAAACTAACTGATATTACACACAAAGTTTTTTTACCACACACAATTTCATGTTTCAAGTGCTTAAACCAAAAGTTGATTTGAGAAAGGAGTGAATGATCACAAATGTAGTACACATTGGTTTTCATAGAATACTACCAATGGAAACACATTTTTAAGAGCCTACTATAAGCCACGAAAAAGACAAGACGAGAAATAAGTACTTACAGAGCCTGAGTTAGGAGGAAACAGGGCATGTCTTGGGGGTCTATTTCTCTGTGGGGGTTCTCTGCGGGGGAGTGTGGGGGGCCGTGGGGCTCTACTCCGAGTGTGGTTGTGCTCTTCTTCCTCATACAGTTTCTGTGCTAATGCTGCATCCTCATGTTCCTGTGTAAGTTTCAGCTGTTCCTCCAACTGAAATGCAATTCTTTCATCGTCCTGCACACTGAATGTATCAACCTCAGGGTATTCACGTTGGGCAGTGGCTAGGCCGAACTCCACCTCATCTGTGATGCCGTCTGGACTCAAATCATCCATAACTGGGTGGTCATAGTCGGTAATGTCAGATGACTGTGAGATAGGGTCTGGTGAAAGTTGGTCAAGGTGCAGAGAGCCTGAGTCCAAATCATCCCCTTCTGAAACCTCATTTTGTTGCAAATGCCACGCTAACTGTGCATCTGGGTCAGTACTGTCTCCTTGTTGGAACTCTTCTAATTGTAGTTTCCTTGCAATTTCTGCATCTGTAGCCATTCTTAGTAGTATTTGGATTTTTCATTTGTCTAGATCAACAATCATATACAAACTATATGCCTCATAGTGTCTGAAACTGGAACTTCAGAAGCTTTCCAACGTTGTAATGTCAATATGAATTTACAGGCTCTGCTGGTAAATTTGTGACCCTGTGAACACCAATAACATACATGAACAATTAAGAAAGAAAGTATAGTGAATGAATTTATACCTCTCAATATTTAAATTGAAATAGCTTCATACTAGGCTGCAACTTTACAGTTACGATATTGCAATTTACGGTTTTATGAACTTGAGTATACAAATTAAATATTTCAAGATGCTAAATAACTCGCAAAGTAGAGCCATGATGGCCATCTCCTGATGGAGGATATAACAAAACATCAACACTGTCTAGAGTTTCCATCTCGATTACAGAGATCACAGTTTTAACCACATGCTGTCAACCCTGTTGCATTATTAACAGGATTTCCAGGTTCTTAGTCGGACGCTTCCCCACTGAGCTAAAGGAAAATTCTCTGTAGCTGGAAGCTACATGTAGAAGGCAACCCCCACCCAACACACGTTTAAGTGTGTTGCCCCAGGTACTAACTCCCTGTCACAACAGGGAGTGCCACGGACACTAGACACTATTTGTAAAAGGAAAGAGAAATATAGTGTGCTTCCACTGGGGATAGAACCCTTGATCACTAGATTCCTAGTTGAACACTCTACCACTGAGCTAAGGGGAAATTCAAACTGGCTTGAAGTGAAGTGAGTCCAAAGGGTTCCGACTCTCTGATCCACTAAGTATTTGGCTAGTTGGTGGCTCTGAGAGTCGGAATCCCTCTTTCTATAATATTTTGTTGGGAAATGGCCGCCATCAAGCGTATGTCATGTGATCCAAAATACACAAAGAAGCTCTCATGAGATCTCGATATGGCAGCAATTTTTAAACAGATATCTGCAATTTTGTTATATTTGTTTTAGAAATGGGTGGCGACAGTTAGTTAATGAACTTCTCTGACTTCATTACATGAGTAGGTTGAGCAGAAAAACATGGGCAAAAAACATTGCATATTACCGTATATTGGTATATTTTGCGACCCTATGAAAATCACAAAAATTTAAAGTTGTAAAATTTGCATACAGGAAGATTGACTTTACAAGTTATATGATTAAGACTGAATCAAATTAAGGTATATATTTGTTCACTTGCGCTAATTACATCCTACTAATCCATTTTACGATCACTTGTCATAGTCCCAGCTTCCACAAATTAACTGAAACTAACACCAATATTGCGACCCTCTGACTAAATGGTCAAATTTACCTAATGTGTACTAAGTAAACCATGCATTGTTTCCGTCACGGGTTGATAATCTTGCCACACGGTGGTGCTGCTATTAAGTAAACAAACACGTGTCTAATGACAGGTGTAATTATCGATATATTGGTTGATAGCATGCATTAGTGTGTTCTGAATCCCATTTCTGTAATCAAATACAATATGACATTACAATGAACTCAATGAGACGAAATCCGTTAGGTGATAAACCTGTATTACAATGAAACCCTACATGTACATGATGAACAGCGAGTTCCTTTACTTTTCATTTTCTTGAACATAGAATTTGCAAAAGTTAGAAATCACAAAAATTGCAAATGGTCTATTCTGACATTTTTCGCAAAAATTACACATATCAAAAATCACTTGATATACGGTGTGAAACATGGTTATCAGCAACCTGTGGCTAAAGATTTCGAGAATTTATATCGAGAGGAATTCTGACTGTCTGATCCCCTCAGCCTTTCCAATATTCAGCAGATCAGAGAGTCAGAACCTTTAGGACTTGAGCTCAAAGAAGGCTGTCTTAAAAGGCAACCTTAACCACTAGATTCAAGATCTAACACTGTTTAACCAAAGCAATGGAATATCCCGGCCTACATCTGTATCTTCTATATTAATTTTACATAAGAAGTGCATTGATTAGGTTGCCTTCAAGTGAGAGCCGTAAAGAAATTCCCCTTAGCTAACCTAAGCTCAGTGGTACAGCATTCATGGACTAGAGATCTAGAGCCAAGAGTCTATCTTTATCACTTTTCCTTATCCTATTACATACTGAGCCTCTCTGTTTCAAGGTCGGAGAAGCCTTGGCGAGGAGTCAAAGAACCTGGGTTGGAGGCATAGTGTTAAATAAGTGCATCAAATAGGTTGCCTTACAAAAATGAGATGTAGGGAATTTCCCTTCAGCACAACAGTAAAGCGTATCGGGTCGGAAAGCCAAGGGTTGCAGATTTGACTCCAAAAGACAACAGCACTATATATATATAACATATATCTTTATCATTTTTCCTCAAATGTGTGCTTGTGTAGCAGATCAATTGTTGGTGACCAGATAGCTCAATTGGTTGAGCGTCCGTCTAGAGTTCGGTTGGTCCCAGGTTCGTACCACAGTCTGGTCATGCATTTTTCCTCTCCTGTTACACTTGTATATGGGGCGCCGTTTTACTATTTATTAACAAAACTGGATATCCAAAAATCGAATTATGGATATCCATAATTCGAATTTTGGATATCATTAAACAATTTTGGATATCCAAAATTAATTAATGATATCCAAAATTAGTTAATGATATCGGCGCCCAATACTTGTACATGTACATCAGTATTTTTTTTTGGCAATTATCAAATTGAATTGAATTCAAACATGCCACATGATTCTCTAATTCATTTAGTCTGTCGGAACACAAAGTGCAACACATTATCCTCCTTTCTTGACAAAACAATGTGGTTTTGAAATAATTGACATGACTGTAAAGAAATTACACAGGAACATATGGAACGGAGACAGAATAAAAAAGAATGGTATGCCTACCCGCAACGTTTGAACAAGGGTCTCAAAATCAGGTTAAATAGTCGTTTTTGTGTGTTTCATTCATAGCGAAATAACACATCCCTAAAAGTACAGAACACAAATGACAATTGATAAGCTGCAACAAATACTGGTGATAACAGATCCAGATACGAGAGAGCGATAGTGATCATGATTGTAAACAAACGAAGATTCCCAAGCTCTGCTTTTTCCAACTTACCGGTGAAAATTATACACGACTCTTTTTTAGTTAATAAGTAATGTGTACGATTAAGTTGTGACTGAAATGAAGCATATACAACGTAAATAAACCGCTTACAAAAAACCCATTCAATTTGCTTGACACCGTAGCTACTTACATTACAAATGATTTTCTTCCGGTTTACATTCAGTGTCATAAGAGGGGAGGTCACTCTGATAAAATTGAAAACGAAAGTAGAATATAATAGTAATCTTCACTTTCCGGATTTTATATATTTTTATAAAATCGCATATGGGGAAGTTCTTATAGGATTTGTATTTAATAAGCTTTATAATACAACAATTTTTCATCAATAAATAAATAAAGCTAATAGTCGTCACTGAGAGAAAACTATGAAAATATTGGGCCAACTGAAACTCTTCTTAATTCTTCCTCCTCCTTCTCTCCTTCATTGTCTTCTTCTTCTTCGAATTTTTCCTCTCTGTTGTTTGTGTTTTTCTTCAGACCTTTCAACGTACAGGATTATCTATCTGGAGTGCGTCGGGGACGCAAACTTTTTTTTTTTTAATTTCAATTTTGAGTGTAAGATAAAACCGTATACATGTAGCTATAGGTACAGGGAAGGCATTTTGTGTAGATATGCTACATATTTTCTAGACACACAATCTCTATTAATAGCTATTAGGTTCACATACACGTATGCTATATATCTGTATTGTTACGTCATAAGTATCCAATTTCTGGTGACGTGACGTAAACCCCATAAAGCATAAGGCAGTTCATGATTGTTTATGGTGACATTTTAAAAAATGCAAGAAAGATTCCAGTAAAGCACACCAGGGACGTATACGTCCCTGAGCACACCCTTCAGCTATAATATCTGTTGCACATGTACAATTTGTTGGAAACATTAAAAAATATTTACGGCCAGATCAGGCATGCACTCATTCAGAGTTACATTTCTTTTGTAAAAACAAGTCTGTGAATGAAAATAAGCGAGTACGACACATTTCTCTAGAAGGATCATCCCCATTCAAAAGACACGTATATAAGTTGAACTTATGTTTGGTTTTAGGCAATACGAGAAATATATACAGTGACATACAATACATGTATGTCTTGTAGGTCATGTTCTCGTTACCATTTTCATTATTTTTGTGCTTCTTTTTCGTTTCATTGTTTAATGAAACAAAAGTATCCTCATAACCAGAGCGGAATGTGTCTCACATATACGTCCCTGTCATAACTGGAGCAATTAGTCTTAATTAAACCATACGAGACCATCAGCGACTCCCTCTTCCTTTCTTCTTTATTTCCAGTTCCTTTTCTTTACCTTGTCAATTCTTTCCGCTAAATCAGTGCACAATATTGAATTTAATGTTCAAACGTGCTATTCAGATTTTTTTTGTCTTGCTTCAAAAATAGTCAAGCAAAGAGTAATTGTTTTTCAGCCGCGGCGTCAACTTTTCCACTTTTAGCTGATAAACTCTTACTATCATACAAAAACCTGACATCGCTCAGGAAATTATTTTAAAGATCTACAAGTATTTTGAGGGGGAAACTTCTGATTATAGAGAATTTGCTTTATATGATTTATTTTTATTGGAAACTTCATTTAGGGCCTGCAGAATTATCGCACTGCGCTATGTTATCGTTGTAATCTACATATATTTACATTTGCTCTGCAATTTTCCATTGACACAATGCTAAGAGGCAGTTGCTGTCATACACCTATAACACCCAGTGCCTCAGACTATAACAGCAGTTGGTATTGTGACGTCATCAATCTCTATTGTGACGTCATGAATTTCATTGTTGTCTTCACTTGATTTGCTGATCAAAATCGGTCCGAAGAAACTAAATAAAGCATAATCATTCTATCAAAATGTAAATATAAGTAATGAACATTTTAGCAAATATTGTTACAGTCCTATAACACACATTGCTATTGCTGACAAACTTACATAAAACCCTACCGGGCTTTATTTAGTTTGTCATCAATAGCAATGTGTGTTATAGGACTGTAACAACATTTGCTTAAACATTCATTGCTTAAGTAATCCCTCGAGCTCCATTCCAAATGGACTCAGATGCTTATTTTTGACCATGAAGGGACGTATATATGAGACTCACATATACGTCCATGTTTTGACAAAGCAATAATTTAGCGAGACATACGATATTTGTTTTATAAGTGTACGCTATATATGATTTTCCTTTCGTTACGTTGTTGGTGTATCAGGAAAAAGCCGAATGTTTGAAAGAAGATAAAAGAGTGAATGTGGCGTTTAGAAAATATACTTAATCTTGTACGTGTAATTTTGTCCTGTCGAAATTCTTGGGGGGGGGGGGGATAAAACAAAACTCTTCAGCGACCTATTCTAATCGCCTTCCGTCCGTCCGTCAGTGTGCGTCCTGTGAACAATTAGTATTTTCGCCTTCTCCTCAAAAAAACCCGAACCGATTTGATCAGAATTTGGTAGGAATCATCTAGACCAAAGACGTACCAATGGTCTTATTATTCCACTGGGACCAGAGAGACGGGGCCAAATAGGTCAAATCGGCTAGAATAAGAAAAAAAACCTGGATGGAACGGTCTTCGATTGATCATAATTCAAATATAAATGTTGCTTGAATTCGATCAAATTAAGTATGTAACTTTGTTAGGTGTAGTAACTCTGTGAACTCAATCCCTTCCATTCAGAGGCGTTGATTGGTTAAATAGGAATACATTAGAAAAAAATGTATCTTACCTATATACGACCTCTACTCGAATATACATGCGAAGTATGGGGCAACTGTGGTACAGCAAATTCATTGTCATTAGAAAAATAGAAAAAATCAATTTAGAAGCTGCAAAAATAGTCACAGGGCTACCCATATTCACAAAAAAAAAGATTTCTTGTATCAAGAAACTGGCTGGCTACTCTTTGCAAAGAGGAGAGATGCTTTGAAACTGTCTTTATTTTACTCTATAGTAAATAACCTGGCATCTAATTTTCCTATCGACTTATTGCCCATGTATATTGGCAATGTAGTCCCATACAATTTGCGAAATGCACATCTTACATTTTCGTTTACAACTGTCAAAAAAATCATTCTTTCCCTCCACTTCTAAACTTTGGAACGACTTGAACCCCACTAGTAGAAACTCTCCCTCTAAGTTCCTTTAAGTCTAATGTTAAAAAAATCGATGACACCAAACAATATATATAACAAGAATTTTACAAGCTAAGGACCTAGAAAGCTCAATATTTTCACACTAACATTGGTATGTTAAGTTTTATGTGAAAAATGGACAATTATTACACAAATACCTGTACACGCATTAGGTACCAGGCTATACATGAAAATACTTTCGACTATAAATTAGTTGTTTTTATGTATATAAAGTCTTTTTTTAAATATCCTATACATCATCATAATGTATTTTAGGTATGCAATTCAGATATCCAATACACCTATATCATGTATATCTGAATAATTGTGTTAATAACACAGACATATTGTTTCTCATAATGAATACGGACTTAATCCAAATTAATTCCGTTATTTCCATTATTGTGACCATTATTTCAACTTCTTCCGGATTATCTAAGTACGTGTTGTTATTGTAACAGATTGTATTTAAAGGCCCAATATACGTAACTTTCGGTAAAACTTGAAGCGAAAATCAAGCCTAATAACTTTCTATATTTATAGATTTAGTTAAGATTAACTGATATCAGCAATATTCAAGATGGATTCTTTCGCGGTTACCGGTACAGCAGCAGTTGAAACACGCTATTGGTTTGTTGTTGAAGTGGGCCCCACCTGAATCATTTTCAATTCTTTGGATTTTTTTGTGTCAAGAGTTTCTTGTTAGTTACCGCTCAGGTTTACTTCGTTTTAGGCTTATTTATGCATTGCTATCAACTATTATTTTTTTCAGAATTTTTCAGAATGACGAAATTTCCCTGAAGTTACGTATATTGTGCCTTTAAGATTAACTTATATCAACAATATTCAAAATAAATTCTTACGCGGTTACCGTTACAGCATCAGTTCAAACTCGGTATTTATAAAAACCCGTCCATTTTGAACTGTCTTCTTACTTCATCTTGTTGTTGAAATGAGCCACACCTGAATTATTTTCAATTCTTCGGAATTTTCTGTCAAGAGTTTCTTGTTAGTTACCGCTCAGGTTTACTACATTTAAGACTTATTTTTGCATGGTTAGCAACTGGTCTTTTTTCATATTTTTTCAAAATCTCGAAAAAAATTGCTTAAGTTACGTATATGGGGCTTTTAAAGCACTGCACTAAATTGTACATGTAGCTTGAAATACAACTCGTCAATCTAAACAACTTGTGTGTTATTGGGTTTACTCTAAATACTTACTTAATTTACCCTTATTCTGACACTTTGATTTATATTGTGCATGTCATTTTGGCGTAGGGTGCTGTGTGACAAGTCCTGTTTTTACCCCTACCCCTGACCCGGAAGTTTATATTTGACATTGATCCGACGTCTCTGCCACAACTAAAATAATCACATCTTAAAATTGTTTGCATTTCTGAGCTGACGTAAAATAAATGAAAATAAGTACGTTTTTTCGAGTCGAATAACATAAATTATGCATGTTGACACTATTTTCTGTGCTGATGTCGCTTTCCCTGGTATGTCTACTTGTAGTATCTGTGGTCCGTCTCTGAAAGCGACAAATATTTCTGTAGCTCTATAAACATGTTTTTTTTATGTGGATAAAATATATATCAAGGCAAACTCTTATATATTACCAAAATTACAGTATTTTAGGTCGGTAATCAGCGGACTTAAATAATAAGATGTATGCAGGTAAGGTTTTAGATTGAGGAGTCCTTGTACTAAGATGACGTCACGCGATCACGTGACCAACGAACTCATTATCTCTAGTTTCGCCTGAGAGGTATACGTACAAGGCGTATGACCCGAACTTCGTGTCAATGCAAGAAAACCAGACTCCGCGCGATCGTCAGGGCAATTCAAGTTATTATGATTTTACAATACTACTTTTGCCAAATATAAAATTGTCATTTTCGTTGCACAAATCACGGACTTAGATACTAATCTAAGTCCCTGCACAAATCCTTTAAGTTAAATTAATGTAATTTCAATTATTTAAATTACTACAGTTATAATTAGACTTAGTATTCAATATACAGTTAATGAGTCATTTACACAATTTTATTAAAATTATCACAGAAGCAAAGATTCACTATCCCAAGCTTAACCAATTTGGTATTAAGTGAATACAGTGTAAGCTTATAAGGTTCTAATGTCTAATTTACAAATATGCTAATGAAGCAAAAAATAAATTGACGTATATACGCTAATATAGCGTAAATAAAACAGAAAGTAATATTAAGGAGGTTTCTTTGATAAAAATAAATATAGTCAAACCGCATTCATATTGTTTCCAGCTAATTTTTGTTTAAACATTGGAAGGGAGGATATGCTAGCTGTCTAACTTCAACTGGTAGGTTGTTCCAAATTTGGCTCAGAGTAACCTCCCCTTAATTCAAAATGGCTACTCATAGAAGTCAATGTGCAAAAAGTGGTAAGATTTTCTTGTTTTAAATGTTTGTACTTGTGCTAGGCTGTATTTCTGCATCTTAATAGTATTTTTCCTACGGTTATGACGTTTTGGAACTTAATGTCATTTCATTGATTGGACAAAACATCTCTATAATCGTCGTTTCCAATGACGCCATCGAGGTTTGACATTTCGTTTCGGAGAACTGACCACTGTGTCAACTGTCAAAATCTGGGTTATGTTGTTTGGAGCAAATTAGATGTCAGTTTTATGAGTCAGAATAGTAAATACCTTAATCTATAACTTTTTTTATCGTCTTCTGAATACATAAACATTATAAATGCATGCATCTTTACTGTACATTGTACTTCTTAGACTTTTTATCTAAGACTTACAGTACACTGTACAAAAATGTAGTTCTACTGTTATACAGTATTGTACAGTAGTGACATAATGAAAAAAAACTATACATAAGTATACATAACAAGAGGCCCAGAGGGCCTGTATTGCTCACCTGCATAAAGTTTTTTCCCAAGCAATCATGGGACAAAAATTGAGGACAATAATCCTGTCATTTCTTTAGTAGAAAGGATTATAAGTTATAAGGTGCAATGTATTTACAAAATTAACCCTATTGGGCCTCATCTGGTGGCGGGGCTGATGTGGGATGGTGGATGATGGTTTAGTCCCAGTGATATGAAATTAAACCTATTCACCAAGGATGGTTCACAAGAAATTTGGACGATATCCTATTATTCATACACAAGAAGAAGGATTTTAAAGAATTCAGTTCATTTCCCTTATTCAGGGCTCCACCCCACAGTCCCAAGGGGTTTCCTACCCACAGTTTATACAAAAATTATTCCCACTCTTCGAAGGATGCTAGCTGCCAGGTCAAATTTGGAAAATATCCTGTCATTTCTCAAGAAGAAGGATTTCAAAGAATATACTATATTTTCCCTATTGGGCCCTGCCCCTCAGGCCTGGGGGGTCAGACCAATGGTTTATACAAAACTGAAACTGAATCCCCTTTACTCAGGATATTTCAGGTCAATTTATATTTTCCCTATTGGGCCCTGCCTCTCAGGCCTCAGGGGTTCAGACACACTGTTTATTATAGTAACAAAATTGAATCCCTTTCACTCAAGGATGTTTCTGGCCAAATTTGGTAAAAATTCTGCTATGTGGTTCAGGATTAGTAGGGATTTATTGAAAAAGTTGACGGATGGACAATGAATGACAGACAACAAACGCTGCACCATGGCATATGCTCACTTGCTCTTTCGGCAGGTGAGCTAAAAAACAGAAATCATATATTTATATCGTTTCTGTTAATTTTTTTCAAATAATGTTTTCACAGATAAAACGTTTAATCCCATGCTTCTACTGCATGTAAGGTAAGATTTATAAAAGAAGGAGCAATACATGTTGCTTTTACAGTACCTGGTTAAAAACTGGTGTTTAATACGGTTTCTGTCACTCAGCTGACAGAA
Source organism: Mimachlamys varia (assembly GCA_947623455.1). Classification (NCBI taxonomy): domain Eukaryota; kingdom Metazoa; phylum Mollusca; class Bivalvia; order Pectinida; family Pectinidae; genus Mimachlamys; species Mimachlamys varia. The sequence continues at coordinate 37,375,725 of OX392529.1, forward strand.
CATGCTTCCAGGGCTCAGTTGGTACAGCCGTGATTTATCATGCAGTAGACCCGGACTTGATTCCTGGCTGGGCCACTCGACAGGAATGTCTTTTTCCCCTGTCCATTTACAGATATATGTACACATGGGCTAGTTAGTAGGCAAATGTTTATCCAAATTAAACACATGTTTTTTGTGTACCATTTTACCATGCAGAATGGTTTGACTCAAGTCGTTTACAATGTTGGAGATCAAACTATTATCCTCTTCTACATGGACAGTTGAATTTTTCTCTTGTTGGCTCGGCAGATGTTAGTGTATAAGTACTTGTTGAGGGCCTAAATCTTCTTCCAAATAAGAGTAGACACCTTAAGGAGCGCTATACTCTCACATGGGGCTGGTTATGTGGACTAAGAATTCTCAAGGAGCATGGGATGTATGTACATAAATATAGGTTAAGAACTGGATGGTAGTTATACTCCTTGACAAGCTGGGCAGGTGCTAACCTACTGATCTGGGCCCGGTATGCCCCCGGGTTCCTGCTGTAGCTGCTGATTTTGGAAGTCTGTCCCAGTCCCTCATGGTCTTTGGGAAGAAGGATGTGCTTGTGCCTCTTTCTAAGATGATGGCATCCAGAAATTGTTGTCCCCTAATCTGCAAATGTTTAAGGAAACTGGAGTGCCTGGAGAAAAGCAATATATTCAGGCAGGATATTGGTTCTGTAACCCATTCGTAAATAAACTGTTTCAGATTGAGGAATCAGTCCCTGTCCACCTTGATGAAAGGTAAGAGACTGTCCACTACCTCACCCACCACACAATGTATACCTCACCCACCACACAATGTATACCTCAACCACCACACAATGTATACAGAAACCCACCACACAATGTATACCTCACCCACCACACAATGTATACAGAAACCCACCACACAATGTATACAGAAACCCACCACACAATGTATACAGAAACCCACCACACAATGTATACAGAAACCCACCACACAATGTATACAGAAACCCACCACACAATGTATACAGAAACCCACCACACAATGTATACAGATACCCACCACACAATGTATACAGAAACCCACCACACAATGTACAATGTATACAGAAACCCACCACACAATGTACAATGTATACAGAAACCCACCACACAATGTATACAGAATTACATACATGCCAAAGAATATAGAATTAAAATATCTGTAGATTTTAGACAGCCTTCAGAATCAAGGATTTTTTTTCAATCAGTGAAATGCAAAATACCCATTTCCCCCCCAGAATTTGCGTAGATCAAATGTATTGCAATTTTCAATTGCAAATTTTATGACAACGAATTGGAAATTATAGCCAAATTTTCAAAGAGGAAAGAGGTCTACATGTACACTTGGCCCCAAATGGTATTATAGGAAAATCCCTGCAGAAGTCAACTGACAAAAAATATTCTTTTTTTTTTTACATAGATCTCCCAGGATGCTAAACAGATAAAACCCTTTGGTTGAGAAAGATGGATGGTGAAGAGCCTGTTGTCCGCCCTAAAACTGGACAGAGTGAGAGACCGTACAGTGTGTCAAAGGATGAGGCTTATGCACGCATGCTTCAGAATGAAGAGGAATCATCAATTTTGACAGCAGATGAAGAATTTGCAAGGCAACTCCAAGAGGAACTGAATATGGAAGAGAGAAGAAAACTGCGTGAATCAATGGGTAATCGGCCGGCCATGAGAGCCATGACCCCTATCACACAACTCTTCAGCTCACTGGTCAGTTCCCGATGGAACAACACAGGCATGGATGAGGTAAAAAGAAACTACAATCATTTTCATATATATAATTAAATCAACTGTCTTTCTGGAGATCTATCAGAAATTTTACATTAATTTAAAAGATCAACACAAAATTTTGATAACTCCACTATATTTATTCAAGCAGATTTCCATAGGAATCTGTCGGAGCAAACATCTGTATTATATAGATCATCTGCTTTATTTAACCACTTTTTGTTTATCCCTAACATTTTTACTTTTTTTCATTTAAACCATTTGTCAACACGCCTAACAATATATTATTGATACCAAAACAACCACATTTAATCCAGTTTAGTGACCTTCTTGATAAAGTCTGCCAAGTTTAAGGTATTAAATAACTGTGACTAAAGTTCTGACCATCACGAGATCGACGAAGGGTTTAACAATAGTTTCACTACATTCAGCGGTTGTTGAAAATATGGTCACTTTTATTTATCGATTACACTTGTATCTATAAATTTTCCTTGAGTGGCGACTTTATACAAATCCCACCATATGTACAAATAATATTAACCATTAATTGTACTAGCTGTTTAGCACCCTGTATACTTAAAAATTAAATGGAAACTTTAATATTAGATTATATCAGTACTAACCTGCAATCTGACAACCATCAGCTGCAGTCTAAAAATCAAGATGATGAAATAGGATTGCATAGGCCACAATATTTTTTGTGATTTACTGTAGCCAAAAAGCATGAAATATCGATATAATGTATAATGATCGACTATGTACATTGTATACAGTGAATGACTTACATAACTAGATATCTTGTATCACTGTCTAGTTTGATTATTGACTCTTGTTTATAAATTTGTATTTGTTAATTAGGATAGTGAAAATGAAAATGAGTCGGAGGAAAATGAGGGCAGTGATTCGGATTCCGTTGTATCTGGAGCAACAGCATCCACAGCCAGTAGTGCCAGCAACACGACAAGTGGTACAGACAGACGGGGATCTACGACAACAACATCACCACGATCAGGGGCAGCCACCAGGGGCAGGAAACGTGGCACCACAAGGTCCAGCAGGGGCTTACATGGCATGCGTCCAATGGAGACACAAGTGGTTGAAAGGCCAGCGGCAGCCACAAGGGGAAGGGGCACAACACGTGGGTCAAGCAGGGGTCGCCAGGGTCAAACGACAAGCAGAGGTGCCACAGCAGCTACAAGAGGAAGGCGAACAAGTACAGAAAATGAGTCAGGAGAAACCAGGATCACAGGGAATAGAAGGTCTATACCAAGGACCATGGAGCCTATAGGTCAGTGGTGATCAGTGGGTGAGAAACATTGCTCAGTGGGTGAGAAATAGTGATCAGTGGATGAGAAACATTGATCAGTGGGTGAGAAACATTGATCAGTTGTTGAGAAACAGTGATCGGTGGGTGAGAAACATTGATCAGTGGGTGAGAAACAGTGATCAGTTGGTGAGAAACATTGATCAGTGGGTGAGAAACAGTGATCAGTTGGTGAGAAACATTGATCAGTGGGTGAGAAACAGTGATCAGTGGTTGAGAAACAGTGATCAGTGGGTGAGAAACATTGATCAGTTGGTGAGAAACAGTGATCAGTGTGTGAGAAACAGTGATCAGTGGGTGAGAAACAGTGATCAGTGGGTGAGAAACAGTGATCAGTAGGTGAGAAACAGTGATCAGTTGGTGAGAAACAGTGATCAGTGTGTGAGAAACAGTGATCAGTGTGTGAGAAACAGTGATCAGTGGGTGAGAAACAGTGATCAGTGGGTGAGAAACAGTGATCAGTAGGTGAGAAACAGCGATCAGTGTGTGAGAAACAGTGATCAGTGGGTGAGAAACAGTGATCGGTTGGTGAGAAACAGTGATCAGTCAGAAAATCTTTGGTCAATTAAAGGAAGCAAAGATCCATGGCACTGAGTGAGAAACATTTGGTGGGGAAAAGAGATCAATGAGTGGGGAACACAGGTCAGTGAGTGGGGAACATAGGTTAGTGAGTGGGGAACAGTGGTTAGTGAGTGGGGAACATAGGTGAGTGAGTGACACAGGTCAGTGAGTGGGGAACACAGGTCAGTGAGTGGGGAACATAGGTTAGTGAGTGGGGAACACAGGTGAGTGAGTGAGGGACACAGGTCAGTGGGTGGGAAACATAGGTAAGTGAGTGGGGAACACAGGTCAGTGAGTGGGGAACATAGGTGAGTGAGTGAGGGACACAGGTCAGTGAGTGGGGAACATAGGTTAGTGAGTGGGGAACAGAGGTTAGTGAGTTGGGAACATTGGTTAGTGAGTGGGGAACAGAGGTAAGTGAGTGGGGAACATAGGTGAGTGAGTGAGGGACACAGGTCAGTGGGTGGGGAACACAGGTGAGTGAGTGGGGAACACAGGTCAGTGAGTGGGGAACATAGGTTAGTGAGTGGGGAACAGAGGTTAGTGAGTGGGGAACATAGGTGAGTGAGTGACACAGGTCAGTGAGTGGGGAACACAGGTCAGTGAGTGGGGAACATAGGTTAGTGAGTGGGGAACACAGGTGAGTGAGTGAGGGACACAGGTCAGTGGGTGGGAAACATAGGTAAGTGAGTGGGGAACACAGGTCAGTGAGTGGGGAACATAGGTGAGTGAGTGAGGGACACAGGTCAGTGAGTGGGGAACATAGGTTAGTGAGTGGGGAACAGAGGTTAGTGAGTTGGGAACATTGGTTAGTGAGTGGGGAACAGAGGTAAGTGAGTGGGGAACATAGGTGAGTGAGTGAGGGACACAGGTCAGTGGGTGGGAAACATAGGTTAGTGAGTGGGGAACACAGGTCAGTGAGTGGGGAACATAGGTGAGTGAGTGAGGGACACAGGTCAGTGAGTGGGGAACATAGGTTAGTGAGTGGGGAACACAGGTCAGTGAGTGGGGAACATAGGTGAGTGAGTGAGGGACACAGGTCAGTGGGTGGGGAACATAGGTGAGTGAGTGAGGGACACAGGTCAGTGGGTGGGAAACATAGGTTAGTGAGTGGGGGACACAGGTCAGTGGGTGGGAAACATAGGTTAGTGAGTGGGGAACACAGGTGAGTGAGTGGGGAACATAGGTGAGTGAGTGAAGGACACAGGTCAGTGAGTGGGGAACATAGGTTAGTGAGTGGGGAACACAGGTGAGTGAGTGGGGAACATAGGTGAGTGAGTGAGGGACACAGGTCAGTGGGTGGGGAACATAGGTGAGTGAGTGAGGGACACAGGTCAGTGGGTGGGAAACATAGGTTAGTGAGTGGGGAACACAGGTGAGTGAGTGAGGGACACAGGTCAGTGAGTGGGGAACATAGGTTAGTGAGTGGGAACAGAGGTTAGTGAGTGGGGAACATTGGTTAGTGAGTGGGGAATAGAGGTAAGTGAGTGGGGAACATAGGTGAGTGAGTGAGGGACACAGGTCAGTGGGTGGGAAACATAAGTTAGTGAGTGGGGAACACAGGTCAGTGGGTGGGAAACATAAGTTAGTGAGTTGGGAACACAGGTAAGTGAGAGATGGACACAGGTGAGTGAGTGGGGAACATAGATTAGTGAGTGGGGAATACAGGTGAGTGGGTGGGGAACATAGGTGAGTGAGTGGGGAACACAGGTCAGTGGGTGGGAAACATAAGTTAGTGAGTTGGGAACACAGGTAAGTGAGAGATGGACACAGGTCAGTGAGTGGGTAACATATAATAGTGATTGGGGAATACAAGTGAGTGAGTGGGGAACATAGGTGAGTGAGTGGGGAACACAGGTCAGTGGGTGGGAAACATAGGTCAATGAGTGAGGGACACAGGTCAGTGAGTGGGGAACATAGGTTAGTGAGTGAGGGACACAGGTCAGTGGGTGGGAAACATAGGTTAGTGAGTGGGGAACACAGGTCAGTGAGTGGGGAACATAGGTGAGTGAGTGAGGGACACAGGTCAGTGAGTGGGGAACATAGGTTAGTGAGTGGGGAACACAGGTGAGTGAGTGGGGAACATAGGTGAGTGAGTGAGGGACACAGGTCAGTGGGTGGGGAACATAGGTGAGTGAGTGAGGGACACAGGTCAGTGGGTGGGAAACATAGGTTAGTGAGTGGGGGACACAGGTCAGTGGGTGGGAAACATAGGTTAGTGAGTGGGGAACACAGGTGAGTGAGTGGGGAACATAGGTGAGTGAGTGAAGGACACAGGTCAGTAAGTGGGGAACATAGGTTAGTGAGTGGGGAACACAGGTGAGTGAGTGGGGAACATAGGTTAGTGAGTGAGGGACACAGGTCAGTGGGTGGGGAACATAGGTGAGTGAGTGAGGGACACAGGTCAGTGGGTGGGAAACATAGGTTAGTGAGTGGGGAACACAGGTGAGTGAGTGAGGGACACAGGTCAGTGAGTGGGGAACATAGGTTAGTGAGTGGGAACAGAGGTTAGTGAGTGGGGAACATTGGTTAGTGAGTGGGGAATAGAGGTAAGTGAGTGGGGAACATAGGTGAGTGAGTGAGGGACACAGGTCAGTGGGTGGGAAACATAAGTTAGTGAGTGGGGAACACAGGTCAGTGGGTGGGAAACATAAGTTAGTGAGTTGGGAACACAGGTAAGTGAGAGATGGACATAGGTGAGTGAGTGGGGAACATAGATTAGTGAGTGGGGAATACAGGTGAGTGGGTGGGGAACATAGGTGAGTGAGTGGGGAACACAGGTCAGTGGGTGGGAAACATAAGTTAGTGAGTTGGGAACACAGGTAAGTGAGAGATGGACACAGGTCAGTGAGTGGGTAACATATAATAGTGATTGGGGAATACAAGTGAGTGAGTGGGGAACATAGGTGAGTGAGTGGGGAACACAGGTCAGTGGGTGGGAAACATAGGTCAATGAGTGAGGGACACAGGTCAGTGAGTGGGGAACATAAGTTAGTGAGTGGGGAACACAGGTCAATGAGTGGGGAACAAAGGTCAGTGAGTTGGGAACATAGGTTTGTGAGTGGGGAACAAAAGTTAGTGAGTGAGGAACACAGGTCAGGTAGTGGGGAATACAGGTTAGTGATTTGGGAACAGGTCAGTGAGTGGGGGACACAGGTTAGTGAGTGGGGAAACCTATGTCAGAGATACTTACATGTGTATGTTTTTGTGTTTAGCTCCCCCTGTATCACTTAATTCAGAGATACTTATATTTGTATGTTTTTTGTATCTTAATTCAGAGATACTTATATGTGTATGTTTTTGTGTAGCTTCCCCTGTATCACTTAATTCAGAGATACTTATATTTGTATGTTTTTGTGTAGCTTCCCCTATATCACTTAATTCAGAGATACTTATATTTGTATGTTTTTGTGTAGCTCCCCCTATATCACTTAATTCAGAGATACTTATATTTGTATGTTTTTGTGTAGCTTCCCCTATATCACTTAATTCAGAGATACTTATAAGTGTATGTTTTTGTGTGTAGCTTCCCAAGTATATCACGTAATGCAGAGATACTTACATGTGTATGTTTTTGTGTGTAGCTCCCCAGTATCGCTTAATTCAGAGATACTTATAAGTGTATGTTTTTGTGTGTAGCTTCCCCTGTTACTTCAATCAGAGATACTTATAAGTGTATGTTTATTTTGTGTAGCTTCCCCTGTATCACTTAATTCAGAGATATGTATAAGTGTATGTTTTTGTGTGTAGCTTCCCCTGTATCATTTAATTCAGAGATACTTACATGTGTATGTTTTTGTGTGTATCTCCCCCAGTATCACTTAATTCAGAGATACGTATAAGTGTATGTTTTTGTGTGTAGCTTCCCCTGTATCATTTAATTCAGAGATACTTACATGTGTATGTTTTTGTGTGTATCTCCCCCAGTATCACTTAATTCAGAGATACTTACATGTGTATGTTTTTGTGTGTATCTCCCCCAGTATCACTTAATTCAGAGATACGTATATGTGTATGTTTTTGTGTGTAGCTTCCCCTGTATCACTTAATTCAGAGATACTTATATTTGTATGTTTTTTTGTGTAGCTTCTCCTGTATCACTTAATTCAGAGATAATTATATATGTATGTTTTTTGTATCTAGCTCCCCCTGTATCACTTAATTCAGAGATACTTATATTTGTATGTTTTTTTGTGTAGCTTCTCCTGTATCACTTAATTCAGAGATAATTATATATGTATGTTTTTTGTATCTAGCTCCCCCTGTATCACTTAATTCAGAGATACTTACATGTGTATGTTTTTGTGCCTAGCTCCCCCTGTATTACTTAATTCAGAGATACTTATATGTGTATGTTTTTGTGCCTAGCTCCCCCTGTATCACTTAATTCAGAGATACTTACATGTGTATGTTTTTGTGTGTAGCTCCCCCTGTATTACTTAATTCAGAGATACTTATATGTGTATGTTCTTTGTGTGTATCTCCCCTGTATCACTTAATTCAGAGATATTTATATGTGTATGTTTTTGTGTGTAGCTTCCACTGTATCACTTAATTCAGAGATACTTATAAGTGTATGTTTTTTGTGTGTAGCTCCCCCAGTATCACTTAATTCAGAGATACTTATATGTGTATGTTTTTGTGTGTAGCTCCCCCAGTATCACAGATTCAGAGATACGTATATGTGTATGTTTTTGTGTGTAGCTCCCCCAGTATCACAGATTCAGAGATATATTTGTAATTATAAGTGTATGTTTTTTGTGTGTAGCTCCCCCAGTATCACTTAATTCAGAGATACTTATATGTGTATGTTTTTGTGTGTAGCTCCCCCAGTATCACAGATTCAGAGATATATTTGTAATTATATGTGTATGTTTTTGTGTGTAGCTCCCCCAGTATCACAGATTCAGAGATATATTTGTAATTATAAGTGTATGTTTTTTGTGTGTAGCTCCCCCAGTATCACTTAATTCAGAGATCCTATATGTGTATGTTTTTGTGTGTAGCTCCCCTGTATCACTTAATTCAGAGATACTTATATGTGTATGTTTTTTTGTGCCTAGCTCCCCCAGTATCACAGATTCAGAGATATATTTGTAATTATATGTGTATGTTTTTTGTGTGTAGCTTCCCCTGTATCACTTAATTCAGAGATACTTATATTTGTATGTTTTTGTAGTAGCTCTTCCAGTATCACTTCATTCAGAGATACTTATAAGTGTATGTTTTTGTGTGTAGCTCCCCCAGTATCACTTAATTCAGAGATACTTATAAGTGTATGTTTTTGTGTGTAGCGCTTCCAGTATCACTTCATTCAGAGATACTTATATGTGTATGTTTTTTGTGCCTAACTCCCCCAGTATCACAGATTCAGAGATATATTTGTAATTATATGTGTATGTTTTTTGTGTGTTAAAATAAGCTCCCCCAGTACCATTTAATTCAGAGATACTTATATGTGTATGTTTTTGTGTGTAGCTCCCCTATATCACTTAATTCAGAGATAATTATATGTGTATGTTTTGTGTGTAGCTCCCCTGTATCACTTAATTCAGAGATACTTATATGTGTATGTTTTTGTATGTAGCTCCCCCAGTATCACTTGCCATTAACCAGCCAGAGCTTCCAGATGGAGAGGTGGAGCCAGAAATATTGATACTGGACAGGAGTGACTCTGATGATCCAGATAACAGATATGTACATATAATGGTAGGTAAAGTAGGATATGTACATATAATGGTAGGTAAAGTAGGATATGTACATATAATGGTAGGTAAAGTAGGATATGTACATATATTGGTAGGTAAAGTAGGATATGTACATATAATGGTAGGTAAAGTAGGATATGTACATATAATGGTAGGTAAAGTAAGATATGTACATATAATGGTAGGTAAAATATGATATGTACATATATTGGTAGGTAAAGTAGGATATGTACATATAATGGTAGGTAAAGTAGGATATGTACATATAATGGTAGGTAAAGTAGGATATGTACATATAATGGTAGGTAAAGTAGGATATGTACACTGATAACGCATTTGAGAGGTAAACAAATATCAAGGGAGATAACTCAAACACAGTTTTCAAATAAAACATGTAGGATAGCTTTATAAACAGTAAGATTTGTCCCTTAATGACCAATCCCGTCTAAATTTTCTCTAAATCAACCCAAAGTCAACATAATTATTTGTTATCAGTCAGACTGTTTTACCGCTATCTTTACAGCATTTAAGAGTTTGAAAGTTGTTGTTTTTGTGACAGAGGGACCCCATGCTTCTGCTGCTGCTCCTGATGGGGAGAGCACCACACATGATGGTTCCCGACGATATAGACGCCAGTGATTATGAGGTCAGTTTGGTAAACAGTTTATTTAGATGATCTATAGAATCTCTTGCCTGTAACTGAGCAAGAATTGTGTTATTCTAGTCAGGTGCTAAGGTTCTGTATAGTATATAAGCAAATCTTTACCCAAGACTGAGGTAGACAAATATTGCTTAGTTATAGGTAAGTCATTTATTTTCTGGCACTTTGGAGTAAATTAAAAAGAACCCAATCTTGCTATAATCTACAAGAACCTCGTTCAGGGCCTCTTCACCTCTACAGCCATGTTTTAATGTTTTTGTGCAAAACAAATTTAGTCTGTCTTTATAATTAGGCAGAAACTTATTTCACAGCGAACATTATATTCAATTTACATGATTAGTTATCTAAAAACATAAAAATTGGCTTTAGTGCAAAGATGAATACATTGATGTATAAAAAGTTAATGAATTGTCACAATAGGAACAGGATGGGGTGAGATAGAACAAATCTAGAACAGCTAGGGTATTGCATTAGATATCTGTCTAATGTCGGTATTGTAATTATAACTGTCGCCCATCAACATACCTCATCAGGTTACGTTGTATTGTAGTCCCTCTGGCAGCTAGCTGAAGAACTCGGGGAGGTGAAGAATCGGGGACTCGGGGACAAGGACCTGAGGACCCTGCCCTGTAAACTGTACAACAAAAGAACAAAGGTTTCTGGGGACGGTGAAAGTCAGGGGGAATGTAGGGTGTGTCTGAACGCCTACATGGCCGGCGACAGTGTCTGTACACTGCCCTGTCAGGGCAAACACGAGTTCCACGAAAAGTGTGTCAAAGAATGGCTAAAGGTAAGTGCTGTATCAGTTCTAGTTTTGAGACCTTTTTTTATGCCATGTCTGCTAATTCAGATTTTGTGAGTGGCTGACTTTAAAGTCTTACAAGTTTTCATGAATTTGACGTAAATAATTTGGACATGTGGTCATTTGCTTTACAAAAAAGTATTTGGGAGACTTGTCGTAAAATTGAAGTTTGCAACTCAATGTTTTTGAGTTGATCTGTTTGTAAACTACAAACTTATGGCAATGTTTGATTTGAGGCTCTGACTATGTTTTCATATATATAGCTTTAGGCAGAGCCCTAAACAAAGCTTTGTCATAGCTCGTAGTTATACTTACGGATATCATTACAGGCAGTCCTGCAGTTACAACAGGAAACTAACATTTCCTTTTGTCATTTGTATGAGATTTTTAGCATTTATGTCTTACAGACTTTTCTAGTTTTATACAGACTATCAACCTAAAAGATTTCTTGCTCGATTGCTCAGTTTCTCCCAATATTGTGCCTTTCTTTAACTCGGAATGAAATGATGATTCACTCTTATAACATTATACGTAAGTTACGACTATGGTATCCACACCACAATCATATTCAATGCTATGCTTGTCTCTTTTTAGCGGAATGCCTCGTGTCCTATTTGCCGATTTGAGCTGAAGAAAAGTTAGCATTGATATGAATTAAGGGTTGCAAACACAACACTGGAACTTTTGCTGTTAACACAGAAAATAGTATTTGTTACTAGGTTTGCCAAAATTTAGAAACAATTGTGAAGTGAGTCTGTTGAAATTAACAAATTGTAAATAGTTATACACAGGTACATGTATACAACTATGTGTTATGGTGTTTGAATTCAGAATCTGAGGATATTTTATGTGGACTTTTGGATATACACTGTTTGTAGTTGGTATTCCTGCATATAGGTAACATTTAATGTCACTTTTATCATAAAATCGTATGGTATAAATTTCATATGATGAATTTTTAATACAGAATTGTAGTTAATACCGCTAATTAAGTACTGTCACAAAGCCAAAAGTGACGCACAAATATGATGATTCTGTTTTATTTTACCAGTCTTAAAGATCATGTCTTATTTAATGTATAGAATCATGCATGAGCTTGTTGAGAATGTGATAAAAATAATATAACTAGCTAGTTAATTACTATTTTAATCACTCTTTTGAAAAGTCACTGATCATAAAGCAGGATTCATGGTATAAAACTGGAACTCTTTTGTGGTGTTCTGTGCTACATTTATATCATAGCAGTGGGTTAGATCGTGTCACAAGTTGCTCCCAGATCAGTTGAATTCATATATTTTCAGATGCTTTCATGCATGGTCAAGGTCATCATTAAAGGTCATGCAGATACTTCCTTCTTAAAGTTGATATGTCTATAAAAGTAGAAAGACTGATTCCTATACAGTAACATCCCCTTAATGATCCCTGTCCCACTATAATGTGCTTGTTACCTCCACTTAAGGATCCTTGCCCCACTGTAATGTGGTTTTACCTATATACAGTAACCTCCCCTAAATTATCCCTGTCCCACTGTACTGTGGTTTTACCTATATACAGTTACCTCCCCTTAATTATCCCTGTCCCACTGTACTGTGGTTTTACCTATATACAGTAACCTCGCCTTAACTATCCCTGTCCCACTGTACTGTGGTTTTACCTATATACAGTAACCTCCCCTTAAGGATCCCAGTCCCACTGTACTGTGGTTTTACCTATATACAGTTACCTCCCCTTAATTATCCCTGTCCCACTGTACTGTGGTTTTACCTATATACAGTAACCTCCCCTTAATTATCCCTGTCCCACTGTACTGTGGTTTTACCTATATACAGTAACCTCGCCTTAACTATCCCTGTCCCACTGTACTGTGGTTTTACCTATATACAGTAACCTACTCTTAATTATCCCTGTCCCACTGTACTGTGGTTTTACCTATATACAGTAACCTCCCCTTAATTATCCCTGTCCCACTGTACTGTGGTTTTACCTATATACAGTAAACTCCCCTTAACTATCCCTGTCCCACTGTACTGTGGTTTTACCTATATACAGTAACCTCCCCTTCATTATCCCTGTCCCACTACACTGTAGTTTTACTTATATACAGTTACCTCCCCTTAATTATCTCTGTCCCACTGTACTGTGGTTTTACCTATATACAGTAACCTCCCCTTAATTATCCCTGTCCCACTGTACTGTGGTTTTCCCTATATACAGTAACCTCCCCTTAATTATTCCTGTCCCACTGTACTGTGGTTTTACCTATATACAGTTACCTCCCCTTAAGGATCCCAGTCCCACTGTACTGTGGTTTTACCTATATACAGTTACCTCCCCTTAATTATCCCTGTTCCACTGTACTGTGGTTTTACCTATATACACTTACCTCCCCTTAATTATTCCTGTCCCACTTTACTGTGGTTTTACCTATATATAGTAACCTCCCCTTAATTATCCCTGTCCCACTGTCCTGTGGTTTTACCTATATACAGTAACCTCCCCTTAATGATCCCTGTCCCACTGTACTGTGGTTTTACCTATATACAGTTACCTCCCCTTAATGATCCCTGTCCCACTGTACTGTGGTTTTACCTATATACAGTTACCTCCCCTTAATGATCCCTGTCCCACTGTACTGTGGTTTTACCTATATACAGTTACCTCCCCTTAATTATCCCTGTCCCACTGTACTGTGGTTTTACCTATATACAGTTACCCCCCCCCCCCCCCCCCTTAATTATTCCTGCCCCACTTTACTGTGGTTTACCCATATTCAGTTACCTCCCCTCAGTCATGCAGAATAAGTAGTTTTCAATATAGTTACAGGTTTTGACAAGCTGTACATGGATCCTTAAGGTGCCGAAACTTAAAAGTAAAACTGACCATTATGATGCACATAAAAAAGTTCTATATAATTTTCTAGTTGCAGCCTGATTGAACATCCTTAATTTCTTGTTCAGACACTTTGATTTCAATAGGTATAATTATAAAAGCGTATCATCTGTACAGAGTAAATATGTTACATACCGTTTCCTGGTTTGTTTCCTCTGGACAAAACCTGGCACGTCCTTAAATGACAAAAGCTGTTAAGAGGATATCAAACATAAACGCACCAATCCAAACCAATCTAAACCAATGGACTTTTGAGCACTTATAGTGTGATTGATAATATCCATAACAAAAAAAAGTTCTACCGGGTAGTAACATATTCCCTCCTTGAGAATTAGACATTAACGATTAATCAAGTATATTGCGGGAAATATTATTTCCAAAATTTTCCTTGGATCAATCTGACCAAAATGGGCATGGATGAAGTCTTTTCATTTATTACCAACTATACACTACCCTTAGTCTGTTCTAACCATTAATTACTGTAAAGTCACCAAGTTTTGTGTGCATTTTTTTCTTTGAATTTTTGCTGATTTTTTAAGTAATTTTCATTCACAAATTTATAGGTGGATGAAGTAATTACAAGTTTGACATATAAACCAATGCTCTGTGAGATTGGGTATTTCTAATCTATTATGTACTAACCATTGAGTAGTGTCTAGTTAGGAAACCACGAAATTTAAATCTCCAAATATCAAATCAAGTAGCAGTATGAACTGTTGTTGTGTTATATCTAAACTGTATAAAATATATAAAGATGTTTTATATGCCAGTTTGTTAAAAAGCATTTGATATATATATACAATTGTATACTACTGTATGTAATAATCTTATCTGTTGTGTTCATATGTAATTCTTGTTCAGTATACAAAATGTCAAGATGCTTCATCTATTATATAGAATATTTATCTTTATTGTGGATGTTTTATAAAGTTTTCTCCTTTTTGTAATATCTACTCAAGACAAGCATGATTGTTACCAAGACCTATATCTTTATAAAACTAACTCCATGCATTAGACCAATATTTCCTTGCGTTGATGTTTATTTTTTTTTTTTTATAAATCTGCACTTTAACAAATATTTTTTGATTATACATGGTATGGTATAGTTTTTGAGTTTTTAAATAAAAAAAAAATCCGTCCATGATTAGTATGAAATAGTAACACTTTGTATTTTTATGAAATTTTATGCATATATAGAGGATTGATACATAACGAATATAATGGCACTAAAACTTAGTTTTTTTTAGTAGATCCTTTGCCCATATGGTAGATAATTTGATTTGACATTTTAATACTATTGCAAGTTGGAGAAATTTATATTACTTTATTTTTTAAAACAGTTATGTGTATATCATTAACTTTTAAGAAATTATGCCTCGTTTTCCATTACAGTTATCTCCCCTGAACTTCATTTTGGATGTAATTGTAGCACAATTTGGGATCATGTCCTGGTCCCACCAATGGTGTAACAATCTGAAGTCCAGGATTACAATCCCCTGTCTGGCCCATCAAATAGTTTACCCTCAGAACACGGTGTTATGTTTTAATTGTTTATTTCATCATCGTTATGTTTTCATAAATATCACATAAGGTATATATAATTTTCATCTCTACAAGAGGTCCAATGGGCCTGCATTGCTCACCCTGTATTAATCTCACCTTTTATGGTTTCTAGGCCAGGTAGGCTAAAAAGATTGATAAAGATTATACCGAGTAGTCCTTCAGGAAAATATGTCTCAAAGGCATTTTTTGGCAGAACAAGGACCCTTTAAGTCTTCAAATTTAATTTGTTCATCCTTGAAGAGTTTTTCAAACTAATTCAAAGCTTGGAATAGTTCAATATGAAGTTTCAGGGGTGAATGAGTTATTACTGTAAAATATACAACAAAACCTGTCAGATCCGACCATTGAGTATTCCAACTTTCTGTCCAATTTAACATCAAGCTGTTATTTTCTTTAATGAAGACGACTAAATAACACCTTTGTATTCTGGCCGAGTCAGGTTAAGGTGTTTCGACATTCTACCACTAGCCCTCCACCTCTGGTTTGCGAGTTGGAATCTCATGTAGGGCAGTTGCCAGGTAAAGACCGTAGGTCAGTGGTTTATCCCCAGATACTCTGGCTTTCCTCCACCTCCAAAACTTGGCATGTCCTTAAATGACCCTGGCTGTTAATAGGAAGTAAAACAAAATAAACCAAACCAATTCTAGCAATTCTGGAAAAACCACTATGCTAATCAAGAGTTCTTTTACTTTGGGGCAGTGATGAATTAATGTGTGTGTGAAGAAGCTTAACTTTAAAGAATTAACAGTACAGAAAATAAGTGAAGTGAAATAAGATTATTTCATATTGTGGATCTGAAACTTTATAAATCACGTATACTGAAATCTGATAGAGGTAATATTTGTTTTGTTTGATTCATATATATCTCCTTTATTTATTCCTCATCTCATTATCAACCATCTTTTTTACCATTATGATTCTGTTTAATGAAAGAAATTACTTTATTTTTCTATCGCTGTTTGTGAAATTTAGTTTTTATGAGTTTCTCTGATGCCTGTGATTTTGTTGTTTGTTTATATTCACACAACACTTTTATATGTACATTGTACCTATATTTGTATAGCTGTGCACAATGTTTTTTTGTGTATAGAACTGTTACATGAATAATAAACATGTTGCTGTGTTAAATCTATTTTGTAATTATTTTTTACAAATGTATAGTGATAATATAGGGGGATTAAAGGATAGTTAGTTTGGTGGCCCAATGACGTTATAATCCATGTTTCCTTACAAAGGCACAGTGGTCTAGTGGTAGGACGCCGGGCTTGTGATCGAAGGTTGTGAGTTTGAGTCCTGGCCATGGCACTTGTGTTGTATCATAGAGCAAGATATTTGTTCTGCTTGTTCTAGTCTTTTCAGCTGTAGTGGTTGGCCAGTGCTAGAAATTGTAGAATGCTAGCTATGAGTGCTGAAATGGCAGCACCGTTGGTATGCTCGCCAGGGAGCTGAGAACAATATTGGCCGGCTATACAGAGCCCTCAGTTTTATTGTGATGTTCTAAATGATGTGAAAGAGCTGTCCCCCTGGAATTTCGGAGATATAATGTAGTGTTCCTACAAGAAAATTCAGAGGGAGATGATATTCTGCTGGACTTGTGAACAGATTTTATACCAGAGCTAAATTCATCATAAATTTTTTTCGAGACCATTTACAATTTCACTAGACACAATCAATATATCTTAGCAAATTTATATCATTGATCAAAAATGCAATGTAGGTGCATCTTAAAAATAAGAAAATTACAGTAAAACCTCTTTCTTAACACCAATATAGAAATTATATTCCGGAGCATCCTCAATATCCAGGAGATATCAGCTTACCTGAAAAATGTCATGGCCAAACTGAAGGTACCCTCGGGTAAGTCAATCTGACCAATTACTAGGCTGATGCCTGTCTTTTGAAAATTACAAAGGAAGCACAACCAACATCAAAGCTTGTCAATTTTACTGTTATGTGACCACATGATTCTTTTGATGTATATCAAAGGGTTGAACTAGTCTCCTTGCCTCTTCAACAAGATTGCTCACACATAGACTTCAGTTTTGCCATATGACATTTTCTAGGAGTGTAGAGAGTGTAGGCGAGTGTTACCTCTGGATATCGTGGATGATTTCAAAGCAACCAATACATTTCGTTAATTTGTTTCCCTAAATATGATATGCAATAATTCCTTTATATTTATGGTACTCATCTAGACACTTGAAGATAGAGCAAGGTTTTACTAACTGTAATAAAAGATTATTTACAAGGAATGTCTTCATGTTGCAATACAATATAGTAAGAACGCTTTAAAGACAATAAAAAACAAGTAGGCGAAGTATTAGTGTTGAAACTTTTATTGACAAATAGTTTGAGTGTGGTCCGAGGAATGACACGAAGTCTACATTGAAGGACCACAGAGTACAAATTCCTGTTAATCTCTACACATGGTACAAAGTCATCAATGTCTACATGTTGGTTGGTATAAAACTAGGCTACACATGGAAACAACAGACACACCAGGTATATCATCACACACATCACTTGTCGAACAAGGCTTGACGTGTCGCAGGAATGCTCGTTCTTGGTAACTCGTGGAATAGAGACATAGGGGTGGGTGTAAAACTGCAAGTCAACCATCTCCTTCAGCATGATACACATATATTCATGGATTCACAACAATAGAATGGTAGAAAAAAAGTTACAAGTAATACAAAGATGATAGTGATAATTTTTGTTGGATATCATTACCACAGTAGGTTGGTGAAGGCGTAACACACTGGTACTGAGAACTCTCACCTCACTGTAGGAATAATGAATACACTGTAGTCTAGCGGTAGGATGCTGGAACTCGTGACCATAGGGTTGTGGGTTTGAATACCGTCATGGCACTGCTTGAACCCTGATGGTAAGGATCGTGACAAAGTAATGTGATCCTTGGTCATCTGGGGCGTCAGTATAGAAACGTGTAGTAGCAGTTTACAGATCTTGTTTGGATTGTCTCCCTTCTCACATTCCTAGAGAGATAATATTGACAAATTGTCCTAGTATCATTAACAGGTAATTACCTCAGCTATATATTTTAAGGTGGTAGTCGACTGCAATTTAAGAAAAAATGTGCCCATGAACTACCCAAAATAAGAGATACAGAAAAGTAAATACTGTACAAAAGTTGTCATGTATCAATAGATTTAAACTACCAATCTAATCCAAGTAATGAACGATAACTGCATCACAACTGATGACAAATAGATTGGAAGAGTTTTGGTTTTTAGTTAGAAGGTCGCAACATCTAGTTCATGTATGAGGTTTCCCATCTTTGTCACCTGGAGTCACAATACCTGGACTCTACCTGTTTTCAGCATATTTATCATCAGGGTTCACAATAACTCGATATCCACACAATATTTTATGTTTGTACCTTGAGTCTGACCCTATTCTTACTGGGGTCACAACACCTGGGTATTTCATTTTTCCAGTAACCTTTATATAAGGGTCAACACCTTACCAACTGGGGTCACAACACCTGGGTATTTCATTTTTCCAGTAACCTTTATATAAAGGTCAACACCTTACCAACTGGGGTCACAACACCTGGGTATTTCATTTTTCCAGTAACCTTTATATAAGGGTCAACACCTTACCAACTGGGGTCACAACACCTGGGTATTTCATTTTTCCAGTAACCTTTATATAAGGGTCAACACCTTACCAACTGGGGTCACAACACCTGGGTATTTCATTTTTCCAGTAACCTTTCTATAAGGGTCAACAACTTACCAACAGGGGTCACAACACCTGGGTATTTCATTTTTCCAGTAACCTTTATATAAGGGTCAACACCTTATTAACAGGGTCACAACACCTGGGTATTTCATTTTTCCAGTAACCTTTATATAAGGGTCAACACCTTACCAACTGGGGTCACAACACCTGGGTATTTCATTTTTCCAGTAACCTTTATATAAGGGTCAACAACTTACCAACAGGGGTCACAACACCTGGGTATTTCATTTTTCCAGTAACCTTTATATAAGGGTCAACACCTTACCAACTGGGGTCACAACACCTGGGTATTTCATTTTTCCAGTAACCTTTATATAAGGGTCAACAACTTACCAACAGGGGTCACAACACCTGGATATTTCATTTTTCCAGTAACCTTTATATAAGGGTCAACAACTTACCAACAGGGGTCACAACACCTGGGTATTTCATTTTTCCAGTAACCTTTATATAAGGGTCAACAACTTAACAACAGGGGTCACAACACCTGGGTAGTCACTTATTACCAGGACTACCGGTATGCACATGTAGTTATATACAATGGTATCAATAACCTTTCTTTCCAGGGCTAACAACCCTTTATAAGGGTCTTAACCAGTCCTATCAATATTGGCACATTACCTTCTATTTGAGGGTGGTTACCTACAGGGCCCACTACCTTGGATATCCACACATTAACTTCTATTGGAGGGTATAATACCTAAAGGGTCCGCTACCCTTGGATATCCACACATTAACTTCTATCTGAGGGTGTTTACTTACAGGGCCCACTACCTTGGATATCCACACATTAACTTCTATTTGAGGGTGTTTACTTACAGGGCCCGCTACCCATGGATATCCACACATTAACTTCTATTTGAGGGTGTTTACTTACAGGGCCCACTACCTTAGATATCCACACATTAACTTCTATTTGAGGGTGTTTACTTACAGGGCCCACTACCTTGGATATCCACACATTAACTTCTATTTGAGGGTGTTTACCTACATGGCTTACAACAGCTTGGTATCCACACAGCACTGTACCTGGAGGGTCAATACAGCCAAACTCTAGAGTTACAACATCCAAATACTCCAGACAATCCGTCCACACAAAAGGTATACACACACAATGATGAATGAGGAAAGCATGAGTATCATAAAAATATGTCTTTCCTCTGTATGTCCAATGACTGCGGAGTAGACGGGAGCAGCCAATGATACCCTGTATGTCCAATGACTGCGGAGTAGACGGGAACAGCCAATGATACCCAGCTGTATGTCCATTGACTGCGGGGTAGACGGGAACAGCCAATGATACCCGGTATGTCCATTGACTGTGGGGTAGACGGGAACAGCCAAGGATACCCAGTATGTCCATTGACTGCGGGGTAGACGGGAACAGCCAATGATACCCGGTATGTCCATTGACTGTGGGGTAGACGGGAACAGCCAATGATACCTGGTATGTCCATTGACTGTGGGGTAGACGGGAACAGCCAAGGATACCCAGTATGTCCATTGACTGCGGGGTAGACGGGAACAGCCAATGATACCTGGTATGTCCATTGACTGCGGGGTAGACGGGAACAGCCAATGATACGTATACCTGGTATGTCCATTGACTGCGGGGTAGACGGGAGCAGCCAATGATACTCCGTATGTCCAATGACTGCAGGGTAGACAGGAACAGCCAATGATACTCCGTATGTCCAATGACTGCGGGTAAGGGTACAATTTTAGACTCCATGTTTTACAAATACACATTCATCAACACTTTTGCTTCTTATTCGACTTTGAGGGACAGTGTTTGGTAGGTGCAAGTGGAAAAAGATACATTAAATTTATTTAAGAGGGGGACCACATTATAAACATGTGACCTTAACTAAAATAGAACAGGTACAATGCATGTGTCCACTAACGAGGCTCAGGGTAGCCAGACGTTCCCTGTCTATATATCAGATATTAGGGTCTGCAGTCATCACCACATCAAACTAATCATCATATATCTATACAATTCACAATATCAGTCATGCATGTTAATATTATGCAGGTATATAATTAGAGAATATGAGGCCCATGAGTCCTGTATTGCTCAACTCTGATCTGTCAAGAAATGTTTTTTATCACTTAATTGAAATAGTATATATATATATATTTACATTTTTGCTGCAACCCACTTTATGAAAATTACCAACAGAAATGCTTTTGATATGAATATGAAGGCAAAGGTTCTCGTGATGTAGAACCTGGTTTACTTATGACATCATAGATCAACCTTGTTCAATGAGAGCCTGGCTGCTTTGCTTCAATTAACATGGAGAAAGCCCCTGCGTCAGTAATATCAAAGGCATTGTTTTTGAGTAAGCCATATATGTCTATAAAAGGTTCTGTATTGACCCTGGATTCCTTTTTTTAATACATTGAGAAATGAAGATTCCATAAAGCATTTGCTGTTTTTTCAGGTTTTAGTGGTATAGTATTTGAACAAATTTGAAATACATGTACTCATCTACTAATGAAAATGCTTGGTTCAACAAATATATTAGACTAGTTTGTGGAACTGCCGTGTCAGATATTAGAGATGTGAGGAAGTAGACAGAAGACAAATGCTTAGCTGTATGAACTTTCAGGAACTGAGATCTGAAATCTATGACTCCTTTCCAAAATTTAACATTATTGCGTCATCTTTGAAAGGTTTCATGCACAGTAACAAAATAAAAATTTCATGTCAAGAATATTTTTCAGACATACAAAATATACAATGTAAAAATATCATTCAAGCACAAAGACATTTCATTTTGATGGTAAAAATAATTACGATTTCATTTGAATTCGTTTTCCGTTCCCCCCCCCCCCCCATTCCCAAAAGTATGTGAATATAGGTGTGTATATCAACCTAGAAATTGGTTCAAGCTCTTGTCTTTTCTTATAATCATTCATCTACAATGTTTTTAAACAGATCCATTCCGAATCTCTTCATGCTTGACCCTCTATTAAAGTCAGAAGCTCAATAAAGTCTTGTTTTGTAGTCAGTAGTAAGTTTTGTACGATGAGGTGTTACGAGTTACTACGCACACCTTTGTCAGAGCGGAGACAATGGATGCCAGCGAGCCGTGGCACTCTTACATGATATCAAATCATTCCAGTGGACACGCTCGTCACCTTCCGAATCGTTTCCGATCTTTATTCGCCCGATAAGATTGTCATTTCCGAGCTTATTTTCATGGCACACAATCATTTCCATGGACAGGTGGCGCAGGGTTTCGCGGCTCACACTAAACACCAGAGCCTCGTTCCATGTCGGGTTCTGTGACTGGTGAACGACCGATGTCTTCTTCTTTTTCACACGCTTCCCTTTGTGGAGTATGGACACCTTCACATAAGTATCTGTAAAATATGACAAACACCTCCATGAAATCTACAGTATAAATGCTTAGAATGAAAAACATTTTCTATACAAACAACATAATAAAATTATTTCAAAGTCCAACTACATGTATAATACTTTAAATGTGTTACGACTCAATTGCCCCAATTGTATGATCGTAAGAGGCAACAATATTTGGGATCTTATCTTTTTCCTTCTTTCTAAACAACTTTCTCTTTCCTAATGTCTCCCTTGACACTTCCTCATGTTTGGCCTTTATTCGATCACTCTCCCCTTTGAGGAAGGCATTCTGTCCTAAGGTCGAGACATACTACAGTCTCAAACAATGGTAGTTACTACTCCCTGTCTGACACTCAGTATATGGGAGTGGAGCGACTGATTCACCCATTGTCAGTATAATGTGACCAGGTGGACTGTTCTGGTTGGGGTTTTCAGCAGTGCATTTCATTGTGGTAGCACTTTAAATTGGCAAAAAGTCTTGACAATTGCAAGGGGCTTCACCAACATATTGCAGCTCCCATACATAGCATACACAGGAAGGCTGACCTTGAATGACCTTACCTGTTCTTAGGATGTAAAACCCAACCAAACCTAACATTTTCATAACACTTCATCTTTTTTCTTGACTTTGACATTTGGAACATAACTCTTGGGCTAGTATTTGTACACCAGTCTCATGCTCAAACAGATTCTGAGCTCATATCAATTTATTGTACAATACATTAAAATCATGTCAAAGTTAAAAATGGAAACAGTATTCAGCTTAACTTTATTCAAAATGTTTCCAAATCAGGCTTGAGTATAAAATACATGCTTGAGCTTGAGTACATATAGGCCATGGAATATTGAGGATGTGTGATGGTTTGCTCACCCAGTAATTTGCCTTCCTCTAGAGGGTGGAGGTTCCTAGCCTTGGTGACCACAACTGTTAAACGCTCCGCACTAGACAGGAATGTCATGGAGAACATGATGTCACCATAATCCTTCTGCTGAAAAGAATAAGGGAACTTAACCAGAGTCGTTAAACCGAGGCTGATGGTAGAAAAGTCATGTTTCTTTGGGACATATGAACACAAAGAACCACACAAACAAATTACTACACTTAAGTAAATACTAATTAAGTCTGTTTTTAACAAAAACTAGAACTGAAATCTTATTTTGCGAGCTTTTGAAAATCTATTTACAGAAGATAGATAGACTATAGGCCTTTCCCAAAAGTGTTGTTATTCCCCTTGAATAGTCAAAATGGTGGATGCAAGATGGACTTCCAGGAAGTGTTTTAGTGATGATTTGGCGCCATGTGACAATCTGATGACGTCATTTCCATTATGACGTCATAATTACATGGCGCCAATTTGTTTCAAAACCACTTCCCAATGTAGCCATGATATTGCAAACAAGGGAGATAACAACACTTTTGACATAGGCCTATAGTGATGACTTAGTTGGTTTTTGTTTTGATAGACTTCTCCATCTGTACCCTTTCTCCCCTGTAGAATATGATGAACTCCTCCAGTACAATGGTTGATAGGGTCTACTCTAGTGACCAGGGGTGAATGGGTTCATGTCAATATTGTTACATTAACATTGGTATATTGTATAAATGCATCTATAAATTTTTCAAGTTCACAATTTTTGGAGAATTTAGTTTTCTTACTTATTTGCAAGGACATTCATTTACAAGTTCACAAGATGTTAAAGTGAATATGTGATCATGTTTGAATCTCTGTGATCTGAAAATGTACTAGATGCTAAATAATGAATTTTAACTGTTTATAAATAATGCTTGAATTTGTAACTGATTATAAATAATATTTGAGGTTT
Source organism: Mimachlamys varia (assembly GCA_947623455.1). Lineage (NCBI taxonomy): Eukaryota > Metazoa > Mollusca > Bivalvia > Pectinida > Pectinidae > Mimachlamys > Mimachlamys varia. Next base: position 37,399,964 of record OX392529.1, read on the forward strand.
TGGAAAAGAAATGCTAATGATAGTGTCTAGATCACCCTAAATCAGGTAACCACAACAGTGCGACAATATTGTCAATGAATTACTATCTATATGGGAAACAGATAATTAACTCTGAACAAGGCCTGACAATAACGCTGTACGGTACATACATCTTTACTTTTGGATTTTTCTACTGGCGAGATGCCTTTCCATAGGACGGCTGGCTCCTGTAGATCGACACAATCAAGCAGGAGCTTGACCTGACCGATGCTCTCGTGTCGCGAAAACTGGTCGTAGTCCAGCAGCAGTATCTCCAGAGAGCAGAAAGGCAGCTTATGAGGCGACACATCAAAGATAAACTCCTCGTCAAACTTAGGGTTGACAGTTTTGTTGTGGACCTTGGTCTGAAGCTGGCTGCGATGTGAAGGTAGCAGAGATACCTTACAGTAGGGGTCAAGGTTACCACACAGGTCACGAGGGGTCAGATCAGCAGCCTGGATAATGTTGACCGTGAGGAGGTGCGTCTCTTTATTATACGTGAGGCTGAAGTTGACCGATCCAAGGTTCTCCTCCTCGCGACTCAGAGGCAAAGAGTGCTGGCGTTGTAACGTATGCTGCAAAGACAATGTTGAGTGTTACATATATTACTGTTTGGTGTGGCTGCTACTTCCATAACAGTAACTCTATTTTATTTTCCAATATTTAAACAGCAAATCTGATGATATCAAATTATTGAAAAAAGCTTTAGACTTAGGAAATATCAACATGCTATACTCATATTACAACATTATGAACTTTATTAAAATGATTAATTGTATAAAGATAAATTTTAACAAGACCAAAGAGGGTAAAAAGTTGAAATCCAATCAGACATATCAATTACATACTTTTTAATGCCATAAAGACCACTTGTCATACTTAGAGCAGACTCAAATCAGGTAATAGTGTTAATATGATCAACCTCAATCATATCAACATAAAGTAATATTTCTATGGAAAAATAGGTGTATCCTGTACTGTACTATAGGGTGACACAATCCTAGTGTATCCTGTATTGTACTATAGGGTGAGACAATCCTAGTGTATCCTGTACTGTACTATAGGGTGACTACGATCTTAGTGTATCCTGTATTGTACTATAGGGTGACACAATCCTAGTGTATCCTGTATTGTACTATAGGGTGACACAATCCTAGTGTATCCTGTATTGTACTATAGGGTGACTGCAATCCTAGTGTATCCTGTATTGTACTATAGGGTGACACAATCTTAGTGTATCCTGTACTGTACTATAGGGTGACTACGATCCTAATGTATCCTGTATTGTATTATAGGGTGACACAATCCTAGTGTATCCTGTACTGTACTATAGGGTGACTGCAATCCTAGTGTATCCTGTATTGTACTATAGGGTGACACAATCTTAGTGTATCCTGTACTGTACTATAGGGTGACTACGATCCTAATGTATCCTGTATTGTACTATAGGGTGACTACGATCCTAGTGTATCCTGTACTGTACTATAGGGTGACACAATCCTAGTGTATCCTGTACTGTACTATAGGGTGACTACGATCCTAATGTATCCTGTATTGTATTATAGGGTGACACAATCCTAGTGTATACTGTATTGTACTATAGGGTGACTAAGATCCTAGTGTATCCTGTATTGTACTATAGGGTGACACAATCCTAGTGTATCCTGTACTGTACTATAGGGTGACTACGATCCTAATGTATCCTGTATTGTATTATAGGGTGACACAATCCTAGTGTATACTGTATTGTACTATAGGGTGACTAAGATCCTAGTGTATCCTGTATTGTACTATAGGGTGACTACGATCCTAGTGTATCCTGTACTGTACTATAGGGTGACTACGATCCTAATGTATCCTGTATTGTATTATAGGGTGACACAATCCTAGTGTATCCTGTACTGTACTATAGGGTGACACAATCCTAGTGTATCCTGTATTATACTATAGGGTGACTATGATCCTAGTGTATCCTGTACTGTACTATAGGGTGACTATGATCCTAGTGTATCCTGTACTGTACTATAGGGTGACACAATCCTAGTGTATCCTGTATTATACTATAGGGTGACTACGATCCTAGTGTATCCTGTATTATACTATAGGGTGACTGCAATCCTAGTGTATCCTGTATTGTACTATAGGGTGACTACGATCTTAGTGTATCCTGTATTGTACTATAGGGTGACACAATCTTAGTGTATCCTGTATTGTACTATAGGGTGACTACAATCCTAGTGTATCCTGTATTGTACTATAGGGTGACACAATCTTAGTGTATCCTGTATTGTACTATAGGGTGACACAATCTTAGTGTATCCTGTATTGTACTATAGGGTGACACAATCCTAGTGTATCCTGTATTGTACTATAGGGTGACACAATCTTAGTGTATCCTGTATTGTACTATAGGGTGACTATGATCCTAGTGTATCCTGTATTGTACTATAGGGTGACTACGATCTTAGTGTATCCTGTATTGTACTATAGGGTGACACAATCCTAGTGTATCCTGTATTGTACTATAGGGTGACACAATCCTAGTGTATCCTGTATTGTACTATAGGGTGACACAATCCTAGTGTATCCTGTATTGTACTATAGGGTGACACAATCCTAGTGTATCCTGTATTGTACTATAGGGTGACACAATCTTAGTGTATCCTGTATTGTACTATAGGGTGACACAATCCTAGTGTATCCTGTATTGTACTATAGGGTGACACAATCCTAGTGTATCCTGTATTGTACTATAGGGTGACTATGATCCTAGTGTATCCTGTATTGTACTATAGGGTGACTACGATCTTAGTGTATCCTGTATTGTACTATTGGGTGACTACGATCCTAGTGTATCCTGTATTGTACTATAGGGTGACTACAATCCTAGTGTATCCTATATTGTACTATAGGGTGACTACAATCCTAGTGTATCCTATATTGTACTATAGGGTGACACAATCCTAGTGTATCCTGTATTGTACTATAGGGTGACTATGATCCTAGTGTATCCTGTATTGTACTATAGGGTGACTACGATCTTAGTGTATCCTGTATTGTATTATAGGGTGACACAATCCTAGTGTATCCTGTATTGTACTATAGGGTGACTACGATCCTAGTGTATCCTGTATTGTACTATAGGGTGACTATGATCCTAGTGTATCCTGTATTGTACTATAGGGTGACTATGATCCTAGTGTATCCTGTATTGTACTATAGGGTGACACAATCCTAGTGTATCCTGTATTGTACTATAGGGTGACTACGATCCTAGTGTATCCTGTATTGTACTATAGGGTGACTACGATCCTAGTGTATCCTGTATGTACTATAAGGGTGACTATGATCCTAGTGTATCCTGTATTGTACTATAGGGTGACTATGATCCTAGTGTATCCTGTATGTACTATAGGGTGACTATGATCCTAGTGTATCCTGTATTGTACTATAGGGTGACTATGATCCTAGTGTATCCTGTATTGTACTATAGGGTGACTACGATCCTAGTGTATCCTGTATGTACTATAGGGTGACACAATCTTAGTGTATCCTGTATGTACTATAGGGTGACTATGATCCTAGTGTATCCTGTATTGTATTATAGGGTGACTACGATCCTAGTGTATCGTGTATTGTACTATAGGGTGACTGCAATCCTAGTGTATCCTGTATTGTACTATAGGGTGACTACAATCCTAGTGTATCCTGTATTGTACTATAGGGTGACTATGATCCTAGTGTATCCTGTATTGTACTATAGGGTGACTACGATCCTAGTGTATCCTGTATGTACTATAGGGTGACTATGATCCTAGTGTATCCTGTATTGTATTATAGGGTGACTACGATCCTAGTGTATCGTGTATTGTACTATAGGGTGACTGCAATCCTAGTGTATCCTGTATTGTACTATAGGGTGACTACAATCCTAGTGTATCCTGTATTGTACTATAGGGTGACACAATCTTAGTGTATCCTGTATTGTACAATAGGGTGACTGCAATCCTAGTGTATCCTGTACTGTACTATAGGGTGACTGCAATCCTAGTGTATCCTGTATTGTACTATAGGGTGACACAATCCTAGTGTATCCTGTATTGTACTATAGGGTGACACAATCCTAGTGTATCCTGTATTGTACTATAGGGTGACTACGATCCTAGTGTATCCTGTATGTACTATAGGGTGACTATGATCCTAGTGTATCCTGTACTGTACTATAGGGTGACTATGATCCTAGTGTATCCTGTATTGTACTATAGGGTGACTATGATCCTAGTGTATCCTGTACTGTACTATAGGGTGACTATGATCCTAGTGTATCCTGTATTGTACTATAGGGTGACACAATCTTAGTGTATCCTGTACTGTACTATAGGGTGACTATGATCCTAGTGTATCCTGTATTGTACAATATGGTGACTAAGATCCTAGTGTATCCTGTACTGTACTATAGGGTGGCTATCCTGTATTGTACTATAGCTAGGGAGACTTTAACGATCCAGTAAGTCTGAAAGGATTGATTGTAACTACAATTGTACATCATACTTGTCTCGGGTCTGCGATTGCGATTAGCTTAAGTACAGAATAAAAATGTCGTTCTTGGGAAACACATAAAGAGGACAACAATGAATTGGTTTTGCTGAAATGTCCAGATTGCATAACTGTAAATGAATGTGATTGATTCAGGGGGAGAAGAACTAAGATTGTGCGGTCTGAGAGTGCCAGTATAGGATTAAGTAAATGTGTGTCGGTGTGGTGATTTGTCAGGCTTGGCAATGACACTCACATGCATATCTATTTACACACAGATTACAGTTAAATAATTCATTGCTGTCACTGACATCGGTTTTTTGCCAGCTAATCGACAGCTACAACAAAATGGATTTGAGCCGTAAATAGAGACTGAGCGTGGCGCGCTATGACAGGCTTAGTTCTGGGCCGAGAAGTCGAGTGGCGACGGTGGACATGGGACTCCAGCACACATGACCACCACCATCTCGTAATTGATTTTCAAGATTGACTTGATCTTTCATCTAAGCACCAGAAAGAAAAGTGGAAAATAACGATTGTATTTAATCTTTGGGAAAGGAACTTACTTTCAGTGAGCAACTGAAAGATGAAGACGAACAACTTTTCAGATAAGATTCAATTTTCATCACTCAATGTGACTTAATTATCATTGTAGTATAGTTATCCATATTGACAGAATGATTATAAATATCATCTCTTTGAGATTAGGTCAAAGACTCTGACCACAAGTCAAAGCAAGTTCAGATCACAAAAGACTTCAAAGTAACTAGGTCACAAATGACATTCAGAGTAACTAGGTCACAAATGACATTCAGTGTAACTAGGTCACAAATGACATTTAGGGTAACTAGGTCACAAATGACATTCATTGTAACCAAGTCACAAATCACATCAAGGTCATATATCATCCAATTAAGTAACTTTGTCAAAAAATCATATTTAATGTAACTAGGTCAGAAGGCAAACATACTGGATCTGCTAACAAGTGACATCCTTGTACAAGATGGCTATAAACAACATCAGAAGTAATTAGTTCAGATTTCATTTTATGTATATTTTGATCAATTTGGTCAAAACTGTCACTGTAACCTAGTGACGAGTGACCAATCGCTATAAGTAGGCCCTAGCCAACCCTGGTACTGACAGGTTATACACTTATAAATGGAAACCTATGCCTGCAGTAACTGACTGCTTGAAACGTGGAGGGAATCCTTACAGCATATATAACAGGATTACAGCTTAAGGCTGAGGATAAGTGGGCATCTTTAGGAGGTCTTTGCATTGTTTATAGCAAAAACTAGGTCAAATCTAAAATCTAGAACAGCCAAGTACTAAAAAGCTACACACTTGTCAAAGATCTTGTGTCACAATTTTGTTTTCTTCTTCAGGTCCATATTCTTGTACGCTACATCGATGTATTTGTATTAAAAGGTTAAAGAAAATAACTCAATATATTAAGAGCTTAAGATGGCTAGCCAGATGACCTCAAAATGATGTTTCATCAAGATTACCGGAGTGACACATATGTTTATTGAGTGGCTGTGAATTGATTACAGTAAACACGACTTAGAGGTATGTTTGACAGTTTCTACCGTGTAACCATATAATCAAAGTGACTTTTAGTTGCACGCCCCACCCACATAAATTTGTAGCGAAAAATGCTTTCTATCTCTGCCAAGGAAGGGATGGTCATAAATGAAAAACCATAGAAGAAATGTTCAAAAGAAACTGTTCCTGAGCAGCAAGGTCCCTTTCATGTTCTGGACTGTATTCCCCTCCTGTCACTGTGAGTGAATATTAACAATTTAAAAAACATTGACCTTAAAAACCATTTTCAACCACAATAACACATCTACAATTCACAATGTACCAACATATCATATTTAATAAAATATTTGTCCTTTGGATACCAAGAGAATGACTTTTAGTCATTGTTACCTATTTTTAGGAACTGCATTTAAACTGTCAACAAGAGCACCGCAAGCGGAGGCATGATACACCAGCCTTACTCTATCAGAAGTATAATTGAATGGAAACACAAAAAAGTTCTGACACTTTCTATATGATATAAAATTACATCAGATATAAAGTTCCAAAGGGCCATAACTCTAATAAATATTGTCGAATCAAACTGTAAATCAGGAAATCACAACTTCATGTCATGATGATTAAGCCTAGCAAGTTTGAATGATATCAGTTGAAAACTGTAGAAGAAGATCTCTGGACAAATAACAATATACAACAGAAAGGCATTTTCTATATTTGTTACGCACAAAGTTGAAACAACTCACCAAAATCCGTAATATATGTTAAATATGATAGATTTTCGAAGTACCACACCAAATTTTTGAGGAATTGAAGACAATACAAAAAAGTTCTGACATTTTCTATATAATGCCCAAAATTGTACCCCAAAGGGAAATAACTCTAGTAAATATCGGTGATTCAAAGTGTCGTTCAGCATAACACAACTTCATGTCATGGTGGTCAAGTCTAGCAAGTTTGAAAGAAATCGGTTGAAAACTGTAGGAGATCTTCGAACAAAATAAGTTTACGATGGACGGACGACACCATTATGTACTATAATACGTTCCGTCATTTTTGACGGGCATATAAAAAACTAGTGTAACACCATGCTACATGTATATACATGGTCTTCTGCATTCTGCAATTATGACCAATTTTAATTTTAAAAAGAAAAGCTATTTTTTATTCTGTGGTAATCCCTGGAAATGAAAGTTAGGAGAGACAGGCTTTGTGATATACTATTGGGGAACTGCGCGTCTGATGTGGGGTCCTAAATATAGATCACAGTGACCTAATCTTACTTGTACATGTAGGAAAGTGTCACAGGTACTAAGATCAGGTCACGTTGACCTGATAGCCTTCCTTCGTGTATCCAACTAGAGTGTCGTATATCTGCACATACTGTAGTAAATAACTGTATAGGTACATAACACAACTACTCTGACATGGCATGTACATACCATAGAGACACAGGATAGCTCGATAATTGACAGTGTACTGCAGGGTTACGGATACCTATAGCTATATAGATACAGCCCTGTGTAATGCATTATAAAACTCGAACAAAGGCGGCTATATTATATATCACAAATTACGTAATCGTTGGTGAAATGTTAGCGACTGCTGTTACCCCGACGCCAACAATATCTTGTGTTGCTTTGAAGATGTCTCTTATCAGTAATAACTGTCTTCATTTTTACAATAACTCAGGTCATGGTACACACTGGTGATGTAATAGTCTAAGTTTCCTCCAAGCTTGTCATAGGCACTTGAATAACTATGCACATCACTCATTAAAAACATTAAGAATAGCTGGGTTAATCACTACAAAGGTTTAGATAAATGAAAATTTCAGTATGTAACAGTCAATAACTTTAAACATAACTCATACTAAACAAGATGCCTAATAGGCCTGCATCACTCACCTGGTATCAATCTCACATTTGTAATTCTAAGTGAAATCAAATCAAATTACAGACAAACTATCACTTTCAAATTCAAAAGAACCCATATATCAACACCAAAGGCTCTATATACGTTTATTCAGGAGAAGTAATGTTAAAAGTCCCGACATCTGACCCTTTTTACCTCGAATATAAGTCAAAGTTAATCATTTGAACAAACTTACTAGACCTTCATTGCAGTATTAAAGTAACTTTTCTTTTGGTTATCGAGTGTTTAAGGGCTTTAAAAATATTTCACCCCTGTGACCTTGAATATATGTCAAGGTTATTCACTTGAACACGCTTGATAGCTCTTCATCCCAGCATGCTACTAGGGAAGAATCAGTTCCTCTGGCCATTTGGTTATTAAGAAGAAGTTGTGTGAAGATTTTTATACATTGAATGAACTTGGTAGGAGCCTTCATCCCAGAATGCTACAGGTCAAATACCAGTTCCCTTGGCCTTTTAGTTATTGAGCAGTGGCTTGGAAATTTCAACACTTTTGACCCATGTGACCTTGAAACTAGGTCAAGGTCATCCACTTGAACAAACTTGGTAGCCAATCATCCCGTCATGCTGCTGACAGAATATATCAGTTATGGGCCTTGCGGTTATTGCCAGGTGAGCTAAAAATAGAAATGGTCCTGGAACAGTTTTTCTGTGAAGGATAACTTTTTTACAAGTTTCTAAAAGGCTACATTTCCCAAAATGATGTAACTGCTACAGCCATCAGCAGCATCCCAAGACAACAGGATTATGTGTTCACAATACTGATCCAATCTAATAATGTAACATTCCTAAATTATCAATGAGGCCCAGACATCCTTATTGTGATGTTCTACTGCGTAAGTTACAGTAGTCACAGCACTGATCATCTATTGATTGTTAACCCGTTATCTGACATCAGTCTGCGACATTAATATGGTACATATTACCTTACGAAGGTCAACTATCAAGGACAATTTCCGTTCATTCTAATCTTGTTTCCTACGTAAGAACCAATGACTATATAAAATTGATGAAGACATTGAGCAACAAAACTTCCTAAGGGTCGACCTTGACCTTAAAACATATTATAGAGTGACGTCCTTCAAGAGAAATCTCATTTCTTTTATTTTTATTTACAAATGTTCAATTCTATAAAATCTAACAGTATTATGAGACCAGTCATTATATGGTGTAGTCCAGTGTCATCAGACCAAAAGCATCAACCCACATGCCCTTTGGGCAGGAGAGCTAAAATGCCATTCTGTTTGGTTCTGATGTCCAGCCATTCAGCATGCAATAGCGACACCATGAATCTGTTGGGAGCGTGCTCCTTTACGTTTCCTGAAATGAACATGCTGCAGGATAAATTAGGGCAATTATTGTCCTCCTGACTCTGCAGGGGAAAAGACAATGCCAGCGGTAATATGAGAATACCGTGAGTATAACTAGCTGAGGCGTGACAGGATGTACGCACAATACTACCAATGGCACAAACGTGGACGAAACTTGATAATGAATGTGATGCATGTCGTTCAAGACATTTAATTTGTATTAGATGCAGTAGTGAAAGTAAATTTGAAATATTGCTGAATCCATGCCAATACAATTTACAGAACACATATAGCGCTACAGATGATATATATAGCACTTCTGTGGTGACAACAGCGTTAACTAATTGATTGTCAAAATTTCTGGGCAGCCTGCTTCATTTTGAAGACAAGATGACAGCATATAATTTAATGTAATGGATGAAAACATAACACCATAATTTCCTTAAGAAGCCCCACTAACCTCATAAGCATCCCTTACTTTACACTGCTGAATTACCTAGTACAGTTTATATACATGTATGTAGCAAGGAGGACAGTAGTGTGATTCCCTCTGGAACCTCCCCATGATCCCAGTCTTCCTTAAAGTGGACACTCTTTCACGGAGCTAAAGGGTCAAACCTCAAAGCGACAGAAAATAAATTCTTGGGTAATTCTACCACCAAGCTACCAGTATAGGGAAATTATCTTTGACATGAAACCAGAGGGTGACCATATTCCTATGTGTGATTCAAATATGCCACATATATTGTAACTAATTAGATAAAGATACTTAATGTATTATCATGTGCTCATTATAGATAAAAATTCAAGACTGCATCATAAACAATAGGCCCAATTGGCCTGTATGGCACAGCTTGTATAATCTCTCACTTGAACCTTAAATAGGACCAAGTCTATGACTGCAAGTCATTCGATAGAACAAAATATTCAAACACGTTTGACCTTGAATGTATATCAGGGTCCTTTTAACATCGGCCTTTCAAACATAAATTACCAGCCGATAATGTTTTAAGGCCTTTCAATTAATAGGAAGAATTTTTCTTTAAAGGGGCATCCCGCGAAAGTTAGCTTTTTTTCATATTTTTTTTCAAAATATTACATACACATATCGAGTGGGTATTCTTATGAACTACGACGATCGGATTTTGCTGATATGTATTCATAAAATAAATAATTTCAAAATAACTAGTGAAATTCCAAACGGTCTAGCCAGACGCCCGGCTTGGGATTTCCACCTACCAACGCATGCGCAGCGAGCGTCGTTTCCATTGTAAACACTATATCTGGTATTACCGTTACATCGCGATAAGGCCTAACTACTAAGCGAAAAGTTGCTGAACGGTCAAAATATAACGCAAGACTGCGTTACGGAATCATATTGAGAGATGGGAAGTATTCAAAGGAGAAACTATCTGCTCTATTGTGTGTATGTTACATATTTCTTCTGCGTAACGGTAACATGCACAAACAAAGCTTTGATTTGGTTTTGGGGCTACCCAAGGGGAAACTGTCTCAGTCTTCTGTAGCATAAAATGCGTGTGTAATTTTAAACTTAAGAGTGTGTTTTATAATATTCCCTTTATAATACTTCATGTTCCAGTGAAACAGTATGATTTAATGTTATTGCTGGATAGAAAGACCTTTTCAAATACAATATATACCGTAACAGAAAAAGTCGTTTGATTACGTTGTAAAACGGGACGTGCAACCGAGGTACATACGCGTACGGCTTCAATTTGGACAAAAGGTATAAAAAATATCTTTTTCACGCGTAAAAAAGGGTGATATTCATACTTAATCTATAAATTAGTGAAGGTACAAATATCATTGGGTTGCGACCCCGGTATTGAATTTGATCCGAAAATATATACATAACGAGAGAAAAAAAAACAAAGTTATACAACATATACATGTGATATATGTGTATTGCATTCCTGCAGGCTTTTTTTAAAAGGTCAACGTCCCTTTACAAGAGGACAAAAAAAATGTAAAAAGAAAGCGGAATTATCAAACCATATTCATAACGGGTAGTTATAAGTGTTTCAACAGTTCCAAATCAGATATACATGTAGTCATGCTTAGGGTGTGGTGCGTTATATGAGTGTATGGACTTAATATTCGCATTCCGTGATACGTGTAACGTGTGAAGACGCTGAAAGTTGGATAGATTTTAAATGAATATTAATGTACATGGTATATATATATAGATAGTTTGAAAAAAAATCCTCAAAATATTGAATTGTAAAAAAAATCGTAAACATTTCATGTCATTTTATTTTCGTACTTTCCAATGCATGCTACATACATTTTATGAAATCACCTGAAAAGTTGGGTTCGTGAATATTACCTTTTACATCAATTAAGGTTTGTACCATGGCTGTATTCCGTACCCATGTGTACCGGTCTCGCTCAGGTATATATATATTATATACATAATTCCTGGTGTCGATAAATGATGCCGATGTGCCGACAAATATTTCTTTATTTGAATATCTGTAAGTGTGCAATTAATGTCTGATTATTAATGTGAATATCATTCAATAACTTTGTCTCCGTTTTACAGCCGTATACATTACGCGTCCCCTCTCGTATGGCCTCCCCATCAAACATGTCAAGCGACTTGCAACAAGCTTGTCTCGTTGCGTCATCACTGCTATTTTTATCGGGGCTTTCCCGAGGAATGCGATTTTGCAAGTGGTCAATATAGACATTTTGAGCGGACTTTGAATACTGGAATAGCAGGAAAATATAATTAGTGGTGCAGACAACATGTTCATCCAAGAACTGGCATTCAGGCTTTCGCGGGATGCCCCTTTAAATGTTTCGACACAACTGACCCCTATATGGCTTTATATGGATTTCAAGGTCATTTTTATTTGAACAGTTTGTTTGACTCCTTCCATTGAAGCAACCAGTCAAATATCATGTCTTTAGCCCTTTTGGTATTTCAGAAGTCGCTTGAAGGTTTTGACATATTTGACCCCTGTGACCTTGAACGTAGATAAAAAAAAAAATTTTTTTGGCAAATTTTCCTCCAAGGAAGCCAAATATCATGTCACTTGGCCTGTTGGTATTTCAGAAGTTGTTTAAAGGAAAAGTTGACAGATGACAACCTTAAATTTGGGTCAGATGAGCTAAATATTTAACCCCTTTGACCTTGAAAGTAGATGTCAAATCATTTCTATCCACAAACCTTATTCTTCTCATTCACAGAAATTGCAACTATATACCAGCCATATCTCTAACGGGCTTTCAGTATTTCAGATCTAGAGAAGACAGTGGAACATTTTGACATATTCGAACATTTGTGACCTTAAATACGTGGTCAATCTAATTTTTTATTTGCAAACTTTGACTGCTTCATAGGAACCTTCCTGCCAAGTATCATGCCTCTATAGGCCATTTGGTATTTCAGAAGATGTTGTTGAAATGTTTTGACATATTTGACCCCTGTGACCTTGAATATGCCATATATGAGTCAATACACAAACTTTGTTGGGATTTATCCAAGGAACCTTTCAGCCAAATATCATGACTCTGTGGCCATTGAGAAGTTGTTCAACGGAAAAATTGACATAGGATGAACACCGCATCATGGTACAAGCTCATTTGCCCTTCGGCAACATCATTTTTGTATGTCCTATTCCTGATTTAGGTTCTTAACCTTGACTTGTGAAATATTCATAGTCTTCAGGGTCAACATTTCATACACAGAAAAGTCTATAAACAGAAGAATTCAGAAACATACAAACCCTGACCCACATTATAGGTGTGTTATTGACAGATTATGTGTTAATGAGCAAGATATGCTTCTGGCAATAGCTGTTAATGGTATACAGAAAACTCACTGTGGTACGCTGCCACAGATACAGATGACAGTTTTCCAGAAGCCATGCAAACAACCAACATATCACCCACAGCCATTGTTTTCACCATTTTAGCTTACTGTCCTGGAAACGTCAATACCTGCGTCCTCACATGGGTACATATATACCTGCAGATCCTAGGATATCTAGCCGCCTTAATAATCTTACAGTGACTAATTGCAGGTCGTTAAGTCTATATGTTCATCTCTGTATCATTTCCAATGTTCTTTAGTGTCATGTTGCTCCAGGATCTTCCCTTATTTTGTCTCCGTTGATGATTTATCACATATTATACAATTTTAATGATTTTATATTAGACTCTATTAATATGGTGAAACGGATGTATTTCATATGATTTAATATCACATTTATTATTGACAAATCATAATGGCACATTCTATATTCTGCATTCAGAAACAGATTTTCTTTCAGATGCAGGATGAAGCACAATTGCACAATTGTGCTAGGGTTGCTCTCCTAAAAGACATGCCAGCTTCAGTGTCAAGAGTTGTCTCATTTGAATATGGCTCAAAAGATTATGACGATGTAATTCCTGCACCGTTTTGATGCAGTAATATTTACTTTCAATTTCAGCACTAAGGGAAATTGAACAAATCAAATAATAAACGGCTTTTCCATTTGATACCAAATATATATATTTCATTAGAAAAACAGAATACACAAATATAATATCAAGTCTTGCTTCGCCAGGCGGAAATATCAGAATCCTGCCAAACTCATCAATTATAGACGGCATTCAACAGGAAACCATTTAATAATACCCTATATATATATACTAACCAGTACACAAAACATGAATGTCTCCCTCTCATTAGCAAGTCTCATTCTCTCTGTAGTGTCCCTCAGGCTATCCATTTTCTCCGTCAAGTGGCCTCTTGTGGCACCTGGTGGCTCTCTATAATGCCTAATACATGTGTAGTGAGAAGCTACGAGATATGATATATATGTATATATGGAGTTTGCCTACAGCGGCAGCGTAGTCTACAGTCAGACCAACAGTACGTAAACACGTCCGTATAGAGGCTTGACCAGGTGTAGACTACACCCAATACCGTCACGCACGGCAGCTCAACACCTTCGGACGAGTTGTCCTGCTCCACAAGCATATATAGAAGTCAGCTCGACCCCTCTACAAATCAATGTTCACAACACTCTTCCCCGTTTTAAAATAGAGGACTGATCAAGGTATAGCAAACGGAAGCTTCAATCACCTGTCCCTTCGCAGCAGTGTGGAATAGAGCCCTGGGTACATTGTGTAGCAGTCTTTGAGGTTGCAGACAACTTCCGAACGGCATGATCAGGATCTCTGTCCGGTAAAGGCGGACAAGTGTCTGCCATCCCACAAGACCGCGAGATGTCTTTCTCATCACCAATGTCCGCTTCTAAAGGATTATCTGCCCATAGTGGAGCTGGATCGTCCACAACGACATTACTGCCACCTGGTATATCACTTGTGTCCAGTTTCTCAGCTGTTTCTCCACTCAAGACAGTCCGCCACGTGTGGCAGAGCCAAAGAGGAATGTCCAAGGTCTTCAAACTTAAAGGACCCTGGTGTATGTTGCCCATCCCCTTGCTATCCCTGATCTCATATAACACTGGGGCCACCGCCTTCGAGGTGAAATATGGTCCCAAACAAGGGCCTCGAAGCATTGGTCTTCGCCTTGTTTGTGTTACAGAGTCGATCACCTGAACAATGTCATGTGATCCTTGCTGAACGCATATGACAAAGTCTCTGTTTTGTATGACCTGCGAGTCTTGAGGTCTGCTTTGGCTAACCACATTCACCTCCTTCAAATTTGTCTCCATCTGTACAAGACAGTCTGCATGCACCGTCTTCGAGGCGCTCACCGTCGTGCTACTCAGACGTACATCTAAGATCAAGAAGTTGGGTGTGCAACTAGAGGAGTTATAATTTGTCTCCAGTATAGCGCCGACAAACTGTTGCATATGAACATCTCTTTTGTTTACTTTATTTTCAGCACGACATCGGATACCCTGGATGTCCGCCCTATACCTCTCCACTTTGCCGTTCGCAGGTTGGTGATAGAGAGTTGCTTTTGTTTTGACAAACTCAAGCTGATTATAAGCCCCTCCTTTATATTTTCTACCCATCTTGCCCTCATACCCGGTGTGTTCCTTCAATGTATCTCCAGAAGGGGAAATTAACGCAACGACCAGCGTCAATGAACTTTGTACTGCAGCCTGACCATTTTCCAGAGGGAAACATGCAACCCCTTTGATTAATTGGTCCACTGCAATCCACACATATCCGCTGCCTGGTATCGGTAATGGCAACGGAGCTTGTGCATCCACATCAATTCTTCCCATTTGCGTTCCGGCATGGCGCTTGTCAAGTTGTCTGGTATCCGATAAGATTGACCGGATGGTTTGGACCTTTTCATTGATCACTGGAACAGCATAATCAGGGTCAATCTCGAACCACTCCCATTGGTTCTGATTTCTCTTATCCAAAATATTTTCCTTGTTCTTCTGTTGGGGACCACAAGCTTGTCTTACCAATGCAACGACAAAGTCGTCGTCACGTTTGACATCCGGGTTTAACTGTTTTGCAGATTCGGATACTTGTTTCTTGTTGATTGTAGCACTTTTTGCTAATGCGAGCGTGTCTTCCATTGTGCTAGGAGCTGTCTTCCGAACTGCAAGGGCTACACGCTTATCAAGCATGCCTTTCAGGAAACTGTCGACGGCCATAATTTCTACAAAATCTTCCTGAGCCCAAGGATAGCCGGAAGACGCCAGACTCCGAACTCTCTCCGCATATTCTTCTATCGTTTCCCCCGCTAATTGACTCGACTCTGCCAGTTCACATCGGAATATGTGAGGAGAAATTACCGAACCCTGACCCTTAGAATAATAACTTAGGCCCTGTTTCGATGGAACCTTCTGAAGGTAGCTGTTCCTTACCTCCCTCCCAAAATCATCTTTTCCAGCAATGTTGTTTACACCTTGTAAAACCGCACCATCAACCATATCCTCCATAAGCTTGCCCTGAGAAACAAGCATCTGATAGGACCCTAACCCTTTATTAAACGGGTCCCGCATAGTGCTAGATACATTTGACCCTCCCTTCAAATATTCCATTGTCACCGTATCGTCACACTCTTGCTCTTGAAAGATGATAATAGCCATGCCAGAATTTATTCCGACCTGCTCAACACAAGTTGCGACGTTAATATTGAGTGCCATGTTCAAAACACAAAACACCCTGTTCAAACCCGGCGCAAAGCTACAATGATCTCAACTGAGCGTGTAATCACAGCGGAACGGCCCCGGGCTATAACACCGGCGCGTGGCGTAGTTATAAATAGTAACCGTTCTTTGTACAGGTAAACGCGTACTATTGAGAAATTATAGCTATAATTTGAATTTACTTCTGACACCAATTTGTAGTGAGAAGCTACGAGATATGATATATATGTATATATGGAGTTTGCCTACAGCGGCAGCGTAGTCTACAGTCAGACCAACAGTACGTAAACACGTCCGTATAGAGGCTTGACCAGGTGTAGACTACACCCAATACCGTCACGCACGGCAGCTCAACACCTTCGGACGAGTTGTCCTGCTCCACAAGCATATATAGAAGTCAGCTCGACCCCTCTACAAATCAATGTTCACAACACATGTATAACCCGACAATAGTCTATGACGGCTGGAAGCAGTTTTGATAATCGGTACTGCTCTGTTATACTGTTGTATTTTGGCATAATAAAATATCTATTGTCTTTGTATCAAGGAAATATGATTATTTGTTTCTCTCAGATTAAGCAGGAAGCCACATAAGATACAGAATTACTTCCGCAGTTCTAAATGTACAGAACCAGTTATTTATAGAAAAAGATCAGAATGGCTGAAAGTGTCCCCTTTAACTCATAAGAGATGTTCAAAAGTTGGCTAGCTTAATCACTTTTGAACAACATTTTTCAAGCTTAAATAATTATGTCAATATACAAGTTACAATCTTAATATTTTGTATGTTAATGAAAAATATTAGGTATTTAAAATCTGCAAAGTTGTAATTAAATCTATAGTTTCGTTTTAAAGTTACAGGAGAATTAAAATATGCACTAATCACTGATTAAGCTAATCATCTTTTGAACAACTGGGCCCAGGGATATAACGTCCACACCTGGGAGTCTCGCAGTGTACTATATTACTTCCTCATACCTAAGGTGGGTTCAAAGAGTACAAATCAATGAGAACTTAATTCTCTCAGATAATTAATGGCTTAATGTCCAGTCACTTCACTGTCAAATTTTAATAAGATCTGTGACCTGATGAAACTTCAATGTTAACATTTTGATTCTTCATTGCTCTTCCTGAAAAAGAATCTGATGTTACATGACAGAAACATTGACACAATAATTATTGATAGGACTTTTAACATCCTTCATACATTTCCTTGTAATACAATTAGCCTTCATATAGCCTAGTGATGCCATCAGAAACAGAACATCACTTCAGGCTGTATGCTATCTTACACATCAAACAGGTCACGAGTGCCAGAGTTAAGACTGTATGTTACCTTTCAAATCAACAATTTCTGTAATCCGAGTCAGAATAAATACTGAGGATCTTACACGAGTGTTGATGTAATATAGAATTTGTTAAACGAGTTCGATAAATTCCATATTACATCAACTCTCGTGTAAGATTATATTTATCACATAACTTATATTTATGAGAAAATACACAAAACCTCTCAAATTAATTCACTATAAGAAAGGCAAGTTTCTTCCATGACAGTACGATTTTCACTACCGAGACAATCATATGACGTCATAAAGACATCATTTGTTTATGACGTCACAATAGTGTTATTACACGCGTGTAATACCATTTTTATGACAAGGCCGTATGACATGGCTGAACGGGTCAGTTATGTTATAAAAGGCTGCATGCTGATTACAAGCCAACAAGAAAACTCAACGAATTACAGTCTCCACCAATTGTGACCGCCTCACAAAGATTAACCTATAACCCATTTTCTTTGATGAAGGTCAAAGTTCAAAATATAGGTCACAGTGACCTACATTTGATACATGACACACTGTGTTACGAAAAAAATAAATCCATGCCCTCTGTATGAAGTTCTTACACATCAACCTGTGACTGATGTCACAGTTCAAGTGGATTGCTTTCTTATAAATCATTTATGTGATTTGTGTTTGATTTTATGCAAGCTTTCTTATCATATCTGTGCTCCCCCCCCCCCCCCCCCCCTTTTATAAATTATACTCCCCTTACAGATACATGTAGAATACCTTTGCTGCACATAGTTGCTGTCCTCGCTACTCTTTAATAAATGTTTTAATAATAATTTCCTACAATTCAGAATTATTGATGCGTTAACAACATGTGCCATCTCATATATCTTTTTAAATTTTTAGTATTCTTTTTGTGTGGAACTCTTATTTACAAGGAGGTCATAAATGATAATTGGTTGTCACAACAAAGTAGTCCACATTATCATTAGTGCTGAAATAGTTGTCTTAACTTAGATTTCCATTTACTTTGAGTAACCTGGAGATAATTTCCACATAGGCCTTCAAGGAAACCCAAGACACGTTTCTTGAAAACAACTTAATTAACTATGAACAATCTCATCATTTCTGATTAATTTCACCGTTTCATTGATCAACTGGCTGGTAAACTGAGGTTGAAGGTAGGGACAAATATGACAGCCCTCACAACTTCACAAGACACCTCACTCTCAATGTCCACCAATCAACCTGAACAAGGCCTTGTTAGCTTAACAGGGCCGTCAGTAACGAGGACATGCTGGGAAACACTAACGAGGTAACACAGGTTTTTAGTGTAACTTGTCCCTACGACTAGATGAAGCTGACAGGAGTGTCTGGCGAGATCCATCGGTGTGGGACTTCCATGCTAGCAGCCGCCATCAGTCATTGACAAAGACTTGTCTCAAATGCCCTCTTGTCACATGAAACAAATAGCTCTCTGTCACACGAAACCAATGCCATTCTCCATACCAAAGAACAACGGCTCATCTCACATTTCTCAACTAATTGGGGATCAAACGAGCTATTATTAATTGGTGAAGTATCATCTTTCTGTTTGGTCTGACAAATACCGGGACGGCATACATTGTCTGTCTCAGACTACAATTAGAGAGTTTGAGGTGTTTACCACCACTTCCCCTCAGACAGGAACCTCATGCTTTTAAATAGGTAGAATAACTTCCCTATATAGTCTAGTGTGACCTTTGACCCTTTAACCTTGACAGATGATCACCAAAATCAATCCATGTGACTTCTACTTCACGTAGAACTTCATCGAGCTATATGGTGTGAATATGAACCAAATCTGTCAGGGGTTCATGAGATATATGATGCACAAGCTTTTTGTTCCCAAAGTGGTCAATGGTGACCTTTGATCATTAACCTTAACAGAAAATTACCAAAATCTATTCAGGTTTTTTGGCGGGTTAAAATTTGGTGATTTTCAATAATCTAGGGTTTTAATTTGGCATTGAGCATATACAGTATATTACCTACTGGGATATATCGATTAATATGTTATGTCCATATATCCTATCCATGTTGATTAAATGTTGTGTATTATACCAACAATACGCACCACTCGTTACTCTCAGGAGTTAACGAAGCAACAGGAGTAATCACAGGTAAATGATGGTTGGAAAGAAAACTATTGCTGAAAGTGAAATTTTCACGTCTTTTTAATTGGCGGTGTTAAAATTTGATGGGTTAAATTTTGGTGATCTATATACGGACCTGCCAAATTGCAAAATCGTTAAAATTTCCCGTTATACATTATTTGACCACTGTGACCTTGAAAGTAGGTCAAGGTCATTCATTTTAACAATCTTAGTAGCCGTTCATCCCAGTGTATTACAAGCATGATTTCAGCACCCTGGGTCTTTCGGTTATGTAGAAGAAGATGTTTGAAGGAAAAGTTTACTCTCGGCAAACAGCAGACAGTGCATGGCATACAACGAAGGACGAAGCCAGATGACTACCCAGGTATATTGAAGATTTTCAATACATTTGACCCATGTGACCTTGAAAGTAGGTCAAGGCTATTCATCTGAACAAACTTGGTAGCCCTTTTTCCCAGCATGCTACAAATCCAATAATTATTGAGAAGGAGTTTAAAATGTAAATTGTTTATGACGCAAGAGGCACAACAGATATGACCTAAAAACTGATATATGTGCATGTAAAGACCAGTGAATCCATGACCCAAGTATAGTGGAACTTTAACAATTGAGTTATCTGGTCTCCAGGTATTGACCCCATCCAGTTCTATTTAGGTGCAGCTTGTATAGAGTACTTTAGAAGATGTGGACTATCGTCCTGAGCTGCACTATCTACACGGTCCTGACTGTCCCTACATCACACCCAAGTAACCTGGAGTGCTGAGAGATCTACATGCTGTGATTGGTATTAAATTCAGCCTAGTCTAGTGACATTCACAGCTCTACAAGATTTTATTGGTCTTTATGGGTCCTTGTTGGTGGTCAACTGTGTCAGTGTATAGTGCTCTCACACTGATACAGCTGCTGGAAAAAAATCCCATGAGTCGCATATAAAACATTCGCAGGACTTTCAAATCTTAGCACCTCAAATACATGTACATTTACATAAAAACTTTCCGGCATGTCCAATACGTCAAAAATGCCATTCACTTGATCAAAATTTCAGTACCTTTCATTTATCATAAATATGTTTTCTTTGCATATATTTTTACGAATGTTGAAGACCCATGATCAGCTCTGCCTAATTTGGTGATGAGTGTAGTGTTGATCGATCAACAATGTACATTGAATGATTACTGCTGCTTCTTGATTAAAATATTTTTTTTGAAAATATGTATATCTAGCTGACATGGAGATGGCTTAACTGACCTCTGATCTAATGACCTTGGTGCTAGGTCAGTTGAAACCTTGTTTTATTACTACCAACTTTGCCTAATAATTTATAACAAAATGATTTGCAGTTAAGAGATGTAAAAATTAACCTTGACCTTTGATCCGATGACCTTGAGGTTTGCTTAATTGACACCTTGCTTTAATTAGACCATTCTTGTTTCATAACATCTTCACTATAAACAATCAGTAGAGCAAGATGTAAAATTTGACCTTGACCTAAAATGCTTAAATGAACTGTGAATAATTAAATTCACAGTACACAGCATGATTCTATCTGACCCGGTGACTTACCACATTAATTCATGTCACAACTGTATGTCACATCTATACAGCATGCATCTGTAGCAAAACTAGACTTGATTGGCAACCAGGTAGCTCAATCAGTAGAGTATCTGTCTAGACCTCAGAGGGTTTAGGGTTTGAACCTCATCCTGGCCAATGTATTTCTCTTTCTCCTGTTACCAGATGGCAAGCTTGCCTTGCCTGAACCTGTGCTTCAAGCATTGGGTGTACAGTACTAGTGTACACACTGTGTGCGAGGGGATATCTGAACCTTGGGTGTAAATAGTTTTGTCTTACAGGTGGCCCATGGCAAAGAGTTGGAAAGATTATAGCAAACTGGGGTAAAACGACAGTCAACCAAGAAGCCCAATTTTGGATAGCCTAGCTGCCTTTGAACCCTTGTCTGGCAATTTACTTTTGTTTCACTTGTAAGCAATTCATAAGAGTTGTGAACGCTGTTCTGGTCATGCCACCTTATAAGTACACAGTCATTGGGGTCAGTACTTAGGAAAAGAGCAGGATGCTGAGAAAACATTTTATGCAAAAGATTGATTAAAACACTTGTGGTCTGCCTAATTAGGACATTACATCATTAACTGAAATTGTCTCTGGGACCTCATGATCAATAATTGAGAGCATAGGGTTGTGTTCAATTTCTATACTCCAGGGCAGAAAATGAATGACGGAGTTGAACTCATTAAGGTTACCAAGGAAAAAATATAGAAAGGGCACTCATGCCAGATACTGGTTGATCATTGAAAACTAAAAATTTAAATTTAAACAAGCTTGTAAATTGTATTGTAAATGGAGCAAATGGCCTTAATTTCTCATTTAATTAAATCTACGTGCAATTATTTATTGAATTATTTCATCCACACTCTTCCCTCAGAAAGTTTACATTAGAGGAACCAGAAGAAAAACAAAAGAAAGTCCAGAAAAAAATCCAGAACCAGTACTGATACGATAAATGTCTCCCTTCATTGGAACTTGGGAGACATCATGATAGTAAAAGGGTTAGAGATGCAGCTAATCACACATTGTTTTCAAAAAGTATTGGTGCAATTTATATACGAATCTAGGGATATAGCAAGTTTCTGGTCCCCACTTCCAAGACTATTTCCCTCGACGGTGTAACCTTGGGAGATGGACGTCTTCTATGGGAACTAAAACCTTACCATCTCTCTCAAGCTTATACATGTACCTGGGTTATATAATTTTTGTGTGCATCTATCAGCCATCAACTATTATCACCAGATAATGAATTTGTTGACTTTTCTGCTGTAGCATGATCAATGTAATAGGGTATTTAATTAATCCTAGGAGGAAACAAAAGCAGCCTATAGTTCACACATGTGGTATCAGATTAATCTATGTGTATTCATATAAGTAGACAAAGACTGAAGGAAATATATACAATTAAATGTTTTGTGACAAAATGTCAGATAAAATAAACAAACGTCGTGATAACTTGACGTCATTGATTTCCTTAACGTGTTGAAATATGACAGATCTGGTTACCCAGACATAACAAGCATTGTAGATAACTACAGTGTAGGTGTGGTAGTTCACAGCAGATACAGCTTTCATTAACACAAGTGTGGTAGTTCACAGCATATATATATAGCTTTCATCAATGCAATGATGACTGATGTGTACTGATGTGATCAGTTGCCCAGGTCCTTTATCTTTACAAAAACATCCCTCAAGTTGCAGAAGTCACAAATTCAATTCAAAATGTATACTAAAAGAATGTGTGATGTACTCAACCTGAGGGTAAAATTATGAATTTTTGCTGGAGGCCAAGTGTTAAAGGCCCAATATACGTAACTTCACGAAAATTTTCGTGATTCTGAAAAATTCTGAAAAAAAAGTCCAGTTGATAACCATGCAAAAATAAGCCTAAAACGAAGTTAACCTGAGCGGTAACTAACAAGAAACTCTTGACAAAAAAATCCAAAGAATTGAAAATAATTCAGGTGGGGCCCATTTCAACAACGGTTCGAAATGGTCGAGCGTTTACAAATAGCGTGTTTCAACTGCTACTGTACCGGTAACCACGTAATAATTCATTTTCAATATTGTTGATACCAGTTAATCTGAACTAAATCTATAAATATAATAAGCTATTAGGCTTGATTTTCGCTTCAAGTTTTGCTGAAAGTTACGTATATTGGGCCTTTAAAATTAGTAAATCTAATCCCGAGAGTTTAGATTTCTCTGTCTACATCATACAGGGGTAATTGATTATTTTTCTCCCACACTTTCCTGACAATCTAAGCAGAAGAGTGAACTTGGTTCATCACGCCATCATCAATGGCGGATCGTGACGTGACTCTGTGATGACGTGACAATGGACCTGTGAAGTGTTGGAGAAAGTAGCATCTTTCAGGCCCTGTTTTGTTATAGATAAACCTAATAGTTCACAAATTTACAGTAGACCTTCACAAGTAAGCTAAATAATGTAATCATGTAATTTAACATGCACAATTGTAAAAGACTGCTTATCATAAATATGGTCAATGAACCAGTCTGCAGGAAGGAGGACATGGGGTACAAAGAAACAGTTTACAGAAGGACTTTGGGTACAATTAATCGGTCTACAGAAGGACATGGGGTACAATGAACGAGTCTACAGGAGGATTTTGGGTACAATGAACCAGTCTACAGGAGGACTTTGGGTACATTGAACCAGTCTACAGAAGGACATGGGGTACAATGAACCAGTCTACAGAAGGACATGGGGTACAATGAACCAGTCTACAGAATGAACGAGTCTACAGAAGGAAATGGGGTACAATGAACCAATCTACAGAAGGACATGGGGTACAATGAACCAATCTACAGAAGGACATGGGGTACAATGAACGAGTCTACAAAAGGACATGGGGTACAATGAACGAGTCTACAGAAGGACATGGGGTACAATGAACCAATCTACAGAAGGACATGGGGTACAATGAACCAGTCTACACAAAGACATAGGGTACAATGAACGAGTCTACAGAAGGACATGGGGTACAATGAATGAGTCTACAGAAGGACATGGGGTACAATGAACCAGTCTACAGAAAGACATGGGGTACAATGAACCAGTCTACAGAAGGACATGGGGTACAATGAACCAGTCTACAGAAGGACATGGGGTACAATGGACCAGTCTACAGAAGGACATGGGGTACAATGAACAAGTCTACACAAAGACATGGGGTACAATGGACCAGTCTACACAAGGACATGGGGTACAATGAACCAGTCTACACAAGGACATGGGGTACAATGAACCAGTCTACACAAGGACATGGGGTACAATGAACCAGTCTACACAAGGACTTTGGGTACAATGAACCAGTCTACACAAGGACTTGGGGTAAAATGGACCAGTCTACAGAAGGACATGGGATACAATGAACCAGTACATGGCATCAGAATACAGAATAAAGGTCTATGGTAACAAAGGATTACTGTATAGGACTACATATAGCTAGATTAAAGAAGTCAGTATAGACCTGTGGTAATATAAGCATGGCTCCTAGGACTATGGTAACGTCTGAGTAGTGCATAGAAAGATTACGGTACATCTCGCTGATCTAATCAAGGAGGTGTAGCACATTGGAGCCTTATCGACCGAAATCATGTCTCCGAACCTGCGACATTTTCTACCTAATTTGGTCAGTTTAGCTCTAATGAATCTTTATATAAACCCGTAACTTTATGCAAAGGTTACCTCTAACGAAATTTGGTGAGATTACTGTTCCCCTTTTGGAAGCTTGAAAATATGTGTGTATACAGAAATAAATTTTAAAACAGTGCCGTGAGATTGGCAGCCATCGATTGGGTTAGCAACTTATCCTGTCACTGGGGGCAAGTTCACGTCACTTGTGTTTGGTCCTTACATGCCAATCACGGAAAGGCACGGTAACCGATTTTTTTTCTGATTAAAGGTTCCGATTTTGACATAAGCTGATACCATAAAACCACAGCAAGAACTTTTTTATGCATAACAAGGATACTCTTCTCAAGTTGTCCAAAATTTCATCTACTTCGTTTTTTTTTAATACACACTTTAATCTAAACTTTAACTATCATTCTAATCTCCTCCTGAAGATCCTCATATGGTAAAAGTGAAATTTTTTGCGGTGTGGAAATTTTCGTTTATTTCGCTGGCATTAAATCTCCGCAAATATATGCACACACGAACATATCTAACAACACTTAAACTCTACTGTGTACATAGATGTAGTATTATAGGTACATAGTGCAAAACAGCATGACTGTAGCGCAAAAAATTCCACATCATGAACAGTTTGGTCTCTAAGGAAAAATTCCCCACACGAAAATACTGGTTTTTACAGTATATGAAATGAATTGGAGTATTTGTTTTGACCCTTTTTTTCACAAAACCTTTGGAGTACTATAGCAGATATGAAGATGACTAATGCTTTTATACTTTGGGTATCGACAAAAATCTTTCGAAACTGCTAGGGTTTTTTTCTGTATATTGAAGATATTTTGTACACTGCCTCTTATTTGGGAAGGCCTTACTTATAAATGCTTTCCCAATATACCCGGGTATTTGGTTGAATCATTAGCAATGATTTGATAATACCATGAACAGTAAAAGCTTTTCTTATTACTAGTGATAATGGGTGTCTTGTTTTGGCGCCCTACAAGTACAACCATGTTTGATTACCCAATATAGAAACAACATGGCTGCCAATTTATCAGGGGAACGTGCCAAAACTATGATTCCACATAAAATCTTTTGATAAAAAAAAGGCTATTTAACAAAAGAGCTCAGGAAACGGAGAATGGTTCTTGTTATACCAATGATTGGCACTATATATAGGTCGGCAGCTGATCCAGTCCTTACACAACTTTCTCCGATCATCACATCACCATGGACGTTTTTCAGAGCCATTAATCAATATCAGGGGGAACGGATCAGCATTACCAGACAAGATGGCCTGTTTATAACACCAGGCATTTCCGAGTCATTCTATGGTACTTTGGCTGATACGATCATCATCAGTGTAATCTGCAGTGAGTGACCATTCACCCCATCATACAATACTGGCCGCTATTCTGTTAGTACGGCTCTCTGTCATACCTGAGTGACCATTCACCCCATCATACAATACTGGCTGCTATTCTTTTAGTCCGGCTGTCTGTCATACCTGAGTGACCATTCACCGCATCATACAATACTGGCCGCTATTCTGTTAGTCCGGCTCTCTGTCATACCTGAGTGACCATTCACCCCATCATACAATACTGGCTGCTATTCTGTTAGTCCGGCTCTCTGTCATACCTGAGTGACCATTCACCCCATCATACAATACTGGCCGCTATTCTGTTAGTCCGGCTCTCTGTCATACCTGAGTGACCATTCACCCCATCATACAATACTGGTCGCTATTATGTTAGTCCGGCTCTCTGTCATACCCGAGTGACCGTTCACCCGGTCATACAATACTGGCCGTTATTCTGCTAGTCTGGCTCTCTAGCTAGCTGTCATACCGGAGTGACCACCAACTGATACTGATACTGACCACTGACCTGTACTGGTGCTCCCTGTCATACCTGAGTGATTACACGCTGAAACAAGACTGACCAGCGGCTACCCACCTCAGTCTCTGTCATACATGGTTGAAAACACTTATACAAGACTGACCCAGCTGACTTTGCTCCCTATGATTCCCGAGTGCCATTTATCTCTCACAGTTATAATCTTAAAGAGGAGAAAAAAAGAACTACAGTCAAGACATTAAAGTGTTAAAATATCCGAATATTATTTGACATCTGCGACCTTGAAATTCAAACAAGATTATGAATTTTAACAAAGTTTTGAAGATTTATACACAATTGACCGATGTGATCTTGAGAGTGTGAGGAATTCCTTAATTAACTGTTAAGAATCAAACTGGATCGTCCTTTATCTGATCAATTGTTTTGCTTCATGTCAAATATCACCATCCTTTTTTGTTTTGTTAAAAAAAAGTTGTTTGAAATATTCAAACATAGAAAATAGGTCAGGGTCATTTACTTGAACAAATGTCTTATAGCCATTTATCTTAAATATGTCACAGACTTAATATCCTCATCTTAAGCCTTTTGTTCATTCAGAAAAAGATTTTTATATCAAAGTGTTGACCTTGAAGGACACTGGATAAAGCACAACAACCTAAGCTCACTTGCCCTCCAGCCAGGTGAGCTACACATTTTTCTGCAGTGAAGAATTTAATCAGCAATGTTGTGACTGAAGATCGGGCTTTCCCACTTCCTTTTATTCAGATTTCATAAGTGACACTTTGATCTAAATCTTGCTTGAAAATCATTATTTTTTTTCAAATTTTAATTCTAATGATTGTGCCGTTGGTGACCACATATTTACAATGAATTGATTTGTAAAAGCTCCATCCAAATGAGATTTCCATCTGGGCTATTTTGTCTAAAACTATTCATTTATTGCATTGAGATTATACCTCAGTAAAAATAGTTAAGCGACCAACTCTTTGTTATATGTTAATCAACCACAGGGGATCACATTTCACGCTCCTCCTTTTTCTGGTAACGCCATGTCTTTCAGCCTACAATGTCTTCTCGGTTATATTTGCAGCCTAATTGAACGTTACCAATGGGCAAACCAGCTCCAATTGACCCCAGGAGATTTATTTTAAAAAATTTGAATCACCCCCACTTGCAAAGTTTTATTCCAAATAAAGAATGTTGAACAAAAACTCCTCCTATTATTCATGAGCTCGGTAATTTTGAAAGTGGGCCAATGTCATTTATTTGATTTAGTATTAATTAATTCATCTGAGAATAGCTGCAACACCGAATATGCTTCATGGTCTTTTACCTTCATTTTTAAAACTTTCAATTTATAGCCACCTTTACCTCGACAAGGCCAAGGATAATGAACTTCGGCTTTGATTTGAAAGAAGAAATTGTTTGGAGTTTATAAAATGTTTGACTGCCAATAGGTTTTTAGCCTTGAATGAGCTACAGTATACAGTAAAATTGTTAAAGGACCAGTATACGTAACTTTCGGCAAAACTTGAAGCAAAAATCAAGCCTAATAACTTATTATATTTATAGATTTAGTTAAGATTAACTGATATCAGCAATATCCAAGATGAATTCTTACACGGTTACCAGTACAGCAGCAGTTGGGTCTCGGTATTTGTAAACACACGTCCATTTTTAACAGTCTTCTAACTTCAACTTGTTGTTGAAGTGGGCCACACCTGAATTATTTTCAATTCTTTTGATTTTTCTGCCAAGAGTTTCTTGTTAGTTACCAGAGATTTACTTTGTTTTAGGCTTATTTTTGCATGGTTATCAACTGGAACTTTTTTCCCCGAATTTTTCAGAAAATTACGAAAAATTCCCTGAAGTTACATATATTGGGCCTTTAAAGCTCCACCTTAACAAACCACGAGTCGAATACGAGGAATGGTGATTCTTTTGAAGTATTATTTCCCAATAAATTGGGAGCAAGCGTGCACCAATTCTTTATAAGCAATACTGTTTAATTTTAAAAACATTGTTAAATAACCTTAACACCTGATATGTGTCATAGATCTAGATGATTAAATATTTGTGGTTGTAATTTTGAATGTTGCACTTTTCAGAATTGCAGCTAGAGCCTTTATTGTTTTGGAAATCTCTGAAGTAACAGCATTGCTATCTCAGTCACCCCTGAAGACACATTTGAACTCTTCCATTTCAAAGGTTGGAAGAGTTCATTATGTAATTTCAGTGGTGAATGAGTTGATACGCTTGCGTAAGATTTTCTGTATCAAAAGAGCTTTTCGATTAACAGTCTTAAATTTTCATCACATACGACATATTCAAACTAGACAATTGGTATATTTATATAAATCAGTAAGGATACTATTTGGCTTCATACCTCCGATGAAAACTTAATTCTGATCATACTGACCATGATCTTAGCAAAATTTTTTTTTTTCTTTACAAAATTCCATTTAATGATAGGTCAAGCATGGCTATAAATTGCTTTGGATGTCAGTAGATAAAGGTGGACATGTTTTAGCATTTCATCACTGTCGTTACAGAAAATCAGGTGTAATTTCTTCAGTTCCCATTACAATGATAGATTAAGATTTTTGATTGAAACTTGAAACATTAATAAATGATCTTTGTTGAACACATTATTTAATTAATCAAAACAAAATTTTTACTGAAAGTTATCAAATTACTGTTAATCGTTAGCATCATAATCTCCTACATGAAACCCCATTTGTTG
The DNA here is from genome assembly GCA_947623455.1 of Mimachlamys varia. NCBI lineage: Eukaryota > Metazoa > Mollusca > Bivalvia > Pectinida > Pectinidae > Mimachlamys > Mimachlamys varia. The sequence goes on from OX392529.1 coordinate 37,429,678, forward strand.
GCGCCGACAATAATTGTTCATCAGGAAAACAGAACTCTGATGGAAGAAAATAATATTTCCCCCATAAATAGAAGCCAAATGAAGGGTGACAGGGCCCTCTCACCAACACTGGGAACCTGTAACTTGATTTTCTCTGTTGAGAATAGATTTTATTACCTTAAAATCAGTGAGAAGTGGAAGGACATGGGAAATGTAATGATGCTGTGTTGATATCACAGTCGCTTCCACCGTGTCTCCAACCTTCTACACACAAATAAATTAGATTACCGCCGTACAGACAGGTCCACAAAGCTAACACTAACTTTTCCTGACGTCCAAATATGAGCTAAAGAACTTCCGTCTCCTTTCACGAAGCAATCTACACACATGCGACCACTTCGCTCATCCAAAAGACCTCTTGATTTTCCAGGTTTCCATATTGCACGCGACAATATCCGTTCACCCAACCCTTCCACATCCCAATCATTTATTTAATAATACAGGGGGAGAATGTGAGCGCTATTCTCACCACACAGCAAAAAGGTGAATATGTAGTTAAAACATGTTTTATTACAAAACACAGACAAAAACACACCACAGCTAATGTGTTCATATAGGGACAAATTTTGACAAACTATTTTCATGATATACAAGCCACTGGCTAACTAATATCCCATTCTCTCACTTAACCAATCAGGTATGAATAACATATGATATATACAATAATATTTGAAACAAAAAGGGTGTAATTATAATTTTGTGAAAGGTCAAGATGTAACTCCCATAAAAAGGTGTACCAAAAAGTAAGGGCAGGTGTGAATTATTGAGTATACATGTGAAGTGCATAATGACTAAAGAGGAGTTTAAGAAATAACTTTCAGACAAGAGAGAGACAGAATGTCCCACAACCAAATATTAGTATACCCTACAAAATCTGTCCTTAACAACAACAGTAAAGGATGAAGGTCATTATACCAGTTACCATGGTAACAGATCACACAGATACCCACCTTTCTGTCATAAAGCTTGGTGTCGATCTTGCGAAGGTCGATGGCATCCTGCATTGAGGCCCTTCTCGGGCGATGTGAAGGCAGGGGAGGCAAGCCATCCGACCCCGTTACTATGCCAACCCGCTCGTTAGAGAAGGTGAATGTCATCTCGCGAAGACCAGTCAAAGATCCAGGAGTGACTGGACCAGAACTAGGATCTGTAAACGATAAAGAGTCATTTATTAATAATACTATTGTGGTCATGAGTGAACACTGAAACAATATTCATACTGTAAACACTTAATTATTTTGGCCCACTCAAATTTTAGCACAAAGTTGAATTAAACAGTGCAGTGATGAATTGGCAAACTCACAATACTTGCTACAGAAAGCAATACAAAATGGATACAGGAACTGTTATAAGGGCTATCATAATTCAGGGGAAGACGGCTTCAGAGTGAAAATCGCTAAAATAAAATCACCGCTAAATATGTATGTTTACGGTATTAGGTCACATATTCTTCCTTTGACTGCATGCCTGAAAAATTCCTTGAGAAAAATCCAAAGAAAATCTTTATTTGATAATTCTTTTTTTTTTTTTTTTTGTAATGTTGAATATATGTCACCTTAAATATGGATCAACATCACTTATTAAACTAGAACTGTAAGCCGATGGCTGACTAATACCCCCCCCCGCTACCTCTTATTAGAGGTGTCTGACATGTTTTTGAAAAAAACATGATGTAGTACAAGTTGTACATAACATGCATTATATAATGTATTATTTTAAACCTGTGTATAGTCACCTCATTACCATGGCAACCAAAATTTTGACAAACGAAACCCTGTATGCAAATCTATACATGGTCCCCAACAATACTGCCAAGTTTCACTGAAATTGATCCAGTAGTTTAGGAGGAGTTGTCCGGACAACACATTATAATGGAAACCTGTGTATAGTGACCTGGTTACCATGGCAACCAAAATTTTGACAAACAAAACTCTGCATGCACATCTACACATGGTCCCCAACAAAACTGCCAAGTTTTATTGAAATCGATCCAGTGGTTTATAGGAAGTTGTCCGGACAACACGTTATTACGGAAACCTGTGTATAGTGACCTGGTTACCATGGCAACCAAAATTTTGACAAACGAAACCCTGCATGCACATCTACACATGGTCCCCAACAATACTGCCAAGTTTTATTGAAATCGATCCAGTAGTTTAGGAGGAGTTGTCCGGACAACATTTTTCTACGGACAGACGGACAGACGGACAGACAGACGGACAGACAAGCTGATTCCAGTATACCCCCCCTAACTTCGTTGCGGGGGGGTATAATGATGTTGATCTCTTTTTAAGGTGACAGATATTCAACATTACAAAAAAAAAAAAAAAAAATTATCGTAAAGATTTACATTTGATTGTAAAAGAATATGATATAAGCACAAGGTGTAGTGAAACTTTGAACACATTCAAACCATGTGACCTTGAATGTGAATATGACGGAGTTTGAAGTGTGAAGAAGTTTGAAAATGATGATTTGGTTTGGTTTAATTGTTTTACGTCCTATTAATAGCCAGGTTCATTTAAGGACGGCCTCCTGGTGTATGCGAAGTGTATGCATGTGTATTTTGGAGGTAGCAGTTTGAAAATGTGAGACAACAAATTGTTTGAACATCATGTCTGTATTCAAATTACTCAAAGAACATCCAATAAAGTGTTTGGAACATACAATAACTACAGTTTTATTCATCTTGTTTAATAGTAAGAATTCTACGAAATAATATGTCTTACAACTATTTTCTGTTTTGTCAAAAAATGTAGGTGTTTGATGATGCTGCTGCTTCTCCATCATACTAAGACACTAAGATATACATAGCATTTGAAAACCCTTTGTTGTAACTACAACAAGTAAATCAATGATTCATCAATAAAATTTCCAATATATTTAGTCATTCTTTTTGTCAGCTGTACGCGAATTCTTCAGCTCATGGAGCAGTTATATATGTGCAAATAATTTCAATAATAAAATATGAGGAATTCTGCTAGTTCTGAAAGTTGAAAAAATACATGAAAATCATAAGTTTTCCTTTCAAAATAGGAAGAGATGGTAATAAGTATGTGGCTCCATTGATATGGTCAGTGTATCAACACAGACCCTCTTCATCAACAGCGATCTCTTTGTCTCCGAAGGATTTACAACAAGTGATTGACGAGACAGGCTTGACACGATGTCATCCCAGTTCTGCCTAGTATAAACGGATGTGGTTTTTCCTTGATGGGTAAGTAAAGTCAAGCATACATCTCAAACAGTTATTTCTAGATTTGATTAATAGCCAAATACATTAACGGCAAACTCAATGAACAAGAGGCCCAACGGGCCTTAACGGTCATCTGACTACCAATTGTAAAATCACTATGAAAATACGTGTAGTCATTAAATCAAGTTATAATATGCCTGTATAGATTGCCAAGTTCAAGATAGTGGCCTTCTTGGATTTCTGATGGGCTTGAAAAATAACAACACTTTGTTGGGACCATCTCAGGATATCATTTCTGGCAAGTTTCAGCTCAATTCCACTGGTAGAACTTGAGAAGTTTAAAATGTGTATTCAAAATGGCGGCTGTGGTGGCCATCTTGAATTTTGAACAAACCTAAAAATAACAACACTTAATCAGCATCATCTCAGAATCATTTCTGGCAAGTTTCAGCTTATTCCTAGTGAGTAAACTTGACAACAAACCCTTTTGGCCCCAGTGACCTTGAATGAATGTCAGGGTCATTTCTTTAAACAAACTTGACACACCTTTATCCCAGCATGCCACAAGCCCAATATCACATCTCTGTGCCTTTTGGTTATTCAGAAAAAGTTGTTTTAAAGATTTTGACCCTTTTGGCCCCTGTGACCTTGAATGAAGTTCAAGGTCATTTATTTGAACAAATTTGGTAGACCTTTATCCCAGCATGCCACAGGCCTAATATCAGGTCTGTGAGCCTTTTAGTTATTCAGAAGAAGTTGTTTAAAGATTATGACCGTTTTGGCCTCTGTGACCTTGAATGAAGGTCAAGGTCATTTCTTTGAACAAACTTGGTAGCCCTTTATCCCAGCATAACACAGGACCAATATCAGGTCTCTGGGCCTTTTGGTTATTCAGAAGAAGTTGTTTAAAAAGATTTTGACCTTTTTGGCCCCTGTGACCTTGAATGAAGGTCAAGGTCATTTGTTTGAACAAACTTGGTAGCCCTTTATCCCAGCATGCCACAGGCCCAATATCAGGTCTCTGGGCCTTTTGGTTATTCAGAAGAAGTTGTTTAAAGATTATGACCGTTTTGGTCCCTGTGACCTTGAATGAAAGTCAAGATCATTTCTTTGAACAAACTTGGTAGCCCTTTATCCCAGCATGCCACAGGCCCAATATCAGGTCTCTGGGCCTTTTGGTTATTCAGAAGAAGTCGTTTAAAGATTATGACTGTTTTGGCCCCTGTGACCTTGAATGAAAGTCAAGGTCATTTCTTTGAACAAACTTGGTAGCCCTTTATCCCAGCATGCCACAGGCCCAATATTAGGTATCTGGGCCTTTTGGTTATTCAGAAGAAAATGTTTAAAGATTATGACCGTTTTGGCCCCTGTGACCTTGAATGAAAGTCAAGGTCATTTCTTTGAACAAACTTGGTAGCCCTTTATCCCAGCATGCCACAGGCCCAATATCAGGTCTCTGGGCCTTTTGGTTATTCAGAAGAAGTTGTTTAAAGATTATGACCTTTTTGGCCCCTGTGACCTTGAATGAAGGTCAAGGTCATTTGTTTGAACAAACTTGGTAGCCCTTTATCCCAGCAAGCCACAGGCCCAATATTAGGTCTCTGTGCCTTTTGGTTATTCAGAAGAAGTCGTTTAAAAATTATGACCGTTTTATCCCCTGTGACCTTGAATGAAGGTCAAGGTCATTTCTTTGAACAAACTTGGTAGCCCTTTATCTCAGCATAACACAGGACCAATATCAGGTCTCTGGGCCTTTTGGTTATTCAGAAGAAGTTGTTTAAAAAGATTTTGACCTTTTCGGCCCCTGTGACCTTGAATGAAGGTCAAGGTCATTTGTTTGAACAAACTTGGTAGCCCTTTATCCCAGCATAACACAGGACCAATATCAGGTCTCTGGGCCTTTTGGTTATTCAGAAGAAGTCGTTCAAAGATTTTGACCTTTTTGGCCCCTGTGACCTTGAATGAAGGTCAAGGTCATTTGTTTGAACAAACTTGGTAGCCCTTTATCCCAGCATGCCACAGGCCCAATATTAGGTCTCTGGGCCTTTTGGTTATTCAGAAGAAGTCGTTTAAAAATTATGACCGTTTTGTCCCCTGTGACCTTGAATGAAGGTCAAGGTCATTTGTTTGAACAAACTTGGTAGCCCTTTATCTAAGCATAACACAGGACCAATATCAGGTCTCTGGGCCTTTTGGTTATTCAGAAGAAGTTGTTTAAAAAGATTTTGACCTTTTCGGCCCCTGTGACCTTGAAAGTTAGTCAAGGTCATCGATATGAGGAAACTTTGTAGCACTCTATCCCAGGTGCCTACTGGCCAAATATCATTACCCTAGACCTTTTGGTTACTGAGAAGAAGATTGTTAAAGGTTTTTACATATTTGACCCCTGTGACCTTGAAAACAGGTCAAGGTCATTGAAATGAGGAAACTTTGTAGCACTCAATCCCAGGTGCCTACTGGCCAAATATCAGCACCTAGAGCCTTTTGGTTACTAAGAAGAAGATTGTTAAAGGAAAAGTTTACGGACGGCGGACGACGACGGACGAAGCATGATGGCAATAGGTCATCTTGACCCTTCGGGTCAGATGACCTAAAAATGATAACACACTTTACTATGAACAGAAAACCTGTTTATTCTACACAGCAAGAAAACTATGAAACTAAACATCTAAATTGAGGAAATTACAGTAGTGGTCAAATAATCAAATATAGGAGACTGCTTCCTCTGAAGTGATAAACTCAATTTGAGGTATTACTACAATTCCGAATTACTGATTCTGGTCAGGCGCTCAGTCCAGGTCAAGGTCACCAACCTGATAACGGTCAGGTGAACTTACGATGCTAAAAAGAGCTTCTTTGTATCTTCACATAAATGAAGTAACTTAATATCTGTCCATGTATCAAGCTCATCTAAGAATCCTGGACAGGGGTAACAAAGGTGCTGTCAAAATGATTTCATTGGTTTAGCACAATTATCGCTCCAGAAAACAGGGCCTGGTTTCAGGGAAGGAGTGACCGCCTGTTTCTACACATGTTTTATGTTTTCCGTCCATGTCCCACCAATTATGTGCACAGGGGGACCATTATGATTGGGCCACGTCCTCCACCCTACAATGGGGACTCTCCACTGGTGGCAGTCGGGTTGTATAGACGCCACGTCAGGCTCGGCTCTCTCTCGTCTCAATAATCAGTCCGATCATATCAACGTCTGCGTACAAGATAGCTGATGGTGCATCAAGCCATCATCGTACATTTCAGTGTTTTATCAAATCACCTAGATCTCATTATTGATATATTGTTTCAGTGTCTGTCATCTTGGGTATTAAGTGGCTATACAGAGAACTTCAGCCAAGAGTGGTCAGCAGGACAGCTGTACAAAAATGCTTCATAGCCATTGCTCAGTCCTGTACCCAAATACTTCCTATAGGCATTTCATAGTCATCGGTCAGCCCTGTACCTAAATAATTCATAGCCATTGGTGAGTCCTATTCCCGAATTCTTCTTAGCAATTTCAATGCCATTGGTCAATCCTGTGCCCAAACACTTCTTAGCCATTGGTCAGTCCTGAAGTAAATGACTAGTGCATCAGCCAACCATTTGAGTCCAAATGGACCCAAATACCTCATTGCCATCAGTCAGTACTAAAGTATATGACCTGTTTCTTACCTAAAAATTGGTTAGATTTAGATTGGTTTGATAGTGTATTACATCCTTTTAACAGCTATGATAATCCTAGGATGTGCCTGGGGTTCTAGTGAGGGAGAGAAGTCAAATTCTCGGAGTAAAACCACAGACCAACGGCCAGTGCCTGGCGACTGCCCAACTGTAGGCTCTGGACTAGCGACCGACGGGTGGTGGGTTAGTGGTAGCAGAATGTCAGACACCTTAACAAACCTAAAGTTTGTCTCAAATCACAATGTAACTTATGGAAGCTTCTGTGCTTTAAGTTTGATCATCTGGAGTTGATCACTCAATGTATTGACACAAATGTATCAGCTGTCTCATACTTCAGTAATGAAGCTATACAGAATTAAAGTTTCTTCCCCACATCCGAAATTCAAATTCATACGATTTGGGCCAAACGTATTGTCCATTATCAAACAATAAAAATACAGGAGCTATGCTTTTGTACCAGATGAACACAAAGTAAATGAGTTTCATATTTCTGTTTTGACAAGCAGCGGGTCCTCAGGCATTTTCTAATTTCATCACATAATATAATTGTCACTAACAGAATAATTTGTTTAAATATTCAAAATCGGGGAAAACATATCTTTGTTCTGTTGTAAAAACAATGAGACTCTGTCTATAGAGACATTTAACCCGATGGGTTAAAATCAATTTCAATTTTTTATTGTGATTTTTTTTTATGTAGGTCACTCCGCCGTTAATGGTGATGTTATGTCTGCATGATGTACCTGATCATTATTTTACTGCACCAGTCTGCATCATCAATCTTCGTTAGAGAAACTAGCAGTTTATCATGTAATGTTATCAGAAGTTTAAATTGTTACTGAATAGAGTTATGGATTTTTTGTTTAGAACAGATATAGCCCAAGTCAGACTTGTTGGCTGCTGACAGACAAGGAGGTGTGGTTACGTCCCCATAGTTTCATCTAGACAAGGAGGTGTGATTACCTCCCCTAGTTTCATCTAGACAAGGAGGTGTGATTACCTCCCCTAGTTTCATCTAGACAAGGAGGTGTGATTACCTCCCCTAGTTTCATCTAGACAAGGAGGTGTGATTACCTCCCCTAGTTTCATCTAGACAAGGAGGTGTGATTACCTCCCCTAGTTTCATCTAGACAAGGAGGTGTGATTACCTCCCCTAGTTTCATCTAGACAAGGAGATGTTACCAGGCTTACAATGAGGGTTCTATCTGGGTGCAAATTCGTCAAAATTAAGAATTATACAGGAAGCTAATTCTTGTTCCAATCATTTCAAGAAATGTCTGAAAAATCAACACAAGACCATCATGCATTCAGAGACAGGGATGAAGAACAATATACCCTACAGGAAATAGACAAGGCCAATAGACCAGACACAACAGCACCTCTTCCAACCCATGTACAAAAGTAGCATTCTCTGAAGGAGCAAGCAATTATCACAAGTGACTTTGAAATATTAATCCCACTTTGGGAACAACAGATGTTAACCTGTAAGATGGACAAACAATATTCCTGAATTATGTACAACAAATAGCCATTGTGGTTCAGAAAATGGAATAATATGTGTGTGTAAGTACAAACAAATTTTCTCTGAAAGAAAATTGCATGTTGATTGGTGACAAGACTCAACTACATTTCCTGAGACGGAAACCTATGGCTGAGGAAATCCCTCCTTGTCCGCCAGATACATGGACAAAGGATTTCCTTTATAAGAACAACCTGTTATATTGGCTATAGCCGAATGAACTCCCTATCAGTGTGAAATCAAATACTTATATACTGCCATTTCTACATAAAAGCACTAAAATTGGCCCACAGTGACAGGCGAGCTGTGTTTTGTGGGGCAGACAAGGGGATTTAATGTCCTTATACACCGTTCTGTCTCTTCATCTGATGTCATTATCTACATGCCAATTCCAACATGTCATCCTTTCCTGAAGGGAAAAATAAACACAATATAGAATCTGTCAAACAATGTTAAGACTAGTTCTAGACGCTAAATGCATTCATAAGGAAACGCAAGACATACAATAACAGTCTAGGACAGACACTGATCTTGGCCCTGCAGGGGGGCCACGTCTGGCATCAGGCTTCAGTTACTTCAAATATTTCAATATGTTAACAAAATGTGTTATATCTGCAACATACCCCATCATCAAAGAATCTCCGGAAAATATTACCACAACGACCACAAAAAACGTCAAACAAGACCGTCTAGAGCTAAAATTATGACTTTATTATGCCTTTATAGAGGTAGGATAACACAATTTTATGTGAATTGACATAAAGATGTTTGTGTGTTTCATATATGAAGCTTAATTGGCACGGAATACATATGAAAATGGTTGTGGTAAGTTAGCCGCTAAATCTCTTGCCGTGGCAACACAGTATACATCTACCTTATACATCTATAATCTATAGCAAATGAAAAGACTAATAACCGGTAGGGGGGTCACAATACACCTGGATCATATTGCAATGTATTGTAACACAGAAAGGATGTATTGTGATATGTCTCCTGATATGAAAAAGATGTTCATTTTAAAGTGAATTTGTTGTCCAAATATCAGGCCATATCTTACATCATTGAATTACACTGATTAATTATTGTTCTGATTGTACATGAAGGTCAATAGCGGTTCTGGTGATTTGTCTATACATAGGTCAACTGCATGAAGAACCTGTTCATTATACATTTCTACAGACCAGTACCAATCACATAGTCCTACGTAACTATTGAACCACTATGACTAAAATTCCTTTAAACATTGACATGAGCATGACTTGAAAACAGGACTGTCCCTTACAGAAATAAAAACTTTGCAGCATTATCACAGAAATTTTGCAGCGCATCAATTAGTTTGCCAAAACGTGCTGTCTGAAGGTCACAGAGTATCACCACGAAAGTGGATGTGTGTGGCCAACAGTGTCAGATTATAATGAAAAAGAACAGTTTTAAATGGAGATTTTTTTTTTAGATAAACAAAAATCAGAGGGGTCCAAAGTTTGAAAGGCCTAAGGGAACTCAAGTTATCGCATGTAATCCTTAGTTTGGATGTCAGTCCTATTTATAGAAACAGTGACCTGAATCTATGACCTTCAAACCTGGAAAGCAATCCCAAGCAAGGGTTTTCATTAAGAAATCATTGTTCAATAGGCCTAAGGGACAAGCAACCGATGATGACCTAGGATGCCGACAAAGTGATCCCTATATGTCGACTTTTCATGTAACACCAAAAACACTGTGGTTTTCTTGCAGCCAAATGTATATGATGAAGATAGACTGTATTTTGAAAACTACTTTTACATACAGGTTTGGGCTGTGGTGTATGGAAACGAAAATTCCTTAAGATTTTTTCTTTATTTTAATAGCGTTTTTCTCAAGGAAACTTATTGAGTTAAGGAAACTTTCTGTCGACAAAGATCTATTTAAAGTAAGTGAATAACAAGTTTATATGATGTTGAATCTGAAAATATCCAGAACATGTATATAAATTGAAAACATAGAATGGTATGCTGCGAGGAAATGCAATATAATACTTGTTGCATCTTCATTTAGAAGGCTGCAGGCTTTCAGACGAAATCCATCTCAAAGACATATCAAGTAGAAACATGTCTTTGAGTGTTTCAGCTTCCCTTCCAGTATTGTCCCTCAGGCTGATACAATGAGCATTTCCCAATACCAATGACTCGGTATTATCAACTTGAAGGCATTCTTCGGGTCTGAAGTGCTATCTATCTTCACAAAATATGGTTTAGAGAGTATAAGCAAATTCTTAGAGCTTAAATCTTACAACAAAGACATACAAGAAATGTTTTACATGACAATACCCCTTCAATTTCAATACTTTGTTGTACAACATATTTTTGAACTTTTAGGGGCTAGCTGCTAAATCTTGTCTTTAAATCTTATAACAAAACATGTTAAAAGCTAAGGAAATTATTGGGAAATTTCAATGTAATCCACACCAATTTCTAACTAAAGGCTAGAGATGTGTACTTAAGGCTGCAAAGTTTCTTTATTCTCCACACATTTCTGTCTTTTCTATATAAACAAGGGTACAGCTTTGAACAGAACTGGGGTGAACACCATGATCCATAGGAAGGATTTAAAATTTCCTGTGTAAGAATTATACTAAAGGCAAGGAAAATTCAATACAAGTAAGTTATTGTCAATTTAAATTCAGAAAAAAATGGCAATGTTTATAAATAATCCAGCATTACGATGATATCTAGCATTAAGAAGGAACCATTCTTTTATGTATACCACCTTTTCTTTAATCCAATGTGCATTCACAGACACATAAAATAGATTTTTTTTTTTAAAGTTTAACACTAGACTAAACAATATCAAGCTTACATAGAACATTGATAGCCTCTGTATGCTAGCTGCTCCACATGTTTCATCTATTTTTGAAAGTTCTGGACAGAGTAATGAATTTGTGTCCCATAAACCAGCTTGGCTTCTACAGTTTACCCCAATACAGATTTTCATAATGGTTATTACAAATAGCATAAGTTATACTTTACCACCCAAGAGAAGTTTATTGTGCCAGTTCTGTTCCAAAATAAACCAAAACTCATATAAAACTTTCTCGTAAAATGATTTATTACAGTGCAACTGTAAAACCCAAATAGAAGTGCAATAAGGATTTCTTTTGGAAATTGTTTTTCTTTATTTCAGTGCAATAATGGCTTGTTTTAAAACAATGTTTTTTTTTTTTAATTCTATTGTGTTATCTTAAATTTGTACAAATTGCTAATTGATTCCCAGCTGAATTTGTTTGCACTGTAAAGATTTATATATAAGTGTTTTATGGGGGTTGAAACAAGAATGGCTTGCTTTAATTAGAAATGTAAACGTGGTGGTTTACTTCCAAAAGTACTACAACAGTTTACTTTATCGTTTCAGGATTTTATTGTTACATCATTGTTGCTGCTGCCATTAAATTTTTAATTAATTTTTTTTTGTAAGGAATTTTGACACAATATTTTTGGTACAACTAGAATGTTATCCAAAGGCTAACTAAGATACCCCACATGCCCCTATTTTTCAATATTCACATGAATGGGATGGGATACCTGTTGTCCAAATGCTTTACAACATCAATTGTTTCAGTCTCTGCGACATGAATGTTCTACCTCTAAATTTGGTCAAAATCAGTTGATATCTAAATGTCAACCAATCAGATGCCATCATTTGCCTCAGCATTGTTGCCATGGAAACAAAAGCTAAACAGTGATGTTCGACATGACTTAATTAATACACCTTTATAGCAAATTTGGTTGAAATCAGCTGATATCTAAATTTCAACCAATGATCTCGAGAGGCTACTATTGTGCAAAGGCCAGGATTGTGTTGCCATGGTAATAAATTGGAAATGCCTTATATTTCAAATTGTAAACATTGTTCCTTACACTATCTGACTAATTAGTGTGAATAAAATCAAATAGGTAATTAAGGATTTATGGCCGTTTAAAAGAAAATTTGTTTATAGTAACCAACTACCATGGCAACCAAATTTTTGAAAAAAGAAAAGTTACATGCACATCTATACATATAGTCGACTCATCAATATTCCAATTAAGTTTTATCAAAATTATTTGGTTAGTTTAGGAAGAGTTGTCTGGACAAGATATGTCTACAGACAGACAGACGACCTGATTCCAGTACACACCCCTTCCCCCACTAACTTTGTTGTAAGGGGTACAGACATTTCACAGAAAGGCCAGAGTAAACCAATTTCTAGTGTACCATATCCCCTTACTGTTTCAGTAATCTGGACAGATGTATACCAAGTAAACTGAAAATAGTAAATTTATGTAAAAATTATTTCACAGACAATAAATGATTGTGAAACATAGTAAAGCTGTCTAATACATGCTTCATGTCCTTATTACAGGTCATTCAAAAATGTTCAAGGTGGTGGAGGGAAAACCAACTTAGTACCTGTGGAAAAACAAAGACCCAAGGCCATGGCCAGTAGTTCATGACTGCTCTTGGTCAGCCCCAAACCCATGACCCAGCAGTGGAGGGCTAAGTCAAAACATGTTCACATTAAAGACACAATGGACCAAAATGTGTCTGTGACAATAAGATAACTTTAACGTTGCTGGAGGGTAGAATACCCAGTACAATGCAACCATATTTTATATTCTATAACTAGCCTAATTCTCTAGGTGATGAGGCTAATAAGTGTGAAATCACTGAATATCTTGACCAAATTGTTATTTACAGCTTTCATGACACTGAGAGCATATATATATGTTATAATTTCTAAAATCTATCTATCTGATTTTAAGCATACAAAACATGTTCTTTTTGAAAATTAGGTTTTATAATGTTTAAAACAGAAAAATCAACCATTCTCTGAGTTATTAACCAACTTATTTGGCACAATAAAAAAGAAATTTGTCATTTTTCTTAACTTTTTAAACATTTTTCTAAATTTTTTGCATCATTTCTTCTTTTGAAGAATTTTGTTAAGTTGAAGTTTTCTGCAGTTAAAGATTATCGTAAAAATAGTTGCAGTTATACTTTTAAATTCTAAAAAAACAAATACCTGCCTGAATTTTTTTCACCTGTAATGGAGCAGAAATGTAATAATGAAATACAAAAGGGGTCTCCTCGTACAAATATTAACACCAATTCAGTCACCATATAACTGGTTATTACTTATTGGCAATTACAGAATTTGCGGTTCTACATTCATTGAAAGTGTCAGAGCAATCTGTGGCTTCCCCAGCAGCTGTGGTGTGAGAAAGCCTTATGCGTAGTGCTAAAACAAAGACAGACGCAAAGCAACGGCGACAGATAAAAGTGAGGCAACGTATTTGATTTGTAACATAATAAGAAGACATGTAAAAATTATGGGGGAAAATTGGTAACATTTTCGCTGGAGCCAGACCAGGAACGTTTGCGTGACACACATTGTAACAATTAAATGTGTTTATTGGCAGCAATTAAGTGGCGAGTTCTCATCAATATAATGGTAAAATGATGTGGAAGTCTGTCATTACGGTAAAAAATTGGACCTTTGAAATGACAACATGGGGAAGTGCGCTATCATAGTCGGGAGTTCCTTTGTGAAGCCATACAAGGAATTCTCAAGCATCCTCAGACACATACGACACGTGAAGAAAATCAATGGAAGCCAAGACACACCTTTAGAGGCGACTGTCAACACGGCGTAATTATCGCACAATCTTGTCAGTCCTTTCCTGGTTGTCACGAGCAGCACAAATATCTATTTCTGGATTTCATTGAGAATGTTGGTCAACTATGGCCATTCAATGGTGTCCCTGTCCACCCTTACTAGTGGACCCATCAATCTGTATAATACTGCATTCACAAGTCTCATCATTACTGGGGTCCATTGGGCACGTTCATCACACAAAATGTCCACTGGGTCTGTCCATCACGCATATAGCAAACAACAGGTCCTCAGGGCCTGTCCATCACACATATATCAAACAACAGGTCCGCAGGGCCTGTCCATCACACATATATCAAACAACAGGTCCTCAGGGCCTGTCCATCACACATATATCATACAACAGGTCCACAGGGTCTGTCCATCACGCATATAGCAAACAACAGGTCCTCAGGGCCTGTCCATCACACATATATCAAACAACAGGTCCGCAGGGCCTGTCCATCACACATATATCAAACAACAGGTCCTCAGGGCCTGTTCATCACACATATATCATTCAACAGGTCCACAGAGCCTGTCCATCACATATATATCATACAACAGGTCCACAGGGCCTGTCCATCACACATATAGCAAACAACAGGTCCTCAGGGCCTGTCCATCACACTTATATCAAACAACAGGTCCTCAGGGCCTGTCCATCACACATATATCATACAACAGGTCAACAGGGCCTGTCCATCACACATATATCATACAACAGGTCCACAGGGCCTGTCCATCACACATATATCATACAACAGGTCCACAGGGCCTGTCCATCACACATATATCATACAACAGGTCCACTGGGCCTGTCCATCACACATATATCAAATGAAAGGTCCATAGGGCCTGTCCATTAAACATCCTCACACAAAAGGTCCACTGGGCCTGTCCATCACACATATAGCAAACAACAGGTCCACAGGGCCTGTCCATTAAACATCCTCACACAAAAGGTCCACAGGGTCTGTCCATCACACATATATCAAACAGGTCCACAGGGCCTGTCCATCACACATATATCAAACAGCAGGTCCATAGGGCCTGTCGGACCAGTAAACATCCTCATACAAAATGTCCATTGGGTCTGCATGTCCATCACACACACTAAACAAAAGGTCTGCTGGGCCTGTCCATCACACACAACAAACAAAAGGTCCACTGGGTCTGTCCCTCACACACATACAAAAGGTCCACTGGGCCTTACCATTTAACATCCTCATACAAAAGTTCAACTTGGCCTGTCCATCACACACTTCATACAAAAGGTCCACTGGACCTGTCCATTAACATCGTCAGAGATCAACTAAGCTGATTCATTACACAGATGATCAAATGAGCTCTACATCACAATTAAGGTTCATTGAGTCTCTTCATCACAAACAAACAAAAGGTAATCTGGTCCTGTTTGTCATCTTGCCTGCTTCTAATCCAAAAGATCAACTGGGCCTATTAATCACAAAGCAGTTCCTTTCAGCCCTTGATTCACACAAAAAAGGTCATCAGGCTTCATTATGAAACAAAAGGTCTGCAGGGTCTGTTTGACAAAAGACTGCACTTCCAGGATTACAAATAACCAACCAGAAGGTCACACACTCAAAAGATCTGTGAAAGTTTAAAACAGAAGATTTGAAACAAAAGGAAATAAAAGATTAAATAAGAAAACCTTTTGCGTTTTCTTAAAAAAAATTAGCAGTTGAAATATATACTGGAAAAATTCACCCTCTTTTTATTTTTTTGTCCTTTTCGCCTAACAATGAAAGGGCGAATTTAGGACAGGGTGAATAGTTTTTTGCAAGCATAGGCTTGGGTCTCATATTACATGAGGACCAAAGTTTGAGAGGGCTAATTCAAGACAGAGCGAATTCAAATCTGTAAATGAGAGGGTGAAAATTTCCCATTTTACAGTATATATACATTATGTAGCATGTCTATATTCTTACCACTTTAAATGCTGGTATATAAGATATTATCCCCTTTGAGGTAGTCAGTCAACAACGAGTATTAACTTATTAGTACTTGGGGGTAAGACCAAGGAACCCTGAAACTGTCAGGTCCAGCAGCTGGTAAAAAGGACAATCTGTCTCACCAATCAAGAAAACTTGATGTCACAGTACCTCTCAAGAATATAAACAGTAGCTGATGTACAAGATCACCTAACCGTGTGGAGGGTTCCAATAGGGCGTGTTTACTGTCTCTACACAAAACCACAGCACGACCCTTCAAGTCACGCATCGGCACAAAGCTGAGCACTGCTGGTGCCATCTAGTGACAATAGTCATCCCGTAGCTTTGATGTATACGCAACATTAACACATTAATAATATGGGGATAAGGCACTGGTTGTACAGTATTACTGACTGGATTATAGCACCAGCTGTGGTCAACAAGATTCTTTATATCTAAACTGCACTCCATACAATTAACTCTCATCCTTCAGAAACTGTTCTCTCCTGCAGCGCTAATTACAGGTCATTTTTGACAAGTTTAAATAAAAGCTCATTTGATCAGAAATCATCTTGGACTTTGCTAACATTGCCACGAGACTCACTTTTTGTTTGTTCCAGTAAGACAACTGTTACTGTATTATAATACACTGGCTGTGTGGAGTGACAGATTAGAATAAAGTGTCAGCTATACAGGGCCAGCTGTTACTAGTATGTAACAAGCGTATTTCATGCTTTTTATAGTAATCACAACCCTTTTATCAAGGAATAAAAGTGAATAAATCTCTTTCATAACACATATCAAACGTCTTAAGAATATGATATGCTAGAAACAGATTAATTCAATATTTTCACAAGCTGTCATGGTTTCTTAAGTGTTTCTCAGAACTCCAGGAGTGAAATGTTCAGATTATTTTTTTATCTTGTACCATTGTACTCAACCAATACAATTTTCAATAATTTTCTCGAAGAAAACTTTTAGGAAATCTTGCAGAATAAAACTGGAGGTTTTATGAATAAGAAGTTGATACCGATATCTACAGTGCATCAGACTAAAAGCTTTAGCTATCAATTTGTATTATGTCATTAATGACCTTGAATGTTGAATTAATTTTCTTCCGGGATAGAGTTGCGGCTTGGTAAAAGCTATTGTCTGGTAGATATATACATGTTGTATACCTATCATAACTATAAATTCTAAGTAGCAACAAAAACAAAAAGTTAAAAGCTTGTGGTGTGTTCTATTGCTGTAGACAGTATAATTACTGTGTTTTACTGGCATGGCTCTGTTCGAATATAGGTCGCCAATAAATTTCAGGGTTAAGTTAAAGATTGTGCTAAAGGGGCAAGGTCGCAACCCAATCTAGCTGCTTCCAGATATATTTCACAAGCAGACAGTGAAGATCGTGAGACAAAGTGATGGGATGAAAACAAATTACAAAACCTAGCTTACTGTAATTTCATTCAATAGGTAAAATTAACCAATAAATCAACAAGAATTGCCAGTGGCATTTATATATAGTCAAACCTCGATTAATCAAACTTTGATGATTCAATATCTCGAAGTGTCGAACTTTTGGCAAAGTCCAATTTTTTTACATAATATAACACTACTTATTTACTATTCATGAATCAAACTTCTATGAATCTAATTTTTCACTGTATCAAAATTTTAATCTGACCCGTTCGTTATGATAACTTTGAAAATTACAACTAATAAATCAAAGTGAAAATTTTATCTGTACGAGCCCAATAAATTGCCACCTAGCTGTGATAACGTAGCTCTCCACGACTAAATGATTTCTTTATATTGCGTCGTTAGAGATACGAAGCGGTCCATGCCTGGGAGTGGAGCAAAATCAAAAGTGTTCAATTTGTAAGATTTCATTTAATTACCACCTCATATGAGTATAATGCAGGATTGCTGAACTATCGAGTGTTTACCATGATAAAATATTTTGTTCACAGAATTAGCAGAACCAGTTCACGTGTGATATTATCTCAAATCTCGTTTTTATATATGGCCTGCATGGCCAAATATGGAGTTACTACGGCTTACTACGACTTCCTTATTTGGTCCACGCGCATGCGCACATCCAGAGCCATAGGAGGCCGAGTATTAATATTTGTACTACAAAAATTATAGTGTGTATTTTAAATATACTATTTTTTTTTTATAAATGTGAATCTACAATTTCTTAACCTGTGTTACGTTACACTAGGACCGCATTGGTTCTTCATGAAGGCCCACATGTCGATGTTCGATGTTCAATATTCATAAGTCAAAGTCCCCATGTTTCGAAGTTTTCACGACGGTCCTGCAAAGTTCGAAACATCGAAGTTTGACTGTGTAATTTAACAGTGCCATACTTATTAAAGTTTTCTTCACTGCTTAACTTATTCAACCCTGAAATTTTACATAAGCAACTAATCCAACCTCTTAATAGAAGAGTTCAAATATATCTTCAGGGGTGAATGAGATTACCTATCATGAAATAATTGCTAGTTAATCTGAAATAATATCTCAAAGGTGTAAATCAATCCTACAAATAAATGATGGACACTAAATTCAGTTAGGAACTTGAACAAATGTATAACTCAGAATTATGAACAAAGAATTGGATTTGATCTTGAAAGCTATGTACAACATATGGCATCATAATACTTCTAATGATGGATTAGGTCGACAAGTAGGCTAAATCCAGGTCAAAGTCCAAACAATGTTCACTGTATAAGGAATAACTTCTGTATATTTTAGAATCATAAAAGCAAAACTTGATCTGTCTTAGAGCATGCATGCAATTATAATCCACAACAATGATAGCTACTAGCTTCTCTGAGATCAATCATGACTATTTTCGACCTAAAAGGTCAAGGTCGTTGTTCAGCACTTAGCAACTCGACTTTGGGGTGACAGTCATTAACCTTTAAATCAGCTTGCAGCCATTAGCGACAAAAATCTTCTCCACAAGAACAGTATCTATTTGTCTCTAAGACCAACTTCCTTCCGAATGGTGTACAGATTACAATGATTTGTGGCCCAATTACAGACTAATTGTGAAGGTGAAGGACAGCCTTACTACACACTGGCTGATGTCACTGGGGCTCCTTTTTCTGTGATTGGTAGGGAAACAGGCACTAGCTCTATATAATACTCTAACATTGTACTTTAGTTCTCGCCCATCTTCCCATGCAGTCTCCAGACAATTAATTCGGCTGACCTGTCCATATGTTGTGTTCACACTCCCAGAAGAGTGACAGGCCTGCCCTATCTAAGAGAACTGTACCCTGAACACCAATTTGGGGCCTCACTTTCAGCAGCAGCTGATTAGCTCCTCCCCTTTGGGGATGGATCAGTGACTAGCTATGTTGGAGTGTGAATGGCAGACTTATCCTGTAATGATGGTATTTACGCAATATACTGTCTGTATTTTTTTTAATCTAGGTTTTCTATTTTTGCAGGATATTTGTAGATGACCACACATATATTCCCAGGAGAAAAGAAAACTATCAGAGCAAGTTTTATTGGTATTTGGATATAATCCAACATTTGCTTGAAGTGTACTTCAATTCACCCCTATAGAGCTACATTTGAACCTTACTTATTGATGTCAAATACTTGAAAAATCCAGTTTTAAAAAGAAGGGGGTGAATTAGTTATAAGACCAATGTACAGTAGTTGCATCTAAAAAATATAAAGGGGAGGCTACTTATGCATGATAACATAACATAATAAATTATACCTCAGCTAAAAGTGATAACTCCCTCAGTGCTTTGCCCGAGGTACATTGTATGTCTGATAACTCCCCATGCAGGGCCTCAGGTATGTCTAAAAACTCCCCATGCTGGGCCTCAGGTATGTCTGATAATTCCCCACGCAGGGCCTCAGGTATGTCTGATAATTCCCCACGCAGGGCCTCAGGTATGTCTGATAATTCCCCACGCAGGGCCTCAGGTATGTCTGATAATTCCCCACGCAGGGCCTCAGGTATGTCTGATAGTTCCCCACGCAGGGCCTCAGGTAGTAGTGATAACATTAAGTAATCAGGAGACAAGCACTAAAGCACATCCAAACTCCACATTTCACCTTGTCTATAATTTTCTTTGCACAATTAGCCCGAGTGCTGAATATTCAGGGCTTAAAGCCGTTATTTTACAGGACGGAAGATCTCAAATCGCGGGCTCAGTGGAAAATCTATAATGGCAGTGAGATGTGAGACGGATTGAAGTGCCACAATTAAACCTGTAAATTCTGTGTGCTTGTTAGTGATGTCACACAGATAAGAAGCCAGTTGTCTTAGTGACCTAATTGATAAACGACAGACTTTTTCACTTAAATGCAAACAGATTTGGAACTGATTTCTCTGGACATCAGCTACTACATCAACATGATGCCCTGTTCTGTTCTCTATTCATCTTCTCATTATTGTAGTTGGTAATGTCCTCTATCCCTATACCATATCAATATTTCTCTTGTCTCCAAACCCATCAATATCAACATTCCTTTTTACTAGCCTAGCTTCTCTTCTTTATATAACCATTCTGTAAAAACTAAACATCCTGTCCCTGCATCCCCTTTACCTAAATAGTATATATCCTTTGCCCAGTTACCCTTCCATAATACATATTCAGTCCTATCCCCTAAATCTCTTCAATATTCTGTCCCCTCAATCCTTCCACTGTTATATTTCCCCTCTCCCTATCCCATCAACATCAACTTTCTTTTTTCATGATCATGAACCATGACTTTTTCTACACTTAGTTATATTTTGTCCTCTAACCCCAACAAAAAAATAAAAAATTGCTAAAAAATTTGCTAAAAATTGGAGTCGCTATGTGCTGATGTTAAATCAGGACTGGATGGGACGAGACAGGACAGACATAGGCAATGCTATATGCCCAGTTCATAGCACCTGTCGGGGCATAAAAACTTTTCAGAATGTGTTGCATCTGCATTCCCATAGACAGTCACAATTTTACACTACACACTCTATCATTTTCACATCACCATATTCACCCACTGAAACTTTCCCATACTGTATCATTTCAACAGTACCATTCTCCCACTGAATCTTTCCCATTCTGTATCATTTCAACAGTACCATTCTCCCACTGAATCTTTCCCATACTGTATCATTCCAACAGTACCATTCTCCCACTGAAACTTTCCCACACGGTATCATTCCAACAGTACCATTTTCCCACTGAAACTTTCCCACACAGTATCATTCCAACAGTACCATTTTCCCACTGAAACTTTCCCACACTGTATCATTTCAACAGTACCATTCTCCCACTGAATCTTTTCCATACTGTATCATTCCAACAGTACCATTCTCCCACTGAAACTTTCCCATACTGTATCAGTCCAACAGTACCATTTTCCCACTAAATCTTTCCCATACTGTATCATTCCAACAGTAGCATTCTCCCACTGAATCTTTCCCATACTGTATCAGTCCAACAGTACCATTCTCCCACTGAATCTTTCCAATACTGTAACATTTCAACAGTACCATTCTCCCACTGAATCTTTCCCATACTGTATCATTCCAACAGTACCACATTTTCCCACTGAATCTTTCCCATACTGTATCAGTCCAACAGTACCACATTCTCCCATTGAATCTTTCCCATACTGTATCATGCCAACAGTACCATTTTCTCAATGAATCTTTCCCATACTATAACATTCCCACATCACCATATTCTCCAACTGAATCTTTCCCATACTATATCATTCCAACAGTACCAAAATTTGCTAAAAATTGGAGTCGCTATGTGCTGATGTTAAATCAGGACTGGATGGGACGAGACAGGACAGACATAGGCAATGCTATATGCCCAGTTCATAGCACCTGTCGGGGCATAAAAACTTTTCAGAATGTGTTGCATCTGCATTCCCATAGACAGTCACAATTTTACACTACACACTCTATCATTTTCACATCACCATATTCACCCACTGAAACTTTCCCATACTGTATCATTTCAACAGTACCATTCTCCCACTGAATCTTTCCCATTCTGTATCATTTCAACAGTACCATTCTCCCACTGAATCTTTCCCATACTGTATCATTCCAACAGTACCATTCTCCCACTGAAACTTTCCCATACTGTATCATTTCAACAGTACCATTCTCCCACTGAAACTTTCCCACACGGTATCATTCCAACAGTACCATTTTCCCACTGAAACTTTCCCACACAGTATCATTCCAACAGTACCATTTTCCCACTGAAACTTTCCCACACTGTATCATTTCAACAGTACCATTCTCCCACTGAATCTTTTCCATACTGTATCATTCCAACAGTACCATTCTCCCACTGAAACTTTCCCATACTGTATCAGTCCAACAGTACCATTTTCCCACTAAATCTTTCCCATACTGTATCATTCCAACAGTAGCATTCTCCCACTGAATCTTTCCCATACTGTATCAGTCCAACAGTACCATTCTCCCACTGAATCTTTCCAATACTGTAACATTTCAACAGTACCATTCTCCCACTGAATCTTTCCCATACTGTATCATTCCAACAGTACCACATTTTCCCACTGAATCTTTCCCATACTGTATCAGTCCAACAGTACCACATTCTCCCATTGAATCTTTCCCATACTGTATCATGCCAACAGTACCATTTTCTCAATGAATCTTTCCCATACTATAACATTCCCACATCACCATATTCTCCAACTGAATCTTTCCCATACTATATCATTCCAACAGTACCATTCTCCCACTGAATATTTCCCATACTGTATCATTCCAACAGTACCATTCTCCCACTGAATATTTCCCATACTGTATCATTCCAACAGTACCATTCTCCCACTGAATATTTCCCATACTGTATCATTTCAATAATACCATTTTCCCACTGAATCTTTCCCACACTGTATCATTTCAATAGTATCATTCTCCCACTGAATCTTTCCCATACTGTATCATGCCAACAGTACCATTTTCTCAATGAATCTTTCCCACACTATAACATTCCCACATCACCATATTCTCCAACTGAATCTTTCCCATACAGTATCATTTCAACAGTACCATTCTCCCACTGAATCTTTCCCACACTGTATCATTCCCACAGTACCATTCTCCCACTGAATCTTTCCCATACTGTATCATTCCAACAGTACCATTCTCCCACTGAATCTTTCCCATACTGTATCATTCCAACAGTGCCATTCTCCCACTGAATCTTTCCCATACTGTATCAGTCCAACAGTACCATATTCTCCCACTGAATCTTTCCCATACTGTATCATTTCAACAGTACCATATTCTCCCACTGAATCCTTCCCACACTGTATCATCCCCACTTTACACAATTCAAATTGAATATTCCCACATTGCTCAATTTATATTGAATATTTCCCATATACTGCATCATTCACATTTTACCATATCATTCCCACACTGTTTTTTCCCATACTGTACCGTTCCCCCATCAACCTGTTCCCACAATGATCATTCCCACACTGTTTTTCCCATACTGTACCATTCCCACATCAACCTATTCCCACAATGATCATTCCCACACTGTTTTTTCCCATACTGTACCATTCCCCCATCAACATGTGCCCACAATGATCATTCCCACACTGTTTTTTCCCATACTGTACCATTCCCACATCAACCTGTTCCCACAATGATCATTCCCACACTGTTTTTCCCATACTGTACCATTCCCCCATCAACCTGTTCCCACAATGATCATTCCCACACTGTTTTTTCCCATACTGTACCATTCCCCCATCAACCTGTTCCCACAATGATCATTCCCACACTGTTTTTCCCATACTGTACCATTCTCACATCAACCTGTTCCCACAATGATCATTCCCACACTGTTTTTTCCCATACTGTACCATTCCCCCATCAACCTGTTCCCACAATGATCATTCCCACATTAAACAATTTCTACACTTACACTTTTACTAACACTTAACCTCTACATTAGCAGCTGCTGCTGATACAAAACATTACCATCATTAATATTTGTTCATTGATATGGAATTATTGCAACTCGGCATATAAACAAGGTTTACAGATACCTCAGTAAAACTGAAGGATTTCAGCGACCATCAAATATTAATGTCACACAACACTTCATCATCTCAAATTGATTTGTACGAAGGAAAAACAGAGGAGATAGAATTCCTTTGGGAGCTGGTAGGTGTCCTCCAGTAAGCCAGGGTGTAGAGTGTTCCCATATCCATCCGTTCCCATTATCTCATTTAATGAGCATCAACTATACAAAATCCATCTTAACCGAACTTCTCACAGCAGGAGTTAAAACTGAATTGGCACACGAGAAGCATTAGAAAGGCAAAAATTAATTCTTATTTGTTTTGCAAGGTTTTCTTGACAAAATTTAATGTGGAGTTGTTAAGTACATGGGGAGACCAGAATGTACTTATAATACCAACAATCTTCTTGTAGTACCAACAGCCATCAAGTGTCGACTGTAGCAGTTCTTTATTGACAACACTGACTGTAGCCATGGTGCAGTGGACCATATCAAATGGAACAAAGTCAAGATGGACACAATTTATTTTCTGTATGCTTCAGACGGACACAATTCATTTTCTGTATGCTTAAGACAGACACAATTCATTTCCTATCAAATTTCTTCATTATAATATAGGTGTATTGTCAAGGAAGCTATAACTACAAGTTCTGTATAAAAGTATATCGGCTAAGGTCTGTCGTGACATTCATTTTGAATAAAGTTGTATTTCTTGAACCTGTCTATGAAGACCACCTGTATATTAGGACAGACCGTTCTGAAAGCATTGTTTGCCATGTGCTTGGCCATATCTAACTCCTCATCACTACACCACTCCTATCTATATCCACATGTTCAGAATCAGAGAATACTAAAGCATCAACAAAACCATAATCCGAACTCAAAATTCGTTAGACTAGAGGCAAAATAGGAACAAAGGAAAGATTTACATGGAGACCCTCGAAAAGTACAAGAAAATAAGACCAGGTGTTCCGGGAGAGTAAACGTCTTCTGCTTCATCGATGACACCTGCCATATAAATATTGCAATTGGTTACATCCAAGTAAACATCAATCCTTAAAATGAGAACAGAGTCATCATTTTCAATCAAAACAAGTAAGCACACTTGACCTTGACCTTAAAAACTCTATATGCATATCTACATATCACAGTGTGACTGTGTCACCATATTAACCAAGAGGCAACACTTCTTTTTGCATCCAAAAATACAGACCATAATCCCATGGTCTATTATTAAGTAAGATGGAGTGACCTTAACATTCAACTTTGTACTTTTCAAACCGTTATTATATTATAAGTACAATCCGTAAAAGTTTCTTGAGCATAGTGATGAATGAAACATGACAGGTTAAATGGGGTGAAATATTGCCACACCACTGTTGGAACCCATCAATGCTGCTAAATCATAATCCGGAGAACACTGATTACCTTCTATCCGTGCTGTCCGACACAAATCTCTCCAAAAGGATATGACAGGTCAGTAGGCATGATAATAGCCTACAAAGTGCACTGTTCATTTCATACATAGACCAAATGTCAGTACACTTCTGGCCACTCTACGTACGCCTCTCCTCACATATCTGTTCAATAAATGATTAAGAGTGCAAAGGAACTGGTAACATGACAATCTCTTACGTTACCCTATTCACCCCTGAAAATGCCATAATGATCTCTTTTGACCTTTAAATTGGGGAGGTTCAAATGTTGAATTGGTGAATGAGTTGGGTCGCGGTGGCCGAGTGGTTAAGATGTTCCCACATTCTACCACTAGTCCTCCACCTCTGGGTTGTGGTGGCCAAGTGGTTAATGTGTCCTGACATTCTACCACTAGCCCTCCACCTCTGGGTCGCAGTGGCCGAGTGATTAAGATGTCCCCACATTCTACCACTAGCCCTCCACCTCTGGGTCGCAGTGGCCGAGTGATTAAGATGTCCCCACATTTTACCACTAGTCCTCCACCTCTGGGTTTCAAGTTCAAATCCCACATGGGGCAGTTGCCAGGCACTGACCGCAGGTCGGTGGTTTTTCCCCGGATACTCCAGCTTTTCTCCAGCTCCATACAAACATTATCTCCCAAAAAACACCTTGTCTTGAGATTCTCTTTGGCTAATGCATGATTTTTTTTATTCAAATCAGACCTAAACTTCATCTTCATATTTTATGTACCTGTCTTACCTAAAACTGATCTGCTCAATAACCACTTGTTTCCCCGACTTATTTTGATATTTTTACCTGTTTTGCCTGAAAATTATCTACCCCATGCGATCTTGTTTCCATGCATCATGCCTCATTTTGTCTTTGTTTGTCCTGCCTATGATTTGATACCCCAACACCGTCTCTTGTGTCTCCATGTCTTTGTTTGTCTTGTTTATGATTTGATACCCCAACACCGTCTCTGAGTCTCCATGTCTTTGTTTGTCCTGCCTATGATTTGATACCCCAACACCGTCTCTGTGTCTCCATGTCTTTGTTTGTCTTGTTTATGATTTGATACCCCAACACCGTCTCTGAGTCTCCATGTCTTTGCTTGTCCTGCCTATGATTTGATACCCCAACACTGTCTCTGTGTCTCCATATCTTTGCTTGTCTTGTCTATGATTTGATACCCCAACACCGTCTCTGTGTCTCCATATCTTTGCTTGTCTTGTCTATGATTTGATACCCCAACACCGTCTCTGTGTCTCCATGTCTTTGCTTGTCTTGCCTATGATTTGATACCCCAAC
This sequence comes from Mimachlamys varia, assembly GCA_947623455.1. NCBI lineage: Eukaryota > Metazoa > Mollusca > Bivalvia > Pectinida > Pectinidae > Mimachlamys > Mimachlamys varia. Next base: position 37,456,505 of record OX392529.1, read on the forward strand.
ACCGTCTCTGTGTGTCTCCATGCCTCACTTCCATACTTTCAAATGCTTTGTCTGCGTCTGGCCAGTCTGACGCCTTGTCTTTATGTTTCTACATGGCTTGTTACCATACAAAGTCTCGTGACAGCTGGTCTGCCGTGAACATCGTACAGATATTTCCCCATGGTTTGTTTCCAGACCTGTACATTCTAAGTCTCTCCATTGCCAATCCTTTCCTCCTGCTAGGGTACAATATTTGACCTTCACCTTGTTTGCATCAAGGTTGATGTGACACGTTAACAAATCAGGTTGTCAGAGAACTGGGAGGGCATAAGGACCTGATTGACTCGGAAAATGACAAATCAACTGTAAAATTTGCGGATTAAAACCCTATTGTAACTCAATAGTATCTAATTAAAAAGAGTTTCAGGCAGGATGAGACTATCATTACTGTAATTGTAATTGATGAATTTGATGTAATAACAGTCATTTTCGTCATCAGTATTGAGGACATTTTGTTTTGCAAATTGAAACTCAAACTGGAGTTCACCAGGAGACTGAATCAAGCAGTGTTCAGCTCTTTAAAATCATTACAGTGCAGTATATTAAGTACAGGGATGGAGACACAACATCCAACAGAGTGCAGTATATTGTTCGATGATTTTATTCTCAACAACAAAAACGTATTTGAGAAATTATTTCCAGCAGAACCACGTAAATAACTTGTAATTCAATAAACATCAGTTGATAGAATGAATTCTCACAAAATGTGATTATCTAAATAAAGTATAACTAGAACTGTAAGCCGATGGCTGACTAATACCCCCCCGCTACCTCTTATTAGAGGTCTCTGACATGTTTTTGAAAAAAACATGATGTAGTACAAGTTGTATATAACATGCATTATATAATGTATTATTTTATATTACTATGTATCACCGCATATCTAAAAAACAAAAACAAAGAAGGCACCTTTGGTCTTACATACATTACAGTGTAGATTTCATATCAACAATGTGGATGCATATGTATGTTTCAACTTGTGAAACTCACTGAATGAATAAAGAAAGGTGATATACATATTAATAAGAAAATTTATGATGCTGATTGTTTCAATACAATGCATCTTACGTTTATATTAATAGTGGTGTAAATTAGCCCATGGGAACGGACAAATTTTAACCTGTGTATAGTAATCCTCAACATTACTTACTGCGAAGTTTCATCGAAAATGACCCAGTAGTTTAGAAGAAGTTGTCCAGACATCATGTTATTACAGAAACCTGTGTATAGTCACCTCATTACCATGGCAACCAAAATTTTGACAAACGAAACCCTGTATGCAAATCTATACATGGTCCCCAACAATACTGCCAAGTTTCACTGAAATTGATCCAGTAGTTTAGGAGGAGTTGTCCGGACAACACATTATAATGGAAACCTGTGTATAGTGACCTGGTTACCATGGCAACCAAAATTTTGACAAACAAAACTCTGCATGCACATCTACACATGGTCCCCAACAATACTGCCAAGTTTCATTAAACTCGATCCAGTGGTTTATAGGAAGTTGTCCGGACAACACGTTATTACGGAAACCTGTGTATAGTGACCTGGTTACCATGGCAACCAAAATTTTGACAAACGAAACTCTGCATGCACATCTACACATGGTCCCCAACAATACTGCTAAGTTTTATTGAAATCGATCCAGTAGTTTAGGAGGAGTTGTCCGGACAACATTTTATTATGGAAACCTGTGTATAGTGACCTGGTTACCATGGCAACCAAAATTTTGACAAACGAAACCCTGCATGCACATCTACACATGGTCCCCAACAATATTGCCAAGTTTTATTGAAATCGATCCAGTAGTTTAGGAGGAGTTGTCCAGACAACATTTTTCTACGGACAGACGGACAGACAGACAGACGGACAGACAGACGGACAGACAAGCTGATTCCAGTATACCCCCCCTAACTTCGTTGCGGGGGGGTATAAAAATGGCTTCTTCAAATCCTGTAACACAGGAGACATTACCTTCTGGTAATCCTGTTAGAAAATGCCATTTCCTGACGTCTTTAAATTATTCCTTTTTAACAAAATGTCAACAAATGTAGAACAAAAGAAATGCCGAAACAAAAGGAAATGCACCACGAACCTCACGAAAACATAGGCAAATCATGATTGCGATATGCACTAAAGCCATCCGAGACTTCCTGAACCAAAATGAAAATGTTATGATGTGTCTTGTGAAATCCTTGTGACTGCAGTGCTCTGAAACTGTGTGATATTTCCTATACGGACCAACAGCTATCATTGTCATATATACTCTTGATACAAGATGGACTTATTAAACTTCCTGCAGTATACAGCACCAAGTTCAATACTCATATATCATGTGGCCACAATGTTACCAAATGTCAGTTTTAATGTTTAATTTACAATCAAATGTTGAGTAATAATTTACTTTTTTCATTTCTTACTTTAATATTGTATGGGAATTGCTCTAAAATATAGAGTTATCTGACATCATTGGAGCTTATAATAAGGAAACGTCATAAAATATAAACTTTATTTCATGAAAGAGTAATCCCTAAGCTTATATTAAACACTCTTGTTCTTTACATGTAGATTTCGGGAATCAAGCTCTGTGGCTGGGTGGGGGGTGTTATATAGGGACATGGGTGCTTATTCGTTTGAATACAGTATGTGTCATGTGACTCCAGGCGAAATCATTTATAGGCTACCTGTAATGGACAAGCAATTTTACTCATTCATTCCAGAAATTTTAAAATGAAATATTCAAACCTTTGGATCTGAAGAGTTCAAATGTGTCTTCCGGGATGATTGAGTTAAGCTACTGGGAGCAGAGGCCAGAGTTTAGGTGAAGGTGACCTACTGCGGTACATTTAGTAACTTAATGAGAAATAATACAGAAGGCATGCAACAAACTTAAAGAGAGGGGATGACAGCTGGAATATGGAGCACAGAAGATGGATTACACAGGAATAATTATTCCATGCTACTTGCAGTTGAAACCTTCAATATGATGTCTTTCATGAATCTCAATGGAAACAAATTAGAAACCCTAGAAATTTCAAGTGGATGCCATTTCCTTAACTCATTGATAGAATTGTTGAAATATTTTTTGTCTGTAAAGTTATGACCATTTCACATCCTTAATTGATGAGAAACAATTTCAAAACGTGTTGGATTTATTCCCAAACGGATTTCACCCTAGTACAATGCTATCAGATTGCAGCCGTAATTTGGTGCCCTTTATAATGATAAATGGTGTTTGTCTGATGACATATTAAATGCTTTCGTCCATAACTCATGTAAAATGGACTTGAAAACCAGATATTGTGCAAGCTAATTCCAATGCAGCAGAGGAAAAATCATTCAATCAACAAATGTGTGAAAAGTCTAAAAAAAAAATTGTAAAACGTCATTGGCAAGGCATTTGATTAGCTGATAAAATCATCCATCACATCTATTCTTTTCAGATGCACTCATTCCTTGGGTATATCTGACCATCAATTATCCATCGTGATAGGAGGTGTCCTAATCATACATGGGTAGTAGTGAAGGTCTCAGTGTGTCGAGAGAACGCCTAAGATGACCCGGGAAGCCGTACACCGACCGCCATCCCCCTAATCTGATAGATCATGGCTGCTGCTCCACTAATCCCGCTCTTTTGATGACAATCAGAACGGCCAGTCTATGAGGACCAAAAATTGTGATATTATCGGAGTCAGCCAGCCATGTAAAGCCCAGACAGATAATAAAACTGGTCAGTGGGCTACGGTTAGCTCAGCGGCTCTTTTTATCTCTTACATCCTGGTTTATTGCTTGCTATCAATCTGGTCATCAATCGGAAATACACAAGATCAATAGCTATGATTGTGCCAAATCAACACTATAGGTAGGAGGCTGTCTCTGGGCTCGGCATTATATTAGCGTGGTCAGTAGATAATACTAGGCGCTGTTGCATCATTACAAGCTGAGACTGACCACAGATTTACATGTGGGGTTTCCTTAAGTATCATGTACGTGGTCTCTAGTATTACAACTCTCGTATCACTGAACCATTACGTATCCTGTCTACATTCACATATACCAATCACAAACAAGAGTCCAACAGGTCTAAATAGCTCACTTGTTAACTGATTTAAATCCAAAAGATGTAAAATTGTAGCTGTGTTGCTTTATATTTCATAAACAAAACTTATATTTAAATTTCATATGAATCAGTTTCCTTTATGATTATGCATATATATACGAACTTTACAGCTGCATGTATGCAGAACAAACTTTAGCTATGATTGACCAATATTGCAAAACTGGAACCTTAGCTTTCATTTGCCAATTTTGCAAAACTGAAAACTTAGCTTTAATTAACCAATACTGCAAAACTGGAAGCTTAGCTTTCAATTGCAAATAAATTGTACTGCAAAAATTGAACTTTAGCTTTCATTGGCCAATATTGAGAAACTTGATCCTTTGCTTTCATTGGCCAATATTGCAAAACTGGAACCTTAGCTTTCAGTTGCTAATTTTACAAAACTGAAAACTTAGTTTTAATCAACCAATACTGCAAAACTGAAAAATTAGCTTTCAATTGCAAATGAATTGTACTGCAAAACTGGAAACAAAGTTTTCAATTGCAAATAAATTGAACTGCGAAACTTGAACTTTAGCCTTCATTGGCCAATATTGCGAAACTTGAAACAAAGCTTTCATTGACCAATATTGCATAACTGAATGATTATATTCAAAGTCAACATGGCCTTTATGTATTACTTCACTTAACCTGGCTGACGTGTCAGCAGTCGGTATAGAATGCTGGAATTATTCCCTTTTCTATAGCACCTAATGGAACTGTAATCAAATCCATATATGTTTGCAACATCTGTTTCCCAAACACCCGTTACCAATTGCTTTCACCTATAAAGCTACAGTCTGTATGTAGGCTTATGTAAGAGTAAAACAAATGTGTAAGGTCCATTGTAATTGTGAGTTTGATCTATTATCGTCTACCATCTCAAAGTCTAATCCCCCCCCCCCAAAAACCTCGTAATGTTACTACAACAGACACTTGTCTAACATACATTGTAATAATGAATCTGCATGTTGATTTCAGATACAACTTGTACAAAATATTGCATAGAATTTAAAAAAATAACTAAAAGAAAAAAAGATTTTTAATTGAAATAATGTTATCTATATATTGAAACATCTTCATATATGTACATTGAATAGCTTACTTTTAGTTATGGAGATTGGAAATGCACTAGATTAAGTGGAAAAAACATGTTTCTCTTAATCTCACATACCTGCTAATAACATGTATTTTTTCAGATAAATGCACCATGATATAAAGAGGAATGCACTGTATTATTAAACAAGCACATTGAGTATTGCTGAAGCAATGCATGTCCCCTACTGCCCCCCCCCCCCCCAAGCAATAAAGATGCAATTAATCATTAAACAAATTACAGGGACTTGACGTAGATATGCCCATGATGTATATATACCAAATTTCATTTCAATATGTGCACATGTTGCAGAGATAATGCACAGAAACTGAATTATAGGAAATTTCTAAGGCCAAGGGTCGTAACTCTGAAAAAATCATTCAACCCTAACCAAATCAAAACTAGATATTCTCATGATGTATCTGTATACCAAATTTCAGGTCAATATATGTACTTGTTGCAGAGATAATGCACAGAAACCCCAAAAAGAGACAGATAGTAGGGGACTAAAAATAATTGATTTTAAGAAAAGGTAATTAAAATCCTCATGAGCCAGCTTCCTTTACTAAAATGAAATATTTCTGAAAACCATCACCTTATAAATTGGTACTTTTATGAGACATAATAAAGATTGAATAATAAACAACAAAAAAAAAACAACAACAAGAGAGTTCTGATTTTTCATGATTTAAATCCAGGACTTTTAGATTAATCCAATGGAGGTAAGGGGAGGTAACTCTTCATGACGAGAAAAACCACAGTACAGTGGGACAGATAAGTAACTGTATATAGGAAAACCTACAGTAAAGTGGGACAGGGGTCCTTAAGGGGAGTTACTGTATATAGGAAAAAACACAGTACAGTGGGACAGGGATCATTAAGGGGAGGTCACTGTATATAGGTAAAACCACATTATAGTGGGACAGGGATCATTAAGGGGAGGTAACTGCATATAGAGGTAAAACCACATTATAGTGGGACAGGGATCATTAAGGGGAGGTGACTGTATATAGGTAAAACCACATTATAGTGGGACAGGGATCATTAAGGGGAGGTAACTGTTAATAAACGATTCCCATCATTACCATAACAAGCTAGTTAGACTTGTAAAACTTAAAGTAAACAACAAACACCAAATTTGAATTGAATATGGCCATTTTATTAAACGACATAAGTATATAAATGTACATATGCAACTTTTAAAAATGGTACATTTCTAAAACTTTTAAGATAATCAGTCAAATCAAAGTTGTATATCTATAAAACTTTTAGATAAAGAGTCAAGTTTAAGATGGGGTTATGAAAAACGCCAGAGATAATCTACCAAGGATAGGTCATCCCTCCCCCATCAGCAGGTAAAACTACAGTACAGTCAGACAGGGGTCATCAAGGGGAGGTAACTGTATATACATATAGGTAAAACTACAGTACAGTCGGACATGGGTCATTAACGGGAGGTAACTGTATATATACATATAGGTAAAACTACAGTACAGTCGGACAGGGGTCATTAAGGGGATATAACTTTATATACATATAGGTAAAACACATAGTACACATAGGGAGACATTCATTGTTTAAATATAACTATTTCAAAATCAATATTTCAAAAGCGCCTATCATTTTAATTAATATAGCAATTAAGACATCATGTAACAAAAAAAAAGACACTGGGGATAAATTACAGAACTGAAGAACATTGAATAGGTAAGTGGCATTTTTTGTTTATCTTTTGGAGTAGATACAGTAAACCTCTGATGAAGTGTGAAGGATCAGCCGACACCGTTGTACTTTCCCCTCAACACAATGAGCACATCTGTCTGTCCTTTAATGTAGTTAATTAATAATAATAAATAAAATAATATATAACATTTGATATAGCGCTCTATCTAGCTAACATAAGCTACTCTAAAGCGCTTTACAGTACATATAATTCTTATACAATTAATACAATTAACACATACGGTTCTATCATTTCTGAGGAGTTTGCAGGAGCTGCCTTATTAGGCGCTAACTACTTGTCCTATACCACCTGGCTAATATCTCCCTATGTGTGTGGATGTATGCGTGTGTGCTGGAGGTGAATTGTGTTGTTTGTAGTAGGACCGTGTTTCCAACGGCTTCTTTTATAGTGCCACCTCACCTGAAAGCTACAGCACAGATATTGCTACATCCACCGCAGACCATTTTATACCCCATCTGGGTTGTTAGAGTTGTGTTGGCAGGAGAAAAACTTTTTTTCTGAATGTTCCAAACATATGACGATTTCGGGGATCGAACCCCGGCCGCCTGCATGGAAGGCCTGAGTGTTAACCACTTAACCAATCTGCCAATAAACACCATCCTACGGCTGTGATACACCACCGACCTGTTTTTACAAGTAGTTCACAATGTTTCTGTTAACTCACTTTTATATAAACTTTTCACATTTTACCAACTATGAATCACAAATATGAAAGGTTAAGAATTGAACTTTCTGTTTTAATAAAAGCTGACAAACCCAAAGCTACCAGGACATTCTCCAGACTTATTTACACAAGTAAATGAGCTAAGATATCACCAGGGAACACAGGGTCTTAAATACAACACGATCATCTACTAACTGTATCTGCCACTGGCACCAGACTGCAGGGATTAATACCATATTAGTAACAATGATGTTACTATATATGGGTACGACAGACCACGAAGCTAGGTGAGGTGGATCAACCCACATGAGGAATTTAAAGATCTTTTTTGTTGTTGTTGTTAAAATAAACTTATCTCTTTAAAGGCAAAGTGTACCATAATAGTCTGGTGGCAGGGACCGATAAGCATGCAATAGGGTCCGTACAAAGTTTTGTTGCTGTTTCTATACCTCTGAGATGTGCTCTTTAAGAATCCCGTACAGAAAAACCTAACCTATGCACATGAGAAACTCATGAGCAGCACACGAGAAACACACGAGAAACATGTTAGAAAAGTATGCAAATTAAGTTAAGCACATGAGCTTTAGAGTAGTTCATGTTAGCAAGGAAATTCCTCACCTCAATTGCACATGTGCAAAATTTTCCTCACATGAGGAAATATATTCTTACATAAGCTCATGTTAGGAAATCTCTGCTCACGTGAGCTATTCCTACATCAACTTATCTGCCACTTCCCTCTCAAACTTTAACTGCCATTTTTGAATCTGGCAAAATGGCCGACACAAGGCTGTTGCATTGCACATGGCTCCAGGATTAAATGGAATTTATGGATAACTGTGATATCACATGATACTATTTCTGTATACATATGATTGATAAGGTAATGTAGTTTGTTTTGCATGATTATAAAAACCAATTTCCATATATTAGCACAGATTTCAAACTAGTTGATAATTCCAATATTTAAAATGCATATGTTCTGAAGGAATTTGACTGGCAGAAACTTGGTATAGCTATAGTGTACTGCAATTGCAACTCTACATGTACATGTATTAGCAAGGTAAGTCTAATTACAATGTTTATGAAACAAGATCAATATTATAAATCAGTATGTTAAATTAAGACTTTCCAAAATCTTGACCTTCAATTTCATAGAGTGATTGAAAGTCTAACAGAAATGGCACATACAACTATATTATTTAGCTACAATTGTATGAGTTAAAGCTGTTAAGGATTCAGCTAACCTTTAATGACATGTTTATATATATAAGTACATGTACATCTAATCTGTTGTATAATCAATAGAACAGTTTGAATCACATGAAAATGTTTTCAATTTTTCAAATTTACTGAGGGTCAGGGGCTGTTTTATTTTGAATATTGCACATGTGAGCTTATTTTCCTCATGTGAACTTTTTTCACATGAGCTTTCTGCTCACATGAGCTTTTTTCCTCACGTGAGCTTTTTCCTCACATGAGCTTTTTTCCTCACGTGAGCTTTTTTCACGTGAGCTTTCAGCCTCATTTGCATGTTAAAATGCACATGAGAAAATGACGTTAGTTCTCATGTGAGTTTCTCGTGTGCTGCTCATGTGCTTCTTGTTAGCAAATTTTGGTATGGGATCTGAATGATACCACTCTGTCATCATTGGGCAATCCGCACAATATGCAAATTAAGGCCGCCATTACTGAAAATCTTATTTTCGTCAATATCTCAGTAACTATACATTGTATCAAAATAATTTTGGTGTCTATCCCCATGTTTAAAGGGGTAAAGAATAAGATAAAGCCATTTTAGTAAAGATCACACTTAAAGGTTGTGCTTAATATGCATATTTAGGCCGCCATTACTGAAAATTTCGTTTTTGTCAATATCGCAGCAACCACATGTAGCATCACAATAATTCTGGCGTCTATACACATGTTGTCAAGGGTCAAGAATCAGATTAAACCATTTCAATATTGATCACACCAATATTTGTGTAAAAAATACGAAAAATCAACGTCTGTGTATATCCGAGTTGTTACAGAACTAGCCATTGCTGAAAATCATAAATATCTCCGTAACTATGCATGGTATCAAAATAATTTTAGTACCTAACCCCATGTTTTAAGTGGTTAATAATCATTATAAGCCATTTTAGTAAAGATCACACCAATAGGTTGAGCTGAATAGGCATATATAAGCCGCCATTACTGAAAATCTTGAATTGCTCAATATCTCAGCAACTACATCTTGTATCAAAATAATTCTGGCGTCTATACACATGATGTCAGGGATAAAGAATCATATTAAAGGCCCAATATACGTAACTTTCAGCAAAACTTGAAGCGAAAATTAAGCCTAATAACTTATTATATTTATAGATTTAGTTAAGATTAACTGATTTCAGCAATATTCAAGATGAATTCTTTCGCGGTTACCGGTACAGCAGCAGTTGAAACACGCTTTTTGTAAACACGCGTCCGTTTCGAACCGTCTTCTACCTTCGGTTTGTTGTTGAAGTGCAGGGCCCCACCTGAATTATTTCATTTCTTTGGATTTTTTTGTCAAGAGTTTCTTGTTAGTTACCGCTCATATTTACTTCGTTTTAGGCTAATTTTTGCATGGTTATCAACTGGATTTTTTTTCAGAATTTTTCAGAATCACGAAAATGTCCCTGAAGTTACGTATATTGGGCCTTTAAACCATTTCAGTATTGATAACACAAATATTTTTGCAAAGTCGTCACGTGCACAGAGCATCCCCTTTAATTTTGCTAATACATGCCGCAACTGCTAATTTGTCTCATTCCGCAGGGCCGCGATGGCAGAGTGGTTAAGGTGTTCCAACATCCTACCACTAGCACTCCGCCTCTGGGTCGCGAGTTCTAATCCCACATTCCCATGTAGGGCAGTTGCCGGGTACTGACCGTAGTTTGGTGGTTTTTCTCCAGGTACTGCGGCTTGCCTGCACCTTCAAAACCTGGCACGTCTGTAAATGACCCTGGCTGTTAATAGGACGTAAAACTTTTTTTTTTTTGAGGTTTTAGTTTAAACATATTTTATTAACGTACAAAATGACAAAGGGATTAGTCAGTAAGAAGCGGGGCTTCGGGTTATCACATAGACTTACATAGACTTTTTTTTTTTTTTTTTTATTCAGATCTTGTTTGTACATGATAGTATACATTAAGACATCCCAACACACCCTAATAATAACGCATTCGTCTTCATCATCATCATCATATCATCATCATCATCATCATCATCATCATCATCATCATCATCATCATCATCCAAAACTCAAACATCATCATCATTACACTGAGTAATGCAATAGTTCATCCTCATCACAGTCATGTCCATCACCATACACCGACAACATCAATCATCGTCATCTTCACCATACACTGACTACATCAATCATCATCATTACACTGACTACTGTAATAGTAATCTTCATCAGCATCACCATCATATACTTACTACATCAATAATCATCATCGTATACTGACAACATCACTCATCATTACCATATACTGACAACATCACTCATCATCATCATCATACACTGACACTCATCATCACCATATACTGACAACATCACTCATCATCCTCATCATCATACACTGACACTCATCATCATCATACACTGACAACATCACTAATCATCATCACTCATCGTCATCATCATCATCTTCATACATTGGCAACATTACTTATCATCATACAATAAGAACAACACTCACCATAATCATCATCATATACTGACCATATACATGTACAGACAACATCACTCATCATCATACACTGACAGCATCACTCATCATCATCATACACTGACAACATCATACACTAACAACATCACTCATCATCATCAAACACTGACGTTAGGTAAATAAAAGATTTTCAGTACAATACCTGTTTAGATAACATTTATCCACTGATCATACTGGACATTGTTCAAAAAATGTATGCGTTCCAGGGTTTTGCAATAGAAGGACGTAAAACTTAATGAACAAAACCAAATGTCTCATTCCTCAAACAAATCACTTTCAACAACATTGTCAGTCATCAACCCGTCGGGTTTGCCCATTCTTGCAGTGTGCGTCCCAGTGACATCCACGTATCATTGCGCATGGCAAGTGAGCTGTATAACATCCATACATTCCTGTCCAACAGGGTGTATTCGTAGCACAACCACACTTAATCATTTTCAGCACCTCCTGCGGAGCAACACTAACGTTTTGGTTCCATGGTTCTGGAATCAAGCATCTAGTGCATTCCTCAAGTTCCAATCCGAACTCGACAGAATCTAGTGGTGGAGGTTCTGAGCTGAGAGCTGATTTCCGAATGCAAGTCTATATGTGCACCCACTTTACGTTCTCTTTCAATGTTTCTCTACAAGGTAGGGGTGTCTTAAGCTCTGGAGCCTTTGTCACATTTTCCAACCCATCCTTCGCGATCAGCCTTCTCTCCGGACCTCAGACATATTTGATGTCACCACGCTTTGACTCTGTAGGAGGTAGCCATGAATACTGTCGCTTCTTCAATGATATCATATATATCCTAAGATAAAATGCCCCAGTTGTGCAGTTTTACACCACCCTTAAGGACTTTGATGACAGTGTTTTTTCCTACTCTAGAGCACTGAGCCACAGTGCCACAGCATGAGAGGGTATGGGCGGCTGGCAGTTATGAAAGCAAGTGTCCATCTGTTCAGTTGCAATTGCCCCAATGTCTATAGCAGTTCGTACAACACTTGGTCCTTCCATTGTAAGACGACAGGTCAAGTTTAACTTTGCGTGGAAATGCAGATGGAGGACAAAAACACATGATGTTGATTCTTTTTCACGCTACTTTCAGCTGCCTTAACCATCTGCAATATGTATATTTTATCTGCTTTTTTTCGTGGCAAGTCATGAGGTCTTCTCTGCGGAAGACAATACCATCTTGAATTACAACTAGTACAGAGTCAGTAGAGGTATTGACCAGACTGTTGATCGGGTTCGTCCTGTGCTTTCTAGATCAAATTCTGACATATCAGGGCCCGTATTCATGAAACCGTTCTTATGCTCAAGCATGAAGTCTGTGCTCAAGCCAGCTTTCTTGAAACTCTCCTTAATCATGTCGATGAGTCAAAAAGTCAATGTAAATGGTGAAAACCGTTTTTGGCTTCATGTCTCTTCAACTTTTTCCAAAACTTTGACAAAGTTAGATTTTAAATAATTAATAGCCAGAACAAGAAATAAGGCTGGAGCACGAAACCCAAGCTTGAGCATGATAACGATTTCATGAATACGGGCCCAGATCTATATGGCCTCTACCTTATTCTCAGTTACTCTACTGAGTCTACACCAGTTGAAATTCAGAATGGCATTGTCTTCCGCAGGGAAAATCTCATGACTTGCCATGAAGAAGCGGATGTAATAATCATACAGCAAAAGGTTAAGGCAGCTGAAAGAACAAAGATGAAATCATTGAAGAAGCAACAGCATTCATGGATGCCTGCTACAAGGTCAAAGCTTGGTGACATCGAACATGTCTGGATGTCCGTAGAGAAATCTGGTCATGAAGGATGGGTAGAAAAAATGAGACACATGCTCTAGAGCTTAAGTCACTCCAACCTTCTAAAGAGGCATTCAAACAGAATGTAAAGCCGGCTCACATTTAGGATGAGGATATCCGACGGGTTGATGATTGTGACAATATTGTTGAAAGTGATTTGTTTGAGGATTGAGTCAAATTAGTCGTGGCAACATTCATTAACATAAGTAAAAGGGTTGTAGGCAAGTTCTGTAACGACTCGGATATACACAGATGTTGATTTTTCGTATATTTTACAAAAATATTGGTGTGATCAATATTGAAATGGTTTAATCTGATTCTTTACCCCTGACAACATGTGTATAGGCGCCAGAATTATAGTAATGCCATATATGGTTGCTGAGATATTGACAAAAACGAAATTTTCAGTAATGGCGGCCTAAATTTAAATATTAAGCACAACCTTTAAGTGTGATCTTTACTAAAATGGCTTTATCTTATTCGTTACCCCTCAAAACATGGGGATAGAAACCAAAATTATTTTGATACAATGTATAGTTACTGAGATATTGACGAAAATAAGATTTTCAGTAATGGCGGCCTTAATTTGCATATTGTGCGGATTGCCCAATGATGACAAAGTGGCATCATTCAGATTCTTAAAGAGCACACCTCAGAGGTTTAGAAACAGCAAAAAACTTTGTACGGACCCTATTGCAAGGTTCTCCAAAAATCTGGGGTTTGGCAACCGGACTATAAATATTTAGTATACCATTGGCACTATTTTGAAAACTATGATTTACCAAGTTTTCTATATTACAATGCATCTTGTGGTGTATTTTACATGTTATACTATGGACATTGAATCTGTCCGGAAACATACAGCTGTTTCATAGTTGTTGCTTATGAAAATGGAGGGGGGGGGGGGGAAAGGTGTTTCATAGTTGTTGCTTATGAAAATGGAGGGGGGGGAAAAAAAGGTGCCAATTTTACATTTCAATTGTAGTAGAATGCATTATAAGTATCATCATGAACAAGAGGTCATTGTATCAGAACCAAAAACAATGGAAATATGAAATTTTTTAATTCAATTGCAATGGCAAATAAAAAGCACAGTACTGAAGGTCAACAACAGTATGTAACTTGTCTCTACTCCCCTGTTACGTATACACGAGATTCCCACAGATTAATTTAAATCTAACTATTACAAAGACATAAAACAAAGCTGAGATTGCTGAACAAAAGGCCCAAAGGGACTGTAATTGCTTACCTGTTATTTAATGTTCCTTACACACATTTAACATCAATGACCTTCAAAGAAGACACATTACAGTCAAATCTTTATTATTGAACAGACCTGATAACAGGAAAACTTAAGTTTAAGGGTGAATATTTTTTGTTCTTTAACTTGTAGATATGTGTCAAAATAATTTGTAACTGATTACTCCTGAGACTTCAACTGGTGTTGGGTACTGAATGACCTGGAGATAACGGAGGAACAGAAATTGCACCTCTCCTAATGATTAATGCTAAAAGGAATACCAAACCTCAATTGAGCTGAAAATCACAAAAAGTATTTCATTTTATTCTTCAAATTCATTTGAAGACTCTTGAATTCTGTTATTTGATAACTGCAAACTGTTTCAGCATTATTTAACCACTCCATTTTGGAGCCATTTTTATTCAATGTTTAACTGTAACAAATGGATTTGCTCAGAACTTGTTAGCTTATTTCTGGTACAGTTCTATCTCTCAGTGGTATGTGAGAAATTGTGAATTCATTTACAGATTAAAAAAGCTTGAACTCATTCATCACTGAAGACACATTTGAACTTGTCCAATTGGGATAGTTCATTATGAAACCTCAGTGTTGGATGACTGAAAATTCTTCAACATGAAACATCATCTTAAATCAAAATGAATACAATGCTGATTGCATGCAAAAGGACAATGCAAATTCATATCTGTTTTAGTGCTGAATTTGTTGGAATACCACTTTAACAATAAAATGAATTATGATATTTCAAGAGCGTCAAAAACATCATTCACATTTAAATCGACAAGATTGTAGTTATATTGATTTGTGTCGAATTGATTCCTTGTGGTATTAAATCTGTCTCTGCTTTACCGTCAAAAACAACAACAGGAAGTCTGTATATTTTATCCACCTACAAATAGTATTCTATTTCAGCAATATAACGAACCAATCTTCCATTCATCAGAACTGTAAATGTCATGGCCTTAGACCACTTTGAAATAAAATGTCAGGTTAGAATTAAGAACCCACACGTTACTCCTTCTTGGTTCCCTTATCAATCAGCATCGCTGACAGATAAAAAAATCAATGTCGCCCTTCCCAGTCACCTTTCACAAATGTCTGGTTGCTGCTCAAAGACCTTTCACAAGTCAGAACACCATTCAAAACCCTTTTTTGTAATGTTTTGTCTGTTATCTTTACCATATTTCAGACATTGTCTGGATCTCATTCTTGACATTAAATCATTTGTCTGTACTTTTAACATCCCTTTAACAAAGCCATTTTCTATACGATTTACAACTGAGTGGTACTGACAGTCTAAGGAATAAAATATCTGTTCAAACTTTTTCAAAGGATACGAGAGCAAATGATATATCCAAAGATCTTTTAATGATTTCCAATCTTACGTTGGAATTAAAGTTTAAGTTAAAGATATATCCTGTCACAAAATATAGTGTATTGGGAAAATGCTTCTCTGGATAAAATAGTAATGTAACAATGATCTATTTATAGTTACAGTGACCTTGATATTGACCTTGAGGCACTAAATACAAACTCATCCATGCTCAATTTGTGCTTTAATTGGAAGATGGGAAAGGGGTTAATATGGTGGCTGATTTCTGCCATCTTGCCTTTTCACGTAATTTTAAATGCGAAAACTCACGTTTGGGGCGAGGTGGGGGGTGTTCGCATTTAGAAATTTTGCGCGTAAAATTGTAAATTTTAAGCGAAAAGGCAAGAAAATGAACATGAAAAGGCGAGAACATGAACATGAAAAGGCACTTTTATTCTTCAATAAAATCTCGCCTTTTTGTGTTATTTTTTTTTTGCATTTTCGTATTTTCGTGTAGCTTATACGGCATGTTTTTGCATACTGAATATTATAAACTTAACGCAAAAATACGCCGTTTGCGGTTTTTTCGCTTAAATTTAACATTTTTATAGCCTACATGAAAAGGTGAAAAGACAAAAAGGCGAGAAAAAAACACGACAAGGCAAGATTTTTTCAAGAATAAACGGCGCCTTTTTTTGTGTTCATTTTCTCATCTTCTCACGTAAAAGTTTCAAGGCAAAAACCTTTCTTTCGCATTTAAAATTACGTGAAAATGGCGAGATAGCAGAAATTAGCCACCATAGGTTGATGACGAAAAATAATCATTACCTAAAGTTAAATAAAATAAAATATGAATGTAAATCACCGAAAAAACCTGTGCTGGTCTTTTACGCCCTATTAACATTCATATTCATTATAGGATTCCTGTCAGGTTTTGGTAGTGGAGGAGCACCTGGAGAAAAACCACTGACCCATGGCCAGTACCCTTTTTTGGCCTCGAACCAATTGCGACCCAATGATAGACGGCAAGTGATCATGGATGGTCAGCCACTGTAACCACTCGGCCACCACCATCGATAAAAAACAGCCAAGAAATGTCATAAGATTTATGTGCTGGAGTTTCGTATTTGTCTATGTCACTTTATGCTTGCGACATAAGATGAACCAGGGACTATGGAAGTGATAAATAATAGCACACACTCTCCTGGCCTCATGGCCACCTGGGGCTTGTTGAGTTATGTAAGTCGGCAAACAACTTATGTAATAGCTATTTTATATTGATTTATATCATAATATTGAATCATTCGTTCAGCAATAAAACCTTCAGCGACAGGAAGGTCACATCACCATGATGACACACTGACATAAATATTACACATGATTTAGGAGAAAGTATCAATATTACATCAAGAAACTGTTACATTGTCATCATCTTGTATCAGGTGAGAATTTAAAAATTCTAATAAGCCTGCATGATTTAAAACATATGGACTCTTTTTGCTTTTCTGAATTGCCTTGCACATCATACATGGAAGAAACTATGAACAGCAGGGAGCTGAGCAGTCTGGTTATCAGAATAGCTTGCGGTGGTATGACAGAATTTCAATTTTCAACACGTTATTTTCATTTAATTTTCAGGTTTCCTCACCCAGTGCTGAGCACTAGAGCTTTTATCAATACAGATATTTTTATTGATGCACATCCACGGAATTCAACTTTTTCTTTTTATATGTATATTCAAAATGAACTTGTGCAACAGCTATGAATGTGATGATGAAATGTTTATTACTTGCATTGTAATTGAACTTCTGAAAACTGAAGGGGGAATGTTACTTTCAATCCATCCGAAAACAATGACACTTTAACAGGAATTAAAATAATTTGTTTTTAACGACAAAAAAACATTGAAGGTCTTCAGGTTACTCCTGCTAACATTACTTATCTTAATTTAATCCAGCTCTAAAGTAGTTCTGTAATTCTAGAGAAATCTCATAATATATACTAATAAATGATGTACCAAGAGGCCCAGAGGTCCAGTATCGCTCACCATGAGATATATTGTACATAGGATTAAGGTCACCTTCTAGCTTCGAGCTAGAGCGAATTTCTCTTTATCTCAGCGGTAGAGTGTCCGGCTAGGAACCTGGAGATCAAGGGTTCAATCCCCGGTGAAGCACACTATTTTCTTTTCTTTTACACAATCATGGCAAAATTTTCTCCAAAAAGATCCAAGGGATCTGGCAAGACACCAAAGCAAACCCTTGTAGCATATATCTGTTACTGAAGGAGACGTTTCCAAGTTTTGACTCCCTAGAGTTGTGGCCCTTCATGCCTAGTAAATGCATATTTTTTTCAGGGGGGATCTTCACTGTTCTGAAGTCACCACCCCAGGGTTAACTCTCTAGGGGTGGGGCAGGCCCGAAAATCATTCTGAGAGTTATGTGAACTAATTTGTCTCTCTTTATATCCCACATTTCAAAGATGGTTATATGGTGATCACCACTACTTCCAAATAGTGACTCAGAAACTAGGTCACTATGGTTGCGGCTAGACCCAGGGTCAAAGCTAGTATCATGATATAGTGTTTGTCTCTTTATGCACAGGTACTGTATATATATAAAGTTTTGGGGTGGGTATCTAAACTGCTTCAAAGTTAAGACCTTGGGGCTAAGTGAGCATATGTGGGCAGACCCTGGAGTCCATTCTAATATCATTACTGCATCTGTCTTTTTATACTCATCAACTGTATGTAAGGTTTGGGGAGGTCATCTCAACTGTTTGACTCAGGGGTTGTATTTGAGAGAATTAGCAAGAAGTCCAAACAGGGCCAAACCTTGCTGTCCCCAGGGTCGCCACATGTACACCCACTGTTTATACAAAAATTGAGTGCCTAACTATAAAGATGCTGCCGACTAAATTAGATTTTACTTCATTTATCCTTTTTGGTCCTTGCCCCTCTGCCCCTATGGGGCCACATCCCCATGGCCCAAGAACGCTACAGGCAAAAACAGGAAAATCTCCTTTTGTTTTTACAATAAAAGAAGAATTTTTAAGATTTTATCTCAATTTCTCCTATTGGGCCCCATCTCTCTGCCCCCAAAAGGACCACAGCCACCATTTATACAAAATTGAACACCCTTTGTGTTAAAGATGCTACAGATAAAATTGGGATGAACGCCCTTATTCCTATGATAGAAGAAGGATTTTTAAGGTTTTATTTCACCAATTGGGCCCAGTGTACCTCTGCCTTCAGGGGGCCATACCCACTGTTTATACAAAATTCAATGCCAATGGACTAAGGATTTTCCAGACAGAATTTAGTTAAAATCCACCCAGTTGTTTAAGAATAGTAGCATTTACAAGTAGTGTGCTTAAAGCTTGATCCATTTATCCAAGTGCTTTGAGAAGGATGCAGGCTAGATGGGGTAAAACAACGATTATGAAAGCTGATATACGCATCAATCTTCAGTTTCCCCTTGTAGTTTAAGATTGATACAGGTTTCATCCATCTCCCCTTTTACAATATATCCTGTTCAATAGAATATGCAACGTAGAAGCCTAAAGAACAGGTTTCTTTATTTTACAGAACTGATCTGTCATCAGCAGAGAAATCTCAAGGTTACCTTTGGGTCAACCAATCCTAATCGCCTGGCAAAGACAGATCCCCTAACTATTTCTCGATGGGATTAATTAATGATTTTCATGAATTCAACAAATAGTTCCGCTCCATCGATCACGCCCTTTGAAAAAATCAGATTAGAGAGAAATTTCCAGAACATCAGTTAAATTGAACGGGAATGTATGTGATGGCCTAGTGCTGACATTTCAACACTATCGAGTCTAGAGATCAGTGACAAATGATCTAAATGTATTTTGTGATGTAAGTAATTATCCTCAATACCTTTAATTATGGTCTGGCAGGAAGCTCATGCCTTGCCAGGATCACGCATGGCCGATCAATTCATGTATACCACCATCCTACAGCTTTACTTACAACAAAAGTACAGACATGCTTAGTCTGTATCTACACGGGGACAAAGCCAGACTGGCTACATAGGCCACATCAAACCACACTGAGGGGACAAAACACTGGCTAGCTGGGCATGAAAGAGACAAAGCACTGGCAAGCTGGGCATGAAAGAGACAAAGCACTGGCTAGCTGGGCATGATAGAGACAAAGCACTGGCTAGCTGGGCATGATAGAGACAAAGCACTGGCTAGCTGGGCATGATAGAGACAAAGCACTGGCTAGCTAGGCATGATAGAGACAAAACACTGGCTAGCTGGGCATGATAGAGACAACGCACTGGCTAGCTAGGCAAGATAGAGACAAAACACTGGCTAGCTGGGCATGATAGAGACAACACACTGGCTAGCTGGGCATGATAGAGACAAAGCACTGGCTAGCTGGGCATGATAGAGACAAAGCACTGGCTAGCTGGGCATGATAAAGACAAAGCACTCGCTAGCTGGGCATGATAGAGACAACAAACTGGCTAACTTGGCATGATAGAGACAAAGCACTGGCTAGCTGGGCATGATAGAGACAACACACTGGCTAGCTGGGCAAGATAGAGACAACACACTAGCCAGCTGGGCATGATAGAGACAAAGCACTGGCTCGCTGGGCATGATAGAGACAAAGCACTGGCTAGCTGGGCATGATAGAGACAACGCACTGGCTAGCCGGGCATGATAGAGAGAAAGCACTGGGTAGCTAGGCATGATAGAGACAAAACACTGGCTAGCTGGGCATGGTAGAGACAAAGCACTGGCTAGCTACTGTAGCTATCTATACAGGTGACAAAGGGCAACTAAACTGTCTTACACAGGTGACCAAGGACAACTATCCTGTCCTACACAGGTTACCAAGGACAACTAGCCTGTCCTACACAGGTGACCAAGGACAACTAGCCTGTCTTACACAGGTGACAAAGGTCAACTATCCTGTCCTACACAGGCTACCAAGGGCAAATAGCCTTTACCTGCACAGGTGACCAAGGACGTATAGTCTGTCCTACACAGGTGATAAAGGGCAACTATCCTGTCCTACACAGGTGACCAAGGACAACTAGCCTGTCCTACACAGGTGACAAAGGGCAACTAGCCTGTCTTACACAGGTGACCAAGGACAACTATCCTGTCCTACACAGGTTACCAAGGACAACTAGCCTGTCCTACACAGGTGACAAAGGACAACTAGCCTGTCTTACACAGGTGACCAAGGACAACTAGCCTGTCTTACACAGGTGACCAAGGACAACTAGCCTCTCCTTCACAGGTGACAAAGGGTAACTAGCCTGTCTTACACAGGTGACCAAGTACAACTATCCTGTCCTACAAAGGTTACCAAGGACAACTAGCCTGTCCTACACAGGTGACCAAGGACAACTAGCCTGTCTTACACAGGTGACAAAGGGCAACTATCCTGTCCTACACAGGTTACCAAGGGCAACTAGCCTTTACCTGCACAGGTGACCAAGGACAACTAGCCTGTCCTACACAGGTGACAAAGGGCAACTAGCCTGTCTTACACAGGTGACCAAGGACAACTAGCCTGTCCTTCACAGGTGACAAAGGGCAACTAGCCTGTCTTACACAGGTGACCAAGGACAACTAGCCTGTCTTACACAGGTGACCAAGGACAACTATCCTGTCCTACACATGTTACCAAGGGCAACTAGCCTTTACCTGCACAGGTGACAAAGGGCAACTAGCCTGTCTTACACAGGTGACCAAGGACAACTAGCCTTTACCTGCACAGGTGACCAAGGACAACTAGCCTGTCTTACACAGGTGACCAAGGACAACTATCCTGTCCTACACAGGTTACTAAGGGCAACTAGCCGTTACCTGCACAGGTGACAAAGGGCAACTAGCCTGTCTTACACAGGTGACCAAGGACAACTAGCCTTTACCTGCACAGGTGACCAAGGACAACTAGCCTTTACCTACACTGGTGGACAAGGACAACTAGCCTTTACCTACACAGGTGGCCAAGGACATGCAACTAGCCTTTACCTGCACTGGTGGCCAAGGACAACTAGCCTTTACCTGCACAGGTGACCAAGGACAACTAGCCTTTACCTACACTGGTGGCCAAGGACAACTAGCCTTTACCTACACTGGTGGCCAAGGGCAACTAGTCTGTCCTAAAGAGAGGACCAAGATAAACAAGTCATCTACATATTACTTCTAAAGGTGACAAAGTCAAGGTTAATTAGCCTAAATCTATATACCCTACTATCAGACTTGATCAAGTCAACTGCTGTACCTAAACAAAGCAATTGAATCTACTACATAGGGAACACAAATTTTTTTTTGTAGTTCTGCCTATATCAAAACAAAGAGGTGACAAAACCAGAATACTTTTGAAGTTTAGCCTTCATCTTTACACAAAAGAGTTAAAACCAGTCTAATCAGCCTACATTAACACAGAAATGAAACAAATCCAGGTTAAAGAGCTTACATAGCAAACACAAAGGTGGTAAAAACCAAGCTAGCTCGTTACATCTCCACACAGGGGAGTGATTAAAACAATGGTACCACAGGAAGAGAGCCATAGATACCCATCACATGCCAAACAGCATATATTTAGACTGTCGTAAAACAAACTGTTGTACCTACAAAAACCATACTGATGCATGCCTGTAAAAAAAGAACACAAATTATTGACAAATTATCTATATAACTTAGCTGAGTTCTTTCTTAAAATTAATTTAAAATATGAAAACAGATAGTGCACTTTATTTCATCAGCTATATTGTGCGAAAATATTAACTTTCAAAACAAGACATGTAATTACCTCCCTTTGCCCCACATGCCAAATCTTCACGAACAAAACTATTTTCAAAAAAAAGGAAACGAAAGAATATATAGCCACTGTATATTGGGAAGTAGGGAACCCTTAAAACTGAAAAAAATATGTATATGGTATGAAATTAACAAAAGTGATGCTTTTAACATTAATCTTTGGGTAACAACTATGAACAAAAGGCCATAAGTCTAAATATTTTTAAGAAGAAAAACATCATATGGATACTTTGTAATTGCAGGACAATTTCATTCAATATCTTTTCAAAATGGCCGCCATAATGGTCATTTTTTTAAAAAATTCTTCTTAAAAAAGTGCTACAAAAAACAGACATCTAATTTTTTGCTACATTTTTCAGATGCTTTTTTGCTATCAAAATTGATAAAAAATATCTCACGTGAGATCAAAACGAGATTTGAACGTGATTGAAACCTCACAAGAGCAGATCCTTAACACAGATAAATAATATACAACAGAAAGAAGGTGAAAAACAAGCTGAATACTCAGTCAATAAGGAAGGAAGAAAAAATAATTAACCTTTACAACATGAGCCAAACTAGCGAATAATAAACACAGGGTCGCAATGCAGATACACTGTATGACACCCATAAATACTGCACTAGAAAATAACACCATAGCTGGAATTGACATGACAAGCATGTGTTTATATATGTTAGAGCCAACCTGTAGGCCTCTGGAGTGTTATTAGTTTCTAAGTCATTACAATGGTGCAACTGAGACTCCAAAATGGATGTCAAATCATCACTTACCCTTGTATTTAGGGTGTTATCAGAGCTAACTTCATTTCCTGTATTTTTACAAGTCTGCATCCTAACTTTGTTAGTTGGCTGTGACGATTGATTTCTCCGGGGACCTAATCACGTATCGTAGGAATATGTCCTCCCTCTTGGGTAAATGTGATGCGTTTTTGACATTTTACATCCAATACCAGATGTACCAGTATTGTCACAGTGTTTTCCTTGTGTGCCAATTATAATTTATTTTATTGCATTTCGTCAAAAAGATGCCAGCAGCATTTTTCTATATTTGGCAATATTCTGACAGTCTTTTATTGGAAGTCGGTTTGCTGATGAAAGGAGGTTTTCTTTTACGTCTTCAGTAAGACGTTACACCTATATTTATTGTTAGGGCTAATTCTTTGCCATATCTTGTTATTTGGTTTTGGAGATTTCCTGACATTTCTGAGAAGGTGTCAATCCCACAGACATGTATTTATTTCCAATATGTTTTCGGTGCATACTGACTTACTCTGGACCATCATATGTATTAGCAGGTTTATAACCTCTGCCGCGTCAGTACAGTCAACTGCGGCGGTAAAAAGAGTCACAGAGTGTCAATTTGTAGAATTGTCGTGTCAAGGGGAAACTAAACATTTTGAAAAAATCAATTTCAAAATCTCAAACCTTCAAAACCCATTTTGTCACGAGAACTTCAATTATAGACTATATATATATATATATAGTAGCTTACTTGAAAAATAACCCAATAAACTTCTACAGTAAAAATGTTCTACATACACAGCGCACAACCCAACCGAAGAAAGATTCATTTTCAAACACAATCTTAAAAGTGAATGAATGTGGAGGACTAGGCGATACAAATGTATAGTCAAACCTTGGTATCTCCAAGTCAACTGGACCATAGAAAACATGGAGTTATCCGCTTATTTGAGTTAAGCGAGTTTAAACATGTAGTGTGGAGTTTGGCCACAAATAAAATAAAGTACTTCAAATTAAAATGGGGTCTTTGAGATAAAAGGCTTCAAAATAAAGAGGTTTGAAATAACAGGGTTCCAATGTACACTCATTAAGATGTGTGAATTGCAGCACCAAATTCTGCCCAATCATCAGTAAGGACTTTGTTTAGATGAACTGACACAATATGTTACAGACGAAGCCCTTGACTGTAACTGCCTGTTCCTGTTACTTCAGCATGTGATAACTGCTTGTTAAATTTTCCCCAGTCCAATGAATGATTATTCCTTGGACCTTATACTGGGACCTCAACTTGGACATTTCCTTTGACCTTATTTTGTGACCTCAACTTGCACATTTCTTTTGACCCTATATTGTGACTTAAACTTGGGCTATTCATTTGGCCTTATTTTGTGACCTAAACATGGACAATTCCTTTGACTTTATTTTGTAATTCCTTTGCTTCACATGTGTTACCTTGGTTTTGTATTCCTTCCCAAAAATTTAATAAATGAGCTCAAAGATTGACTTGAGTGAGACCTGAACTGTTCTGTCCTCATTAAGTGATCAGAAGCCTGGGATTTTCCTTTGACCTTACTATGTGACCTCCCACTTGGATTATTCTTTTGACTTCAATGTGTGACTTAGGACTTTGACTCTGTAACAAAACTATGTCTCCAGCTTTTCTTTGAACTCAACTAATTTGAACCTAATACTTTGACCTTTAACCTCTCTTTAGACCCAACACTTTTAACGTTTAAACATGGCTGTGAAGAGTTAGGGTTCGAAATAACAGAGTAATCCAATATTCACTCATTAGTAGTTGGACTACGACATGGTATAATCTGAACATACTGTTAGCTACAACATGGTATACCCTGAACTGTCTCAAGATTAGAAATGTACCTCCGACTTCATTTTGAAACCCATGATCTGAACTTTTCTATGACCTTATTTTGTGACCTGATATTTGTTATGCTGAACTCATCCTCTCAACGCACCTCATGACCTTAGTTTTAAAAACCCTGGGCCTGTATTCATGAAACCGTTTTCATGCTCAAGCATGGTTTCTGTGTTCAACACTGATTTCTTGTTCTGGCTATAATTTATTTAAAAACTCTTATTTTGTCTGAGTATTTGGGGAAAATGAAGATCTATGGAGCAGAATCTGTACATTAACAATTGACTTTTTGATCGTTGACATATTTTAGTTGAATTTCAAGAAAGCTTGCTTGAGCACAAAAACCATGCTTGAGCATAAAAAGGGTTTCATAAATATGGGCCAAGATCTCAACTTGTGTGACCTTAAACTTGGGTTTTCTCACTGATTTTACTTTGCGACTTGAGATTCGGTCTGTTCTTTAACTGTACTGAATCACCCTCTGATCATACACTATGACTGAGGATATTGGGGAATGTTTCCCTAACACAACATTTTGAATTGAGACTTCCCAGTGTAAGTTGGATGCTACATGAGGAAGGAATGTCTCAGACCATTGCTTGGGCCGAGTATAAAGCTGGCGAGACACCAGTTAGACAGCAGATGCAACACATTAGAGTTCCCCCAGGGGAGATAATCCATTATGGAATCAGGGCATTGTATCAAAGCTTTTACAAGCTTCATAGAACTTATGCAATAGCTTTGCCATATCATTCAATACAAATACACACTTGGTCATACACTGACCTTCAATACAACACAACATTAACATTGTTTGTTCAGCTTTGACAGTCTATCCCATATTGGTTTCCTAGATTTTCAGGAGCATAAACAAAATAACTAAACAATCTCCATAATATTTTTCTGATCTATCAATGCAAAGAAACAATATGTTTTATGCATAAGTGCCAAAAAAGCTTTGCTCTAATATAGTACTATTTTCCCCTGTACATTGATATATTAAAGTCTTACCCAAGTTCATGTTACAATAGCCCAGACAAATGTGACCTATGCATTAATTGGTCCTTGGAGACATTTCTGGTTGCTGCACTGCTCAAAAATCATGGTCTAAGAACATTGTATATGGATCCTTAGCTGGAAACAACAGCTGGTTTACGTAAGTACTTTGTAGAAGAACTCACCGTTCTTGAACCCAGGTTGATGACATAAGACAAAAAGGCATTAAGGGTTCCGTATTTTTGCTAGGCCACTGAGAATATTTATTTCTCTTATTGAAGGATTCGTAAACAAAAGATTCAAAGGGTCTTAACACTCCTATGAAATCATATGAAGTCAATGAATTAAGGGTCAATAACAGCAACACTTTATAAGAAGCAGATGAATATACATGGAAAGTGAAAGGCTTAAAGGTGGCTACGTTGGAAAAGGATTAAATCAGCATGAATTTTGTTATCCTATAAAGAAATCTGCACCACCACCCCTCAGAAATGGAAGCTGAAATAATTCACAATTTTGATCAAGCACTATTGAACCTTTCCTTTGTTGAAACAAATTTGAATTGAGTTGCCATCTTGAACTTTAAATTGGCTAGATAGAACACTTGCTACATGTACCATGATAGAATTACATCCATTGTAGTTGGATATGCCCATGTCTCTCTGTACTAACTGCCTTTAATGCACACCAAGACAGACAGTAAAGGTAATGCGATAGATTAAGGTACATGTGTACTTTGCCACAATAACAAGGCTGCGGTATACATGTATATGTGAGATATGTTTGTGTTAAGTCTCTGGTGGTTGTATTAGGCGATGGGTGATAATATACCTCTGTATGTGATGTAGGCCTATTTATTGGTATTATATGGAACAAACCACATTACAAAGTGGAAATATGTGTCATAAAGTTTTAATGCTGACTGACAAGATATCTCTGTCATCAAAAGACTGGCTATATAGCCAGGCTGAATTACTGACTTCACCATTATATCTATAGAAAACCCATCAACACCGTTTCCCAGGCTGCTCACATGATCTGCTTGTATGCAGATGATGTATATTTGGTCGATGACAGTGTTGTGCCTGAGCTTGTTCTCCCCAGAAGGAGAGTGCTGTAAGTAAATATAATTTCTACCAAATTAGCCACGACATGACAGAATTGTTTAGCAAATGATAAGGTATGTTGTGTCTAGACAGCATTAAAGACTAATCAGAAATTCACTCGGCCCCGTTACCCCAACTGAGGGCTGATTTGTCGTGTGGCGTGACCACAATGTCCTCAATACTTGACAAACAGCCTGCCACACCAGACCAGTTAACTGCTAACAACCCCCATGGGGAGCTGACACGTCCCCTTAGGTTTTGTCAGCAATAAAATACCCTAGCAATATTTGTATTGGCCACCTGGTTTATGAATAATGCTTCAGACAAAGTTTTTATTGTGGTCTGTTGTCACGATAATATTATGTCTGACCGTCCAGCCGGCATGTACCTGAAGTCACCTTTACATACTCTCCAAAAGTCTGATGCTATGGTTCATGAAGGACAACATGTTCCTGAAAGACAACAGTTTATAACTATGTTGCCATGGAGCTGTATGTTACCTTATTCCTGTACCTGTGGTGCTGGCAATCACCTGTGGGCATACTGCCATATGGCAGTCTCGTATCTGGACAACTCGTGTATCTGGACAACAAATAGCTGTTCATTTTTTTTCGGAAATTTGGAATTAGTTAACATTTTGATAAGTATCAGCTGTGGTATTTTTGGGAGAATATTCTGCTCCCAGTTTCCTCCTCAAAAAGTTCGCTCGGTTAAAGGCTTTGGTCATCATACCCGACTAATTCTAAAAATAGCTTTGCTAAAGAAAGAATCTAGTAAATAATAAAAGCTAATCATATATATTTGTTTTTGTTTTCATTCATTTGTTTTCTATTTGATAACTATAAACAATTTTGTTTGTGCAGATGTCAACATTGGCAGGCCAGATAATGAAATTTCCAAACCATTACTATTATGGTTAATTTCTAGATACACTTCTGAACTCCTAATTTCAAAGTTACTCACTTCTTAGCTAACCATTATATAGCTACTATATTTACTCACTTTCTTTTTAAAATTCAGTCCATACCAGTTAACTGTATTATATTTTCTAAATTCCTAGACAGATATCTGAAAATTGAGATAAATTAAAAGGAGGTGATTCCACTGGGCAAAATTGAATCTGTTACTTCCCCTTGACCCAAAACTTTAATCAGAAAGCTGTATTTTTGTCAGGCTTTAGAAGGCATACACCATGCCATTCCAATGCAAATCACAGAAATTGTTTTTATGATACTGAATCTTAATTCAGTAACTAAATCATTTTCTCTTTAAGAATGCATTTGTCCTTGACTTTCCAACTCCAGTAACAGGAATTGACTTTCCGCTAAATTTTTTACCTCCAGACAGGGGAGCTGTTATGTTTGCTGAAACTTTGACCTTGACATCCATCACAAGTCAGAGGAATTGCTATCTGTTGAAAAACACTGATCTTGACCTTCAATCAGAAGAACTGTTATGTTGATTAGAACTTTGACCTTGACCTCCAACTTAAGTAAGAGGAATTGCTATCTGTTGAAAAACACTGATCTTGACCTTCAATCAGACGAACTGTTATGTTGAGAAGAACTTTGACCTTGACCTCCAACTTAAGTTAAAGGAATTGCTATTTCTGTAAGAATCATAGTTCTTGACCTTGACCTCTAGTCAGAAGAACTGTTTTTTGTTCATTAAAACTTTGACCTTGAGCTCCAACTTAAGTCAGAGATGGTAAATCTGTTAGACACATTGTCCTTGACCTCCAGTCAAAAGAATTGTTATATTGATTAGAACTTTGACCTTGACCTCCAACTTAAGTCAGAGGAATTGGTATTTCTATTAGAAACATTGTCCTTGATCTCCAGTCAGAGTAACTGTTATGTTCATTAGAAGCCATGTGTCCTTGATTTTCCGTCGACAGAGTCATGGTGGTAACAATCTATCTATAATCGAAACATTCACAACAGGAAATCAGTTGGGGAAATTCATGGAGAAGCAGACTTTCGTAAACATGAGCTTTCACACACTACTTAAAAATTCTATAAGAAATCCGAAGATTTATGGAGAACCCTTTCTTCCAAAAGAACAATTTCCTCTCGTTTCTGAACCGTCCATTAACTGTGCACCTACCAGTGTACTGGTAATATACTAATCAATACACAGGGGCATTAGCAAATCACTGCTCAAACATTCATTCAAATTACTTCTAATTGAAACAAAGCATTCAGAAGGATTTGCCATGCTTTGTGTTTTTTATTAAACAATGACTTGAGGGGAAGCACAGACTGTTAGTCCTCCTCTAGACAATAACGCTACAAATAACTCTGGCACTCCATACCAAACTCCAGCTCTACCTAACATGCATCATTCTACATTTTTCAGACAGAAAATGTGAATGATTTTTTTTTTAAATCTTTTTTTGCGTGCCTTACAGGTTTCTCCTATTAAATAAGCATAATTCAAGTAATTATTGCCTAGAAATAAAACAGCAATTAACCCAATTGTGTGTTTATCATGGATTACAGCTACAGTGGGATAGGCTTGTTATCATGGATTACAGCTACAATGAGTGGGATAGGCTTGCTACCTTGTTAATTACCCAGTAAGGACATGTCATATATACCACGCACTGGTAGATTGTAAATTTTAATAATTTCAGAAATCTATGATAACGGGAAAGGCCACTCTAAGGCATATCAAATTATTTGACATGCAAACGTTACAATCAATTCATATAACATGAACATTTTAACAGGAGATTGTCACATGGTGACTGCTGATCCTACGTCACCTGGCTAAAATCTCCACATATTGTGTCTACCTGTGTGTATCGTACGTATGTCTTCAGTTTCACACCGAAACATTGCTGTATTGGTCAAAATGTTTGGATGGGGGGTTAATGACTTTCAAAAGATATTCCCCCTAGGCTGTAATGTGATTATGAGGTTCATGGTATTTATAAAGAAGCTTTTAAATTCCAAATTGGTCAACAGTATCTTTTGACCTTGATCAATGGCCACCTAAATCTTATTGGGTGTATAACTTCTTTATACCTGGAATTATAATCCTATAGGGTGAATATGAAGGAAATCTATGTCAAAAGTTTCATGAGGTATCATAAGTACAAAATGTTTTTATTTTCACAGTGGCCAACAGTGACCTTTGACCTTCAACTTTGATCAATAACCACTAATATCTAATCTAATCAAGTGTAGAACTTGATTGTGTGATGATGCTTAATATATGAACTGAATTTGTCAAGGGGTTCATGAGGTATCTTGTACACATCTTAGTTTTTTCACCCAATGTTGTCAAAAATGACCTTTGACCTCTCATCTTGACCATGGCCAGTGGTCACCAAAATCTAATCAGGTGTAGAACTTTATATAGGGATTGAAAGTAATTTTTTTTAACTTTCATAGCACTATGAAAGTTAGAAAAATGACTTTCAATCCATATATTTACATTTTTACTATAGAACAATTGCTTAACTTCATTTATATTTTTTCCAATAAATAGTTTATTACCTGCGTTTGCATATGTGTCGTCATTTTAACGACATTGGCGGAACATGCCCAGCTTGAATAAAATTGGCGCCAATGATAATAATAAGTCATTTGAGCAATTGATGCAAGGCCATTCTCCATGTTTTTCGAAGCGGTGTGACAAGACTCTCATTGAACAAGCTTGATCTATGACGTCATAATTAAACCATGTGCTACGTCTCGAGAACCATTGCTTTCATACTTTTATGAAAAGCATTTTTGCTGGTAATCTTCATATAGTGGGTTGCAGCGCAAATGTAAATGTAATGTGATGATAAGGTGTGAATAATCAATATGAATTCAATCTTGAAAAGGATTCTTCAGATATATTGTGTACAAGCTTTTTTATTTCCAAATTGATGAACAGTGGCCTTTGACCTTCAACCTTTACCAATGACTACTAAAATCTGGTAAGGTATAGACAGCAGTGACCTTTGACCTTTAACCTTGAACAATATCGATGACCACCAACATCTAGCCAAGTGTAGAAGTGGTTCATGCGATTGTTTTGTTGTTGTAGGTAAAATTTGATTTAAATTATCTGTTAAATAACATGAAACACCAAATAAACAAAAATCGTAACCATCACATCATCATCATCATCATCATCATCATCAAAGGTGGCCATCTCTAATTTTGAAAAAAGTCTAAATTAACAAAAGAACCATTTGAGCCATGTTTAATGATACTGTAAATGCTCTTGTGTCAACTTAAGAAGAAGCTGAAAATGTCTCATCTATTCAGAAACAATGGTGGCCATCTTGGTGTTCACCAATGGTACATTGGATCATTTGTACTTTGTGATTTTAAGGAAAGAGATCATAGGACAACAAATGATGAGCGATGTCAATACCTTTATCACCAAAACATCACATTTATGGCCATAGATATACATGTATCTGAAGTGAATGATGGTAATAGTTTCTCTGTAAGCTATTTACTTGTGTGGGAACAAGCTCAACTCATTTCCCTTGAAGGATAACACATGTAAGGTTTAATTAGAAACGACTCCCTTAGTGTAATCCCCTATAGGCCAATAAACATTAGCAGCTTTATCTAAACTTATTTTTCCCAAAGGCAGACACATGACACATTATTTTGTTACAATTAATTGCTTCGGTAGCTCCTGGAAAAAAGCAAGCTGTACACTGTCACCATCCATCCTGTAATAGGTGTCCCTAAGTACTAGGGGGACAATATAGACCAGGTACTGATTAGATCGCGACTTTCAGTGACTTAGGGAATTGGCACCTTTAAAATGTTCAAAGATGTTTATCACATAGCTTGTTTGATTATTGCCATATCTCTTTCTTTCTAACTCTTTCTGCCATTATCACTGTGTCTGTCTGTCAGTCTCTCTATTTCTGTATGTTTCCCTGTTGTTTCATGTCCGAGTGTGAATGTATTCCTCTCTTTCTCTCCATCTCTGTGTGCCTCCATCTCTCTCTCTCTGCATGTGTATGTATTCCTGTCTTTCTCTATATCTGTGTGCCTCTTTCTTTTTCTTTCTCCCTTTGGTCTCTCTCTTTCTCTGTGTATGTATTTGTGTTTCTCTCTTTCTCTGCATGTGTATGTATTCCTGTCTTTCTCTGTATCTGACTGTCTCTCCCTCTTTCTCTCAATCTCCCTTTGGTTTCTCTTTCTTTGTATGTGTTTCTCTCTTTCTCCCTTTGTCTCTCTTTTTCTGCATGTGTGTGTATTCCTGTCTTTCTCTGTATCTGTGTGCCTATCTCTATTTCTCTCTCTCTCTTCCTCTGCACATGTATGTGTCCCTCGCTGTAGATCCATATGATTCTATCTCTGTGTGTCTTCCTCTTTCGCTATCCGCCATGAACATTGTCCCTCCTTGTTTCCACCTTTACATGTGTCTGTGCCTCTCTCTTTCTCTCAGCTATCTCTATGTATTTTCCCTTCTTCTTTCCATCATTACATGTCTGTCTCTCCTTCTTTCTCTCTATCTTTACATATTTTCCCTCCTTGTTTCCACCTTTACATGTGTCTGTCTCCCTCTTTTTCTGTATCTCTACATATTTTCCCTTCTTGTTTCCACCTTTACATGTGTCTGTCTCCCTCTTTTTCTGTATCTCCACATATTTTCCCTTCTTGTTTCCACCTTTACATGTGTCTGTCTCCCTCTTTCTCTCTATCTGTCTTGTCTGTTTTATCTCTTTTTCTTTCCATCTCTAATTCACCTGTTTCTTAATATACATCAGACTGATGACAAACATATATTAATAGCCAGAATTGATTTCTTAATCTATTTACATGCCAACATGTTTTTAAGTTGCTTTATAAAACTATAGCGCAATATCAAATATTGTTTTCATCCGTTTTATTATCATTTAAACTGTAAAGGCCTGTGTAAAAATTGGTATAATAGCTTGATCTAATCAGTGTACATGATGCATATAGAACACCCTGCCTTAAATGTTCCATACTTAGGTAGGAAATTCTAACTTTGGAACCCTCCTACATGGCTACCACCATTTATAGATATCCATGTATTTCTATATAAATCCACTGTTTTGCAGTTAACGTGACAGGCAAGTAAAAGGTTATGTACACTCTATATATATATACTGCTTCAGCAACAGGACCATGTGTGTGGGAGGCCGAGTCTCATTGTCTACGACAGTCAAAAGCACCAAGGATGGTTCTCTGTCAATTACCACTAAAACTAATTTGGCAGGATAAAGACACACACAGATTACTGGAGACACTTTAACAACTGTCACCTTGATAGAACCAGACGACCCGTGACACCGGACTATTACTGGTATAATATGCACCGACATCCTGTCAACCCAATGCTTGTTCAAGGTCAAATCAAATTGTTGCTATCCTAACAGTGGCAATTGTAGGTCTAATGGCCCCTTCAGGAGCCTCATTGGATCAACCAGAAATTGAAGGAGGTATAATCTCTTTCCCCCCCCCTACATTTTGGTTAACAGAGTGAAGAAGTTCCTACAACGTCTTAAGAGTCTTTTAAAGCTGATCAATTGATGTGATATGAAAGAGAAATACACAGACAGACCAAGAATCGAACTGGAACCCTCATTTAAGCTATAGATGATGCTCTTCCCACTGAGCTACCTATATAGCTACACAGCTTAAAGGGATCACTGTTGAACGACTCAGTCTAGCTCTTCTACTTACATTTGTACCTCCCTCCTTTTTTCTTTAATCTTTGTCCCTGAAGACAACATTTCTTAAAAGTCTCAGACTCATTCCCTTGCTAAGTGTACATCATATGTTTTAAAAATGAGTTGGTCACACGAGACAGCATAGTAACAAGAAAGGGAGTTGGCCACACGATACAGCATAGTAACAAGAAAGGGAGTTGGTCACACGATACAGCATAGTAACAAGAAAGGGAGTTGGTCACACGATACAGCATAGTAACAAGAAAGGGAGTTGGTCACACGAGACAGCATAGTAACAAGAAAGGGAGTTGGTCACACGATACAGCATAGTAACAAGAAAGGGAGTTGGCCACACGATACAGCATAGTAACAAGAAAGGGAGTTGGTCACACGATACAGCATAGTAACAAGAAAGGGAGTTGGTCACACGATACAGCATAGTAACAAGAAAGGGAGTTGGCCACACGAGACAGCATAGTAACAAGAAAGGGAGTTGGCCACACGAGACAGCATAGTAACAAGAAAGGGAGTTGGTCACACAAGACAGCATAGTAACAAGAAAGGGAGTTGGCCACACGAGACAGCATAGTAACAAGAAAGGGAGTTGGTCACACGAGACAGCATAGTAACAAGAAAGGGAGTTGGCCACACGAGACAGCATAGTAACAAGAAAGGGAGTTGGTCACACGAGACAGCATAGTAACAAGAAAGGGTGTTGGCCACACGAGACAGCATAGTAACAAGAAAGGGAGTTGGTCACACGAGACAGCATAGTAGCAAGAAAGGGAGTTGCACAACCAGCTCAGTTTGATCAGGATTTGAACACAGACATATTCACTGTCAAAAATCACAAGAGGCACACCCTACAAATTGAGCTATATCTCGACCAGAGAATGACCCAGTCCAGTTTTGCTTTATACTTCATAACAGTTAATATGCCATCACCATTTACCTACAAGGTTTCATGTGTATATTTCATTTCATTTTTCGTGGAGTTCAATCACGAAACACTACAAATTCTCAAGCTGCGAAAAAAGAAAGAAGAAGTGTCTGGGATCATAAAGAGCTATACCAAACTAAACAATCGTTTAAAAAAGACTAGACAAAATTATGGTGCAGATTTTCATATATATATTTGCATTAATTTTTGTATAACCCTGTCCAGAATTAATTATCCAGGTGGCGGTTTTGACCCTGATTCTTCATTTTTTTTTGGTCATTTTTCATTGTCTTTTTTAACAAACGACCAATTTTAAATCATACCCTAGGGGGTCGGTGCTCACTCTAGTCTGAAAAATGTTTTAGCAAAGGTCACTTAAAAAACCACTTTTCTCTTTTAGCAAAGAAGAATTTCCTTTAGTAACTTTTACTTATAGTAGAGTCAAAATTCAAGTGTTAATATCATATCAGTTCTGATGTATTTAACATACCATTCATTGAATTGGATCAAATCTTATTATACATTTATAGGGAGTCAGTGTTTATGAAAATGGTTCAACCAACACAAATTCCATTAGCAAAAGAAGCTAAAGGCATATATTTTCTTTTAGAAAATAGGCATTTCATTAATAATGAAAATGCTAATGGCTAGAGTGAACACAGCCTGTTTTACTGGTTATTCTTTACTGTTTTGTACAGCTTACAGATTGATTGTTGGGAGAATTGTATATAACAAATCTATATTTGTATATATATAATACATGCTTAGCATGTGACATTTGATTCCCCAATAAACAATTGACTAATCGTGTTATACACAATAAGGTTATTGACGTACATATCAATATGTATCCCACCAGCTGTACATCTTGGTAATTATTTCCAATGACCTTGACGATTTGTCTCAATCCATGATGGGTGACTGACCACAATTGTCTGGTCATTACATACTTCACCTCAATAATGCATTCTCCTGGTTTTCAACACATTCATGCCAGAAATTTTATAATGAACTGTTCTAACCTTTGAATTGGAAGAATTCAAATTTGTCTTCAGGGGTGAATGAGTTAATTGCTTTAGTCCCCGTGGCTACAATGAGGCCTAGGTCCCCGTGGCTACAATGAGGCCCAGGTCCCCGTGGCTACAATGAGGCCCAGGTCCCCGTGGCTACAATGAGGCCCAGGTCCCCGTGGCTACAATGAGGCCCAGGTCCCTGTGGCTACAATGAGGCCTAGGTCCCCGTGGCTACAATGAGGCGTACAAATCTATAAGTATTGACTCCGGTGGGCTCCCTATTGTATGTTGGAGGGGCGTCTTTGTTCTGTGTGTTCTAATGTATATAAACGAGGAAAAGCTTTTGTCACAGGTTATTTACCTATACCATGGGATGGATAGATACACAGATTGTTTCTCAATACCCATCAACATAAAAAAGGCATAAAGGGCCAAATCCATACATGGAATACACTTGGGTTACATTTGTCAGTAAGCTAACAAGATGTCAGATCAGGATACACATGAAAGTAAAATAGAAGACCGTTCCCAGAAAGCAAGTGATCAGCAATGTACTTTGTCTAATTTTAGATTAACTCCAGGATTTATGTTTTAACTTAACCCTCCCCCCCCCCCCCAAGTCACAATTGAACTTTTTAAATTAAAGTCTGGTTTATATATGTAGAGGTGAACAAATTAAAAACAGCAATTAAAGCTAATAAAAGGATAAAACTGAAATCAAATCAACAATTAAAACTAATAAAAGGAAAAAATTGAAATAAAAACAGTAATTAAAACTAATAAAAGGGGAAAAAATAAAAGAAAAAAAACTGAAACCAAAATTCCCAAAAACAAAAAAAGATATTCAAAGCAATAAATAACATAATAAATTTGGTTGTTTTAGATACAAGATCAATAAGAAATCATACTGAGGACTTTTGTTTCAAGTTTGCAACAAGGACAAGGAAATAAAAAAGTACAAAATGAACATCTACTTTTTACTACTATTTCATGTAAACATCCTATCCACCCTTATGTTACTACCAACTGGCCTAATTCTCTATGTGAAGCTTACAGTTTCGTGGGTGTTAAGACAATGTAGTGAATTAAGCCGTTACACTCAGCCACTTTTATTTGTTTGCAGTATGAAGAAATTATTCCCTTATGACCTTTTTAAATTAACTTCACTGTAGTGTTGGCGTACAGCTGTAGGTATATAGTGTCTGTAATTAGCTGGAATTTATGGCCAAACAACAACATTATATGGACACCAATTTGAGATATATGATGCTATCCCACGCAAGCACGCCTCCTGTTGAATTACCATTGACGGAAATTACCTTATTTCTAGATTTTGATAAGGGCATAAGCACATTAAAGCAAACAACTGGAGCTCAAAATGTTCAGTATTATTTCAATGTACCAACATTAAAATGTCATTCTGATCATGTGAAGAATACATATCAACCAAATACCGATGGCAGCCCCAATCTTTTCAGCGAAACAAATTATGCTGAAGCCTTTTGTGTACTTTTGAACTTTTCAAATATATATATCTTTAATGATATTGCCTTTTTTTCCCCTCTTTCATGCTTACAAAATTGCTGTGTTTATTGTTATGAAATTTTGGATAAGAAGATTGGAGAATTAAAGAAAGGTCAGTGTTACGTATAATATATAATTTCCTATTTCTCCTTCCCTATAGGGCAGTCAGTACACCACTTTGATTAAGTGACAGAGAGGACCTTATATGTACAGTATAATTCTATATCCCTGTACACCTAGCTCTCGTCCCAGTCTGATACCATCAACATTGTATCAGCTAGTTCAACATCGTGACATGTAAGGCATTGGTCACACCGCATGTTCTGACATTACGCAGCAGGAATGGCGATACCTCAGACGGCTTTTATCAATATATTGATACTTACACATTTCTCCAGGGCACTGTAATCACAGAAATAGTACATAACCATGTTATTATCCATATTACGACTCGACTTAAATGTCAAAGTTGCATTGATTAATCAAATACAGATTGCATTTTCTGCAGTTGGTATGCACACTTTGATCACATTGCTTTTAGAAATATCTATAAATAATTGGCATAATTGTGTTCATTTCGAGCATCAGAATTCTAACAAGGGCAATTAAATCGAAATCACAACCTAATGACAATGTTGTGACCTTGATCTATAATATAATCACAACGGTGACCTTGACCTATCATCTATAACAACAATGGTGACCTTCACCCTTTTTTTCACAATATATATAGATTATTGGATTTATCTATATAAATTATTGGATTTAGATATTGGATTGTAATGCAACTTTTCACTATACTTACAAAAAAGTGTAGTGACCTTGACCCTTCTTTCACAATATATATAGATTATTGGATTTATCTATATAGATTATTGGATTTATCTATATAGATTATTGGATTTATCTATATAAATTATTGGATTTAGATATCGGATTATAATGCAAATTTTCACTACACTTACAAAAAAGTAAAAAGTGTAAAAAAAAATGTTGGGTACAGCTCTGACAACTTAACTGTGCCAAGTCTTAAAGGTGAACTGGAGCCCAGATCAAGCAATTTTGATGACTATGATAATTAATATCTGAAGTTCAAAAATGTTTTAAGCAAAATATTTAATGTTTCTCCTTAAAATCTTCAAAAACTACTCCTGCCAATGAGTACTCAATCTTTCTTCCTAATCACATTCTTTCTTTTTTTTTTCTTTCTTTCTTTCTTTCCTTCTTTCTTTTAAATGTCAAATATCTAAATATGAACTCCAGGTTTGTGTGATTTTAATAGCAAACAACTGCGACTGCTAAAAGTTCTTAAAAAAGAGATGTAACACATGTTTGAGCCACCTTAATGAGTCGTTTGGGGAAAAGGCAAATAAACAATTGAAGTATCAATTGATGCTGAAGACTGCAATTTATGTTTACACAAAAGCCAGAAAAGAATACAAAGGAGACTGTTTTATCAAACACATTACTTCAATTACCACTAAAAGTTCTTAAAATAGCTTAATAGAATTTATAAAAGGCAAATTAAAATCTCGTTAATAGCATTAAGAAAACAAAACATGTTAGCAGCTTTAAGAGTATGGCTGACACCTCAGAAGGCATTTCCTAACCTTTACAGTTTGGTATACAGGCTGTATCTATTTATTGTTTGATATACAGGCTGTATCTATTTATAGCTATCAGTAGTCAAATGGGTTTTCTTTACATGATGACTTTTTCTGACATATTTTGTTACTCATTTAACCCTAAAAACACATTTGAATTCTTCAAATTCAAAAGTTGGAAAACATTTTATATGTAGTTCATTACGAAATTTCAGGGGTTAATGAATTAAGGTGTCCAGCATTAACCCTTTGAAAATAGGCGTGGTGTATCTCGAGTTACGAGGACTCGGACCGCCCTCACAGCTACAGAGCTCCTGGCATTTCATGCATACTTTTTTTGTTGAATGTTAGATTACATGTCGTTAAAGATTCTGGCATCAAAACATCAGCATGTAGTACAGTTTTTCAGTATGTGAAGAATCAGGTCCAATTTGTGGCCATTGTCAAAGGATAGATTCAGGGAACAAATACAAATAAAAAAAGTACAAGTGTATTATCAATTGCCAAATTTTGTTTACCTTTACTGACAATCTGCATCTTTGGAAAATAACTTTAAAATAAATGCTTTCGTAAAAGATGTGCATTGATAAGGTTACCTTATAAGCATTAGTTGTAGGGTCATTTGGCTAGAGAGCCAAGGGTCCCAGGTGGGAGCCTCTTGAGTGCAGTACTATCACTGTCGGGTGTAGGGTCATTGGGCTGGAGAGTCAAGGGTTGCGGGTCGGTGTCCCAGCATTGCAATGTAACTGTAGGGTCATTGTGCTGGAGAATCAAGGGTCGTTGGTTCGAGCGCCAGGGCAGCATTATCACTGTAAGGTCATTGTACTGAAAACCAAGGGTCGCAACTTGAGCCCCAGCATGGCACTATCACTGTATGGTCATTCGGCTGGAGAGTCAAAGGTCGCAGGTCAGAGCCCCAGCATGGCACTATCACTGTAAGGTCATTTGGCTGGAGAGTCAAGGGTTGCAGGTTCCGAGCATCAGCATGGCACTATCACTGTAAGGTCATTGGGCTGTTCCGAGCATCAGCATGGCACTATCACTGTAAGGTCATTGGGCTGGTGTCAAGGGTCGCAGGTCGGAGCCCTAGCATGGCACTATCACTGTAAGGTCATTGGGCTGGAGAGTCACGGGGCGGAGCACCAGCATGGCACTATCACTGTAA
This sequence comes from Mimachlamys varia, assembly GCA_947623455.1. Lineage (NCBI taxonomy): Eukaryota > Metazoa > Mollusca > Bivalvia > Pectinida > Pectinidae > Mimachlamys > Mimachlamys varia. The sequence goes on from OX392529.1 coordinate 37,496,712, forward strand.
GGTCATTGGGCTGGTGTCAAGGGTCGCAGGTCGGAGCCCCAGCATGGCACTATCACTGTAGGGTCATTGGGTTGGAGAGTCAAGGGTCGCGGGTCGGAGCCCCAGCATGGCACTATCACTGTAAGGTCATTGGGCTGGCGAGTCAAGAGTCACGGGGCGGAGCACCATTATGGCACTATCACTGTAAGGTCATTGGGCTGGAGTCAAGGGTCACGGGGCGGAGCACCAGCATGGCACTTTCACTGTAAGGTCATTGGGCTGGAGAGTCAAGGGTCACGGGGCGGAGCACCAGCATGGCACTATCACTGTAAGGTCATTGGGCTGGAGTCAAGGGTCCCTGGTTGGAGCACCAGCGCAGCATTACCACTTTAAACTGAAGCTTTTGAGCTGGAGAGGCAAGGGTCGCTAGTTTGAGCCCCAGCACTTATCCTTATACTTCAAATGATTATTTTTGACACAGGGTACTGGTAGTTGGCTGTTGATGGACTATCGGTCTTGGAAGTAAGCTGTAACATTTTGGGACAGTTTTATATGCTAGTTAAACAACAGATTTTCCATTGTTGCCAAATGTTGTAAAATTGCAACTATAGTAAAGGTTGACCTTTAACCTTTTGCTTCATAACTCGAATCTACATGTTTCAGAACACTTGAAATATCAAATTTTATTGATGGGACTCAAAAAGACAAATGGTGCAGTAGATTTTTTACTGACAAACTTAATGTTTTACATAAACGTATATCAGTACATGATGTAGTTCCACAGGGATGACATTTCCTGCTACTGGAAAGGTCACCAACGTGATTCCTAAAATGTTATCTTTCGAATAGTATTACCTATTTATACTATGGGTGTTTTTTTCTTCCTCGGGCTGTAGTTACCCTAGGCTGTGGGATAATTGATTGTTGACTCCCAGATACCACCCCAATCAAAGTTGTAGATTATGGGCTGACATTGTCTTCATAGAATCTGTGGGACTCTTGTTAGTTTGTTCAGTATTGGCAATGCATTTTAAATTCAATTACGTAAAAGGGCATTGACTCAAAATTTTTCCAAAAAAACATTGAAGTAGAAAAAAGGATTCCACTGTGAGATAGAACATAACACTTGAGATCAGTATCCATTGGTTTTTATTTGAATCAGAACCCAATATCTATATTTTTTAATCTTTGGCATTGAAAATCGTTAACTTTTGTCAATAAATTACAACAGGAGAAAAAATCTGATGTTTCTAATGTGATAGAAAGTGAATTAAGAAAAAAAAATTTCATTAACAAACACAAAACCACAAACACAAATATTAGACCATAAAATGCAAACACTATTAAGCCTACTTGTGATCCCTGCAATACTGAAGTAACTCTTAAAACCAGGGAGTGAATAAATGTTGCAGACGCAGATATTGAGCAGGGATAGGAGGACAAATTTCCCACAAAAGACCTTCCATTAATAACACAAGCAAGTTTCCTGTAGCCATTATTTAAATAAGAGATGTAACAACTAACATGGCTTATGACAATGAGATCAAGTCACTGACATCTCCTCTTGAGAACAATTTATCTCAACACCCAGCTCTCACCGATTGTTAAGGCAGAGCTTATTCATTGTTCTTTTCCATAATGGTTTCGAAAAGATTCTCAGAAAATTTTATCGTTGACAGAAATTTTCAAATTGATTTTCTGATTTCATTTATCAAGGACAGACAGAATAAAAATTATGACTCAGCCGTTACGAGTTGCCGTAAGACATAAATGGATGAAACATTACGTCATGTTCACCTCACTAATACCACCTGACCAGAGAAGATCGGCTCTTAAATGTGACTTTAATATGAAATGTTTAATCTATGTTGCTGTAATTTTCCTTATTTGGCACGTAACTTTTTACAATTAAACTCTTAGAGCCTTGTATTTTATGGTAACCATGCCAGTAGCATGTCTGTTACAGAATACTGTTGATCTAGACATGTCTCATCGCTTGGTTTATTGTTATATTGTAGATATACACTGCGACGGCCATGTCCCGATTTAAACATCGAAACTGAACTCATCGTCAATTATTCTATCTTTTAACAAAAAGAAGTGCATCAACAAATTAGTAAGTCTTTTCCTTTACCAAACATTGAAATAAATATTGCATGAGTTGAAATCATATTTGTTTTTCTTAACACAACCACTGAGAAGGTGTACGCACAAGAATGACCTTGAAAACAATTTAGACACACCATCCAGGGGGCTTAGCAAAATGTGAAATCAGTTGTACCCGATATAAACATGCAGTTACTAGGATTCCTATATACATGCAAGGCGTGCAGCATTCATAAAGATATGAATATATGCTTTAGTCTTTTGAGAATAATATGTGATTTCTCCTTATTACATAGTATAAATTTAATATTTCAACCACTAATAGAATAGGTGTTCAGACTTTCTACCACTAGCTCTCCACCTCTGGGTTGCAAATTTGAATCCCACATGGGGCAGTTGCCATGTACTGACCGTAGGTCGGTGGTTTTTCTCCGGGTACTCAGGCTTTCCTCCACCTCCAAAACCTGGCACGTCTTTAAATGACCCTGGCTGTTAATAGGATGTTAAAGAAAACTAGAAATGTCTGTGAGACATTAATGTCCCCTTCCCCCCATATGAAATTAGTTCTTCATGCTTATTATATATGCGAAGTTTGATGACAATCGGATCAGTGGTTATTTAAATAAGCTGGTTACATTTAGGGAACACTATATGCCCCCCATTTCATGGCGGGGGCATAATAAACCAAACCAAACTTCCGTCTCCAAATATTGTTTCTGTGTTTTGTTACTGACTTCCTGTTCCTGTTAATAATTGAAATCGAACAGAGAATCTGTTGGGATTCAACTCTCTATCATTGTCTCGCATCACCTACACATTACATCTTTTTTGGCCCTGTGTATATGCCCTTAAGATGACACACATTATAATACATGTATATTAGTTTAATATCAATATATTTTCACCGCAGAAATACATTATATTTAAATGTCCAATCTATATGCCAGCTTACTTTCAGTACAAAGATTTGTGCCTGACAGCTCTTAACAATGAAATATTAACCCTTACTTTGTATTACAGTGCAATCCTTTTTATATCTTATGACAATTTATGTTAGAAAGCCTCTATGAGTTCTAGAGGATGAGCATTTTAAATATTAACCAATATTTCCCCCTTGAAGCAATGTAACTTTTTCACACCAAGAGTGGCACATCAATCATTTACACAACAAATTAATCTTTTTTACCAAGATTATGTTCCATATTTAGAAAAAAATGCATTCAGCAGTTCTGGACTGGTCTAAAGAAAGTTGACAACAGACAGAAGGATAAAAGACAGCATGATTAGATATCAGCTCATTCATTTAAACAACTCTTTGGGCAAGGTGAAACCTGAAAGACCATGCATCCATTTGCTGGGAAAGGTTTCATAACATTTGAAAATTCATGTTTTAATGTCCCCATCATGAAATGGCCTGGGGCATATAGTTTTACCCTTGGCCTTCAATCTGATATTCCGTCGTAGTATTTGTCATTTCCGCTTCTTTATTCATTAACAATAACAGATAAAGAAATATAATTCGTTATGTTGATTCACCCAGATAAAATGCAGGTCAAGTTCTGATTTAGTGGTGATCCACTGATTCATTCTGAAGTTATGGCTAATTGAAGTTGAGAAATTTATAAAAGGAAATATCATAGATATATCATTTTGTTCCGCTGCCATAGTTATAATATTTGAATTTAGAAAATATGAAAAATATATACAATTGTGTTATAATGATCTTTCCCATTCTTTGTTATTAATAAGATTTTAAATTCAGCATTGCATGGTCACCCAATACTAATATATAGCAAGAGTGTAAAAAGTTTATTATGAGTACACATATTAAAAAGTCATGCTAAAAAGCTCCATTATTCTCCATGGTTGCCATCAAGGGCATTTATGTCACATTGACAAATCTAGGTAGTTTATATTTGATTCTGATACATACTAATCAAATTTTCAATGTTTTATCTTAAAGATCAGTTCAAAAATGTTATTCATACATAAAAAATATATATCAAGATCAATCATATGTCAGCACTTTTTTCATACATTTTGTTTTCCTTTACAGATCAGGAGATCCAATAGTAAGATTAATTTATAAAATGTTCCCCAGACAGAAAAAAAACATTTCATAGAGAGTTATTATCTAGGCACATACAATGGTAGCCAGAGTAAATCGAGAGTAAAAAACATGTTAATGGAAGAGCATCCACCCATTTTCAAGCAGCTTTATTGAACTAATACCATTAGCTTTTAGATTGTACACACGTATCCAGTGTATCTACATCTGGGAGAGCGACACCTGATTAATAATCGTCATGGTACCAGTCACAGCTCAATTTTATACAACTTTTATAAGTCATAGTTACTGAACTTATCTAGTGAGAAAAAAATGTTACATTTTCAAGTATTTACTTCAATCTGAAAAATTGTATCATTCCATCTCGCACTGAATCAAACATGCCTTACATAATAAATCTTCCTCCTAAGGCATATGGCTGGCATTAGATTGCAAGCTTGTTGCTATCACATCAAATACCTTTAATGTCAAGAAACAAAAGCTATATCATGTGTTCATGTACTTTTAAACAGTTTTATTTTCAAGTTACACAGAGTTTTGAAAGAAACATTTATAAGCAGCAGGGAAACACAAAAATTGCATTTTAAATCACTATAAAATGTTGACTGTGGCCAATAGAGATTAGATAGATGGGATCCCCCTATAGTTAATGTTAAACCTACAATCTATCACAGACAACAGTCACAACAACTGAGACAGGAACAGTCAGTTCATAGATACATGGGATCCCCCTATAGTTAATGTTAAACGTACAATCTATCACAGACAACAGTCACAGCTACTGAGACAGGAACAGTCAGTACATAGATACATGGTATCCCCCTATAGTTGTTAAACGTACAATCTATCACAGACAACAGTCACAGCTACTGAGACACGAACAGTCAGTACATAGATACATGGGATCCCCCTATATTTAATGTTAAACGTACAATCTATCACAGACAACAGTCACAGCTACTGAGACACCAACAGTCAGTACATAGATACATGGGATCCCGTTATAGTTGTTAAACGTACAATCTATCACAGACAACAGTCACAGCTACTGAGACAGGAACAGTCAGTACATAGATACATGGGACCCCCCTATAGTTAATGTTAAACGTACAATCTATCACAGACAACAGTCACAGCTACTGAGACAGGAACAGTCAGTACATAGATACATGGGATCCCCCTATAGTTGTTAAACGTACAATCTATCACAGACAACAGTCACAGCTACTGAGACACGAACAGTCAGTACATAGATACATGGGATCCCGTTATAGTTGTTAAACGTACAATCTATCACAGACAACAGTCACAGCTACTGAGACACGAACAGTCAGTACATAGATACATGGGATCCCGTTATAGTTGTTAAACGTACAATCTATCACAGACAACAGTCACAGCTACTGAGACACCAACAGTCAGTACATAGATACATGGGATCCCGTTATAGTTGTTAAACCTACAATCTATCACAGACAACAGTCACAGCTACTGAGACAGGAACAGTCAGTACATAGATACATGGGATCCCGTTATAGTTGTTAAACGTACAATCTATCACAGACAACAGTCACAGCTACTGAGACAGGAACAGTCAGTACATAGATACATGGCATCCCCCTATAGTTGTTAAACGTACAATCTATCACAGACAACAGTCACAGCTACTGAGACAGGAACAGTCAGTGTATAGATACATGGGATCCCGTTATAGTTGTTAAACGTACAATCTATCACAGACAACAGTCACAGCTACTGAGACAGGAACAGTCAGTACATAGATACATGGGATCCCCCTATAGTTGTTAAACCTACAATCTATCACAGACAACAGTCACAGCTACTGAGACAGGAACAGTCAGTGTATAGATACATGGGATCCCGTTATAGTTGTTAAACCTACAATCTATCACAGACAACAGTCACAGCTACTGAGACACGAACAGTCAGTACATAGATACATGGGATCCCCCTATAGTTGTTAAACCTACAATCTATCACAGACAACAGTCACAGCTACTGAGACAGGAACAGTCAGTACATAGATACATGGGATCCCCCTATAGTTGTTAAACGTACTATCTATCACAGACAACAGTCACAGCTACTGAGACACCAACAGTCAGTACATAGATACATGGTATCCCCCTATAGTTAATGTTAAACCTACAATCTATCACAGACAACAGCCACAGCTACTGAGACAGGAACAGTCAGTACATAGATACATGGGATCCCTCTATAGTTAATGTTAAACGTACAATCTATCACAGACAACAGTCACAGCTACTGAGACAGGAACAGTCAGTACATAGATACATGGGATCCCCCTATAGTTGTTAAACCTACAATCTATCACAGACAACAGTCACAGCTACTGAGACACGAACAGTCAGTACATAGATACATGGTATCCCCCTATAGTTGTTAAACGTACAATCTATCACAGACAACAGTCACAGCTACTGAGACAGGAACAGTCAGTACATAGATACATGGTATCCCCCTATAGTTGTTAAACGTACAATCTATCACAGACAACAGTCACAGCTACTGAGACACGAACAGTCAGTACATAGATACATGGTATCCCCCTATAGTTAATGTTAAACCTACAATCTATCACAGACAACAGCCACAGCTACTGAGACAGGAACAGTCAGTACATAGATACATGGCATCCCCCTATAGTTAATGTTAAACGTACAATCTATCACAGACAACAGTCACAGCTACTGAGACAGGAACAGTCAGTACATAGATACATGGGGTCCCCCTATAGTTGTTAAACCTACAATCTATCACAGACAACAGTCACAGCTACTGAGACACGAACAGTCAGTACATAGATACATGGGATCCCCCTATAGTTAATGTTAAACGTACAATCTATCACAGACAAGTCACAGCTACTGAGACAGGAACAGTCAGTACATAGGCCACTCATCATTCATTTAACTCATTCACCCCTGAAGACACATTCAAACTCTTCCACTTCAAAGGCTGGAATAGTTCATTATGAAATATCAGGGGTCAGTTGACTTTAAACCCATTCATATCTGTACTGGACTGACCCATTCTTTGATTCGGCAATGATCAAAAGTGACTTTAGAGGTGTGCATGGTTAATAAACCTGTTTGTTTACGATTCTGTACCTCTTATCTTTTATCTTCAGATTTCAATCCATTATTTTACAAGATTTTGACCCCCATCTTTGATCAAAAAAGGAAAATCCCTGGTTTGGAAAACATTCTCATACAACAACGAAAATATTTTTTCAATGAAATTAATTGTGAAAAAAAAATCACCAAAATCAATTACACATATCCCTTGATAAGCAATTAAAATGCATTGAATCTTGTTCAAAGTATTGGTATTGATTATTTTTACCAATATTTGATAATTGTTATCAACAAAAGGTATGTTGCATTAATATCCCTGCGGAGCATATTCTCCAATATTGTTATCTCGTGACGAATAGTGTCCCCGCAGACAGCGAAAACAGTACGAGAGAACATCCCCTCGGGGAAGGTTATGATAGAACAATAGTACTAACACAGGTGTCAACAATGGAATACCTAATTAGAACACATGTGACAATTTATTGTCACCTAAGCATTAACTAACGCTGATCATTGATATCGCCGAGATTCAGCGGTTGATGCAATCTGTTACGGCCACACATCAAACAGTTGTTCATTGTTATTGGATATCTTTATTGCCATTACAATGTTGACTCTGCGACACTTAGCATACATATAAATAAAACTGGGCAAAAACGGCCAATATCAAAGCATTGTACGAAGGGATTTTAAGTAGCGTTCATGTCGGAAATATTGTACCAATTGCCGAGGAGAATGTCCCACACACGACTGCAGTTTTCACGCTATTAATCAGCTTCATAGGGTTATTAGGTGGAACACTATTTTTGGTAAATAATTAAGTCTTTCACCTACGTAAAAAATCTACAATTCTTTTGAAGCTGGTTAATGTTGTGAAAAACAGAAATAGTTTGTTTTTATATCGATATGTTTGTAATGACAGTAGTTGACTAAAGTACAAAAAGGTGAGATTTAGACAAAGTGCATATCCATGGGTATTCAACTATTTCCCTTTATCACTATAACAGATCAATGGGGACATCACTATAACAGATCAATGGGGACATCACTATAACAGATCAATGGGGACATCATTATAACAGATCAATGGGGGCATCACTATAACTGATCAATGGGGACATCACTATAACAGATCAATGGGGACATCACTATAACAGATCAATGGGGACATCACTACTGTATACGGGGAAATTTTCGCCCTCGCATAAATATATCCGTTTTCGCCCAGTGTTAAATTCGCCCTCCAATGCCCTTCAGAAAATCTGTTTTCGACCGGTTTTAAAATTAGTTTCTCCCGGCCGGAAATTCCCCGAGTTATTTATAGCACAATGTAAAATATATTGTTTAATATTGAATGGAATATTGAATAAAATTAAAATATGAAAGTATATGGTTTATTTTTTAATTTTAATTACTACATACTATGTGCAGTAGTCTATATCTACTTTTGTTTATCCACTATGGTAGTCACGGCGATCGGTTGTATGTTGACACTTATCGTCAAATGTTAGCCGTCGTTTAATTTTCGCCCTCGTGGTGAGAGGGCGAAACGGGCGAAAATTAAAAGAGGGCGAAAATTTCCCCGTATACAGTATAACAGATCAATGGGGACATCACTATAACAGATCAATGGGGACATCACTTTAACAGATCAATGGGGACATCACTATTACAGATCAATGGGGACATCACTATAACAGATCAATGGGGTCATCACTATAACAGATCAATGAGGACATCACTATAACAGATCCATGGGGACATCACTTTAACAGATCAATGGGGACATCACTATAACAGATCAATGAGGACATCACTATAACAGATCAATGGGGACATCACTATAACAGATCAATGAGGACATCACTTTAACAGATCAATGGGGACATCACTATAACAGATCAAAGGGGACATCACTATAACAGATCAATGGGGACATCACTATAACAGATCAATGAGGACATCACTATAACAGATCAATGAGGACATCACTATTACAGATCAATGGGGACATCACTATAACAGATCAGTGGGGTCATCACTATTACAGATCAATGGGGACATCACTATAACAGATCAATGGGGACATCACTATAACAGATCAATGGGGACATCACTATAACAGATCAATGAGGACATCACTATAACAGATCAATGGGGACATCACTATAACAGATCAATGAGGACATCACTTTAACAGATCAATGGGGACATCACTATAACAGATCAAAGGGGACATCACTATAACAGATCAATGGGGACATCACTATAACAGATCAATGAGGACATCACTATAACAGATCAATGAGGACATCACTATTACAGATCAATGGGGACATCACTATAACAGATCAGTGGGGTCATCACTATTACAGATCAATGGGGACATCACTATAACAGATCAATGGGGTCATCACTATAACAGATCAATGAGGACATCACTATAACAGATCAATGAGGACATCACTATAACAGATCAATGAGGACATCACTATAACAGATCAATGGAGACATCACTATAACAGATCAATGAGGACATCACTACAACAGATCAATGGGGACATCACTATTACAGATCAATGGGGACATCACTATAGCAGATCAATGGGGACATCACTATAACAGATCAATGAGGACATCACTATAACAGATCAATGGGGACATCACTATTACAGATCAATGGGGTCATCACTATAACAGATCAGTGGGGTCATCACTATAACAGATCAATGGGGACATCACTATAACAGACCAATGGAGACATCACTATAACAGATCAATGGGTACATCACTATTACAGATCAATGGGGTCATCACTATAACAGATCAGTGGGGTCATCACTATTATAACAGATCAATGGGGACATCACTATAACAGATCAATGGGGACATCACTATAACAGACCAATGGAGACATCACTATAAAAGATCAATGGGGACATCACTATAACAGACCAATGGAGACATCACTATTACAGATCAATGGGGACATCACTATTACAGATCAATGGGGTCATCACTATAACAGATCAGTGGGGTCATCACTATTATAACAGATCAATGGGGACATCACTATAACAGATCAATGGGGCCATCACTATAACAGACCAATGGAGACATCACTATAACAGATCAGTGAGGACATCACTATAACCGATCAATGGGGACATCACTATTACAGACCAATGGGGACATCACTATAACAGACCAATGGAGACATCACTATAACAGATCAGTGAGGACATCACTATAATAGATCAATGGGGACATCACTATAACAGATCAATGGGGACATCACTATAACAGACCAATGGAGACATTACTATAACAGATCAATGGGGACATCACTATAACAGATCAATGGGACAATTATCCCTATGGCAATTTATAAGTTACACATCTAACATTTATTTATGTAAGCGTTCTTCGCCATGATCCAGCTTGTGACAAAAGTTTGGAATAACCAACTTTGAAATCTGTTTGAAGCAGTCCCAACAGAAACTAAGGCATGCATACTAACCCTTTAATCAGCCGCTGATCAGGACTACCAATTGAATTCATGGTTTTAACAATGAAAATATGCCTCAGTGATTTGTGACTTGCAGTATTTTATGTTTTGCACTCATAAAGTCCCATTTGCCAAGTTCTGTAGTGACAGTACTTAATGACCACGAGTGATCTTGGTAACTTCTTGTAGACATATTTCTGGCTCTTAATATTGGATTTGTATGTACATTCATAACAATGGAAATTTTAAATGAAATTCATCATATCATCGACAAATGTTATGGGAGGGACCATGTAGTTTTTTCAGAGTCCCTTGAAAACAGCTCCATTTTAAACAAACACACAAAATTAATATTTTAGGAGACATAAACCAGCAATTCCAGAAGGAAATCACATTAAACTTGGCTTTTATATTGGCCATGAATGCAATCCAAGATAGGCTTGATTCTTAAATGGAAAACTATATCTAGGATCGACTCAATATTAAGGATGAACAATGCATGTACAGTATCACACTATTCCTTCACATGTGTAAGATTTATCTCCCTTGAAAAGAATTTGTTTTTTGACAGTCTGAATCACACTGTATTCCATTATGTGTAACCTTTCAATTGTTTCATTAATTAATTAACTGATTTAAAAAAAACAAACATATTATAGGTTTCTTTCGTTTAAAAATTATTAAAGAAAATACAATTAATACAAAAATTTCATAAATTCCTTACAATACAAGGATTTTTTATTATCATTACCATGGCAGAAAGTGTTCAATTTCTTTTACTGTATGCATGTGATGGTGATGTAAAAACACTTCACACAGAAAAAGATACAGTCAAACCTGCTCTAACGACCGCCTGTCTATAACGACCGCCTGTCTATAACGACCGATTTTCAGATTCCCCGTGAGATTTCACTATATAACGACCATCTGTATAACGACCACCTGTCTAATGTGGCTAACGACCGGTAATTTTGGAACGACAGTCGCTAGTTCGCTTTCTATAACGACCGATTTTCAGATTCCTCGTGAGATTTCATTATATTACGACCATCTGTTTAACGACCACCAGTCTGATGTGGCTAACGACCGGTAATTTTGGAACGACGGTCCCTAGTTCGCTTCCTATAACGACCGATTTCCGGTGAAAATGCCGTTCCGGTAACCCGTCGCACATGTACAGCTCCGTACAAAATGTCCGGTATTTGCGTACATGATTCATTAGTAGAAAATACTATAAATGTTGAAAATATGAGTTGTAAAACACATTGACTGAAGATATTATTATTTTATGACAAGTGAAAACTTTCCGGTGAGCCCATCACTGCTGTATCTGTTTTCGACAATATCCTGCATTTTGATTGGCTACTGATAGCGACGATCTAGGTTATTTCCAAACCTGAATAACGCGTAGTGCTTTCCAGTATGAGTGTAGTCATATGATACGATTGAACAGCGTTGCATCATTCGTGTTCACGTTTATGCAGGCCTGTTCGCGACCCGTGTGTTAGGCTTTAATCATCAGAATTACCGTCAACCCAGGACACTGCCGACTCTATCGATGTCTAGACGCACAGAGATTAAGTCTTATGTAAGATTTAATTGAATAGGCCTAATTTATGAATGATATTGCCGTGGAAACATCGTTTATTTCAATTATCAGTATTAGACCTGTGCCTTCGCTGGTGTCAACAGATCTTCATCGTAACTCGCGCGAGGTGTCAATCAATGTCAAGCCTAATTAACGAGGCATTGTGTTATGTTTTCAAAGTTTCCTATTCAAAGGTGTTTGTTTTATTAACCTTAAATGCCAACTTACCTGGTTGGTGCTATCATTCCGACTTGCCGTTTTTTTTATCCAAAAAAAAATTTTTTTCTTCAAGATTTTATTTTTCATTTTTTGGACCACAAAACGTACCTGCGCACTATATGCGATAAATTACCTTAATGTTGAATTTTATATTTTTAGGAAAAGAACAACAAACTCAACCAAGAATTCACAAATGTAATAAAATGATCATGAATATTATTGAATAGGGCATTTATCATACCATTTTAAGATGTTTTAAAAAATATAGATTTAAACCTAAAAATAATATTATAAGAATATATTTCAAAACAAAAAGTTTGACTTCTGTAATGTTATACTGAATGCCCTATTTAATGACAAGTCATTTATGACATTTTCAATTAAAGTGGTTGGTCCAAAAATCTTGACCTGTCTATAAAGGCAACCTGTCTATAGTGACCGTTTTTCTGTCTCCCCTTGAGCGGTCTTTATAGACAGGTTTGACTGTACATCATACTTGCCAAATTTTTGCAATTCCATGGAAAATATTACAGAAGCTCAGCATAAAAACAGTGTAATATGTTGCTTATTGCATTTAGTATCCTTTCATTAGCCTGGAATTATAAGTTCATCCTGTAGTCAAATTTGAGCCTTACAGAATTGAAGACTGGGTAAGTCCAGTTTAGATATCTACGAATGAATAAGAATGTGTCAATGGTACCCCCGGTGAAACTAGGTCATTCAAGGTTAAGACTTCATGTGTGATGGTGGCAGTGTACAGCAATGCACTGATCTGATACTGCCATTGGAGTGCTACTTCAATGAAATACAATGCTAAGGCAAGCAGCCTAGTACCCTCCAACCTAAACCAGTCAAAGTATCATGACAACTGAAAATAAAACAAGCCAATACTGAGTGTATAACAGGAAATAAAACATCAAGTACCATTTTAAAGGAGGATTTTGGTATGTCCCAACAATAAGTAGTACTGATAGTACATAGGCTCAGGACACTCAATATTGTTGACTGTTTTGCAAAGCATGATGAAATATAAAGCAAATAACCTAAATTCTACAAACTTACCGTCATCGCTGTCATGGTGAGAGAGGGCAGGCACTAAACTCTGAGCCCGCTTCCTCTCGATCACCGCTGGCGGCACCCAAAATTTCTCCGTGACGTCTCTAACAGGTGAACTGGGGCTTGACCCCATAGTGTATCAGCATCTCATCCATAGAACAGCTCACAAAGTCACAGTCAAAAGTCACATCATCCGCACCATTCAATATTCCAATATTTCATATTTGGGCAGCTAAATGAACACAATCAATATTGAAATTCTCTCCAGATTGTTTAAGTCCTTCACAAATATGATAAGTTGTCCCAAACTAATTAAATGTCAAAAGTCTTTATTTCCCTGTTACATAATGGTGCAATGGAATGTAATTAGAATTTTTAATTCTCGCCTCCTTGAACTATAAATCACGGCATTTAGTTTGTGCCTAATTCCTGTGGTGGGCTGCAGCATCTGTATAATAATAACACGGCGCACAATAAGGTGTGATAACTCTGCACGCGATAACTTTGTTTACAATCCTCGACACCAACATCCCCCAATAATGAGCCTAGTTGCGAAAGTTGTCGGATGACAGCAGGAGTGTTGAGTGTCACACCTGTGTGGTAGGGCCACACACCTATACATGTGGCTGTATAACTGGGCTGTGGCTGAGATGGTATCGTTGGCCTGTAATTGATGTCCTCACCATTATCAGTGCCTGTCACAGTGTCACAACATCGTACAGTCCCTGCGACAATCTCTCTGTCACTCCCGCTCACACAAATATCTTCCGCATCAACTCAGCCTAGCTGTATCAGCGACACTGGGCACGGCCACACTACAGTCTCCTACCTAGGCCAGCCTGGCTAGGGCTCTTCATCACTGTATACCTATAGATGAAAAGGGAAGACATCACTCAACACTTTCAGAGGAACTCATTCACCCCTGATGTTTCTTAATGAAATATTCCAACCTTTCAATTGGAAGAGTTCAAATATGTCTTCAGGGGTAAAATAGTTAACGGAGACATTCCTGTTCTCCTAGCTCAGTATTATCAAATACCATACAGAAACGGCTTGAGGATACATAGAACATTTACAGACAAAAAACTAAAAATTACCACTCTAAATATTGGCCTGGATGGACCAAAGCAAGCAGATAATCTTTATATGGAGAAAAAACAAATAACTTAAAGAAAAGCTGTTGTGTTCAGGCAGGTGACCTTTTAAACAGATACATTAAGTAGATGGGTATTATATACCTCTGGCTACATTTGTACATGCATATGTTTTGACCAAATCTTTCACATTTTATTGCATTAGGGTTAACTTCCATGAAAGTTGTGTTGGTGATAAATGATTATGGAATAATTCTATCAAGAGTACTGAATTTTAAACCATTGACTTCTGTATAAAGGTAATGGGTTTATGACCTACCCATCATGTAAAACTATCATTACCACTGTTATTATTGTGAAATGTTTAAATTCCTTTTAAAAAGAAATCATGTTGCCATGAAAAGCAGGGATAAGATTAAAACTTGTGATTATACATTGAAAAGCCTTAGCACTTTACTAACATTGACATACAGTATTTATACAAGCAGCATGATATTAAAATGAGAGTCCCATATATTGACCAGGCCGCTTTAAAACATCATAAATGAAAAATTGAAAGGAATAGCTACTCTATTGAGCCAAAAAAACTCCTTTTTGTTGTGTCATACATTATGTATATACTGGAATTGTCATAACTAGTGCACAGGGTGGTTCCAAAAGGGGCGCTTAATAGGATAACAAAAATAAGATTTGAATGAAAAAATGTTGTTTCGTACAATGTTTTATGACCAGAAAGGGTAGTACTCATGATGTGCGATATTATTGTCATCAATTTCGGACAATGTGTACATAATGATATATGATGAATACCGATATTTGTGGGTATATTTGTTTCTTGTAAACTTGTACATGGAATAATTTAGCTTTGTCACAATTGGTAGGGGCACTTATGTAATTTCAATACCTTGGTGGAAGGGGGAGGGGCGATTTTAGGGGAAGTAGCGCTAATTACAGCCAATACGGTACTAATTGTTATTATCTATACTAACAGCTGACTTTTACACTTAAGTACTGTGAGTTGTCTTCCTAAGCAACGTGCAAGAAGGAATTTCCCCTTAATCTGCTTACATTGGTACTGTGTTTTATTTAAGGCCCAATATACGTAGCTTCAAGAAATTTTTCGGGATTCTGAAAAATTATGAAAAAAAATCCAGTTGATAATCATGCAAAAATAAGCCTAAAACGAAGTAAACCTGAGCGGTAACTAACAAGAAACTCTTGGCAAAAAACCTCAAAGAATTGAAATAATGCAGGTGGGGCCCACTTCAACAACAAACCGAAGGTAGAAGAAAGTTCGAAATGGATGCGTGTTTACAAATACTGAGTTTCAACTGCTGCTGTACCGCTAACCGCATAGGAATTCATCTTGAATATTGTTGATATCAGTTAATCTCAACTAAATCTATAAATATAAAAAGTTATTAGGCTTGATTTTCCATTCAGGTTTTGCCGAAAGTTACATATATTGGGACTTTAACAAGGAGGTCTGGGATTGCAGGTTTCATCCGAAGTGGATGCACATGCACTTATTCCTGTAAAAATGGCATTGATGGCCCTCTCTATATGATGATAGGGAGATAGAAATTTGTTTTGTAGTTCACAAGCAGAACAAAATTAAAAGGGGGAGGCACAAATAAGTGTGCCAGATTCTAATTGTACATAGTATTATATATATATATATATAGTCACATACTATCTTTAATTTGTGCAAGACAGAAATCCCTTAAGCTCATTGGTATCCGACTTTAGCTCCTCATTGGTAGAGCATCGTCGACTAGTATTAGTCTCAGGAATTGTGGGTTTGATCCCTGTTCAAAGCACACTACTGTCTCTCCTGTTACATAATTAAAAGGAAGTACAGTGTATATATATATATAATCAAGGTCAAAATAATTCTAAATGGGACTCATCTTTTTCCTAATACAGCTGCTGCAATCAATATGCCGTTACCCAGAAGTCCTGCTGTTTGTGGCAACCTATTTCGATCAAAATGTCCAGATCATAATAAGGCTCCATTGTATTGCTAGAACACCTGGTATAGGAGATATACGAGGACAACCTGTTTATATGGAAAGTCCACCACACATATGGGTCTGATTATAGGATATTGCCATGTTGAGATGTTATTGGTTTTCAGAGAGCATCACACAGTTCTGGTCAATTACGATGGTCAATCACCTAAATGGCCGACCTTAGGTGTGGTACGACTAATCACCTAAATGGCGGCCCTAAGGTGTTACCAGTTCCACTATTGTAAGAGCATTAATACTACCCTTTAAACAACAGACCAGGCCTTCCTTTACATAGCATAGTAACAAAGTTATACATTCATCCTCTGATCACTGCAGTATCATATACCTGTGATAAACTCAAGTTCCTTATAGAAAGGTTGGAATATTGGCACTGACAAATATACTGCATCATTTTGCATTTATAAGCCTACCCTTATTTATGCAAGCCTCCCATAAAATATTGCCAAAAAACTGTTCCATCGTTCTATTATAAATAAGCCGGCATTCCCCCATTGTCCTGTAATAAGCCTGTCCCCGTTGTCCTGTAATAAGCAAATTCCTTTGTTTCACAATCAGCCTTATTCCCAATTGTTCCGTAATATGCCTATCCCCCTTGTCCAACTTAATAAGCCCATTCTTCAATTGTCTTACAATCAGCATATTCCCCATTGTCCTGTAATAAGCCCATTCCCCATTGTCCTGTAATAAGCCCATTCCCCAGTGTCCTGTAATAAGCCCACCCCATTGTCCCCGTAATATCCCCATTGTCCTGTAATAAGCCCATTCCCCATTGTCCTGTAATAAGCCCACCCCATTGTCCCCGTAATATCCCTTCTATATCCCCAATTATTCTGTAATAAGCCTATCCCCCTTGTCCAAATTCTGACACATTGGCTTGCTTTGGCCTTAAATCGGAATAGAGAACAGTGCCAGGTTTTACTATTTGAGACAGTGAGATGTTAATTAAACAACCTAAAACACTATTTTAAAGAGATGAAGAGATAAAAACAGCTGTATTTCACACCTACAGTGTCTCTCATTGTTGTCTGATTTGTTTACATAATTACGACTGCTTTTCTGCCACCAAGCGTGACATGTTACCCTATTTTTGTGATATCTATAATTAGAATGCACCTCCCTAAAAAATAAAATTGCATGACCACAGTGGACAATGGTTCCAGACTCATAATATCAGCAACAGTACATATAAATCTTTCATTAGAAGCAATACATTTTCATTACCTACCAAATTCAGAACACATATTTAACACAACTCCTTTGAATATATTTAAACTAAATTAAGGTATGCATTTTTGGCAGTGTTTTCACTGTAAACAAGTTTTGAAAGAAATCCTCTGCATTAGAAGCAATATATTTTCTTTACCTGCTAAATTAAGAGACTAGTATATGACTTAATAATATTGTCCCTTTGAATATATTTTTCTAATTGGTATGCATTTTTGGCAGTGTTTTCTTGGTAAACAAGTTTTGATAGAAATCCTCTGAATTAACATATATATATATACCTGCATGATATACAAAGATGTGTTGTATGTGCGTTGTTTGCTGATAGCCCTAAGCACAATACATGCACACCTGGTTATATTTTTTGGATAATATTAGCAGATTAAATATGTAAACTCTGTGGCTAATGTGTCATTTATGATAGTAACATATCAGGTGTGATACTGATTGGTGGGCTGAAGGTGTAAACAGGAAGTTATAACAAGAGGCCCAGAGGTCTGTATCGCTCACCTGGATACATTGGTATCTAGGTAATCATGGTAAAATATTTTCCAAAAAGATCCCATGGACAGGGGCAGACCTGAAGACAAATCCTTGAGGCATATCTGTATAAATTAAAGTTTGGTTAATGGGCGAGTTTCTCAACTGTTTTCAAGTTCAACTGAGACACTGGGTCCCTAAGGGCTGTGACCAGACCCTGACATCAATGCTAATATCATGATGGCATTTGTCTCTTTATGCCCAGCAATTGTATATATAGTATTTGGTTAGGAAGTCTACAAGGGCATGGTAGATCCTGGGATCAAATCTATATCAAGACTGTGATCGTCTGTTAATGCCCAGCAATTGTATATATAGCTTTTGGGTGGGGATCTCAACGGTTTAAAAGTACCGTATGATTCAAAATATGAATTCTGCATGGGCGGGACTTGCCCTGGGACCAATCATAATATCGTGATTGTGTTAGTCTTTTTGTGCCAAGCAATGGTATATATTGTAATGTTTTAGGGTGGGGATCACAACCAAAACCAAGGTAAACAAGCAGCAATTTAAAAGGCTTTTGCTCTATTTCCCCTATTGGGCCACGCCCCGCCTGCCCTTAGGGGGTCAGAGTCGCCATTTTTACAAAATCTTTTCCCCTCCTCCAAAGGAAGTTTCTGACCAAATATGGCTCAAATCTATTCAGTATTTTATGACTAGTAGGGATTTAAAACGCTTTTCCTCTATTTCCCCTATTGGGCCCCGCTTCTCAGGCCCCAGGGGGGTCAGAGTCGCCATTTATACAAAATCTGTTCCCCTCCTCCAAAGGATGTTTCTGATCAAATTTGGTTCCAAATCTATTCAGTACTTTATGTTACTCGTAGGAATTTAAAAGGCGTTTCCTCTATTTCCCCTATTGGGCCCCGCCTCCAGGCCCCAGGGGGGTCAGACTAACCGTTTACGGTATAAAAAATTGAATCCCCATTACTCAAGGTTTCTTCAGACCAAATTTGGACAATATCCTGTCATTCCTACAGAAGAAGAAGGATTTTAAAGAATTCATCAAATTTTCCCTATTGGGCCCGCCCCTCAGGCCCCAGGGGGGTCAGACCAACTATTTATACAAAATTGAATCCCCTTCACCCAAGGATGTTTCTGGCCAAATTTGGTCCAATTCTGTCGTGTGGTTTAGGACTAGTAGGGATTCATAGGAAAAATTGACAGACTTCCAGATGGGCAAGTGAGATAATGCCATGGTGCAGCATTGTTGTCTATTAAATTTTCCTTTAAAATGCAACTACTCATGATGGGCATTAAGTGAACTTTTCACTAAATTTGGTCAAGAGTATCTTTCGGCTATTTATCAAAGACACACAATTTTGTATTAACGCTGGTGTTGGCTCCGACCCACCCCCTGGAGATGGATCAAGGCATGGTGTCAAAGAGGGAAAATAGAGGTTAACCTTTTTAAATTCCAGAGGTTTGGGGTTTTATTTGAACTTTGTTCTCACTATATATCTCCAGAATTACTAAATGGATATTTCTGAAAAGTGTTTGCTATGGAGTGCAATTTCTTGATTTTTTTTATCAATGAGTTCAAGCATATTCTCATGAACAACACGACACTCCGGGCCTCTTGTATTAGTTTTGGGTTCTCGACACATTCATATATGGTTGAATCAACTCCCCAAGATGTCAAATTGGTAAACCATACATGAGTTGGAGGATGACAATTAGCATTTTAAGTCCAATACAAGCATACATGTTTTTTTTTCAGTATGAGTATAACAAGAATTAAAAGAAATTGTTCTTAGATACTCTGTTGGGTATGTATTCAGTGATCAACCTATGATCTATTTTCATTGGTCCTTTTCAATTGTATCGGTAAAAACAATGGGTGCCGAAATGTTAGATTTAAGTGTTTCCAGAAATTCTGTGGGTCCAATCATATTAATGAGTACATGGACTCGGAACTCGTGCATAGATTGGCCTGATTTGCAAGTACATGTATAATCTTGAGTTAATTCGTACTAACCCTACAGACACATTTAAACTCTTCCAATTCAAAGGTTGGAATACGCAAACGTACATTTTTTCGCAGTAAACTTATTTTGGCGCTTTTTGTGCTGAAAGTATTGCGCTAAAATATGATCACGCTCATTGGAGTTTTTATATGCTTCTTATTCAGTTTACAACGTATGCGTGAATTTATCAATGTGCTAATATGTACCAAAAACTGACAATGTGCTAAAATAAGATTGTGCCAAATTAATTATCAGGTAGATTACAGTAGCTCATTGTGAAATGCCTGGGGTTATAAATGAGTTAGGTAGAAGCAAAATGTCAGGACTAAACCTTTATATATAAAGGATATTGCTTCTTATTGAGTCTAAAATGAATACAGGGTAAATCATGCATTAAATAGAGAAAATACAGTTGAATCTCGTTATTTCGAACTTGTGTAACTCAAAGACCCTGTTTATATACTTCAAAATTTGTTGGCAGTCCCTGCCAGATTGTACATTAAGAATTTGAACTCGCGCTTATGATAACTTGATTATCCGGATAACTCTTAAAGTTTTGTAAGAGTTCCAATGACTTTGAGATAAAGAGATTCAACTGTATAGCAAGTAATCGCATGCATAAATCAAGCTAATTATTCATATACCTGACAGTTGTTATTTCTCATCAGAACTGATTCACTTCTTGGCAAAATGTAGATAATGCACATCCTCTATGACTTCTTCAATGCAGTGTATTATCAGAGAATGCTGCGAGGTATAACCTGACAGGATCAGTCATACTTTATAAAGTGTATATACATGTAATGAAAATAGGTTTAAAAAGAGATATATAAATCTACTGTACCTGTTTTCTATTATAATGTAAATCTCCGATCAAGTCTATTTAAAGAACTGAAAACAAATCAAAATTCCTGTTAAAAATATTTGTTTATCTTATGTAAAACTTGACTGAAACATGTGTGTATTATACCTTTCCTGATTTCACACCCCAATAGAGCCAGGCTTAAATTAATGGAAGTTTTTATACAGGCCTATACATACATCACACAGTTCTATCTGTAGTTTGAACATAGTTAGCTTCCAATACAAATGCATTGGATTAAAATGTCAGGTTTTGCATTTGATCTTTTTATTTGATGATAATAATGACTTTGTAATCTGATGTTTATCATCAATGCACCAGAATATAAACATAATATTCATGTATGCATAAAAATGGTTTAATTACCTTTTATCACAAAGCATGAAGTAAACATGTTTTTTTTTTCATTTACAGATTTAATATTGAATTTTGATGTTAAAAAATAATCTCCTAATCAACATGATAATGTCACTTGTACCAAAACTGGATCTACGACTGTATACCTTTTATATACACTACTGGTCCCCTTAATCTGTAATTTTTGTACAGTGATATTTTAAAAAAATTGAATGATTTATTAGTCAGTCAGTATCAATGCAACACATGAATACAACAACAAACAAGAGGCCCAAGGGCCTTAACGGTCATCTGACTACCAATTGTGATACCATTATGGAATTAGTTTAAACAATATTTTATTTCCATCAGTGTACATGTATATTACATATATAGAAATTATACAAATAGTGAGGATTGGAAAACAAGCTAATAGCTTATATAAATTCCTCTCCTCTAGGAATTAGTAATACAATCATGTAACAATATGCCACACAAATGTGGTTTTCAAGATGGTGATGATCATGGATTTCTTCGGAACAGTGCGAAAAATAACATTTGGTCAGAATCATTTTAGGCAAGTTTCAGATCATGGAAAGTGTTAGATGTGGATGCAAAATGGGGGCTGTTGCAGCCATCTTGGATCTCTGACGGACTGGAGAAATAACAACATTTGGTTGGGACTATCTGGGGATCATTTTTCTATGAAAAGTTTTAAATGTGTATTCAAAATGGGGGCTGTGGCAGCCATCTTGGATGTCTGACGGACCCGATAAATAACATTTGGTTGGGACTATCTGAGGATAATTTTTGCAAGGTTCAGCTCAATGTCACTGGTAGAACTTGAGAAGTTCAAAATGACATATGTGGTGGCCATCTTAGATTTGTGACAATGGGCGAGTTCGATTGCCGACTATAGTTACTGTAGTCTACTAGAGTTCAACCGAACACACTTTAGTTATAATGTACTGCGCATGTGTACAGAAAGAAGGAGTTGAACTTGAGAAGAAGTTTAAAATGTGAAAAGTTTACGGACGACAATTTTGTTTTTCAAGATGGCGAATCTGGCGGCCATCTTGGATTTTGGACCAACCCGAAATGTAACAACACTTGGTCAGGACCATCTCAGGATCATTTCAGCCAATTTTCAGCTTAATCCCAGTGGTAGAACTTGATAAGAAGTTGGAAACGTGTTTTTCAAGATTGCGGCTCTGGCAGCCATCTTGGATTTCGGACCGACCCAAAAAGTAACAATACTTGATCAGGACCATCTCAGGATCATGTCAGCCAAGTTTCAGCTTAATCACACAGGTGGAACTTGAGAAGAAGTTTGAAATGTGTTTTTCAAGATGGCGGCTCTGAAGGCCATCTTGGATTTCCGACCAACCTGAAAAATAACAACACTTGGTCAGGACAATCTCAGAATCACTTCAGCCAAGTTTTAGCTTAATCCCACAGGTAGAACTTGAGAAGAAGTTGGAAATGTCTTTTGTAAGATGGCGGCCATGGCGGCCATCTTGGATTTCGAACCGACCGAAAAGTAACAACTCATGGTCAGGACCATCTCAGGATAATTTCAGCCAAGTTTCAGCTTAATCCCACAGGTGAAACTTGAGAGAAATTTGGAAATGTGTTTTTCAAGATGGCGGCTCTGGCAGCCATCTTTGATTTTGGACCAACCCAAAAAATAA
The DNA here is from genome assembly GCA_947623455.1 of Mimachlamys varia. Taxonomy (NCBI): domain Eukaryota; kingdom Metazoa; phylum Mollusca; class Bivalvia; order Pectinida; family Pectinidae; genus Mimachlamys; species Mimachlamys varia. Next base: position 37,520,102 of record OX392529.1, read on the forward strand.
CAACACTTGGTCAGGACCATCTCAGGATCATTTCAGCCAAGTTTCATCTTAATCCCACTGGAAGAACTTGAGAAGAAGTTGAAAATGTGTTTTTCAAGATGGCGGCTCTGGCGGCCATCTTGGATTTCGGACCGACCCGAAAAATAACAACACTTGGTCAGGACTATCTCAGGATCATTTCAGCCAAGTTTCAGCTTAATCCCAGTGGTAGAACTTAAGAAGAAGTTTAAAATAGGTGTTGTTCAGGAAAACAGTGATTGCGCAATCATGTCACAAAATGGCCGCCATGGCACAAATGTCGAGAGTTTTTCGGACTTGAAAAATAACAACATTTTATGGGCTGCCCTTCCTGAACATCCCTACCAATTTTCAGCTCACAGGTACCAGTGGAACTGTAGAAGAAGTTTAATATGTGTTTTTCAAGATGTCGGCTATGGCGGCCATCTTGGATTTCGGACCGACCCGAAAAATAACAACACTTGGTCAGGACCATCTCAGGATCATTTCAGCTAAGTTCAGCTTATTCCCATTGGTAGAACTTGAGAAGAAGTTTGAAATGTGAAAAGTTTACGGACGGCGGACGGCGGACGACGACGGACGAAGCACGGTAACTATAGGTCATCTTGACCCTTTGGGTCAGATGACCTAAAAACCAACTGTATACACCTAGATAGTATAATATCAAATTGCTGCATTGATATGCCTATATATGTTTGTTTAAACTAGGGGTTCACTAATTTTGTATCATATGTAAATAATCATCAGCATGTTTTTCTCAAACAAAATAACATCCCTGCAGTTTTAATTACTCAGCGTTCATGATTATCGATCACAGAAATGTTTTTATCACATCTATTTATCTTAATGCTGGTAAAATGTATATGCTTGGGGAACCCTCGTAAGGTAGAGATTGGCCAAACTGCTTGGTGCCACTCAATGTGCATTCCAGCTAGACTTAACATTATGTACATGTAAAGTTTATTTTATTAAACAAAAGAAACAATAAAACAACTTTGATCTTATAAAAAAAGTAACATAAAAATCTATGTTTTTAGACAAACTAATATGACATTTTCCTGGACAGTACGCATGCGCCTATCTATATAGTGGGGTGAAAAAAATCCTGCAAAACTGAAAATAAATTAAAATAAGAAAAATCTGAAAAACTGGAAATAAATTTATTGACCATCCATGTGTCAAATAATGGAATTTCGTCACAAAATGGAAAACTGTCACCCATGTATTTTATATCTTCTGTACATAGAAGAACATATGGAACACATTGTTATGGTGATGCTGTTATGATGTGGGGTATTGCATATCCTCCCAACTAATTTTTATAGCCAAGCAAGTTTTACACAAAACTTCTTTATAATCATGCATATTAGCATATACTTATAGACTTGTAGTGTCACAAGGTACAGGAAACTTATACAAATGTCTTTGCAATCTGTTTTATAAAACTTCCACGTGGACATGCACATGAAAAAATGAAGTAAATCTTTTATGCATAATGGTGTCGAAATAGTGAGGTAAATATTCAGATGCACAGACGGAAGGAAAATGCAAAAAACTTCAAACTTTTTTTTTTTTGCAACAAGAGTAAAAGATAAGATATTGTACTTACATTGAATCCTACCAGATTAAAATGCACCTATTTTTTGTCCAGTATAGAGCTCCACATGGAAATATGTATGGACTTAAGATACTGTTTGAATGTAACAGATGATGTGTAACAAATCAGTGTGGCACAGGTGTTTGATACAGATGATACCAGCCAATACACCTATAGCTATAATGTATACACTTCTCACTACCTCACCAACATTGTGTGAACCAGCGACAAATCAACCTAAAATAGGCTCTGGGCAAAAACTCATATTGTCTGTTTGTCATCTATAACAATGTTGACGACTGCTGTAGGAGGTGCGACTATGCGGTGTAGCCAGTAGGACGGAATACGCTACAGCCAGGAGTAAGGCAATGCTGCAGGAACTACGGCAACGCTTCAACATCCACTTGATGACACAGTCACATTGAGAACAATTAAATAATCTGGCAATGCTACCCTGAGGAGACTTATAGTATCAAGGCTGTCATTATCGGAATACATGGGAGAAAACCTTGCGCGACCTGATTAATTCTCGGTTCCCATCACCTGTTTTACACAATTACCCTGCCCGGTATATATATATTCCAATCTTGTAAAGTCAGCCACCTGACAAATTTGACACTTTCTCCCACCAACACAGAATTTCTTTGATTGTGTTAAGGTCATGGAAGGTCAATACACCTTCTATGTATTGAACCTGCTCTGCCAGGTACACAGTGGAACACTTACCAAGCAGACTCGAGCAATGACAAAATTAAAACCTGCAGAAGGACGGTTAATTATTATAAACCAAATTACAACACAATACATTTCTAGAAATTACAGTTGACGACATTTTGTTTGCGTTTAATTGCATTAGAGTCTTTAAAATTTAATAATGAGCTTAGCTTACTTTATTTGACCTACTTTTAAGACTTTATTGAGGTTTTTCTGACAATTTGATAAAACATTTTACATCTATGCGAGACTGTAAACATCTATACATTGGGAACCTTTAGTTCAATATGTATGTATAACTACATATGTGTGTCTCTACCTGTATGTCCCTTTAGCTCTTCATCTACTTGTATACTACCTGTGTAAAACATGTACATTGATTAGGTTGCCTTTCAAGCTTGAGTAGTACTGAATTTCCCTTTAGGTCAGTGATAGAGCATTAGGCTGGAAAGCCAAAGGTCGCAGGTTCGAGCTTCAGTGACTGCACTATATAACTTTTCTCGTCCTATTACTAACTAGTGCCAATGACCCGGCCTCTATACTACCTGCAAGCCATTTGTGTGACTTACATTTAAGACTTTCTGTGTCCCTGTAGGCCATCATCTATACTACCTGTAAGCCATTTGTGTGACTTACCTTTAAGACTTTCTCTGTGTCCCTGTAGGCCATCATCTATACTACCTGTAAGCCATTTGTGTAACTTACCTTTAAGACTTTCTGTGTCCCTGTAGGCCATTATCTATACTATCTGTAAGCCATTTGTGTGACTTACCTTTAAGACATTCTGTGTGTCCCTGTAGGCCATTATCTATACTACATGTAAGCCATTTGTGTGATGTACCTTTAAGACTTTCTGTGTGTCCCTGTAGGCCATTATCTATACTACATGTACGCCATTTGTGTGACTTACCTTTAAGACTTTCTGTGTGTCCCTGTAGGCCATTATCTATACTACATGTAAGCCATTTGTGTGACTTACCTTTAAGACTTTCTGTGTCCCTGTAGGCCATTATCTATACTACCTGTAAGCTATTTGTGTGACTTACCTTTAAGACTTTCTGTGTGTCCCTGTAGGCCATCATCTATACTACCTGTAAGCCATTTGTGTAACTTACCTTTAAGACTTTCTCTGTGTCCCTGTAGGCCATCATCTATACTACCTGTAAGCCATTTGTGTGACTTACATTTAAGACTTTCTGTGTGTCCCTGTAGGTCATCATCTATTCTACATGTAAGCCATTTATGTGTCTTACCTTTAAGACTTTCTGTATGTCCCTGTAGGCCATCATCTTTACTACCTGTTAGCCATTTGTGTGACTTACCTTTAAGACTTTCTGTGTCCCTGTAGGCCATCATCTATACTACCTGTTAGCCATTTATATGTCTTACCTTTAAGACTTTCTGTGTCCCTGTAGGCCATCATCTATACTACCTGTAAGCCATTTGTGTGTCTTACCTTTAAGATTTTCTTTGTCCCTGTAGGCTATCATCTATACTACCTGTAAGCCATTTGTGTGACTTACCTTTAAGACTCTCTGTGTGTCCCTGTAGGCCATCATCTATACTACCTGTAAGCCGTTTGTGTGACTTACCTTTCAGACTTTCTGTGTGTCCCTGTAGGCCATCATCTATACTACCTGTAAGCCATTTGTGTGACTTACCTTTAAGACTTTCTGTGTGTCCCTGTAGGCCATCATCTATACTACCTGTAAGCGGTTAGTGTGACTTACCTTTAAGACCTTCTGTGTGTCCCTGTAGGCCATCATCTATACTACCTGTAAGCCATTTGTGTGACTTACCTTTAAGACTTTCTGTGTGTCCCTGTAGGCCATCATCTATACTACCTGTAAGCCATTTGTGTGATGTACCTTTAAGACTTTCTGTGTGTCCCTGTAGGCCATCATCTATACTATCTGTAAGCTATTTGTGTGCCTTACCTTTAAGACATTCTGTGTGTCCCTGTAGGCCATCATCTATATTATCTGTAAGCCATTTGTGTGATGTACCTTTAAGACCTTCTGTGTGTCCCTGTAGGCCATCATCTATACTATCTGTAAGCTATTTGTGTGACTTACCTTTAAGACTTTCTGTGTGTCCCTGTAGGCCATCATCTATACTACCTGTAAGCCATTTGTGTGATGTACCTTTAAGACCTTCTGTGTGTCCCTGTAGGCCATCATCTATACTATCCGTAAGCTATTTGTGTGCCTTACCTTTAAGACTTTCTGTGTGTCCCTGTAGGCCATCATCTATACTACCTGTAAGCCATTTGTGTGACTTACCTTTAAGACTTTCTGTGTGTCCCTGTAGGCCATCATCTATACTACCTGTAAGCCATTTGTGTGATGTACCTTTAAGACTTTCTGTGTGTCCCTGTAGGCCATCATCTATACTATCTGTAAGCTATTTGTGTGCCTTACCTTTAAGACCTTCTGTGTGTCCCTGTAGGCCATCATCTATATTATCTGTAAGCCATTTGTGTGATGTACCTTTAAGACCTTCTGTATGTCCCTGTAGGCCATCATCTATACTACCTGTAAGCCATTTGTGTGATGTACCTTTAAGACCTTCTGTGTGTCCCTGTAGGCCATCATCTATACTATCCGTAAGCTATTTGTGTGCCTTACCTTTAAGACTTTCTGTGTGTCCCTGTAGGCCATCATCTATACTACCTGTAAGCCATTTGTGTGACTTACCTTTAAGACTTTCTGTGTGTCCCTGTAGGCCATCATCTATACTACCTGTAAGCCATTTGTGTGATGTACCTTTAAGACTTTCTGTGTGTCCCTGTAGGCCATCATCTATACTACCTGTTAGCCATTTGTGTGATGTACCTTTAAGACTTTCTGTGTGTCCCTGTAGGCCATCATCTATACTACCTGTAAGTCATTTGTGTGACTTACATTTAAGACATTCTGTGTGTCCCTGTAGGTCATCATCTATACTACCTGTAAGCCATTTGTGTGATGTACCTTTAAGACTTTCTGTGTGTCCCTGTAGGTCATCATCTATACCACATGTAAGTCATTTGTGTGACGTACCCTGAAGACTTTCTGTGTCCCTGTAGGCCATCATCTAAAATACCTGTTAGCCATTTGTGCGACTTACCTTTAAGACTTTCTGTGTGTCCCTGTAGGTCATCATCTATACTACATGTAAGCCATTTATGTGTCTTACCTTTAAGGCTTTCTGTATGTCCCTGTAGGCCATCATCTTTACTACCTGTTAGCCATTTGTGTGACTTACCTTTAAGACATTCTGTGTCCCTGTAGGCCATCATCTATACTACCTGTTAGCCATTTATATGTCTTACCTTTAAGACTTTCTGTGTCCCTGTAGGCCATCATCTATACTATCTGTAAGCCATTTGTGAGACTTACCTTTAAGACTTTCTGTGTGTCCCTATAGGCCATCATCTATACTACATGTAAGCCATTTGTGTGACTTACCTTTAAGACTTTCTGTGTCCCTGTAGGCCATCATCTATACTATCTGTAAGCTATTTGTGCGACTAACCTTTAAGACTTTCTGTGTGTCCCTGTAGGCCATCATCTATACTACCTGTAAGCCATTTGTGTGATGTACCTTTATGACCTTCTGTGTGTCCCTGTAGGCCATCATCTATACTATCTGTAAGCCATTTGTGTGACTTACCTTTAAGACTTTCTGTGTCCCTGTAGGCCATCATCTATACTATCTGTAAGCTATTTGTGTGACTAACCTTTAAGACTTTCTGTGTGTCCCTGTAGGCCATCATCTATACTACCTGTAAGCCATTTGTGTGATGTACCTTTAAGACTTTCTGTGTGTCCCTGTAGGCCATCATCTATACTATCTTTAAGCTATTTGTGTGACTTACCTTTAAGACTTTCTCTGTGTCCCTGTAGGCCATCATCTATACTACCTGTCAACTATTTGTGTGACTTACCTTTAAGACTTTCTGTGTGTCCCTGTAGGCCATCATCTATACTACCTGTAAGCCATTTGTGTGACTTACCTTTAAGACTTTCTGTGTGTCCCTGTAGGCCATCATCTATACTACCTGTAAGCCATTTGTGTGACTTACCTTTAAGACGTTCTGTGTGTCCCTGTAGGTCATCATCTATACTATCTGTAAGTCATTTGTGTGACTTACCTTTAAGACTTTCTGTGTGTCCCTGTAGGCCATCATCTATACTACCTGTAAGCTATTTGTGTGACTTACCTTTAAGACTTTCTGTGTGTCCCTGTAGGCCATCATCTATTCTACCTGTAAGCTGTTTGTGTGACTTACCTTTAAGACTTTCTGTGTCCATGTAGGCCATCATCCATTCTACCTGTAAGCTATTTGTGTGACTTACCTTTAAGACCTTCTGTGTGTCACTGTAGGCCATCATCTATACTACCTGTAAGCCATTTATGTGACTTACCTTTAAGACTTTCTTTGTGTCCCTGTAGGTCATCATCTATACTACCTGTAAGCCATTTATGTGACTTACCTTTAAGACTTTCTTTGTGTCCCAGTAGGTCATCATCTATACTACCTGTAAGCCATTTGTGTGACTTACCTTAAGAAGTTTCCTTAATTAGCATGATTTGTTCATGATTACATGCATAAGGTTTATGCTTTTTATGTGTAATAATACTGACATAGGTCCCATTTTCAACGTTTCAAACTGAATGTGCTTTGAACATTGCTATTCATGGTTGCATGAACAGCCATAAAATGGACCATAAATGCCCGGAGGAAAATCCTGGTAAATCTGTGCCCTAGATTATGGGCAAGTCATTGTAAGTATTAGTTTCGACTGATTGAACTGTTTAAATGAGATTTATTCGATATAAACTGATTCTCCGATGACCTAGCAGCCAGGCAGCTACATGCTTCATCACACTTTGGACGCAGCCCAATTGATTTCCTGCATCAATAGATGTTAGTTCTGAAATTTCTGTTCTTTCTGATCATTTATTCGCCATGTAAATTTAGAAGTCTAGCCAAACCGATATCCATTTTATTAGACATATAAAGGTAAAACTTCTTGTGAATAATTGCAGTTAAACCTTGCATCACTAAAGACCATAGTAAACTAGTCCGAATCAAAGGAATTGCGATTCCATTATGATATTTCAGGGGGTGAAGGCACTGAAAACCACAGAAATGCGTCAATCCGACGGCTGTTAGTTCATACCAAACATTAATGATTGTAATAATTTCCGTATCAGAAGTGGCAAATCAATTATTCATTTATCATATACTTTTTATTAAGCTTCACTCAGTAATTTCAAACTACAATGAAAAGGAAATTCTGTAGGAAAGGTCTCCACTGATCAATCAATGTCGGTGTTTGTGTGTGTTGTCACCACAAAGACAGCGTTACTTTAAGCCTGTACAACAGACACCTTCTTTGATGTTAATATGGTAACAGTACCATAGAAAATCTGCCAGGATCATCTGTGCTTCTAAAGGGACGAGAAATCTTGTATGATCTACTTTTTTTCTGTTTTGCCAGTATTGTAACAACTACCCATAGAACATCTCTACTTGTAGGACATATTTTTTTTCTGTTTTGCTGATATTCTAATAGAACAATATAATTTCTGTACCATCTCTCACAGCTTCTATAGGGACGAGAAATCTTGTTTGACCAATATTTTTTTCTGTTTTGCTAATATTGTAATTATTACAGTACCATAGAAAATCTGCCTGGATCATTTCTTTTATACAAACAGGAAATCTGGTGTGATCAATTTTTTCTGCTGTGCTAATATTGTAATAGTAACATAGAAAATCTAGCTGCCAGGATCATCTCTGCCTCTATAGGAACGAGAAATCTTGTGATCTATTTTTTTCCGTTTTGCCAGTACTGTAATAACAATACCATAGAAAATCTGCCTGGATCATCTCTGTTTTTAGATACGAACAAGAAATTTGTATCATCTAGTTTTTTCTGGTTTGTCATAATATTTTTGCTATGTACCATAGACAATCTGTTTCGATCAACTCTATATACAATTGTAGGAACGAGGAATCTTATAAAGATGTATCCTAAATTCATGGGATGGATACATGTTTTTATCTTTAAGTTTAAACTGTGTAATATTTCCATGTTTAACCAATACCAGTTGCTATTTTTTAAAAATAACACTGATCATTCACATCAGATTTATTCTCTGTACGAAAAAGTAAAAAGCCATATATATACTCTCTTAGCTTACATAATTATTATGATAGCAGCACTGGAAGAAATAAAATAGGATAATTAAGCTATCACAAGAACTTCCTTAATTAATTTGAATTTGAGAACAATTCTTTCAAAAGCAATATGCACAAATGATGACTATTGCACAAAAATAATGTAACTTGCATATATCTGTGTGTATGAATTGACAACTGCAAAATGTATCATTCATTATTAAATAAAATTCCACATAAATTGTAATAGAAATATACATTTGTGTGGTTTTATCAGTTACCTAATGAATTACCAGTAAAAGCATACGAACACAAGGCATGCCCACACATCATAAAAGGGCAGACAATTATCGGTAATGGTGACAATTTCAGAGCAGAACAGTTGTCAAGTTCGATTCTGTCATTCACTTTACAGGACATATTAAAGCAGTAATTTTACTTTAAAGATTTTCATGCTGAAAGCATTCTGATAAATTACGATTTTGTTAATTGACGTTTCTGTATGTATATATATACGCTTCTACAGCAAGTATTATGATTCATCATTGTGCTTATTTGTTTAAATTCAGCAATGTGATAAAATTTGATTGTATTGTATTTCAACATTTTGATTTCGGCAGTCTTTCATCCCTGTAAGCTACATATTATAACAAGTACTTTTTCTAATATATTTCATCCATGTGACCCTGCATACATTGTCATGTTATTTACTCAACAATAATAATTCATATACAGTTTATCACAATCAAGCTATCATCAATTGTTATACTGATTTAAAAAAGTGCTTAAATTTGCAACCATGTCCAATGTCTATAAAATTGTCAAATTGTAAAAAAAAAACTCACAGCGATTTTTGTGCATACAACTAGAATTTAAAAACTCGAGCACTGCCCAACCACAGAGTAAAGCCAAGTAGAAACTGGAACAATATATGATACATGTAGTGCTATGACGTACCTGAATTGAACCCACAACCTTTTGGTCACTAGCCTTACATGCAACCACTAGACCTAAGTTTCAGCTTTTCTAGATACAGTTCAAACTTTGATTTAGAAAAAAGATGATATTGATTTTGAGAAGTTTGTTAAATTCTCATCTAATTAAGTAAATTAAAAAATAAATTGCCCCACAGGGATTCTTTGAAAGTCCTGGTGTTGTCCTGCCCACATAGGGATGCTTTGAAAGTCTTGGTGTTGTCCTGCCCCACAGGGATGCTGTGAAAGTCCTGGTATTGTCCTGCCCCACAGGGGTGCTTTGAAAGTCTTGGTGTTGTCCTGCCAAACAGGGACGCTTTGAAAGTCCTGGTATTGTCCTGCCCCACAGGAACGCTTTGAAAGTCTTGGTGTTGTCCTGCCCCACAGGGACGCTTGGAAAGTCTTGGTGTTGTCCTGCCACACACGGACGCTTTGAAAGTCTTGGTGTTGTCCTGCCGCACAGGGACGCTTTAAAAGTCTTGGGTGTTGTCCTACCCCACCGTGATGCTTTGAAAGCATTGGTATTGTCCTGCCCAACAAGGGTGATTTAAAGTCTGTGTGTTGTCCTGCCCCACAGGGGTGCATTGAAAAGGTTTAGTTGCTATTATTCAATATTACAATGAACCCGAGTTAACTGATTCACCCCCGACATTCCATAATGAACTTTTCCAATCTTTGAATTGAAAGGGTTCAAATGTATCTTTAGGGGTGAACGAGTTAATTTTTAACACCTTGGTGTTGCCCGATCAAATTGGATCAATGGGTTGCAGCAATTAATGAGTGATAATTATTAAAGTGAGAATTTTATAAACTTTCCCTGGACTTCCCTATGAGGGATATATACCAACGTACCGAGGAGAAGACATTTGATTAACTATCATACCTGTCCCCAATCATCATCAGTAAATCAGTGAGTTAAGGTTAACCCTACTCTGTTAAGTCGACTGTATATGTACTGTCGGTTTAATTAAGGCTGCCGTGCTCTCTTACGCTGGAGACTGATGAAGCCTGGCATGATTCGTTCATGTGTGACCGTTCACCACGTTTTTTCGGTTACATGTCGCCTGGCATAGTCTAATGGGCGCTAATTACTGATGCTGCGGAATCGCACAATCCATCAGGTAAATTTTTGATGAGCTATAATTTCGAAACTTGGAAAGAAAAAATTAAAAGTTGCTGGGCAATTAGGTCTACAGCTTCATATCCATGAGAGTGATTTCAGAATCAGATCTGAGAGACTCTGCAGAATCTATTCCCCGCATGACTTAATGATATGTCTGTGTGTCTGTGTAAGAGTTACAACTACATTAAAAACTGTATATATTGGTAAGCGAGGGATGTCACCGCCAGTACATTTTAAAAAGCAGCACATTTGTTTTACTAGTAGATTAGATCATAATACCAAACATATCGTGGTTCAGCCATGCGAAACACCATAATGATACTGTGACTATGTAAAACAAGAATATACTGATGAATCAATGTAGGAAGAGAATCTCATGAAATGAGCAACATATGTACTCAGTTTTAAAGGCAGCATGCAAATATTGTATTTGATTCGGATGAGTTAAATAAATTAATACTTTTTAGCAAACAATTTTTCTATTCAATAGGACAACTATATACTGTAAAAGCCATTATTTTCGAGTGGAATTTTTCACTTAGCCAGCCTCCCAACTGTGAATTTAATTTTCGTGATGTCAGTCATCCTGGTTTGAATGTACATTTGTATATCTATATTATATATTTAGGTAATAAAATACCACGGACGAAATGATAGATACTATTGTGATAGACTCATAGTATTGCGATTGCCTACTGCATTGACACTTAACTATTGCAATACAGGGCTTTATCACCCCTCTTTTTAGGTCAGGTAAACGGACCCATTCCCAATGAGAAAAGGTGTGATTTTCCCCAAATTTTCTCTTCAAGATTCCCAATGCAGACATTTTTAATTGTTTAACATCGCTCAAGTAGTTTCTTTTGACATTAATTTTAATAAAGAACAAGAAAGATGGCTGTAAATGTCATGAGTACTGATCATGACAGTGCTCTAAATAATTTAGAAAAAAAATAATGTATTTTGTTGTTATAATGGTGTTTGTCAAAATTTCCCAAATAGCTGTTATGTCGATAATTTTTTCCCAATTTGATCTCAGGGTCCGATTCCCAAAACCCCCTGATAAAGCCTTGCGATAGAACTATTAGGAGGTAAACTATTGTGAATGCATCGATGGTTCACTTCGATGCATTGTTACACCCCTAGTTTAATATATCAATTTCATAATATCTAGCCTTAGTCATCTTTTATTGGTAAAAATGTGAATATCATACAAACTGTATCATACAATGTAGGATTGTATGTTACAATGTAAGTTTTTGTCAAAAATTATGTACACCATGCATGTATCTATATTCATGCAGTAATACATTGATTGTAATCTGCAAAATTAAGTGATAAAACCCAATGTTTATAGAATATTTCAAATGTCAATAAAAAAATTACAAGAAATACTCTTTATACAGTTTGGATATGGTCAAACAGAAAATATGAAATTAACATTTTTGGGGAAAAAGTGACAGTAGTCAAATAATAAATATATATTTAATTTTCATTTAATTTACATTATATATCCACATACACATTAATTTGTCAAGACTAGGACCAGACTCTCTGGACAAGAAAGAGTATTTGAGAGGGAATTCACAACTACTAAAAAAAAAAAAATCTTTTTTTCTTGTCAGGAAAGTCTGATCCTAGTCTTGACAAATTAATGTGTCTTATGTGATAGCATTTTCAGGGTCAACTCGAAATTTAGGGTAGATGGGCATACACATTTTGTGTTTTGGCCTATACATTTGTAGCTAAAGCAAGAGCATTTTACAAGAAAAGGATTTGACATCAAAAATACACGGTGGTAAAAAAAAGAAGCAAAAAACACAATTAAACCAAAGTGAAAGTATGTATACCTTGGATTATAATAAAGGTATCTAGAATAGACTCTACATTACATTGTGCAGGTAAACCAGTGACATAAAAAGGTTTTTTTTATATCTTAAAATACCGTCAAAGACAGTTTGGCCTACAGCTTTGTCTGCATGTACACAATACATAAACACAGCAGGCCATTAACATGCATCATGGAACCCCGTCCTGTCTACCAAGTGCCCCCTTCTACCTTCCTGTTCGAGTGTCCCCTTATTGGATTGCATTGCTCAATTAACGGTACTATCATGATCAACTCATCCGCTCATTAATTTCTCGTAAAATCTTACCCTATTGTGAACACAGAAACAGGTAAACCTTACCAAATTGGTGAACCGTTGATGGCTGGGGTAGTCAGCTGGTCTGTCTCCAACATTGCTGTGTAGTCAATATTGCTGCTAATCGCTTTTACCACTCTTCCGCACGTGCTTGAAATGATAAATCCTCGGCGGGAAAAGTTTTGCCTGCGTGTCAAGGGAGGCAACTCTTGCAAAATCGTGAACGTTTACCACAGACTGAATAATAATTTTCGAGGGTTTATAAAGAATCACATGCATTATATTTAAAGGCCCAATATACGTAACTTTCGGTAAAACTTGAAGCGAAAACCAAGTCTAATAAACTTATTATATTTATAGATTTAGTTAAGATTAACTGATATCAGCAATATTCAAGATGAATTCTTTCGCGGTTACCGGTACAGCAGCAGTTGAAACACGCTATTTGTAAACACGCGTCCATTTCGAACCGTCTTCTACCTTCGGTTTGTTGTTGAAGTGGGCCCCACCTGAATCATTTTCAATTCTTTGGATTTTTTTTGTCAAGAGTTTCTTGTTAGTTACCGCTCAGGTTTACTTCATTTTAGGCTTATTTATGCATTGTTATCAACTGTATTTTTTTCAGAATTTTTCAGAATGACGAAATTTCCCTGAAGTTACGTATATTGGGCCTTTAACAAACATAAAATGAATCATAGCCTGAATTATTTGATTGAAACTGAGCGAAAATGCTGACGACATTTGGGGCCTGAAGTCTAAGCTGTTTCCTTTACACATTGCATCTAAACTAATGGGTCAGAGATACTGTATTATACACGTAAATGTACACGTATGTTAACGTTCATACTTCAATATTAAATATGATCGATTCTGCTGATAGATTTTTCATTCTCCGAGTTTTACCCCAATTTGATGGTCACATTTATCTCTAATGGTAGTTGAATGGTTCATATTATGTAAACTTTACACGGTATCAATTTGGAATTAAACTGTTCTCTTTTTACAAATCGTATAAAGAGGGGTTTATGCACTACCACCTTCTATTTCAACAGTAGTTCATAGGAATTCAGACTTCCACATTTCCCCCCTAATATCGATATCACTGACGAGTCCTAGAAGTACAAAACAGCTGTAGGATCTGTGTACCTCATATTTGTCATGCTGTAGGATCTGTGTACCTCATGTTTGACATGCTGTAGGATCTGTGTACTCATGTTTGTCATGCTGTAGGATCTGTGTACTCATGTTTGTCATCCTGTAGGATCTGTGTACCTCATATTTGTCATGCTGTAGGATCTGTGTACCTCATGTTTGACATGCTGTAGGATCTGTGTACTCATGTTTGTCATGCTGTAGGATCTGTGTACCTCATGTTTGACATGCTGTAGGATCTGTGTACCTCATCTTTGTCATGCTGTAGGATCTGTGTAACTCTTTTTTGACATGCTGTAGGATCTGTGTACCTCTTGTTTGGCATGCTGTAGGATCTGTGTACCTCTTGTTTGACATGCTGTAGGATCTGTGTACCTCTTTTTTGACATGCTGTAGGATCTGTGTACCTCTTTTTTGACATGCTGTAGGATCTGTGTTACTCATGTTTGACATGCTGTAGGATCTGTGTACTTCATGTTTGGCATACTGTAGGGTCTGTGTAACTATGTTTGACATGCTGTAGGATCTGTGTACCTCATGTTTGGCATGCTGTTTGATCTGTGTACCTCATGTTTGTCATGCTGTAGGATCTGTGTACCTCTTGTTTGACATGCTGTAGGATCTGTGTACCTCATGTTTGTCATGCTGTAGGATTTGTGTAACTCATGTTTGTCATACTGTAGGATCTGTGTACCTCATGTTTGTCATGCTGTAGAATTTGTGTAACTCATGTTTGTCATGCTGTAGGATCTGTGTAACTCATGTTTGTCATGCTGTAGGATCTGTGTACCTCTTGTTTGTCATGCTGTAGGATCTGTGTACCTCATGTTTGTCATGCTGTAGGATCTGTGTACCTCATGTTTGTCATGCTGTAGGATCTGTGTAACTCTTGTTTGTCATGCTGTAGGATCTGTGTACCTCATGTTTGTCATGCTGTAGGATATGTGTACCTCATGTTTGACATGCTGTAAGATCTGTGTACCTCATGTTTGACATGCTGTAAGATCTGTGAACCTCTTGTTTGTCATGCTGTAGGATCTGTGTACCTCATGTTTGTCATGCTGTAGGATCTGTGTACCTCATGTTTGGCATGATGTAAGATCTGTGTACCTCATGTTTATCATCCTGTAAGATCTGTGTACTTCATGTTTGGCATGCTATAGGATCTGTGTACCTCTTGTTTGGCATGCTGTAGGATATGTGTACCTCATGTTTGTTATGCTGTAGGATCTGTGTAACTCTTGTTTGGCATGCTGTAGGATCTGTGTACCTCTTGTTTGGCATGCTGTAGGATCTGTGTACCTCTTGTTTGGCATGCTATAGGATCTGTGTACCTCATGTTAGTCATGCTGTAGGATCTGTGTACCTCATGTTTGGCATGCTGTAGGATCTGTGTACCTCTTGTTTGGCATGCTGTAGGATCTGTGTACCTCATGTTTGTCATGCTGCAGGATCTGTGAAACTCATGTTTGTCATGCTGTAGGATCTGTGTACAATGTACCTCATGTTTGTCATAATGTAGGATCTGTGAAACTCATGTTTGTCATGCTGTAGGATCTGTGTACCTCATGTTTGGCATGCTGTAGGATCTGTGTACCTCTTGTTTGACATGCTGTAGGATCTGTGTACCTCTTTTTTGACATGCTGTAGGATCTGTGTACCTCTTTTTTGACATGCTGTAGGATCTGTGTTACTCATGTTTGACATGCTGTAGGATCTGTGTACTTCATGTTTGGCATACTGTAGGGTCTGTGTAACTATGTTTGACATGCTGTAGGATCTGTGTACCTCATGTTTGGCATGCTGTTTGATCTGTGTACCTCATGTTTGTCATGCTGTAGGATCTGTGTACCTCTTGTTTGACATGCTGTAGGATCTGTGTACCTCATGTTTGTCATGCTGTAGGATTTGTGTAACTCATGTTTGTCATACTGTAGGATCGGTGTACCTCATGTTTGTCATGCTGTAGAATTTGTGTAACTCATGTTTGTCATGCTGTAGGATCTGTGTAACTCATGTTTGTCATGCTGTAGGATCTGTGTACCTCTTGTTTGTCATGCTGTAGGATCTGTGTACCTCATGTTTGTCATGCTGTAGGATCTGTGTACCTCATGTTTGTCATGCTGTAGGATCTGTGTAACTCTTGTTTGTCATGCTGTAGGATCTGTGTACCTCATGTTTGTCATGCTGTAGGATATGTGTACCTCATGTTTGACATGCTGTAAGATCTGTGTACCTCATGTTTGACATGCTGTAAGATCTGTGAACCTCTTGTTTGTCATGCTGTAGGATCTGTGTACCTCATGTTTGTCATGCTGTAGGATCTGTGTACCTCATGTTTGGCATGATGTAAGATCTGTGTACCTCATGTTTATCATCCTGTAAGATCTGTGTACTTCATGTTTGGCATGCTATAGGATCTGTGTACCTCTTGTTTGGCATGCTGTAGGATATGTGTACCTCATGTTTGTTATGCTGTAGGATCTGTGTAACTCTTGTTTGGCATGCTGTAGGATCTGTGTACCTCTTGTTTGGCATGCTGTAGGATCTGTGTACCTCTTGTTTGGCATGCTATAGGATCTGTGTACCTCATGTTAGTCATGCTGTAGGATCTGTGTACCTCATGTTTGGCATGCTGTAGGATCTGTGTACCTCTTGTTTGGCATGCTGTAGGATCTGTGTACCTCATGTTTGTCATGCTGCAGGATCTGTGAAACTCATGTTTGTCATGCTGTAGGATCTGTGTACAATGTACCTCATGTTTGTCATAATGTAGGATCTGTGAAACTCATGTTTGTCATGCTGTAGGATCTGTGTACCTCATGTTTGGCATGCTGTAGGATCTGTGTACCTCTTGTTTGGCATGCTGTAGGATCTGTGTACTTCATGTTTATCATCCTGTAAGATCTGTGTACTTCATGTTTGGCATGCTGTAGGATCTGTGTACCTCATGTTTGACATGCTGTAAGATCTGTGTACCTCATGTTTGACATGCTGTAAGATCTGTGTACTTCATGTTTGACATGCTGTAGGATCTGTGTACCTCATGTTTGACATGCTGTAAGATCTGTGTACCTCATGTTTGACATGCTGTAGGATCTGTGTACCTCTTGTTTGGCATGCTGTAGGATCTGTGTACCTCATGTTTATTATCCTGTAAGATCTGTGTACTTCATGTTTGGCATGCTGTAGGATCTGCGTAACTCATGTTTGTCATGCTGTAGGATCTGTGTACTTTATCATCCTGTAAGATCTGTGTACTTCATGTTTGGCATGCTGTAGGATCTGTGTACCTCATGTTTGACATGCTGTAAGATCTGTGTACTTCATGTTTGTCATGCTGTAGGATCTGTGTACCTCATGTTTATCATCCTGTAAGATCTGTGTACTTCATGTTTGTCATGCTTTATGATCTGTGTACTTCATGTTTGACATGCTGTAGGATCTGTGTACCTCATGTTTGACATGCTGTAGGATCTGTGTACCTCATGTTTGTCATGCTGTAGGATCTGTGTAACTCATGTTTGTCATGCTTTATGATCTGTGTACTTCATGTTTGTCATGCTGTAGGATCTGTGTACTTCATGTTTGGTATGCTGTAAGATCTGTGTACTTCATGTTTGGCATGCTGTAGGATCTGTGTACTTCATATTTGTCATGCTGTAGGATCTGTGTACCTCATGTTTGTCATGCTGTAGGATCTGTGTAACTCATGTTTGTCATGCTTTATGATCTGTGTACTTCATGTTTGACATGCTGTAGGATCTGTGTACTTCATGTTTGGTATGCTGTAGGATCTGTGTACCTCTTGTTTGGCATGCTGTAGGATCTGTGTAACTCATGTTTGACATGCTGTAGGATCTGTGTACCTCATGTTTGTCATGCTGTAGGATCTGTGTACCTCTTTTTTGACATGCTGTAGGATCTGTGTAACTCATGTTTGTCATGCTGTAAGATCTGTGTACTTCATGTTTGTCATGCTGTAGGATTTGTGTAACTCATGTTTGTCATACTGTAGGATCTGTGTACCTCATGTTTGTCATGCTGTAGAATTTGTGTAACTCATGTTTGTCATGCTGTAGGACCTGTGTACCTCATGTTTGTCATGCTGTAGGATCTGTGTACCTCATGTTTGTCATGCTTTATGATCTGTGTAACTCATGTTTGACATGCTGTAGGATCTGTGTACCTCTTTTTTGACATGCTGTAGGATCTGTGTAACTCATGTTTGGCATGCTGTAAGATCTGTGTACTTCATATTTGTCATGCTGTAGGATCTGTGTACCTCATGTTTGTCATGCTTTATGATCTGTGTAACTCATGTTTGACATGCTGTAGGATCTGTGTACCTCTTTTTTGACATGCTGTAGGATCTGTGTAACTCATGTTTGGCATGCTGTAAGATCTGTGTACTTCATATTTGTCATGCTGTAGGATCTGTGTACCTCATGTTTGGCATGCTGTAGGATCTGTGTACCTCATGTTTGTCATGCTGTAGGATCTGTGTACCTCATGTTTGTCATGCTGTAGGATCTGTGTACCTCATGTTTGTCATGATGTAAGATCTGTGTACCTCATGTTTGTCATGCTGTAGGATCTGTGTACCTCATGTTTGTCATGCTGTAGGATCTGTGTACCTCATGTTTGTCATGCTGTAGGATCTGTGTACCTCATGTTTGTCATGCTGTAGGATCTGTGTACCTCATGTTTGTCATGCTGTAGGATCTGTGTACCTCATGTTTGTCATGCTGTAGGATCTGTGTAACTCATGTTTGTCATGCTGTAAGATCTGTGTACCTCATGTTTGTCATGATGTAAGATCTGTGTACCTCATGTTTGTCATGATGTAAGATCTGTGTACCTCATGTTTGTCATGCTGTAGGATCTGTGTACCTCATGTTTGTCATGCTGTAGGATCTGTGTACCTCATGTTTGTCATGATGTAAGATCTGTGTACCTCATGTTTGTCATGCTGTAGGATCTGTGTACCTCATGTTTGTCATGCTTTATGATCTGTGTACCTCATGTTTGTCATGCTGTAAGATCTGTGTACCTCATGTTTGTCATGCTGTAGGATCTGTGTACCTCATGTTTGGTATGCTTTATGATCTGTGTACCTCATGTTTGTCATGCTGTAAGATCTGTGTACCTCATGTTTGGTATGCTGTAAGATCTGTGTACCTCATGTTTGTCATGATGTAAGATCTGTGTACCTCATGTTTGTCATGCTGTAAGATCTGTGTACCTCATGTTTGACATGCTTTATGATCTGTGTACCTCATGTTTGACATGCTGTAGGATCTGTGTACCTCATGTTTGGTATGCTGTAGGATCTGTGTAACTCTTGTTTGACATGCTGTAAGATCTGTGTACCTCATGTTTGGTATGCTGTAAGATCTGTGTACTTCATGTTTGTCATGCTGTAGGATCTGTGTACCTCATGTTTGGTATGCTTTATGATCTGTGTACCTCATGTTTGACATGCTGTAGGATCTGTGTACCTCATGTTTGGTATGCTGTAGGATCTGTGTAACTCTTGTTTGACATGCTGTAAGATCTGTGTACCTCATGTTTGGTATGCTGTAGGATCTGTGTAACTCTTGTTTGACATGCTGTAAGATCTGTGTACCTCATGTTTGGTATGCTGTAAGATCTGTGTACCTCATGTTTGTCATGCTGTAGGATCTGTGTACCTCATGTTTGTCATGCTGTAGGATCTGTGTACCTCATGTTTGTCATGCTGTAGGATCGGTGTACCTCTTGTTTGTCATGCTGTAGGATCGGTGTACCTCATGTTTGTCATGCTGTAGGATCGGTGTACCTCTTGTTTGACATGCTGTAGGATCGGTGTACCTCTTGTTTGACATGCTGTAGGATCTGTGTACCTCTTGTTTGTCATGCTGTAGGATCTGTGTACCTCATGTTTGTCATGCTGTAGGATCGGTGTACCTCTTGTTTGTCATGCTGTAGGATCTGTGTACCTCATGTTTAATATGCTGTATCGTTTACTAAACTACAATCACATACACATGGACATGCTAATTTGTTACAGCTAGTTTCGGACCTAAACTAGAGTGTTTAGGGTAATCTTACAATGTTGGGGGGGTTTAGATCAATTTTCGATAAAACAAAATGCCCCCTTGATGGTCATATGACCATTTTTATGACCATTTATGGCCATTGAGGGGGCATTTTCAACCCCCAAATATATAAAAATACTCTTAACACCGTAGTTGAGGTCCAAAACTAGCTGTAACAAATTCTCAGGTCCCTGTGCTCACATGTGGGTGTCTAACGTTCAACTAGCTATCAATGTCGACAATGAGACCCGATCTAATTAGATTGGTACATGTAATTGTACTTCCAGGAACCTTCTAAATGCGTGTACTTTTTTTGATTCGCGGACATAAGTTCCGTTTCACGCCAACAAAATAGAATGTCATGTCATGTCAGAGTTTCAAACATTTCACAATCTTTATGCCATTTTATTTATTTAAAACCAGTTGACATCGGCCTCATGTTGACCCAGACATGTTTTTGCTAAAATATGGCATGATGACCGCGAAAAAATCTGAATATCCCAGTTTTGGTCCAAATATAGTTCTCGCTAATTCTCAGGTCCCTGTGATTGTTTACCCAAACTCTCTCCCCCCCCCCTTTTTTTTTTTTAAAATATCAGCTTAGTTGAACGAGGAGGGAACACCAACCCCCCTCCCCCGGACGACAGATTAAAGTGGGAAAGAGAATATGCTTTCACCAGGAATCGAACCTGCTGTCCTCAGGTTCCTTGTTTAGACGCTCTGCCATCGAGATAAAGGGAAAGTACCCAATGCAGGCGCTCCGTATACATTTTCTACAGTGGTTTTGACAGTTTACACTTCCATCTTTTAGGTCACACCATCAAACAGGACGAAGCCACTGTATGATGCATTAAAATGGTTCATCACACATGTGTGTGTAATGCATTCATTTTTCAAGACACAATGAGGTAGATGTTATAGTCCCTTGGTCAAGTTTTAACCTTCATGGCCACAATTTATTGTTGTGGTATATGGCTCGTACTGCCCGCTTTACTAATGATTGTAACATGGAGTTATGTATAAATATGAGTCGGCTGATGGCCTCTTTTTTCTCATCATTTTTTTTTTCAATTAATGGTTTTGTTTAAAAGAAAATTAGCATTTATGAATTCCTTGTTATTTTTCGCAAGCGCAATTTCCATGGTACATTTAATGTAGCTACCATTTCTCACAGAGTATCAAAGCTTATCTCTAACATGTAAGTGACCGAGATCATATGGTGATGTTTAAACACTTGAGTAACACGCTCATCCGTCACAGTATTAACTCAAACATCTGATTAACTCATCTGAGTCACCGTGTAAAACGATTAAAGCATTAATTCCTTCGTCTGTCACAGCATCAACTCAAATATCTAAATATCTCGTTCATAATAGGAACAGTTTAAATCACTGAGTGATGATTGTTTCGTCTGTTAGATACCATCAGCCTTTAATGAAAATTAAATGAATTCCAGCATATCACATAAAGAATACAGTCTTTCCACTGAAATTTATCATCAGGATAACAAAAGATATTTTACTTTCAAATTCACTTTATTCATTACTCAACATTAACAATGATACTATGTCACTCTTCATGCTCAGCTTATCAATAAAACATATGTTTATGTCATAGCTTCATAATTTACCTTGTACTGTACTTCAAAAACAAGAAATGAAACAATACAACAATAGTCACTGTCACTAGGTACTCTTATATTTTTTTTTAAATCTCTATGATAAATTACATGTTTATTTCCTGTTTTACCAAAATTTGCATAATCCAAATTGCACTCAGGTTTCATTTTAATTCCGTGAGACAAATACCAAAGAAATACCAAGCTGCTGAAGACGATACGGAACGATACCAGCGACAGTATTCCTTCTGATAAAACCCCTTTCCCTCTTTTCAACTACGGAGACATCCAATGTTCCCAGGATTAGCTGTGCTATTTCGATATCTCTCCGCTCGTCGGTACTTCCAATGTACATATGTATATATCTATTTTCCCGGATACCTTTCCCTGAGATCGTGATGTTGTCCCCTTTCAGTTCCAAGCTCAATCAAATATAGTAACAAAGACAAATAACTACCAACAAACTCAACCGGAGATACGTTAGCCGAAAACTCAACCAGAAATTATTTACAAATGAAATTCAGCCGGAGATAGTACTCTAGATCCAATGCTACAGACTCCTGCTACAATCTACCCCCTTCCCTGAAGACCCCCACCCCGGAGTACCCTTTTCAATAGAGATAATGTGAATCCTAATCATCTCCATCCTCTTTCTCTTTCTCTTTCTCTTCATCCTTCTCCTTCTTTATCAAGCAACACGCTGCAATGATTCCGAGAAGCTGAAAAATAAATTACATATTATTGTTGTGTATCAAAAAAAAGATGTTTTGTATTTCAAGTTCAAGTTCTTTATTCCTTAAGTCATTCGACTCATTGGATACAAATATATACAAACAATCACACACTAGAACAATACAACAACACGAAGCACATCAATTAACATAGGAGAGTACATATATGTAACAACACACTTAAATAAGTTGCAATCTTAATTTGTTGGAATTTAGTTTAAACATACTCGGGTTCTTTACATACTATTTCTATACATATTATGTATATATTTTTTACGAATATCATTATAATATGACCATGTTAAAACGAAGTGAAATTCATCTTCTATGTCACGTGATTTACATACAGTACAAAATACATTTTCACGTTAATTTTTTTTATACCTACCATTAAGCGTGTGGGCGGACAATCTTCCGATTTTTTTTAAGCTTGTAATACCACTGCAGATTATTACGTACGTACCTCTAGTCCGCCGATACCAGCTCCCACACCTATCACAATGTTGAAGTACTGACTGAAGCGGTCCTTGATAGCCTCGTAACAACCCTGAAACATAGAAACGATAGACGGTCATCACAAACACAGTGCTAAACGGTCATCACAAACACAGCGCTAAACGGTCATCACAAACACAGCGCTAAACGGTCATCACTAACACAGCACTAAACGGTCGAAACAAGGTGACATAACAAAAGTTACGCTAAACGGTCGAAACAAGGTGACATAACAAAAGTAACGCTAAACGGTCGAAACAAGTCTACATCACAAAGGTAACGCTAAACGGTCGAAACAAAGTGACATCACAAAAGTAACGCTAAACGGTCGAAACAATGTCATAAAACAAAGGAATGCTTAACGGTCAAAACAAGGTGACATAACAAAAGTAACGCTAAACGGTCGAAACAATGTCATAAAACAAAGGAACGCTTAACGGTCGAAACAAGGTGACATAACAAAAGTAATGCTAAGCGGTCGAAACAAGAATACATCACAAAGGTAACGCTAAACGGTCGAAACAAGTTTACATCACAAAGGTAACGCTAAACGGTCGAAACAAGGTGACATAACAAAAGTAACGCTAAACGGTCGAAACAATGTCATAAAACAAAGGAACGCTTAACGGTCGAAACAAGGTGACATAACAAAAGTAATGCTAAGCGGTCGAAACAAGAATACATCACAAAGGTAACGCTAAGCGGTCGAAACAAGAATACATCACAAAGGTAACGCTAAACGGTCGAAACAAGTTTACATCACAAAGGTAACGCTAAACGGTCGAAACAAGGTGACATAACAAAAGTAACGCTAAACGGTCGAAACAATGTCATAAAACAAAGGAATGCTTAACGGTCAAAACAAGGTGACATAACAAAATTAATGCTAAACGGTCGAAACAAGAATACATCACAAAGGTAACGCTAAACGGTCGAAACAAGTTTACATCACAAAGGTAACGCTACACGGTCGAAACAAAGTGACATCACAAAAGTAACGCTAAACGGTCGAAACAATGTCATAAAACAAAGGAATGCGAAACGGTCGAAACAATGTCATAAAACAAAGGAATACTAGAGGTCCGAAACAATGTCATAAAACAAAGGAATACTAGAGGTCCGAAACAGTGATGACAGTGCAAAAGGAACGCTAAACGGCCGAAACAATGTAACAAAATAGGAACGTTTTACAGTCGAAACAATGTAAAACGATAAAAGAACACTAAAAGGCCGAAACAATGTAACAAAACAAAGGGACGATAAACGATCGAAACAATGTTACACACTTACCGCTAAACGATCGAAACAATGTAACAAAACAAAGAAACGTTAAACGGTCAAAACAATGTAAGACAACAAAGGAACGTTAAATAATCAAAACAAGATTACATCACAAAAGGAACGTGAAACGGTCGAAACAGAGTCAAATAAGTCATCGTAGTAATCAGAAATCGGCATAAGAGTTTGATAGTGTCCCAACTGCTAGAGACACGAGAGAAGCAGAATCACCGAATGATGCACTTGTTGTAAAATGTAGAATAAAAGTTAATTTCCAACAGAACATAAAAATGTCGTGTCCCGGAGGGAAGAAGACCGAAGAAATAGTATCATGCTGGTCTTTCTTGCAGTATTACAATTTTACAATATTATCTTTGGTATTGGTACACTGTTGCGCAATGATCTGATTTCTTATTCATGAACTGAGTAACCACGAAGTCGAACCGAAACCGGAAGCTCATTTGTCGCGTTTTTGTTGTTAAAAAAGAAAGAAGTGAAAAAAACCACTGACAAAGTAAATAGAAGTGTAAATGTTACTTTACCGGGTAATAATAAGAGTCGGCTTGCGTGATAGGGCACGTGTTATTGACAATGGAGTTGAGGAACCCTGTGAAATCACTTGGGAATAAGGTTGGGCTGTTGAACTTGCAGCAGGTCAAAGGGATTGTGGCCACGCCCACAACATAGTTCCCGCCACCGGAGTCGTACGCATACGTCCTGTTCCAATAGTTTGGGAGCGCTGCGTAGTCCGCGCCAGAGTCAACGCCACAACATTGGAACTGCAAGATGAATGACGTGAAATGTTGAGATGTGGAAAATTGTTAAAATAATAATATATTAATGGATAACAAACAACTCCTTGCATTTCGCCTATTGACTATTTGGTAGTACAATACTATAGAAGAGAAATATACTGAAATTGTTTGAAGCGACAAAAAACGAAAATATCGCCGTTCTACATGTACCCTCCCCAAGAACATGGACACAAGTATACATGCATTAGCTTTCCAAAAGGCTAAGGGAGCTACCAACATCATCATTTATTAATGAACAAAAATAGTAAAGGCTGAGACCGGTCTCTCTGCAGAATCTGGTGTAGTTATGCTGATGACTTATTTTAAAGAAAAAGAAAAAACAGAACCGTGGGAAACTTAGTTAACATACACTCCTCGGCCGATTCCGTAAAACATCGGTACCGCGCACTCATCACGTTCTCTACATCAGGCTTAAACCTCAGTAGGTATACGAATAATACTATTTCTGTCGTGTTAAATGATCCATTAAATCTTGTTTGACATGTATAACACCTCATTTAATAAAAAAAAAAGAGTTAAACTTCTTCCCTTTCGGTAGATTCCGTAACAAAACAACAGCGCCACCGCACGTTAAATGGCAGAATAATAGAAGAATAGGATATTGTAAAATAGGTTCGGACTCTCTGAATTTATTAGAAATATATTTTAGCATGTACCCCAATCCCTCCCCCACCCAACCCCCATCCCCACAATTCTCCCTCTTTGAATGGTGACATCATAGTCAGTAAGTACCAATCACTGCGCACCAATCATGTTTGGCTAGCCAATCAAAGAACAAAACCTATTTATATCATGGAAAACACCTCTAAATGGCTGCTACAGCGACCGATGCGCAATAAACAGGGACTTTAAATAGGTACATAATGTACATTATAATACTTACGATAATTTGTGCGACGTCGAAAGCGAGGCTGACAATGTCGGAGGTGCCGTAACCTTTGTAGCGAGTCTGTAATAGCACCTTCAGGTTGTCACGGGCGTATGTTTCAAACTGCCAACAACACAGTGTCCGTATCATTAATTTAATAACATTGTACCAAAGTAACAACTACACACAGTGTCTGTATCATTAATTTAATAACATTGTACCAAAGTAACAACTACACACAGTGTCTGTATCATTAATTTAATAACATTGTACCAAAGTAACAACTACACACAGTGTCTGTATCATTAATCTAATAACATTGTACCAAAGTAACAACTACACACAGTGTCTGTATCATTAATCTTATAACATTGTACCAAAGTAACAACTACACACAGTGTCTGTATCATTAATCTTATAACATTGTACCAAAGTAACAACTACACACAGTGTCTGTATCATTAATCTTATAACATTGTACCAAAGTAACAACTACACACAGTGTCCGTATCATTAATATAATAACATTGTACCAAAGTAACAACTACACACAGTGTCCGTATCATTAATATAATAACATTGTACCAAAGTAACAACTACACACAGTGTCCGTATCATTAATCTAATAACATTGTACCAAAGTAACAACTACACACAGTGTCCGTATCATTAATATAATAACATTGTACCAAAGTAACAACTACACACAGTGTCTGTATCATTAATCTTATAACATTGTACCAAAGTAACAACTACACACAGTGTATGTATCATTAATCTTATAACATTGTACCAAAGTAACAACTACACACAGTGTCTGTATCATTAATCTTATAACATTGTACCAAAGAAACAACTACACAGTGTCTGTATCATTAATATAATAACATTGTACCAAAGTAACAACTACACACAGTGTCCGTATCATTAATCTTATAACATTGTACCAAAGTAACAACTACACACAGTGTCTGTATCATTAATCTTATAACATTGTACCAAAGTAACAACTACACACAGTGTCCCTATCATTAATCTTATAACATTGTACCAAAGTAACAACTACACACAGTGTCTGTATCATTAATCTTATAACATTGTACCAAAGTAACAACTACACACAGTGTCCGTATCATTAATCTAATAACATTGTACCAAAGTAACAACTACACACAGTGTCCGTATCATTAATCTAATAACATTGTACCAAAGTAACAACTACACACAGTGTATGTATCATTAATCTTATTACATTGTACCAAAGTAACAACTACACACAGTGTCCGTATCATTAATCTAATAACATTGTACCAAAGTAACAACTACACACAGTGTCCGTATCATTTATCTTATAACATTGTACCAAAGTAACAACTACACACAGTGTCCGTATCATTAATCTTATAACACTACCTGTTGATCAAGAACACGTATTGACCATTACCTGTTGATTACGACTACGTATTGACCACTACCTGTTGATTAAGAACATGTATTGACCACTTACCTTTTGAATTAGACCATGTGTTGACCACTTACCTGTTGATTACGACCACATATTGACCACTTACCTCGTCCTTGTAGACGATAGACAGGACGACCGCCGTACCTTGTCCCAACATTATCATCCCCACGATCACGACGTACTACAACAGACCATATAAGTTAAAGGCCCAATATACGTAACTTTCGGCAAAACTTGAAACGAAAATCAAACCTAATAACTTATTATGTTGATAGATTTAGTTAAGATTAACTGATAACAGCAATATTCAAGATGAATTCTTGCGTGGTTACCGGTACAGCAGCAATTAAAACACGGTATTTGTAAACACGCGTCTATTTCGAACTGTCTTCTACCTTCGGTTTGTTTTGAAGTGGGCCCCATCTGATTTATTTAAAATTCTTTTGATTTTTTGTCAAGAGCTTCTTGTTAGTTTCCGCTCAGGTTTACTTCGATTTAGGCTTATTTTTGCATGGTTATCAACTGGATTTTTTTCCATAAGTTTTCAGAATTACGAAAAATTTCCTGAAGTTATATTGTACGTATATTGAGCCTTTACGTAAACTGAATAGAAACCATTCTCCAGCATTTAACGTTGGTATTCTTATGTCGTGCACCGACGTCTATTACCAAGCCGATTCAAAATTAAAGGTGTCGATAAGACGCTACATGTAACATCACTTAATTCTTTTTTTTAATTCAAATTTGAATTTAAATTTGCCATCCCTAAGTGAAGTGGAGAAGTGACACTTACTATGATGAGGCATTTGTTGTTTCCACAGCACGCGGCACAGAAGCCTATCAACGACGTAAGGAAGACAAAGCCGCCCAGGCCGATAAAGACGTAAGCTGCCGACTCGAGCAGTGAGGGCGTGACGACGTCCTCGGCGTTTAGGGAGCTGGTAGCGCTCCTGGTCAGTACTAGAATATCACTCTTATCCAACAGAATGTATATCCCTCCGGCCAGACATCCTCCACCAAACAGCTGATGGTCAACAATAACAGCATTAATAATAAACACAGTTACATCAAACCAAACATCTGATGGTTAGAAATTACACATCAAACCAAACATCTGATGGTTAGAAATTACACATCAAACCAAACATCTGATGGTTAGAAATTACACATCAAACCAAACATCTGATGGTTAGAAATTACACATCAAACCAAACATCTGATGGTTAGAAATTACACATCAAACCAAACATCTGATGGTTAGAAATTACACATCAAACCAAACATCTGATGGTTAGAAATTACACATCAAACCAAACATCTGATGGTTAGAAATTACACATCAAACCAAACAACTGATGGTTAGAAATTACACATCAAACCAAACATTTGATGGTCAGAAATTACACATCAAACCAAACATCCGATGGTCAGAAATTACACATCAAACCTAACATCTGATGGTCAGAAATTACACATCAAACCAAACATCCGATGGTCAGAAATTACACATCAAACCTAACATCTGATGGTCAGAAATTACACTTCAAACCAAACATCTGATGGTCAGAAATTACACTTCAAACCAAACATCTGATGGTCAGAAATTACACATCAAACCTAACATCTGATGGTCAGAAATTACAGTAACGAAACAGTTACATCAAACAAACCATCTGATGGTTAGAAATAACAGTAACGAAACAGGTACATCAAACCAAACATCTGATGGTCAGAAATTACACATCAAACCTAACATCTGATGGTTAGAAATTACACTTCAAACCAAACATCTGATGGTCAGAAATTACAGTAACGAAACAGTTACATCAAACAAACCATCTGATGGTTAGAAATTACAGTAACGAAACAGGTACATCAAACCAAACATCTGATGGTCAGAAATTACAGTAACGAAAAAGTTACATCAAACCTAACATATGATGGTTAGAAATTACACATCAAACCAAACATCTGATGGTCAGAAATTACACATCAAACCAAACATCTGATGGTTAGAAATTACAGTAACGAAACAGTTACATCAAACCAAACATCTGATGGTTAGAAATTACAGTAACGAAACAGTAACATCAAACCAAACATCCGATGGTCAGAAATTACACATCAAACCAAAGATCTGATGGTCATAAATTACAGTAACGAAACAGTTACATCAAACCAAACATTTGATGGTCAGAAATTACACATCAAACCAAACATCTGATGGTCAGAAATTACACATCAAACCAAACATCTGATGGTCAGAAATTACACATCAAACCAAACATCTGATGGTTAGAAATTACAGTAACGAAACAGTTACATCAAACCAAACATCTGATGGTTAGAAATTACAGTAACGAAACAGTAACATCAAACCAAACATCCGATGGTCATAAATTACAGTAACGAAACAGTTACATCAAACCAAACATTTGATGGTCAGAAATTACACATTAAACCAAACATCTGATGGTCAGAAATTACACATAAAACCAAACATCTGATGGTTAGAAATTACAGTAACGAAACAGTTACATCAAACCAAACATCTGATGGTTAGAAATTACAGTAACGAAACAGTTACATCAAACCAAACAATTGATGGTCAGAAATTACACATCAAACCAAACATCTGATGGTCAGAAATTACATATCAAACCAAACATTTGATGGTCAGAAATTACACATCAAACCAAACATTTGATGGTCAGAAATTACACATCAAACCAAACATTTGATGGTCAGAAATTACACATCAAACCAAACATTTGATGGTCAGAAATTACACATAAAACCAAACATCTGATGGTTAGAAATTACAGTAACGAAACAGTTACATCAAACCAAACATCTGATGGTCAGAAATTACAGTAACGAAACAGTAACATCAAACCAAACATTCGATGGTCAGAAATTACACATCAAACCAAACATCTGATGGTTAGAAATTACAGTAACGAAACAGTTACATCAAACCAAACAATTGATGGTCAGAAATTACACATCAAACCAAACATCTGATGGTCAGAAATTACATATCAAACCAAACATTTGATGGTCAGAAACTACACATCAAACCAAACATTTGATGGTCAGAAATTACACATCAAACCAAACATTTGATGGTCAGAAATTACACATCAAACCAAACATTTGATGGTCAGAAATTACACATCAAACCAAACATTTGATGGTCAGAAATTACAGTAACGAAACAGATACATCAAGCCAAACATCCAATGGTCAGCAACTACAGTTCATCAATGTGACCAACCGAATAAAAACATGACAATCTTTCCGTATTACATTTTACGACGAAATGAGATAACATACTAGACATACGAATTCCGTGGTTTTACAAACAAAAATGGCAAAGCAAAAGTTTAGAAACTAAAGACAACATAAATTAAAATGAAAAAGTATCAAATGATAAAAAGAAATATGCATAATTGTACATAGGTAATATAGAGACACCGGATAACACATTACATCGGATCTTTATCCTTTTCTAGTTAACCAGATATGATATCATTCAGGTACATTTGTACCTCCCAACGATATCGCAAACGTTAAGTCCACATCTAAGGGCGAGTTACATATTTCTGTCATAGTAACGTGATTGTAGATCGTTATGATTGAACAGTGATCGCTGTGTGTTACATTTTACGTCAAGATTTATAAATACGTAGAACACTTACCAGGAATATGGAGTTGAATAATATTAAGAAACATTTTGAGCACCCCATGTTTAAACCCGGCTGGTCAAGGCACACGCAGTAACGTAACAGCCGAAACACGGAAATAAGTGGTGACGACTGACGAAGAGGGGTGCTGCTGCTGTAGAGGTGGTGTTGTAACTGCAGAATATATATCAGGGTTCTCTAGAAAATAAACGGACATCACAGATCACATGACTTATGTTATTGCCATTCAGTCACAAACCTGATGCAGGGGCGTAGCTGGAGATATTTTAACGTGCAAGCCCTCTGAGCGTTTATTAGTATTGATTTTAAATTGTGCCAATTGGTCGGTATCATATATAAATAATTTAAGTGAAAATAATCTACGATGATATGTTTTACTTCCATGATGTCTTGAAAACAAAATTAATATCCATACGGTTCTTGTCATTTACTCGTCAGTAAGTAATAGCAGGGACATAAAAGCCATCTGTGTGACATACACACCTTGGTTGATAAGTATTATGTAGGTGATTTTGCCGCTTTCGACTCGGGTAAAGCTGTAGTTAGAAATCTCGTTTATTTGTAAACATTTTTTTCAGGTTGGAAAGTATGATTTATGTTAAGATATGTGAAACCGATATGTTGACGACATACTTGAGATAATCACGAAAAGGTTACAGGAATATTTGGCCACACACATTCTACTAATAACATCAAATGTACATGCGAGTAAGAAAGCAACGGCACAGTGCCCTTTCTAGATATTCTGTTGGTAAAGAAAGAAGACGGTACGTAAAGGTTATAGAAATAATTCATGTACGGATCAATACCTGAACTTCAACATCTTTCACCATCCTTTACAACAAAACTTAGGCGTCGTACGCACATTACTCAAAAGATGTGAGACAATTGTCACAAAACAGCATGACAAACTACAAGAGCAGAAACACATCGCTAGGGCAATGAAAACATGTGCATATCCGGAATGGGCCCTAAAACGGGTGAAAAACAGTGTCAAAGTAAAGGCGGGGGGGGGGGGGGGGGGGGGGGGGGGAGAGAAAAGACCAATTCAAGAGCCAAGAAGCTTTATTTAACGTCGCATACATGTAACATAATAACATTAGCACTGCAGTGCTATTCTTGCGACAGTTAAGAATAAGATGAAAACAACAGGTCAAGTAGTCATCCCGTATGTCAAGAGTATAGCAGTCGTGATAAAGTAACAGCCACGAAGCCCCACAAGACACTATGGAACAACACCCTAAGGATAAAACACCGAATGTGTCAGTTAAGTGATAAAATGATTATACGAATACCTGGCCGTTTAATCTGACAAGTCGATTAAAGGGGTAGCAATATCATTTGAGTTTTAAGAATTTTAGTCGAATTATGAAATTTCTCGACTTCAATACACATACTTTGGAAAAAAATGATGTGCATGCACGGGCTTATGTACTTACTTGGCAGCTACGCCCCTGTCGGATGTCCTTTATTCGGTTTTCATTTCAGTTCAAATAAAAGTACGTGGTAGTCAAACCGATCTATCACAGGTCGCTAACAATTAGACATGGATCTAGGAACGATACTTATCGAAATTATTTCATTAAGGAGATAAAATTATTTCTTTTTAAAAAAGTACCGACACCCACTGTGGCTGGACGAATCTACATGTAAGTTCAAGTTTTTAAATTATCTCTAAATATCCTTAAACAGCTATTTTATCGCCTAAACTCCTTTATATAGACATGTATATCGATATAAAAAAGAACTAATATATTAAAATATTATCATACAAGTGTTCCGCCACTACTTTATGATTTAGTATACTTATAGAATCAATATTTAACATAAGGAATGTGTTCGTTACTAAAAAAAATGGCTTCGTATTGAATCACTGAAATATTTCATAACTATTGAAAACATCTAATAATGTAACTTACATGACTTTTAGGTCAGTGTTCCTTCTCTTTTTACCGTACCGTCCCCAGCAGAATAATTTAAAATTCCGACCACGTACTTACGAAAACGAAGTCATACGTTCAACCTTAGCTACTTACATGTACATAGGTACATGTAGGTGCCTATGTTGTCTGTTATAAGTCCTTGTTATTTAAACACGTGTTATCGTCTGTGTCAATACATCGTAACTCATATTATTTATTGAGTTTAACTGTGTTGTAGTTTCTTTAAAACTTTCGTACGTTTTGTTAATTTTTAAGTCCTGTTAATCTGTTGACATTAGGTTCTATCAGGCGATGACGCCGGGACAGTCGGCGGTCATTGTCTGACCAGCAGGCCGAAGTGCTAATACGGTACTCATCTCAACATCAAGCTTTGTTCGGCTTCAATAGAATATTTATTTGGTATTCAGTGCCTTTTGTATCAATACATTAAAACCAAGAACATTTATTTGTAGTTAAATATACCAGTAATGTAACTATATTTGTGATATTTCAGTACACAGACGTCCCTTACTATAAAACTGCTATCTTCAATTGAATTAAAAATAGGTGCAATTGAATTGACGATAAGTGCAATTAATTAATTTAATATATTGGAAAGCCAAATTAACACATATTCAATAAATTGCACCTAGCTTCATATTATTGAATATAGGTTAAATTTAATTGAACATACATTTAGGCAGAATTCAGTGGAAGATAGATCCAATTATTTTTACCTATTTTTAATTATTTTAAGATAGGTGCAATTGAATTGAACCTATCTTCAATTGAATTGCATCTATCTCCAATTGAATTGAACCTATCTTAAATGAATTGAACCTAGGTACAAATATAACATATCCATAATTAAATTGAACCCATCTTCAATTCAATTGCACCCATATTTAATTCAATTGGAGATAATCTGTAGGTCCAATTTGGTTTATTTGAACCTATCTTAACTATAATTGTACTTATCTCCAATTGAATTAAACCTATGTACAAAATATAAGATATCCATAATTAAATTGAACCCATCTTAAATTCAATTGTATCCATATGTAAAGTGGAGATAGGTTCAATTTGGTTCATTTGTACCTTCATTTGTATCTTCAATTGAATTGTACCTATCTCCAATTGAATTGTACCTATCTCCAATTGAATTGTACCTATCTCCAATTGAATTGTACCTATCTCCTATTGAATTGTACCTATCTCTTTTAGAATTGTACCTATCTCCAATTGAATTGTACCTATCTCTTTTAGAATTGTACCTATCTCCAATTGAATTGTACCTATCTCTTTTAGAATTGTACCTATCTTCAATTGAATTGTACCTATCTCCAATTGAATTGTACCTATCTCTTTTAGAATTGTACCTATCTTCAATTGAATTGTACCTATCTTCAATTGAATTGTACCTATCTCTTTTAGAATTGTACCTATCTCCAATTGAATTGTACCTATCTCTTTTAGAATTGTACCTATCTCCAATTGAATTGTACCTATCTCTTTTAGAATTGTACCTTTCTCCAATTGAATTGTACCTATCTCTTTTAGAATTGTACCTATCTCCAATTGAATTGTACCTATCTCTTTTAGAATTGTACCTATCTTCAATTGAATTGTACCTATCTCCAATTGAATTGTACCTATCTCTTTTAGAATTGTACCTATCTTCAATTGAATTGTACCTATCTTCAATTGAATTGTACCTATCTCTTTTAGAATTGTCCCTATCTTAAATTGAATTGTACCTATCTTCAATTGAATTGAACCTATCTTCAATTGAATTGTACCTATCTCTTTTAGAATTGTCCCTATCTTAAATTGAATTGTACCTATCTTCAATTGAATTGAACCTATCTCTATTAGAATTGTATCTATCTCACATTGGGAGCATGGCGTCGGTTCCTAGTTCCGTTTAAGAAAAATGAAACTAGGAACCAGACCCTAGTTCCGTTTAACATAACCAAACACAGGAATCAAACTTAGAGCCTTTCAGACAAACAATAAGACTAAAACAGCATTCTTAAATGAATTTCTGTTATACGGAACGCGCATCAAAACTCCAGTTACGTTTAACCTTAAACGGAACTGGAAACCAGACATGAGTTCCGCTTAACATAAACGTATTCGATTTGTTTTAACCATTAAACACAATGATCTTATTTATACATGAATCAAACACAGGAATCGAACCCAGAGCCTTTCAGACAAACAATAAGACTAAAACAGCATTCTTAAATGCATTTCTGTTACACGAAACTCACATCCAAACTCCAGTTACGTTGAACCTTAAACGGAACTGGTAACCAGACCTGAGTTTGTTTTAACATTAACGTATACGGTCTGTTTTAAGAACGATGATCATATTGATATACCTTAATAAAACACAGGAATTGAACCCATAACCATTCAGACAAACAATAAGATTACTAGTAACAGCTTTCATATAGGAGTTTCTGGTATACGGATCGGACATCCAAACACCAGTTACGTTTTTCCTTAAACGGAACTGGGAACCAGACCCGAGTTCCGTTTAACATAAACAGAACTGGGAACCAGACCCGAGTTCCGTTTAACATAAACAGAACTGGGAACCAGACCCCAGTTCCGTTTAACATAAACAGAACTGGGAACCAGACCCCAGTTCCGTTTAACATAAACAGAACTGGGAACCAGACCCCAGTTCCGTTTAACATAAACAGATCCGTTTAACATAAACAGAACTGGGAACCAGACCCGAGTTCCGTTTAACATAAACAGAACTGGGAACCAGACCCCAGTTCCGTTTAACATAAACAGAGCTGGGAACCAGACCCGAGTTCCATTTAACATAAACAGAACTGGGAACCAGACCTGAGTTCCGTTTAACATAAACAGAACTGGGAACCAGACCCCAGTTCCGTTTAACATAAACAGAACTGGGAACCAGACCCGAGTTCCATTTAACATAAACAGAACTGGGAACCAGACCTGAGTTCCGTTTAACATAAACAGAACTGGGAACCAGACCCGAGTTCCGTTTAACATAAACAGAACTGGGAACCAGACCCGAGTTCCGTTTAACATAAACAGAACTGGGAACCAGACCCGAGTTCCGTTTAACATAAACAGAACTGGGAACCAGACCCGAGTTCCGTTTAACATAAACAGAACTGGGAACCAGACCCGAGTTCCGTTTAACATAAACAGAACTGGGAACCAGACCTGAGTTCCGTTTAACATAAACAGAACTGGGAACCAGACCCCAGTTCCGTTTAACATAAACTATACGGTTTGCTGCCACTGTTTACCTAGCAAAACAAAAAAGTATTAGGATCATACACTGAAAGAAAGCACTCAAAGTGGTGATAAATTGTTTTTATTCAACATATAACTTATTGATCATTATAAAGGTCGCTTTTAATATCCTTGTATATATATGTGTGTAAACCCACTATGAGATGCTTGTCGCTGAATAGTAGAAGACAAGTTAACAAAAGTGTTCATTTTGAAAATTTTAGAAAAGGAAACTGTCAAAAGAAATTTCTAGTTGACTGCATTACAGAATGGAGTTAAATAAAAATACAATGTATTTCTTTTAAATTCTTTAAGAAATTATACATTGTAAGCGATATACATTGTCAACCAACATATATACTCACAATTATTTGGACTTTCCATTCCAAACATGCTATACAAACTTAGTTTAACATTGTAGGTGCACTTCTAAGTCTCGCGAAGAGGTGAAGTCTAAAACTGTTAAATGGTCTTTTTTGTCATTATAATATACATGTATAATTATGTAGTTAAATAGTAATCTCAAACGTACATTTCGTTTCACATTCATTTGATGACTCATGCTATATCCAAATGAAACAATAGTACCATGTGCTTGTATCGCTCACGTATTTATCAATTCAGTTCAGTTCTTTATTACCTTGAACCTTATGGCTCATCAGTACAAAATAAACACATATACAAGAATAACACAATCAATATCTGCAATACCCTTACACGCCCAAATACACAACTTCAGATACACACATTCGCGCACTTGGTATAGTGTAGAAGGATATTCCTCGCTATACTTGTACATAGCTTTTTCTTTTCTGATTACTCAATTTAATATATTTGGCTAAATTTGACAACTGTTTTTTGTTCACTGTTTCCATAAGTTGGATAAATTTATACATTCTAGGTTTATCATAGTAATATTTCTTAATAAGACGTTTTCTAAAATCAACATAATATTCACATTTTAATATAAAATGATATTCATCTTCGATGTCTCCACTGTTGCAGCATGTACATGTTCTTTCAGTCCTTTCTAATTTATTATACCTACCAATTTCAATATTTAATTTGTGAGATGATAGTCTAATTTTTGTTATTTCTTTCAGATTTAAAGTTCCAATTGGTTTTGTTAAATATGGTTGTAAACAGAAATTTTCAGCCATAAATTTATTCAGTGAACACTTGGAAGATGAATCAATTTTTTCTCTACATCCTTGCTTAAAAATATCACACATTCTACCTTTAATAGTTTTCATAACATAATCGGATGTATAACTATCGCCATTATACCATATGTACCCTTCTCCCATTCTACACAATTCCTCTTTTACTCCATTCAACCATTTATTTCCATTTTCTACCATTTCTTGATAACATGCAAGTAAAACACAATTGTCAGTTTGTTTTAATTTTAACCAGTATTTAAAAATTCTGAATTTTCTAATCATTTCCAATGGCATTCTTCTTAACTCTTGGTAAACCATAAAACTCGCAGTCGATTTATTAACCCATAACAATCTTTGACAAAACTCTAAGTGCATTTTTCTCTATATCTGGTGCCGTATGGAATCCCCAAACCTCCGCTCCATTTTTAAAAATACTACATACATATGTATCAAAGACTAGAAGCTGAGTTTCAACGTTAAAATAGTTTTTCTTAGATACGTTTGCAACTGAAAACAATGCTTTTCTTCCTTGTTCAGCAATTTTTTGTTGTGTTTTCCTGAATTTACCATTAGAATTCATTGGTACCCCAAGATGATTAAATTCGTCTACGTTATCTAGTACACAACCGTCAAAAAACCACTTATTCTCTTTTCTTAATTTACCCGCGTTACGAAAAACCATTACTTTAGTTTTAGACGTAATAACAGTAAGATTCCACTTATTTGTGGAGCTAACGTTTTTTGCAATCCCTCTGAAGTTTCGACTAATAGAACCATATCGTCTGCATACATCATTAAAAATAAATTAATAAACCTGTTGTTTGTAATAGTTCAAAACAGTCATGGCTAAATAGGTTCCATTATCCTAGTGGCTTTATCATAACCCTAGGATCAGTGATCATGGAATGACTGCTTTAGTGACGTTTTACATGCAATTTTAAAAAAAATATGTGGTTTTAGGGAATACGCCCAACCATTTGAACACTTTTGAATTCCCACCATATAGGAAAGTTTCCTGTAAAATGTTTCAAAATTCCAAAAAAAAAAGTTAAGCAGAAGAGGATTTTGACATACAAACGACGGACGCCACTGTTTGACATAACCTGGCCTTGGTCCCTTGGAGCAGGTGATCTTAACATAAAACAATTTCACTTATTTTGACAAACCTTTTGGTACCAAGAACAGCTATCATCGGTATTCCCTTACTCACTGTGCAAAGTGTTATATGACTAGCAGTTTTTAACAAAAGTTAATTATTAAATAATATGCAAGTTACTGAAACATTACATTTTGTCAAAAGCAATATATGCAACATGTAATATGTAGATGAACCGATATATTATATTGATTAATCATGTAAGTATAATTAACATGATATAGGTGCTAATCTCAGTAGCTATGGAATGGTTTATGCAAACATTTTTTTTAATCTGAAATATACAAAAACTTCTCTAAACACCTTAGTTGAGGCACAAGACTACAAATATATAGCTGTAACAAATGTGGTCATGTACATTGTATAGACTACATTGTAAAACCGCAGCAGACAGGAACGTTATCTTCTACCTATAACTGACAATAGGACGTTTTAAATTGAATGTTACTAATCCCACTGTAGGGGAAAAGTTAAACTTGGTGAAATAATACAATGGGAATATTTACATCGCTTTGAGAGGTAACTCGTGAGTGATTACAATCGACAGAAATTGCTATCAGGGGAGATAACTCGTGAAGGCTTCGTCTTCCTCACCTTGGTTTTGGCGGCATCATGAAAACCTTTACGGTCACCTAGTCAATGTGTTAAGCAACATACAGCAACGGGAGGGTACGTGTGTGTGAGTGGGACGCGTGTGATAACGGGGTATAGCTGTACACAAGAAGGCGTCACTATTGATAATAAACACCGAGCACCGATGGAATTAAATAATAAAAGCACATTGTACACGAAGTACGACACAAATAGACATAATATAAATAGGGAGAAACCATATGGATTGAATTTGATGTAATATAAGTCAGAACTAGTAAGAACTAAAACATACAAAAAAGTAATTATAAGTGGAAACATGTAGTTACTAATCGCTGATAATTCGAGAGGCCTGAATGGAACGGTCATTACACCTGATGGCCACTGAGTGGTCAGTACTGGACAACCAAGTGCAGCCACACGCGTGCTGCTACATCGCGATGGTGTATACGCTAACGTGTAGATTCCACTCATCAGTCGTGCACTTGGTTCAAAGTGTATCTAAAACCTTGACGGACAAACTCTATTTACACACGCGAGTTCAACTGAAAGTGATATGATGAGTTAAAACGGAGGAATTCCAGACTTCAGAAACAACATGGCGAAGGGCCTCAACCACTGGGCTGACATCCTCATCGTCGTCGTCTATTTTGTCATCGTCATCGGTGTCGGTCTGTGGGTACGTACTCGGTATGGTGTTTCCTTTTTAACCTACATGGATCTGTGATACTTATACTACAAACACATATCGGGAAATGCTGCTAACTCCACGCATAAGATTATTTAAAACGTTCGCCCTGAACGGTTTGGCAAATTGCTGTATTTGTTATAAATCGCTATCTATTAGGAGATAACCCATAAGACAAAAAACGGCCATGTTGGACAGTATTCGTTGTTTGCATTTCGTCGCATTGGTTATAAATTTCACTGCAAGTTAATCAGGATATAACTCACAAGGTACGAAATAGCCAAGTTGGACAGTATTCGCATTTCAAAATGAAATACAGGAGTATGCATGTTGATATATATATGGTCTTAGTATTGTGATTCTAGAGACTTGTCACCATGTAAATTGCAATAACCACCAAATACTACATTAATTAATAAAGGCGGGATGCATGTGTTTACAACAGCGCATTTATGCTATGAAATATATGTAGGAGTCTTATTTGCGGACGTGGCGTTACTATAAAGATAGTGACAAACTAGGTCAAAAAACGTAACGAAAACGCGTCCAGGGAATGTACAGCTAGAGCGGTGCTAATCTGAAATCTGAAACTAACACTTTTGATTCAGGAGATATCTATCTACCAAATACAGACATCTTTATAGTAGTCCTTTGTATATATACAGTATATTTGAAGACGTCGTTGATTGCAACTTTACTTTTAAACGTATATCATTGTAAAATCTGATAATTTCAGCTTCTGAAATATTCTTGTTTAACAATTAAATTAGAGAGTATGCCAAGTGAAAGATTATTATTTATAAATGAAAACTAATTACTACATTTAATACCATTAGTTTGAATCAATTTGATTACATTAATTGTTATATAATTAGCTTTTCGGACTAAGGAATTTAGCTTCACCAAATGTGGATAACTTTTTCTGTACATGTTTATGATCAGAGAATTACTACAAGATCATCATCTACCAATAATGTTTTTCTTGCCATATCATAAGACAAACAGGTCTGGAAAATATGTTACCCCTAACATGGATTTTTTTTACCAGAGACGTACATTGTATAAAGCCATATGAATGTAGCCCCTGGCGTATTGAGGATGTGACATATATATCTCTGCTTCTACTTAGTCATATTAGAAATTGTACCTTTCTCTTACAATTTAAGAGATATGCACAGCAATTTTCCCTGATTTATGATCTTCTAACGGACGTCATTGCCCCCAGGCAGGTAAGATGCATGGGCGCTGTGATGTGATTTATAATTTATTGTCATTGGTTCCCGCAGCTCTACTTCAGCACTGATATCCTGACTTATCAGTCGCAGCAACCCTATTAGCTATGACCTTCAGCCCACTTTAATTAAACATGACACAAAGGCAACAATGAGTCCTAATTTAAATAAAGGTATTTTGCCGTGCACGTGCCGTGAAATTGCTTGATCAGTGATCCAGGGGCAACATTCACATTCACTCTCTGTCACATCATCAATACTCCAGGAGCAACATTCACATTCACTCTCTGTCACATCCTCAATACTCCAGGGGCAACATTGACTTTCACTCTCTGTCACATCCTCAATACTCCAGGGGCAACATTGACTTTCACTCTCTGTCACATCCTCAATACTCCAGGGGCAACATTGACTTTCACTCTCTGTCACATCCTCAATACTCCAAGGGCTACATTCACTTTCACTCTCTGTCACATCCTCAATACTCCAGGGGCAACATTGACTTTCACTCTCTGTCACATCCTCAATACTCCAGGGCTACATTGACTTTCACTCTCTGTCACATCCTCAATACTCCAGGACTACATTGACTTTCACTCTCTGTCACATCCTCAATACTCCAGGTGCTACATTGACTTTCACTCCTTGTCACATCCTCAATACTCCAGGACTACATTCACTTTCACTGTCACATCCTCAATACTCCAGGGGCTACATTGACTTTCACTCTCTGTCACATTCTCAATACTCCAGGTGCTACATTGACTTTCACCCTCTGTTACATCCTCAATACTCCAGGTGCTACATTGACTTTCACTCTCTGTTACATCCTCAATACTCCAGGTGCTACATTGACTTTCACTCTCTGTCACATTCTCAATACTCCAGGTGCTACATTGACTTTCACTCTCTGTTACATCCTCAATACTCCAGGTGCTACATTGACTTTCACTCTCTGTCACATCCTCAATACTCCAGGGCTACATTCACTTTCACTCTCTGTCACATCCTCAATACTCCAGGGCTACATTGACTTTCACTGTCACATCCTCAATACTCCAGGTGCTACATTCACTTTCACTCTCTGTCACATCCTCAATACTCCAGGGTTACATTGACTTTCACTCTCTGTCACATCCTCAATACTCCAGGTGCTACATTGACTTTCACTCTCTGTCACATCCTCAATACTCCAGGGTTACATTGACTTTCACTCTCTGTCACATCCTCAATACTCCAGGGTTACATTGACTTTCACTCTCTGTCACATCCTCAATACTCCAGGTGCTACATTGACTTTCACTCTCTGTCACATCCTCAATACTCCAAGGGCTACATTCACTTTCACTCTCTGTCACATCCTCAATACTCCAGGTGCTACATTGACTTTCACTCTCTGTCACATCCTCAATACTCCAGGTGCTACATTCACTTTCACTCTCTGTCACATCCTCAATACTCCAGGGCTACATTGACTTTCACTCTCTGTCACATCCTCAATACTCCAGGGCTACATTCACTTTCACTCTCTGTCACATCCTCAATACTCCAGGGGCAACATTCACTTTCACTCTCTGTCACATCCTCAATACTCCAAGGGCTACATTCACTTTCTCTCTCTGTCACATCCTCAATACTCCAGGGGCAACATTGACTTTCACTCTCTGTCACATCCTCAATACTCCAAGGGCTACATTGACTTTCACTCTCTGTCACATCCTCAATACTCCAGGGGCTACATTCACTTTCACTCTCTGTCACATCCTCAATACTCCAAGGGCTACATTGACTTTCACTCTCTGTCACATCCTCAATACTCCAAGGGCTACATTCACTTTCACTGTCTGTCACATCCTCAATACTCCAAGGGCTACATTCACTTTCACTCTCTGTCACATCCTCAATACTCCAAGGGCTACATTCACTTTCACTCTCTGTCACATCCTCAATACTCCAAGGGCTACATTCACTTTCACTCTCTGTCACATCCTCAATACTCCAAGGGCTACATTCACTTTCACTCTCTGTCACATCCTCAATACTCCAAGGGCTTCATTCACTTTCACTCCTTGTCACATCCTCAATACTCCAGG
The DNA here is from genome assembly GCA_947623455.1 of Mimachlamys varia. Taxonomy (NCBI): domain Eukaryota; kingdom Metazoa; phylum Mollusca; class Bivalvia; order Pectinida; family Pectinidae; genus Mimachlamys; species Mimachlamys varia. The sequence continues at coordinate 37,563,183 of OX392529.1, forward strand.
ACTACATTCACTTTCACTGTCTGTCACATTCTCAATACTCCAGGTGCTACATTGACTTTCACTCTCTGTCACATCCTCAATACTCCAGGTGCTACATTGACTTTCACTCTCTGTCACATCCTCAATACTCCAGGGCTACATTGACTTTCACTCTCTGTCACATCCTCAATACTCCAGGTGCTACATTGACTTTCACTCTCTGTCACATCCTCAATACTCCAGGGCTACATTGACTTTCACTCCCTGTCACATCCTCAATACTCCAGGGCTACATTGACTTTCACTCTCTGTCACATTCTCAATACTCCAGGGCTACATTGACTTTCACTCTCTGTCACATCCTCAATACTCCAGGTGCTACATTGACTTTCACTCTCTGTCACATCCTCAATACTCCAGGGCTACATTCACTTTCACTCTCTGTCACATCCTCAATACTCCAGGGCTACATTGACTTTCACTCTCTGTCACATCCTCAATACTCCAGGTGCTACATTGACTTTCACTCCCTGTCCCATCCTCAATACTCCAGGGCTACATTCACTTTCACTCTCTGTCACACTCTCAATACTCCAGGGCTACATTGACTTTCACTCTCTGTCACATCCTCAATACTCCAGGGCTACATTGACTTTCACTCTCTGTCACATCCTCAATACTCCAGGGCTACATTCACTTTCACTCTCTGTCACATCCTCAATACTCCAGGTGCTACATTGACTTTCACTCTCTGTCACATCCTCAATACTCCAGGGCTACATTCACTTTCACTCTCTGTCACATCCTCAATACTCCAGGTGCTACATTGACTTTCACTCTCTGTCACATCCTCAATACTCCAGGTGTTACATTCACTTTCACTCTCTGTCACATCCTCAATACTCCAGGGCTACATTCACTTTCACTGTCACATCCTCAATACTCCAGGTGCTACATTGACTTTCACTCTCTGTCACATCCTCAATACTCCAGGGCTACATTCACTTTCACTGTCACATCCTCAATACTCCAGGGCTACATTGACTTTCACTGTCACATCCTCAATACTCCAGGGCTACATAGACTTTCCCTGTCACATCCTCAATACTCCAGGTGCTACATTGACTTTCACTCTCTGTCACATCCTCAATACTCCAGGTGTTACATTCACTTTCACTCTCTGTCACATCCTCAATACTCCAGGGCTACATTCACTTTCACTGTCACATCCTCAATACTCCAGGTGCTACATTGACTTTCACTCTCTGTCACATCCTCAATACTCCAGGGCTACATTCACTTTCACTGTCACATCCTCAATACTCCAGGGCTACATTGACTTTCACTGTCACATCCTCAATACTCCAGGGCTACATTGACTTTCCCTGTCACATCCTCAATACTCCAGGTGCTACATTGACTTTCACTCTCTGTCACATCCTCAATACTCCAGGGCTACATTGACTTTCACTGTCACATCCTCAATACTCCAGGTGCTACATTGACTTTCAATCTCTGTCACATCCTCAATACTCCAGGGCTACATTCACTTTCACTCTCTGTCACCTCCTCAATACTCCAGGGCTACATTGACTTTCACTCTCTGTCACATCCTCAATACTCCTGGGCTATATTCACTTTCACTCTCTGTCACATCCTCAATACTCCAGGTGCTACATTGACGTTCACTCTCTGTCACATCCTCAATACTCCAGGGCTACATTCACTTTCACTGTCACATCCTCAATACTCCAGGTGCTACATTGACTTTCACTCTCTGTCACATCCTCAATACTCCAAGGGCTACATTGACTTTCACTCTCTGTCACATCCTCAATACTGAAGGGCTACATTGACTTTCACTCCCTGTCACATCCTCAATACTCCAGGGCTTCATTCACTTTCACTCTCTGTCACCTCCTCAATACTCCAGGTGCTATATTGACTTTCACTCTCTGTCACCTCCTCAATACTCCAGGTGCTATATTGACTTTCACTCTCTGTCACATCCTCAATACTCCAGGGCTACATTGACTTTCACTCTCTGTCACATCCTCAATACTCCAGGGCTACATTGACTTTCACTCTCTGTCACATCCTCAATACTCCAGGGCTACATTGACTTTCACTCTCTGTCACATCCTCAATACTCTAGGTGCTACATTGACTTTCACTCTCTGTCACATCCTCAATACTCCAGGGCTACATTCACTTTCACTCTCTGTCACATCCTCAATACTCCAGGTGCTACATTGACTTTCACTCTCTGTCCCATCCTCAATACTCCAGGGCTACATTGACTTTCACTCTCTGTCACATCCTCAATACTCCAGGTGTTACATTCACTTTCACTCTCTGTCACATCCTCAATACTCCAGGGCTACATTCACTTTCACTGTCACATCCTCAATACTCCAGGTGCTACATTGACTTTCACTCTCTGTCACATCCTCAATACTCCAGGGCTACATTCACTTTCACTGTCACATCCTCAATACTCCAGGGCTACATTGACTTTCACTGTCACATCCTCAATACTCCAGGGCTACATTGACTTTCCCTGTCACATCCTCAATACTCCAGGTGCTACATTGACTTTCACTCTCTGTCACATCCTCAATACTCCAGGGCTACATTGACTTTCACTGTCACATCCTCAATACTCCAGGTGCTACATTGACTTTCAATCTCTGTCACATCCTCAATACTCCAGGGCTACATTCACTTTCACTCTCTGTCACATCCTCAATACTCCTGGGCTATATTCACTTTCACTCTCTGTCACATCCTCAATACTCCAGGTGCTACATTGACGTTCACTCTCTGTCACATCCTCAATACTCCAGGGCTACATTCACTTTCACTGTCACATCCTCAATACTCCAGGTGCTACATTGACTTTCACTCTCTGTCACATCCTCAATACTCCAAGGGCTACATTGACTTTCACTCTCTGTCACATCCTCAATACTGAAGGGCTACATTGACTTTCACTCCCTGTCACATCCTCAATACTCCAGGGCTTCATTCACTTTCACTCTCTGTCACCTCCTCAATACTCCAGGTGCTATATTGACTTTCACTCTCTGTCACCTCCTCAATACTCCAGGTGCTATATTGACTTTCACTCTCTGTCACATCCTCAATACTCCAGGGCTACATTGACTTTCACTCTCTGTCACATCCTCAATACTCCAGGGCTACATTGACTTTCACTCTCTGTCACATCCTCAATACTCCAGGGCTACATTCACTTTCACTCCCTGTCACATCCTCAATACTCCAGGGCTACATTGACTTTCACTCTCTGTCACATCCTCAATACTCCAGGGCTACATTCACTTTCACTGTCACATCCTCAATACTCCAGGGCTACATTGACTTTCACTCTCTGTCACATCCTCAATACTCCAGGGCTACATTGACTTTCACTCTCTGTCACATCCTCAATACTCCAGGGCTACATTACTTTCACTCTCTGTCACATCCTCAATACTCCAGGGCTACATTGACTTTCACTCTCTGTCACATCCTCAATACTCCAGGGCTACATTCACTTTCACTGTCACATCCTCAATACTCCAGGTGCTACATTGACTTTCACTCTCTGTCACATCCTCAATACTCCAGGGCTACATTGACTTTCACTCCCTGTCACATCCTCAATACTCCAGGGCTACATTGACTTTCACTCCCTGTCACATCCTCAATACTCCAGGGCTACATTGACTTTCACTCTCTGTCACATCCTCAATACTCCAGGGCTACATTGACTTTCACTCTCTGTCACATCCTCAATACTCCAGGACTACATTGACTTTCACTCTCTGTCACATCCTCAATACTCCAGGGCTACATTGACTTTCACTCTCTGTCACATCCTCAATACTCCAGGGCTACATTCACTCTACTGTCACATCCTCAATACTCCAGGTGCTACATTGACTTTCACTCTCTGTCACATCCTCAATACTCCAGGGCTACATTGACTTTCACTCTCTGTCACATCCTCAATACTCCAGGGCTACATTGACTTTCACTCTCTGTCACATCCTCAATACTCCAAGGTTACATTCACTTTCACTGTCACATCCTCAATACTCCAGGGCTACATTGACTTTCACTGTCACATCCTCAATACTCCAGGTGCTACATTGACTTTCACTCTCTGTCACATCCTAAATACTCCAGGGCTACATTCACTTTCACTGTCACATCCTCAATACTCCAGGGCTACATTGACTTTCACTCTCTGTCACATCCTCAATACTCCAGGGCTACATTCACTCTACTGTCACATCCTCAATACTCCAGGTGCTACATTGACTTTCACTCTCTGTCACATCCTCAATACTCCAGGGCTACATTGACTTTCACTCTCTGTCACATCCTCAATACTCCAGGGCTACATTGACTTTCACTCTCTGTCACATTCTCAATACTCCAAGGTTACATTCACTTTCACTGTCACATCCTCAATACTCCAGGTGCTACATTGACTTTCACTCTCTGTCACATCCTCAATACTCCAGGGCTACATTCACTTTCACTGTCACATCCTCAATACTCCAGGGCTACATTCACTTTCACTGTCTGTCACATTCTCAATACTCCAGGTGCTACATTGACTTTCACTCTCTGTCACATCCTCAATACTCCAGGTGCTACATTGACTTTCACTCTCTGTCACATCCTCAATACTCCAGGGCTACATTGACTTTCACTCTCTGTCACATCCTCAATACTCCAGGTGCTACATTCACTTTCACTGTCACATCCTCAATACTCCAGGTGCTACATTGACTTTCACTCTCTGTCACATCCTCAATACTCCAGGTGCTACATTGACTTTCACTCTCTGTCACATCCTCAATACTCCAGGTGCTACATTGACTTTCATTCTCTGTCACATCCTCAATACTCCAGGGTTACATTCACTTTTACTGTCACATCCTCAATACTCCAGGGTTACATTCACTTTCACTGTCACATCCTCAATACTCCAAGGGCTACATTGACTTTCACTCTCTGTCACATCCTCAATACTCCAGGGCTACATTGACTTTCACTGTCACATCCTCAATACTCCAAGGGCTACATTGACTTTCACTCTCTGTCACATCCTCAATACTCCAAGGGCTACATTGACTTTCACTCTCTGTCACATCCTCAATACTCCAAGGGCTACATTGACTTTCACTCTCTGTCACATCCTCAATACTCCAAGGGCTACATTGACTTTCACTCTCTGTCACATCCTCAATACTCCAGGGCTACATTGACTTTCACTCTCTGTCACATCCTCAATACTCCAGGGCTACATTGACTTTCACTCTCTGTCACATCCTCAATACTCCAGGGCTACATTGACTTTCACTCTCTGTCACATCCTCAATACTCCAAGGGCTACATTGACTTTCACTCTCTGTCACATCCTCAATACTCCAGGGCTACATTGACTTTCACTCTCTGTCACATCCTCAATACTCCAGGGCTACATTGACTTTCACTCTCTGTCATATCCTCAATACTCCAGGGCTACATTGACTTTCACTCTCTGTCCCATCCTCAATACTCCAGGGCTACATTGACTTTCACTCTCTGTCACATCCTCAATACTCCAGGTGTTACATTCACTTTCACTCTCTGTCACATCCTCAATACTCCAGGGCTACATTCACTTTCACTGTCACATCCTCAATACTCCAGGTGCTACATTGACTTTCACTCTCTGTCACATCCTCAATACTCCAGGGCTACATTCACTTTCACTGTCACATCCTCAATACTCCAGGGCTACATTGACTTTCACTGTCACATCCTCAATACTCCAGGGCTACATTGACTTTCCCTGTCACATCCTCAATACTCCAGGTGCTACATTGACTTTCACTCTCTGTCACATCCTCAATACTCCAGGGCTACATTGACTTTCACTGTCACATCCTCAATACTCCAGGTGCTACATTGACTTTCAATCTCTGTCACATCCTCAATACTCCAGGGCTACATTCACTTTCACTCTCTGTCACATCCTCAATACTCCTGGGCTATATTCACTTTCACTCTCTGTCACATCCTCAATACTCCAGGTGCTACATTGACGTTCACTCTCTGTCACATCCTCAATACTCCAGGGCTACATTCACTTTCACTGTCACATCCTCAATACTCCAGGTGCTACATTGACTTTCACTCTCTGTCACATCCTCAATACTCCAAGGGCTACATTGACTTTCACTCTCTGTCACATCCTCAATACTGAAGGGCTACATTGACTTTCACTCCCTGTCACATCCTCAATACTCCAGGGCTTCATTCACTTTCACTCTCTGTCACCTCCTCAATACTCCAGGTGCTATATTGACTTTCACTCTCTGTCACCTCCTCAATACTCCAGGTGCTATATTGACTTTCACTCTCTGTCACATCCTCAATACTCCAGGGCTACATTGACTTTCACTCTCTGTCACATCCTCAATACTCCAGGGCTACATTGACTTTCACTCTCTGTCACATCCTCAATACTCCAGGGCTACATTCACTTTCACTCCCTGTCACATCCTCAATACTCCAGGGCTACATTGACTTTCACTCTCTGTCACATCCTCAATACTCCAGGGCTACATTCACTTTCACTGTCACATCCTCAATACTCCAGGGCTACATTGACTTTCACTCTCTGTCACATCCTCAATACTCCAGGGCTACATTGACTTTCACTCTCTGTCACATCCTCAATACTCCAGGGCTACATTACTTTCACTCTCTGTCACATCCTCAATACTCCAGGGCTACATTGACTTTCACTCTCTGTCACATCCTCAATACTCCAGGGCTACATTCACTTTCACTGTCACATCCTCAATACTCCAGGTGCTACATTGACTTTCACTCTCTGTCACATCCTCAATACTCCAGGGCTACATTGACTTTCACTCCCTGTCACATCCTCAATACTCCAGGGCTACATTGACTTTCACTCCCTGTCACATCCTCAATACTCCAGGGCTACATTGACTTTCACTCTCTGTCACATCCTCAATACTCCAGGGCTACATTGACTTTCACTCTCTGTCACATCCTCAATACTCCAGGACTACATTGACTTTCACTCTCTGTCACATCCTCAATACTCCAGGGCTACATTGACTTTCACTCTCTGTCACATCCTCAATACTCCAGGGCTACATTCACTCTACTGTCACATCCTCAATACTCCAGGTGCTACATTGACTTTCACTCTCTGTCACATCCTCAATACTCCAGGGCTACATTGACTTTCACTCTCTGTCACATCCTCAATACTCCAGGGCTACATTGACTTTCACTCTCTGTCACATCCTCAATACTCCAAGGTTACATTCACTTTCACTGTCACATCCTCAATACTCCAGGGCTACATTGACTTTCACTGTCACATCCTCAATACTCCAGGTGCTACATTGACTTTCACTCTCTGTCACATCCTAAATACTCCAGGGCTACATTCACTTTCACTGTCACATCCTCAATACTCCAGGGCTACATTGACTTTCACTCTCTGTCACATCCTCAATACTCCAGGGCTACATTCACTCTACTGTCACATCCTCAATACTCCAGGTGCTACATTGACTTTCACTCTCTGTCACATCCTCAATACTCCAGGGCTACATTGACTTTCACTCTCTGTCACATCCTCAATACTCCAGGGCTACATTGACTTTCACTCTCTGTCACATTCTCAATACTCCAAGGTTACATTCACTTTCACTGTCACATCCTCAATACTCCAGGTGCTACATTGACTTTCACTCTCTGTCACATCCTCAATACTCCAGGGCTACATTCACTTTCACTGTCACATCCTCAATACTCCAGGGCTACATTCACTTTCACTGTCTGTCACATTCTCAATACTCCAGGTGCTACATTGACTTTCACTCTCTGTCACATCCTCAATACTCCAGGTGCTACATTGACTTTCACTCTCTGTCACATCCTCAATACTCCAGGGCTACATTGACTTTCACTCTCTGTCACATCCTCAATACTCCAGGTGCTACATTCACTTTCACTGTCACATCCTCAATACTCCAGGTGCTACATTGACTTTCACTCTCTGTCACATCCTCAATACTCCAGGTGCTACATTGACTTTCACTCTCTGTCACATCCTCAATACTCCAGGTGCTACATTGACTTTCATTCTCTGTCACATCCTCAATACTCCAGGGTTACATTCACTTTTACTGTCACATCCTCAATACTCCAGGGTTACATTCACTTTCACTGTCACATCCTCAATACTCCAAGGGCTACATTGACTTTCACTCTCTGTCACATCCTCAATACTCCAGGGCTACATTGACTTTCACTGTCACATCCTCAATACTCCAAGGGCTACATTGACTTTCACTCTCTGTCACATCCTCAATACTCCAAGGGCTACATTGACTTTCACTCTCTGTCACATCCTCAATACTCCAAGGGCTACATTGACTTTCACTCTCTGTCACATCCTCAATACTCCAAGGGCTACATTGACTTTCACTCTCTGTCACATCCTCAATACTCCAGGGCTACATTGACTTTCACTCTCTGTCACATCCTCAATACTCCAGGGCTACATTGACTTTCACTCTCTGTCACATCCTCAATACTCCAGGGCTACATTGACTTTCACTCTCTGTCACATCCTCAATACTCCAAGGGCTACATTGACTTTCACTCTCTGTCACATCCTCAATACTCCAGGGCTACATTGACTTTCACTCTCTGTCACATCCTCAATACTCCAGGGCTACATTGACTTTCACTCTCTGTCATATCCTCAATACTCCAGGGCTACATTGACTTTCACTCTCTGTCACATCCTCAACACTCCAGGGGCTACATTCACTTTCACTCTCTGTCACATCCTCAATACTCCAGGGCTACATTACTTTCACTCTCTGTCACATCCTCAATACTCCAGGTGCTACATTGACTTTCACTCCCTGTCACATCCTCAATACTCCAGGGCTACATTCACTTTCACTCTCTGTCACACTCTCAATACTCCAGGTGCTACATTGACTTTCACTCCCTGTCACATTCTCAATGATCCAGGGGCTACATTGACTTTCACTCCCTGTCACATTCTCAATGATCCAGGTGTTACATTGACTTTCACTCTCTGTCACATCCTCAATGATCCAGGGGCTACATTCACTTTCACTCCCTGTCACATCCTCAATACTCCAGGGCTACATTCACTTTCACTCTCTGTCACACTCTCAATACTCCGGGTGCTACATCGACTTTCACTCTCTGTCACATCCTCAATGATCCAGGGGCTACATTCACTTTCACTCCCTGTCACATCCTCAATACTCCAGGTGCTACATTGACTTTCACTCTCTGTCACATCCTCAATACTCCAGGGCTACATTCACTTTCACTCTCTGTCACATCCTCAATACTCCAGGGCTACATTGACTTTCACTCCCTGTCACATTCTCAATACTCCAGGTGCTACATTGACTCTCACTCTCTGTCACATTCTCAATACTCCAGGGCTACATTCACTTTCACTCTCTGTCACATCCTCAATACTCCAGGGCTACATTCACTTTCACTCTCTGTCACATCCTCAATACTCCAGGGGCTACATTCACTTTCACTCTCTGTCACATCCTCAATACTCCAGGGCTACATTCACTTTCACTCTCTGTCACATCCTCAATACTCCAGGGCTACATTCACTTTCACTGTCACATCCTCAATACTCCAGGGCTACATTGACTTTCACTCTCTGTCACATCCTCAATACTCCAGGTGCTACATTGACTTTCACTCTCTGTCACATCCTCAATACTCCAGGGCTACATTTACTTTCACTCTCTGTCACATCCTCAATACTCCAGGGCTACATTCACTTTCACTCTCTGTCACATCCTCAATACTCCAGGTGCTACATTCACTTTCACTCTCTGTCACATCCTCAATACTCCAGGGCTACATTCACTTTCACTCTCTGTCACATCCTCAATACTCCAGGGCTACATTCACTTTCACTCTCTGTCACATCCTCAATACTCCAGGGCTACATTCACTTTCACTGTCACATCCTCAATACTCCAGGGCTACATTGACTTTCACTCTCTGTCACATCCTCAATACTCCAGGTGCTACATTGACTTTCACTCTCTGTCACATCCTCAATACTCCAGGGCTACATTCACTTTCACTCTCTGTCACATCCTCAATACTCCAGGTGCTACATTGACTTTCACTCCCTGTCACATCCTCAATACTCCAGGTGCTACATTGACTTTCACTCACTGTCACATCCTCAATACTCCAGGTGCTTCATTGACTTTTACTCTCTGTCACATCCTCAATTATCCAGGGCTACATTCACTTTCACTCTCTGTCACATTCGCAATACTCCAGGTGCTACATTCACTTTCACTCTCTGTCACATTCTCAATACTCCAGGTGCTGCATTCACTTTCACTCTCTGTCACATCCTCAATACTCCAGGGGTTACATTCACTTTCACCTTTGTCTCAAACAATATAACAGCAAGTACTGAGAACTGGTATGCTCGCGTAACAGCCATGTTTTTGAGTGAAATTGTAGCAAAAAAAGTGACGTTTTGTTTAAGCCAGAAATTCAGAAAAGTATTACTGTCAAGAATGTAGATCTAGAAGATGGCCCGGATGAGCAACTTCCCACTGAAAAATCTTGCCTCTCTTGCCAGTGTCATTGAGGTGCACTTAAAAATGTTGCATGCAATATAAATGGTGTTCCTATGAAGTAGAAAGTGAAAATCAATTTTTCAAACTTTCAATTAACAGCATAATACCTGATCTGCAAAACATTCAAGACAAAAACTTTTCCTTGCAATTTTTATAATCAGGATTTCACAGCACTATTTTTACTTTTTGTCTTTATTACATTATAATGTAATGATTTATGATAGTCAAAAGAATAGTGTTTATATGAATAAAAAATATATACACGTACTGTAAATCTAAAATATTTTACATTTGTTACTTGAACAAAGCTGTATATTTTTCATCAAATATTATAGTATTGTTTTCATTATAATAACAACAGCTTCAACCCTAGGTATTGCCGTCCTTTTTTTGAAGGACAACAACTTCTTCCATTTATCTGTCACTCAGATTGCTTTAATAGAGCAAATAAATACAATCTGACAACTGCTTATTGGTTAACTGAAAAACCGCGGAAGCAGCGTTTTACAAAAAAAAAATAATAAAAAAAAATAATAAAATAAAATAAATAGACAAGTTTAAAAAAATGTTAATGATGTTACCAATTAATGGAAACAATTTTTGAGAAATCGCGAGTAAAGCAAGTGGCCATTTGTCCTGTACAGATATTGGCCAGATAAAGGCTGGTCACTCAGTGATATATGACCTATGTACAGATAACATTGTCAGACATGTAAAGCAAATCATATCGAGGGCAGGAATACTAAAAAGGGGTTTCCTACTAAACAGTTTTACTTGGCTATGACTTTGGACATGATAGGGACACCTGGTTATCACTTCTGGTCTTTGTACCAGCTTATAAAGTATTCCGATTGAAGTGACGTCACTTTGCTGCTGTTAAGTTACATATATCGTCTTTGGACACGTTCAGAATAAGTGTCTGCATGTTAGATACTTGATCTCTGTATCATTTTACTTTACTTGCATGGTGATATGTACTGTTATACCAATGTCTTAACTGATAAACGAAACTGTAAAGTCGAAATTCAAACTCGCCCAATCACCGTACTGATGCACCAGCTTAGCAAAACGTTTCTTAACACAAGTCAATGACAACAGGTTATTGTATGTATTACCTGTCACCCTGCACAAAGTGTAGTATGGAGTGAGTGCACATGTATGTTACATATCTATGTTATCACGATTTCTATGATATACTAGGAATGCTGTTGGGAAAATCTCACAACACAGGCATTCGAGAGAAGCGTGTTTATAGACCTGAAGTAAACATTACTGTTATGACGTCAGGGCTGGTGAATGTGAAGCTCTATGTAAAATCATGATTTTTTGTATCGTTAAAATTATACACTAACCCACCCCACCTTGTATTAATTTGAGTAGCTTCTTTTACTCTCTTTAGATCAACGTATCTACTTATTTAACAACAATAATGAAACAAAGCTATTTCAATGTAATTATTTTAAAATGAAATCAAATGAATAAAACAAAATAGATCGAAAATCTTTGATTATGTTTGTAAGTGTGGTTTATTGTCATCCAGTATAAAATGGAAGATGTATGTGTGTGTGTGTGGGGGGGGGGGGGGTCACTTGTATTCAATCCAGATTTACAAACAAAACAAAAAAACGCTTCCCATTTTGGAACACCTGGCTCATTCTTTTTATTGTCTTTATTGGTCTAAATGTGAAAATATCCTCTGTGAATATTATGCTCTAGTTTGATGAATTTTGAGCCCAAACAACGTTACATGTTTATCATTATACTTTGATATTCCATTGTAAACTTGGTGCAAGTTATTGCATTAAAAAATAGAGAATACCGAAGTGTCAACAAAACCATAATCCAAACTCAAAATCGTTTAAACTAGGGGCAAAATATGAAAAAAAGGAAAGATTAACAGTACAAGTGAATAAGACCAGGTGTTCCGTAAGAGTAAGTGTTTTCTACTTCATCTAGGACATCCGCCATGTAAATTTAGGTCACATCCAAGTAGACGTTCGAAATGAGAACCGAGTCATTCTCAATCACAACAAGTAAGCAAACTTATGATCACACTCAACAACGTCCATTTTCATATCACCTTTGCTATAGATATTCGCCTGGAACTATCACCTATACATATTACATATAAGCTAATACATGATACAAAACAACTCCCAACGCGACAAAGATGGTAACCATAAAACTTGCTCATAGTTCTGATTAACCTGTATCTCTGAAATCTCTGTGTAGTACGGTTGTCAGCAGTTGACAACGATCACGAAAATATCGACATGTAGAGCAAGCCCTAGAACAACGATTGAGCTGCGACATGTAGCAGATGCAGGGGTGTTACTATCAAGAAATGGAAAGTTCACGATCGGAAAATTGAAATCGTCACGTTTATCGTATAGTCTAGTTGTAAGCTTATATTAGACATTATATATTCAATGGTGGTTTAAGGTCAGATCAGGCTGAAATTCGCCATTACTGACCTAGTCGATCGTATATACATGTACCCTACTGAACCTGAGATTAAAGCCACAACAGATTCTCCTACATCAGCTTCTACCTCAATCTTTACTTAAACTATGATCAACACGGGCAGCTTACTCCTAAACTGTATGATGAACGTGACGATTTCGATTTTCCAATCGTGAAGTTTCCCTTCCTTGATAGTAACACCCCAGCTTCTCCATCCATGTCGTAGTTGATTCGTTATTCTACGGCTTGCTCTCTGAATATCGAGATTTTCGGGATACTTTTCAGCTTCTGACGAACAAACTTTCGAAACAGAGATTCGAGAGGCAGGTTGATGAAGATTATAGGCAAGTTTCATGGTCGCCATCTTCATCTAATCGGGAAATTCTCTGTATCTTTGTGTGATATGAAAATGGACGTTTTTGTGTTTACTTGTTGTGATTGACAATGATGACCTGGTTCTTATTTTGAGGATTGATGTTTACTTCGATGTGACGTAACACCTGGTTTTATTCCCTTGTACTTTTACAGGGGGTGGGGGTGGGGAAGGGGGGGGTATCCATGTAAATCTTTCCTTTGGCCATATTTAATCGATTTTGAGTTTGGATTAGTGTTTTGTTGACGCTTTGGTATTCCGTGTTAATTTGTTATCAGTAACTATTTTCTGTCTCCAGTCGCTCCGGAGACCAAACAGAGGGAATGTGAAGAGCTACTTCCTGGCCGGGCGGTCCATGCCTTGGTTTGCTGTGAGTAAACCAATTATATATAATGTTGTACCGTTGTAAAGCGATCATGATCGAAGCTACAAATGTAGCCAATATTATCTATTTCCCCCTTACTCTGTATTCTGACGAACACAACTGAAACAGCTGTATGATGTAGTTTAATTCATTATTTCGACGTACTGTATTTATTACTAAATCTAAAAGGTGCATCATATGTGTGTGTTACGTCACCTTTTCTGTATACTTATGCCTCTCATAGTATTATCGCCCCCTACTCGTGTTGTCAACTATCTTGCCCATTTCCCCAAATCTACATGTTTACATAAAAGCAATGACTGTTTCAAAAATTGTGGTATGGATGTACATTTTGTATACTGCACTTTGGTAATCGTTTTATTGAAAAGTCTGAAGCCAAGCAGGATTTGTTTTTGTGTAAATTAACGAGTACATGTTTTATGATCTCCGAAATGTTCAGTCTTAAGACATATACTTAGTATATGTATGTTGCAGTGATGGTGGGCCTCAGTTTGCATAATTTGAAAATATTTGATATGTTTAAATCCGAGTTCACTGTTCTTCCGGTTGTCCTTCGTAACGATTTCCTTTAATTTAGCACGTTTCTTTGACACCCCCAATTCTTAGACGCATGGCAACACTACGTCCCTCTCACACTTTAGGGAAAGTACATTTTTCTCTTTGTATTTTAACAGGTCGGCGCGTCCTTATTCTCCAGTAACATTGGCAGTGAACATTTCGTTGGTTTGGCTGGAGCCGGGGCGTCCTCAGGAATAGCACTGGTCTTATACGAGTGGTTTGTACGTATAATGGTTATGGAGCGTGTACTCTATTGATATTAACCTAATGACTTTATTATAAGGTATGTCCTATATCGTTGTGACCTTATCAAGCTGTATGGCGCAGTTTACTTAATTATTTGACGGGACTGTATCTTATTCTAAGATCAATTCATGACTGTTTCTTATTCAAAATCAATTAATGACTGCATCTTATCTTAAATTATGAAGATGCTATTCTCATGTGCCTTTTGTACAATCTTTTGAGATCGTAGATGGTTGACACTGATGGTGGACTTGGAAGTCCACAATGTGTGCCGTAACCTGAATGCCACATTTTAAGTCATTCGAAAAGTGTTACGGATCAGAATATACAATGTACTTTTAATTCATTTGAAATTATTAAGTCTTTGAAAATAACGAAACTTATAATAGAGCTAGTGCAACTCACTTTCAAGACTTGAAAGTGTCTGCCCTAAGTCGCCTTCAAAGCTTGGCCTTGCTTAGCCTCACTGACGAGTCCTAGAAGAACGAAACAGCTGTATGGTACAGTTTTATTCAATATTTGGCTTCATTGTATTTTATTCTAGATTATAAAGGTGCTCCTCCCTTGTGTGTCTTTTTTAGCGGATGTAATGACACTAGACCGGTATATCCTGTATTAGCTTATATGTATATAGGTGATAGTCCCAGACAAGTATCTATAGCAAAGTGAAATAATACTGTTTATAGGCATGGCGAATTAAGACTTGCTTAGAAGACTATGTATTACTCTGTTGTCGCCGATTTACCGAATTGTCTTTATTTAGGTTATTTTCCTGATCCTGTTATGTGGATGGCTGTTCCTCCCTGTCTACATATCGGCTGGGGTAAGTTTATTTGAATATCAATTGTACTTTATTAACCATTTCAGATTTACTGCATATTTATACCATCGATATATTAGAAATGTATTTTGTATAAGGAGACGGAGAGTTCTCTTTAATGACGGAGTTTTCTACCGTTTCTCTGTAGGTATATACACTTCCGGAATACATAGAGAGGCGCCATGGTGGCCGGAAGTTGAGAGTATACCTGAGCTGTATAGCTCTAGTCCTTTACGTGGTCTCAAAACTGGCTGTGAGTAACAAAGCATGAACTCTAATGAAGTATCCTAAGTCGACAGTAAGGTTTGTTGGACGGTGTTTTTCTTTCATGTTTCTTTGATGTGCTGAACGTTGATTCTGTGTGCTTTTTGTGCTTTCTTATTGGACTACTTTTGTTACTCGGCGAACTTCTATATTTTACTTTACCTGTGTTCAACTGTTAAATACAGTAATAAAATAACTTCGGTATTCTGATCATTCAAAGTGTTGTGACGACACATGTTTGTTTGATTGTTAACAACTCGGAGTATCAAAGAAAATCATGACCTAAATCATTAAAGATCATCAAGAAAAGTTTACAGATTTATCTTTTTTACAGGTTAGCATATTTGCCGGGTCCATGTTTATCCAGATGACCCTCGGATGGGATATGTACCTGTCAATAATTGTTTTGCTGGTGATCACGGCGATATACACTATCCTAGGTATGCAAAATACACTTCAGCTTTGTAGGACAAGAGTTTGACGTTTTCCTTAAAATTCTTTCTGACACCATCAACATTGAAAACCATACCGGTATTCGATATTGAATTTCATCCATCGGCAGTAGACAGTAGGTGATCAAACATTTTGATGTAATATACTGTCTTTGATAAATTATTTAATACCTACTTCTCGAGAAAAATTAAACATGTATTCCCTAAAAATAAGAACTGTTTTGATTGTTTCACAATTAGTCCTGCTACCACTACTGCTGTTACACTTATAGTGACGTCGGATGGCCGCCAAGGCCCGTGAGCCTCTTGTTTCATGAAAAACCCCGACAAGAAGTACAAACTTCAGTTGAGGTGGATATGTAGTTACGTAGACATGAGCAAGTGATTTTAACCGAAACGAAGTAATGGTCAATATCAATTGTTCATGTCAATGTGATAAAATATTCATCAAGCTGAAAATCTTTAGGTGTTAAATGAGAAGCTAATTAATGTTCGAATCATTAAACGAGATACGCGTATGGAAATTGTACAGAGGAACGTACAGTTTTGTAGACATTGTTTTGCTACCATTTAGATGACGTCATAAAAAGTTCATAGCACAGAAAACCAAACTCGATATAATTAAGATCAAGCCAAAGGTGTGCCTTCTGAAATGGATACATAGTCAACTTGGAAATGGATTATTGACATATCCGTTTTTTCCTCGATTCTTTGATCTGCCCTCTAATGACAGGTATGCTATTCTGAGTACAGTGTAGATGCTATTTCCTGCTTTATTTTGACAGGTGGACTGACAGCGGTGATGTATACGGACACATTCCAAACGGTCGTCATGATACTGGGGTCACTCTCAATTGTAATCATTGGTAAGACGCATTCTGAAGCTGTGTAGCTGGTCCTGCTAATGTTCGTACTCCTCGCTGCTGTGACACATCCGTAATACTACATCGCGCCCAAAGTCTAAATTTCAACTGTTCTGGTCATTATAGTGATTGAAGACATTACAATTAATATCAGTTGATAGAAATTGGGCGGAGCGTATTCGCTACACACATATCGGTTCTAATAAACAGTTTTTTACAACAGGGTTCGACAAAGTCGGTGGCTTAAATGCCTTGGAAATGAAGTACATGGCATCAATTCCAACTATCCGAAACAACGCTACGTCATGTGGTATTCCAAAGCATGACGCCTTTAAAGTATTCCTCGACCCCGTCAATGGAGACTACCCATGGCCTGCCCTCGTCCTGCAGAGCTCGATCGGCAGTCTGTGGTACTGGTGCTGTGACCAGGTAATTATATAAGACCGTGTAACGGTCGTTTAGTTAGCGAGGCAAGCAATGACTGGACATGACTACGTTGTATGTATCCCACAGTGTGACCTTCCTGTCCTGTGACCAGGTATGTAGGTTGAAACTCTGACCAAGGATATCCAAGGATACCCTCTTTGTAGCCTGAATGGTTAAAACATTAGATAATTGATCATAAGCATCCTCGATATCCAGGGGTTCTGTTCACCTACGTTCGCTACACTGTTCTCTACACCCCTGGAATATGACATGGCAAAACTGAAGGTTCCATGTGCGCCACCTTGTTGATGAGACAAGGAGACTTGTTCGACCCTTTGTTGTACATCAAAATAATCTCGTTGTCACATAATGATAAAATTTGACAAAGTTTGAAGTCGGTTGTCACATAATGATAAAATTTGACAAACTTTGAAGTCGGTTGCGGCTCATTTGTTATCTGCAAAAGAATGTACATCTACCTGAACATTGCCTTCAGTTTTACCATGATATATTCTAGGGGTAAAAATATTGTAGGTGGACGTCATAACGTGATATAGATGATTGGCATTAGATGATTAATTATAAAATATTGTTTTGAGATCTGAAATAATAATAATAATAAAAAATACCGTTTTGAACTGAAGATGCAACAACATCTAGTAGTTGTGATTTAATTTGTGTCTTTTGATTAGCGTCAACTTAAACATTTATACCTCTAAATATATTTATTTCATATAGTTTTTCCATTTAATGAATGCAAATGACAATTGCAAATCTAGAATTATGTCTCTGAGGTGACCGAAATTTTATATAAAATGCATTTGATGATGATGGAAAAAGTTACAACAGTTTTACAGTGTTGTTGTATGTTGGAGATACATTTACACAGAAGCAACAAATAATTTGTTTAGACTCTCTGAATTGATGCCTCCTTCCTTTTTATCTTTTATTAATTGTTTAATCTATCAACAAAATGTTAATTGTTTAGGTGATTGTTCAACGGTCTTTGGGGGCCAAAAGTCTGTCACATGCAAAAGGCGGATCAATCCTGGCTGGTTACCTCAAGACCCTTCCGCTCTTCCTCATAGTATTTCCCGGCATGATCAGCAGGGTGCTGTTTCCAGGTAATGCATCACTGTATCTTAAAGATCGTTTACTCTCACTTTCATGTAGTAACTTTTTTTACCTTTATTTATATCTGCTGTTATAAAGTGTAACAAAGTGTTTGGAACTGTTTTCCCGCCATGGCTATATCTTAATGAATCATAAAAATATTCCTTTGAGGGACTTTAACGACGATGATGAAGATGAATTAATAAGATATATTCAATATTGGTGAACATATCACTAATCAGGGGGCCTGGATTCGAGTACTGGACAAAAGGTATATTTAAAGCTAAACAGAAGTTAAGAATAGGTAACTGTGTATAGACATGCATGTCTAAGGTTTCCTTAGTTAAGAAAAGTGTTTATGCTTACGGATTGTAGCACATGGGTTAAAGGATTTTATTATGAAAATTTAATTTATATTCTAAATTATTATCTGAGCTGCAATATTCCTGTATTTCAGTTAGGGCCAATAACTTCTTTATCATTTCAATATGAATTTGGATATGAGCATTGATGTGTTCGGAGGGAAGTACATGTATAATATATGTTTTTCTAGTACATTTTTATTGATACATTTTAAGACATCAAAGGATTATATATTGTTAAACTGATATACCGCCGAAACAAACGCGTTCCTGGGACGTTCTTCACAAACGCACTTCGACCAACATTTCGTGCCAGTTTGAGGCATTCCTAAGTATTACATTACTGACCCGTTCAATGGCAATATTCAATAACCGCTAAATTAGAGATTCATCTCGTTTACCGATTATTTCTGTTGGTCATCTGTTCTAGCATTTACTCTATTTTGTCGGGTACGTATACAAATCCGTGTACGCCAACTGTTAACTGTGTTCCAGATACAATGTTTAATGTGAATGCGAAGCGATTACCGGGGAAATCCCGGCTTAATTTTTGTAAAAGTTTCCTCAATATGCAAAATGACTTTAGACTTTTTGTTTGCTGAGTATAATTAAACAAGTTACTGATTTTTTTATCTGTAACGTTTGTGATGGTATCTTACAGACGAGGTAGGATGTGTGGACCCGGACGAGTGTTCCCGGATATGTGACAACCCGGTTGGATGTTCCAATATTGCTTACCCCAAACTGGTACTGGAGCTACTTCCGGTTGGTAGGTAAATTAGCAAAAGCACGTTAGCAAGAGCGTATCTATAGGTTCATGTTGCTTTTACTAAAGAGTCCACCTTTAATTTATTTCGATTTAGATATAGATTGTTATTATAGTTATGGAATGATTTCTTCACCCCTAACTTGATAACCGTCGGTCAAGCCATGGAATGTGCTCTCTTTGAAAGTGTAGCAAATGTCTTTATCTAATTGCATAGGTCTGCGAGGTCTCTTAATGGCAGTGATGGTGTCGGCCATCATGAGTTCTCTGACGTCAATCTTTAACAGCTCCAGTACTGTATTTACCATGGATATATGGCGCAGGGTCAGGACCCAGGCATCTCAGCGAGAACTACTTATCGTGGGCAGGTAAATGTTTATATTTACTAGCTCGAGTTCCATCAGCGCGCGACCGTTGAACCTAGGTTAGAATGATGGAACTTGGCATCGATCCTTGAGAAATAAATCCTTTACGAAGTTGTGCCTACTTACTATTTCATTCGGGCTATAAACCATTGTATAGAGCTTGTACATTTTTCCTTGGATCATTTTTGTTTGAGATGTATTTCTGCTTTGAGGTGTATTTCTGTTTGCACTTTTATTGCCCCGCAATGCTTCCTTTTGGACAGGCTGTTTGTGGTATTTTTGTGCGTCATCAGTATTCTATGGATTCCATTGGTCAAGTCATCTCAGGGCGGGAAGCTTTTCCAGTATATGACAGCAATGGAAGCCTACCTCGGATCACCGATCGGGATTCTCTTCCTGCTGTCCATGTTTTGGAAGAAAACCACGGAAAACGTAAGATCCATTAATAAAAGTTAATCTACATATTTTTTTATAAATGAATTCTTGAAAATGACAAAAATCACTCCTTAATTTGAAAACTGTCAATCACCAAAATCATCTTCGAATATTCAAAAACAACCTCTCTTAACAATCATCTAGACTTCTGATATATTCTTTAGACTTTGATGACTTACTCTCTCAGAGATACATGTTTGTGCTTTGTTTCAGGGGGCATTCTGGGGTTTGGTGTTGGGTCACGTGTGTGGGATGGTCCGTCTTGTTTTGGAGTTTGTTTATCCCCAACCTAACTGTGGTGAAGATGAGACACGACCCGCTTTTCTCACAATCAATTATCTCTACTTCGGTATCTTCATCCTCTTTATCACGACAGTAGCTACCATCCTCATCAGCATCTTCACCAATAAAAGGACGGATGACGAGGTGAGTATGACGTCATCAGTAGTTTCGTATGTTTCGCAAATGAATCATTGTGGTTTGAATAAATGAAGTGCTGTTTTAAAAACTAAACGCTACACTCTTTTCTGTATATCTTGCTAGTTACTTGCAAACAACACTGAAGAAAAGTAAATGCAAGATCAGTCTTATTGCCCAATTATATGTTTTTAAGTTTTGTCAATTTGTTTAGTTACTTGGTGTCACGTGGTGGACAAAGTACAAGGCGGACAATGGGCAACAACACCAGGATGTTGAACTTAAAGCATCACACCCACCTCCTCAGGAGACGCTTACTCATCCGGTCGAAGGTATGCAGAAATATAACAAGAAATATAAAATGCCGTTTGTGAAGTTCTACACCTGATTAGATTTTGGTGGTCATCGGTGAGGTTAAAGGTCAAAGGACACTCTTGACCACTCTGAAAATTAAAAATCTGAATTTGAACAAGGTATATCAGTAACCCCTTCACAGATGTTAGTTCATATTTTTGCATCATAGCACCACACTTAAAGTTCTACACATGATAGGATTTGTGTTTGTAATCAGTTGAGGTTAAAGATCAAATAACAACACACTTGATTTCATTGGTAATAAAATGTTCGTGTACGAGATAGTTCATGAAACCTTTGACAGATTTGGTGTATAGTAACACCAACGTTTTATGAAATAAAGTTCTAGACATTAGTATATATCAGTGCTCATTGGTAGAAAAGCGATACTTGTACCCTATGAACTCCTGATCAGATATAGTTCATCTTTTCGACATACTTTGGTGACATCAAATTCTTCACCTAAGATTTTGGTGGTATTTGGTTAAGTTTACAGTTTTTTAAGTATCCAAAGTGACATTTTAGCGAAATTTTAAATAGCTGTTTCAAAACAAATAATTCCACACGGAAGCGAAAACATCAGAAATATATATATATATATATCATGGCATTTTCACATACAAGGTCTATTAATTTACAAGTATATTTTGACCTACACTAAGGTATTTAAAATAATTTTACACATTTGTAGTACATTTATCAATTAACGATAAAAATGCCAATCTTTTGTTATCGACGATCTAAAATGTCAATATTGGTTTAGTTTTAGTTGGTTTGACGTCCTTACAACAGCTTCGGTAACTTAGGGACCTCCTGTCGGTGTATGTGATGCGAGTGCACGTGTATGTGTTCAGTGGTTTGCATTACCGGACTATCGAAAGGAGAAGCTTGAAACTATCGGGCACCTTTGACAAATTAATTACATATCACCGCTTTGAACACACACTGACCATTCTTAATTAACCTTAGTTGTTAAAAAAAGTTAAACCCCTATCAATCTTTACCTAGATCAAAGGTTGACGTTTGATTCCAAAACCCTCAATTAATTTTTCTTGAAATTGGCAGTACCGCTTGTTTCTAACAAGTCTGTATTACATCAATTTGCAGCAGAAAACGACCCGAACCTCCTCGACTCGGCTTCCTGGTATACCCGTCTGTTTTGGACTGTCTGTGGGACTTCGGAGGATCAGACAACTGAAATCGACATCGACCAAAGAAGGAAATTCGTTCAACAGACCAAGTGGGCCAAAAACATTCTCAACATCAATGCCGCCATACTCGTCATGGTTGTGTGTTTTCTCTCTGGATATTTTAACTAGGCTGTGGCCTGTTAAGATCTATAGAAACTGAGTATTAACAAAGTAATATCTGGTAGCGTTTTAAATGAAGAACCATTATATTTGTAACAATCACCTATTCATTCGCGGCTACACATCTAAACTACTAGTTACATCATTTTGACTTGTACTGTGAAATGTTGAGCTACAATGTAGATTGTAGTTTGACGTGGTACATTTATCAAGTAATGGACATGCAAAAATGTGGCATTTTAAATTTTATGTTGGATATTCACTAGAATGCATCACAAACGTTCAGCTGTATAGAAGTTTCGGATACATGTTTTATTTCTTTATCCAACCGTTAAATTGTTATTGTACGTAGCCCATTTGTTATAAGAATCAATTAATGGATGTATTTTAAGAAGGGTTTTCTTTTTAGTAGTTATTTAGTAGTTTACTAGTCGTTGGTGCTATTCTTTGTTCTACAGTTATTATGCAACGTGCTTAAAAGAAAACCCTTCTTAAAATACATCCGTTTATCCATTTATCTGGTGTTTTAGGTCGTTTGAAATCCTTAAATTTTTTAACCCACTAAAAAATCAGATTTCACAGGATGTTCTAGTCCAAGAGAACTATCTGATCTAACTTTACGAAGGACATTTGCATTTTATCGTCAATACCTAGCTATCCTTCTAGTTACAATCAAGACTAATATATTCCTTTAAATACACGAGTAGAACCATACAGAAACGGGGAGGCCACTTATTATCAGTTAGTACAGTGCGTGATGATGACTGTATGGTATGATCACGTGCCGTGTATTATCAATAATCTCTGCTCTATTATAAGAGAGCTGTTATATTTTTTGTATCAATAAATTGTATTTTATATTGTTACATGTATTTATTCTAGAAATTCAAAATGCAGTTTAAGGAAAGACTGAGACAAATGGATACATTCCTTTGGATACGACCATAATCTGACCGTCTAAGTAATATATTGAAATGGAAATATAAAATAACTCCTGTCAAACAGATAATATTCAATTTTAAATAATTAAATAGATACAAATAAAAGGCAATATATATACAGTGGTGTATATAGACCTTTCCCGAAGAACGTTAACAGATTCCCCCAACAGGTAAACAAAGATACCACGATAGGGCTACATACGTGAGATTGTTACTTTCATACCTGTAGGATCTGTAGTCTACACACCTGCTAATAAGCGATATACCTCTTAGTGCTCCTATCGTATAAGGTCAGAAAATGATTACCCATAAATTGAACGACATTGCCGGACACACACATAACACAACAGTGTTATCTCAGCTGAAATATTTTGATAGAATTAGCATTGGCTTTGTCCACGTCGGCGAGCACGACTTTGTTCTGTGTCACCGCTACGGCCCGGGTATCCTTGACGCCCTGCGAAATCCCAACAAGTTCTCTGACATTGCCGCCGTCCTTCGTCACTTGCACGAGCCCCGGATGTCCACCAAAACACACATACACATTGCCTTCACGGTCCACGTCCACGCCGTGTGCGTGTGTCAGGATGTCACCCGTGACGGATGATGCTATAATGTTGGTACGATCATGAGGATGAATACTTGACATGCGGTATAGGGCGGCATTACCGCGGATGGTACTGGTCAAACTGACAAGCACATCAGGATGGGTTACGTCCCCTGGGGAAGGAAAACTAAGGAATCAAAATTAAATTATGTCTAGTTTCATTCAGAAATGTATGTCGCGATTTATGTCCTAGGGGACTCAAATAAGTAGCGGATTCGTTATAAAAGTTTGGGGAATCGAATAACGAAGCCATGAAGCCATTACCCGATTTTATCTGAAATGTTATCATAAATAGACTGTATGCTTGTAAATGTTAACAAACCAGGTAAGATTATCTATATGAATTACTGGTGAACAAATGTCAAACAAGTGACTTGTTTCATTTAAATAATTTATGACATACATTGCTTTATAACATATTAACAGAACAAACAATATTCAGTATATCACTTGTTGAATGACAGATGTAAAATCATTGTATTTTATCACCCAAACAAGATCAGAAACACCCTGAAATATGGAACGAAAAATATCAAAATACGGTGCCCAAGATGTTCAAAGTTCCATGGCATTTTATTTTAATTCTATATTTACTTACCTCTGATATAGTAGGATGGTGACTCGTGTTCCATGATGAGGTCTGTCTGTCCGTCCGGCTTCACACTGTACACCTGGTAGGGACTTTGTTTCCCGTTACTGACGGTGAACTTGTCCCCGAGGTGACAGATTCCATAACAAGGTCTGTCGATCACTACGTCTTTTTCAAGCCTCAGCACAATATTCCTCTTGCGACAAGAAACTAGCTCGTTTCCATTAGAAACAGGTTCGCGTCCTTCACAGTCACTCGAGCGCGAACTCGAGTCTTCCAGGGAGGTATCTTGGACACAGCTCTCGTGGCTTTGTTCTGTCATTTTCTCCTCCACCATTATGACAGAAATTGTCTTTGCATCAGGCCTCGTCACCGCCGCCCTGTTCCCTGGAAGTTTACACAAAGCCCAAGGTTGGTCTGCGAGATCCAGCGAGTAAATAAAATCTCCATTTTCAGCGAACAGTTTCACACTTTTGTTGTTCGTATCTGTGAGAAGTATGATGTCATCGTCCAACCACAGAACATCTCCAACAGAACAGACCTGCCTGTCGGTCTCCAGTTTGATCGCGATTGTGCTGTGGTGTGAAGCGATTCTGTCGGACAGAGGGAGCCATTTTTCAACAGCCGAAGGATAATCCCGAGTCTGGTTGGTCACACCTATCGTTCCCAATGACGCAAAAGATTTCATTTTTTCATGAAGACGTTCTGGTTCAAAAGTTATAACCTTTTCTTCAAAGGGTTGTACTAGATCATGGACGACCCGTGTGCAAGACTCTATTTCGGCCTTGCCTCGTTGGTATAAAGAAATTTTCTGGATACTGTCTGATCCAGACGAAATCACCCCCGATACCTTGCCGGTGTTGTTCATACTGTTTTTCAGACTTCTACATTGCTGTATTGACATCTCAATGCGTTCCTTTTGTTCTTTGTAAGCTCCTATTAGTTCGCTCATGGATTCATCCTGTAACCTTTTGACTATGTTGTTTATTTTCTGACATTCCTCAGAAATATTTCGTTCTGCTGCCTGTTTATTACGTTCCAGCGACGTCAGCTGGGTGTTGAAATCCTTCACGAGAGCATCCATCACGTGCTCCCCCTCCGCCAGGCGTGTCCTGATGACGTTTTCGTTTGTGAGTTTCTTGGCATACTCTGGCGGGGTCAGCACGCTGCAACACGTCCTGTGGGAGACTGCTACACACAGACTACACAGCAGAGCATGATGGTCCTCACAGAACAAACTAATCTTCTTCTTGTGTTTGTGACATCTGATTAAAGCCGTAGTGGCATTTAACGGTGATTGGTTGAGGTCACTTACATGTAAGGTTTCTTCATTTGAGTGAAGAAACCCGTGGAAATCGTCCTCGCAGTTCTGGCACAGATAGACACTACATATCCTACACCACCGGACAGCAGGATTATCTGTGTCCGCACGCCTTCTACACGGCTCGCACATCTTCCCAGTAACTGTTGGCTTAGAGAATTTTATCATCTCAACAATCAAATTGTTTGTCGGAAACTCGGCGGCCCATGTGCCCTTATCCGAGCTAGAATCTGGAGGTATAGTGACTTTTCTGCATATGGGACAACAGAATGTGGCCGGATCATCGTTCTTTGTAATACAGTCCGACAGACAGTTGAGACAGAATGTATGAAGACAAGGCAGGGACTTGGGTTGGACCAACTGCTCCAGGCATATAGGACATTCTATCAGGAATGGGTCAATATCGGGAGACGATGTAGATTCCTTTGATTTAAGGTCATATGTGACGTCATCCCCGCTAAGTTTTGTTGTGTTACAGCTTGCAGCATCGCCAGCAGCTTGCGAGCTTGATTGGTTTGTTTCAGACATGCTGATTCGGTCGGTAAGGTGTTACACCTGAAAATATGCAATCAACATATTCTATTTTACATTCTATTGACTCATTTACTATCGTATGTAGATGGAGTTAAATAGACTATAAGTCCAATTACGAGCTGAGTTGAACACTTCCGCAATAGACTCGGAGCTAATTTAACAGGTAGCTTTAACGTGTCCCCTGGGAATATTGTAAGACATACCACTCAGCAATTCGAGTTTTTGAAACTCCACAATACTCAAGCTTATTAAAGCCAAATCTGACTGGACCAGAATACTTGATGAATAGTAGTGGTAGCCAGGTTGTTAACAATGTGATTGGGAAAAAGTATAGTTCCAATAATGCACATTTATCCGAGGATGTTGATGGTCTGAGATCAATAGTAATAATTATACAGGAAACGGAAGAGAAAGACCTGTAATGATAGTCGACAATGCAATCATTTAGAAAGAGTCGTAAACAAAGCGAGCCTATTACATACTTGGATAGCAAATGGTTTTGATTACTGTATAAAGTGTTAGACCAAATCTGAAGGATGGAGCATGCATATGGAAGACCATACAACCAACAGGACCTTAATTGAGGAGCATTAATAAGTCATAATACTTATTACAATAAGCATTAATAAGTCAAAATAATTATTACAATAAGGACTGAAACCATACATGTGCAAAAATTACAATAAGCGTCACTTATTGTAATAATTAACAAGATAATTATAATAAGGTTAACAATAATGTAATGGTCATGTCATTAATTTATTACAATAAGGGTTCTCAAAGAAACCATAGTCTGGTGATTGATTACTCTTACAATCTCTCGAGATAAGAACCAGTTTATCGGTGACCATATGATAAAAACAGCAACAATCATAGAACACGTTCAGAAAAAAAGTTCAGACTTAAATATGTATTAATAAGCATGACAGTATACTGGATAACTCCTGGATATTGAGGATGTCCGATTGGCGAAGAAACAACAATTGACAAACAATCCAATCTGAATAAATAAAAAACCACCTGTCTTTTTTCTACGCGTCAACTTGAAGTGACTTCAATTTGATGTAAGTATTGGGTGTACGGCAGAAGTATTGTCCTAAACTATTTGTCATACCTATGGAATGAGACAATGCACGTTATTGTATCAATAAGTTCTGATGTAAAAGATATGTAACTAATATTATTATACTGAGTTTGTTTTGTACATAAACAGGAATTGAAAACTTAATTTGCGAGCTTTCGAAAACGCCTGTTTCCTTTGTCAAACAAAGAGTACAATAGCCGAGTGTCGGTGTTCTGACAAACTCAGTATATAACATTCATACCAAACTGATAAATCTTATTCCTAATAAATGTTACTAATGTATACATCTGTAGCTACCAGTTAAAATTATACATACCTACTATTTACCTGTCCTTGTTACCCCCGGTAGATTTAGCCGATGTCTTTACCGGGACGTAAACAGATCTAGAGAGTACAGTGTAGGATTGTCAGGTGTCTCGTCTGCTGAAGATATCACATGAGTACGTTACACCACTCTACTGCACCATGTCACGTGATTAGGTGTTGTATACATTTACCGTAAGTGTACATGAGTAGTATTACATACTTTATCGTACGTAGTCAGTATATATTTATGTTAAAGGACGGTCAATGTGCAAGTCATTCTAGGTCACTCGTACACAATAAACGGGCATTTGATTTGGCGTTATAATAAGACTGTGTCTATATTACGAGAGTTCCATCAACATTAGTAAGACAAAAACCTACAACATCATTATAACCAAATATACAAATTCATCGGCAAACGAACTTCACAAGTCAAAAATCAATTTAATCAATGTTACAGAATCCTCTGTATGGACGACTGGACATGATTATGATGAAATGTTTGAAAATGACAGTAGATGTACCAACCTGAAGGCTACCTCGTGACCGGAAGTGACATGTACAAAGTAATTAAAGGCATGACTGTTTACTGTGACGTACATGTATAATGACTAGTATCTATTGTCATTTATAGTTCAACAGGCCTCAGTTTTCACAGTACGTGACTCAGCGTTTCTCTGCCTGTTGGAGGCCCAATATAAGTAACTTTCGGCAAAATTTGAACCGAAAATCAAGCCTTATAACTTTTTTTTATATTTATAGATTTAGTTAAGATTAACTTATATCAGTAATATTCAAGATGAATTCTTACGCGGTTACCGGTTCAGCAGCAGTTGAAACTCGGTATTTGTAAACACGTGTCCATTTTGAACTGTAACTCTAACTTCGGCTTGTTGTTGAAGTGGGCCCCACCTGAATTATTTTCAATTCTTTGGACTTTTCTGTCAAGAGTTTCTTGTTAGTTACCGCTCAGGTTAACTTCGTTTAAGCCTTGTTTTTGCATAGTTATCAACTGGATTTTTTTCTGAATTTTTCAGAATCAAGAAAAAATTCCTGAATTTAAGTATAATATGCCTTTAGGCTATTGAACGCATTATAATGTAAAGAAATCATCTGTACCGGGTGCATTTTCAAACCGGATCATGCAAATAAGCTTTAGCAATACTTCATTTATTCCATGAATGCTTTTCATATTCTACAAATATGTGCAGAAAAATAATACAAAAATAAATCACAATTTTGGAATAGAAACATGACTAAAAGATAACAAACATATCTATAGGCATAAGCATTCAATATTGAAAGAGTCCCTATTTGAAAATAAATAGAACGTATCCATCATGTTCAATTCTAATGGAGTTTGATAAAAAGACGATTGAAAAACGACGACATTTGTGTTTTAAAGTTAGAGGCTAGGTTTATTTTGATTTGTTTTTGTTTTACGTCCTTTTAACAGCCATGGTCATTTAATAACGTGCCAGGTTTTGGAAGTGGAGGAAAGCCAGAGTACCAAGAGAACAGCAACAAACCTACGGCCAGTACCTGGCAACTGTCCCACGTTGGATTCGAATTCGCTAGCCAGAGGTGAAGGGCTAGTGGTAGAATGCCGGAACACCTTAACTACCTGGCTACCGCGGCCTAAATATTGAAAGAGTCCCAACTCGCGAATAAATAGAATATGTCCATTTTGTTGAAAATGACTCATGTTCAATTCTAATGGAATTTTGTTTTAACGTCGACTATTGGGTTTCTAAGTCAGAGGCATCGTTACTATTGTTCATTTCTAAAAGTCAAGTATGTGCATTCCTCGAAAAGAAACAACGGTTGAGGTCAAGGTCACAATTCAATCTCTGGTCATTAAAACACACATACACACTCATGTAGCAGGGGCGTAGCTGGAGGTATTTTGATGTGCAAGCCCGCGACGTTTTCAATTTTGGGGAGGAGGTGGGGGATGGATCACATTTGGACTTCAAATGGTGCCATTGTTTTGGACTTGTTTAAATCATCATTGTCTGGCCTGTCATTATACAAATTATTAATCCGAAAATAGAATACGATCGATATGTTTTATTTCCATGATGTATGGAAACAAAATCATTATCCATACCTTTCTTATGTCATTAACTCATCAGTAAGTATAACCAGAGACATTTACATGTAAAATCAACTTTGATATACATACGTTTCTGTTTATAAGTATATATGTTCTGTGCAGGACTCAGGAAGTAAGAACTCATGCTTGTGTTCTTAAGCATAATTTTGTATAATTCGACCAGGCCTAGTTTCACGAAAGTTCCTTGACTTAAAAATATCCATAGAAATGCATTAAAGAATTAATGGGAACATCTTAAGTTAAAGGAATTTTCCTTAATTTCTGTAATGCTTTCCTATGGAGATATTTAACTTAAGGAATTTTGGCCAGGATTATTAATAATTGTATTTGCTGACATTTTGTTTAAACCAAAATGTAGTAAAAATTGGCACTTATTTTATTACTCTGAGAATGATGAAAGTGTCATTTTTGCATACAGATTTACTAAAAAAAACAGAGAGTACCAAAACCAACAAAACCATAATCCGAACTCAAAATCGATTAAACTAAAGGCAAAATATGAAAAAAGGAAATATGTACATGGAGACCCTTGTAAAAGCGCAAGAGAATAAGACCAGGTGTTCCGGAAGAGTAAGCGTCTTCTACTTCATCGACGACGAATGTAAATGTTGGTCACAACCAAGTAAACATCAGGTTCTCAAAATGAGAAACGAGTCCTTATTGTCATTAAAACAAGGGAGAACACTAATGAGCATCCTCAAAAACGTTCATCTTCATATCACTTAAAGATACAGAACATGTCCCATGAAACCAAGATGGCGACCATAAATCTTGCCCAGTCTTCATCAACCTGCACCTCTCCTTTCACTGTGCCATAAGTTTGTTCGTCAGCAGCTGATATCTATCACTAAAACCTAATATGACATGATTTTATAAAAAAAAAAGTCGGCCTAAGTGAAGGTAGTTTCAAACTGATGCTTATGTTTGGATGTTGTTCGGTATTCATTTGTATACGGTTTTTCTCACGATAAAGCCATTACCTATATTGTCGTAGTGAGCTGTATTATAAATATTATTTGAATTGTGTTGGCTGCGGTCTCCGATATCTTGTACAATTATATATGATTTAATATGTATGTGTATCGTAATCCTATATGCTATTGCATTCGAAAAGAAATAAAATTGAATTTTGAAGTATTTAAAGCTAACAAATTTTCTGCAGCTTATATATTAATCTGACGAGTCGAAAAAAAGGAGTAACAATATCAGTGGACTTTTAAGAATATCAGTTGAATTATGAAATTTCTCGACTTCAATACACATACTTTTGAAAATGATGTGCAAGCACGGGCTTATGTGCTTACATGGCAGCTACGCCCCTGCCTGTAGTGGTGCTATGTGTCCCAGTTCTCCACTTCCTGTCGGCCGGGTGCCTGTTAGATATTTTCGGCACCAACTTCCTGTTGATCAGTTCCCACGTACACCATTCGTTGCATATTTCAGTCCCCACTTTCTTGTTGATAAGGCTTCACTTCACAATTTTCCATTTTTAAACAACGTCTGTTTTTCGGTTCTGCGGAACTTAAAGATTTACAAAGTGTGTGTGTTACAGTATGCGCTGCATGTTAGGCGAGAACGTTTGTTTACGTTATTGAAACGAACTTGTTAAGTAAAATCTGGGTTATCCTGTGCCTTACAGTAACCTTGAATTAAAGTACGGAAGTTCAGCTGGGGAGGAGATCCAGATGGCAGAGG
The DNA here is from genome assembly GCA_947623455.1 of Mimachlamys varia. NCBI lineage: Eukaryota > Metazoa > Mollusca > Bivalvia > Pectinida > Pectinidae > Mimachlamys > Mimachlamys varia. The sequence continues at coordinate 37,595,054 of OX392529.1, forward strand.
CGTAGGGGGTTGTGAAAGAGTGAATGGCAAGAATGTTTTTAAAATCGCAGGTGCTGGATACATCTGTATGTTGTGTATAGTACCATATAATTGTAAAAGTATACATTTGTATAACGGCAAGTCGACCCCTGTTACCGAAAACCTCGAAAAGAATAATAACACCGACAGTAAAGTTACGAAAAATTGCTTTTAAATCTGAGCGTAATACCCTAATGCACCGAATAAAAGCACTCGTTTGCTTCCTGTTCGCCATACCTTCAATATAATATTATATCGTCATTTAAGTAGAAAAATCTACCCCTCGTCAATCCGGACGTCCCGTTAAAAGACGCGTTTTTTTTTTAAATACTTGCAATATACACTATGTACAAGAGAAATCAGCAATTACATTTTCTGAATAACTCTACTCGTGTCAAACAAACACTAAAATCCACTTCACTGACTCAAACAACAACTGGCATTCCGAACTTGGATCAGAGAAATCTCACATTATTTTGGGATCGCCGACTTCAGCTAAGCCGCTGCCATACGGGTACATCTGAGATTCCTTATACAGGTAGATAGGTCATAGGGCACACACATCCGGGTACATCTGAGACACCTTACACAGGTAGATAGGTCATAGGACACACACATACGGGTACATCTGAGATTCCTTACACAGGTAGACAGGCCATAGGGCACACCCATACAGGATCTGAGATTCCTTACACTGGTAGATAGGTCATAGGGCACAGATATACGGGTACATCTGAGATTCCTTACACAGGTAGATATATATGTCATAGGGCACACACATACGGGTACATCTGAGATTCCTTACACTGGTAGATAGGTCATAGGGCACAGACATACAGGTACATCTGAGATTCCTTATACAGGTTGATAGGTCATAGGGCACACACATACGGGTACATCTGAGATTCCTTACACAGGTAGATATATAGGTCATAGGGCACACACATACGGGTACATCTGAGATTCCTTACACTGGTAGATAGGTCATAGGGCACAGATATACAGGTACATCTGAGATTCCTTACACAGGTAGATATATAGGTCATAGGGAACACACATACGGGTACATCTGAGATTCCTTACACAGGTAGATAGGTCATAGGGAACACACATACGGGTACATCTGAGATTCCTTACACAGGTAGATAGGTCATAGGGCACACACATCCGGGTACATCTGAGACACCTTACACAGGTAGATAGGTCATAGGACACACACATACGGGTACATCTGAGATTCCTTACACAGGTAGATATATAGGTCATAGGGCACACACATACGGGTACATCTGAGATTCCTTACACAGGTAGATAGGTCATAGGGCATACACATACAGGTTCAAAACTCAGGTCAAACAGCCGTCACAGGAGCTGCTACGATAAACAGATATAAGTTAATACAACACGCAAGTAAAAGACATTGGATAGCGATGTCAAACACAAAACTGCCTACATGTCGCACCTTTATCGATTTGTCGCCAAACGAAATGCACTAGTATGACAAAAGTACAATACAGAAAGATGGTATCAGTACCTTGGTCAAGTTTCAATTTGATAACATATCAACAACACTATAGACAGTGGACGCTAAATTCTCAAATTTCACATACCGGTACCCATACAGCAGAAACTGCTGATAAGTTTCCTCCCAATTTCAGTAAGGTATTCAGCAACTACGCCAAGTTTCTCAGTAAAACTATAATAAGTGGACTTTAAAGCAAATTCTCAAAATTCTCACGTTTTTGCCCCAAAATACCAAAACCTGCTACTCAATTTCTTATGAATTGTGGTTAGGTATTTAGTATGAAAGGTTGAATAATGTTACATGTATCAACTTTCAATTCAATTGGATGATTATAAAACTGTTAAAATTGGACTTAAACGCAAATGTTGACGAGGCTGAGGAAGGCGAGACAAAAACCAGATATATTAAAGTAGGCTTTAGTGGCAAGTAAAATGTCTAGAATAGCAAAGTTAAACGCAAAACTACCAAACAGTACACCGATCTACTAACATGAAATAGCAATATAAGACATAAAAATAGCCAAATAAGACATAAAAATAGCCAAATAAGACATAGAAATAGCCAAATATGACATAAAAATAGCCAAATAGGACATAAAAATAGCCAAATAAGACATAAAAATAACCAAATAGGACATAAAAATAGCCAAATAAGACATAAAAATAGCCAAATAAGACATAAAAATAGCCAAATAAGACATAAAAATAGCAAAATAACACATAAAAAAGCCAAAAAAGACATACAAATAGCCAAATAAGACATACAAATAGCCAAATAAGACATACAAATAGCCAAATAAGACATACAAATAGCCAAATAAGACATACAAATAGCCAAATAAGACATACAAATAGCCAAATAAGACATACAAATAGCCAAATAAGACATACAAATAGCCAAATAAGACATACAAATAGCCAAAAAAGACATACAAATAGCCAAATAAGACATACAAATAGCCAAATAAGACATACAAATAGCCAAATAAGACATACAAATAACCAAATAAGACATACAAATAGCCAAATAAGACATACAAATAGCCAAATAAGACATAAAAATGTACAAATAGCTAAACTGCCAAAGGGGCCTCAAATAAGATATAAAGACCTGCCCAGTGAGATAAAAAGAACCACCTAAAACACTACTGAGTTGGACGAGAGCTTGTTCGACTCCACTAGGACTCCATAAATCCTCAACATAAACAGCGTGGTCTCGCCCGCTCTATTATAGACCCGGCGGGCCGCCATCAGCGGCATGGATTCTGGCTTCGTAAGAACGGTAATAGTACTGGTCATTTTCAGCGTCCAAGGCAAGTATTTACTCGTTACATATGTTCTCAAATTACTACCCTGGATAACTGTGAACCTGATTTAAATCAATGAATTAATTATCTTGTACAAAAAAAAAACATTTGATATTTTGTGCATTGGTCTTTCTGAAGCTCATATATCGACAGCTTCATGGGAGTTGGTTCAGCCTTTGTAGAATATTAATCAATATTTCGGAGCACCTTTGGGTTTCCCTTAAAAATGCCCAATGACCACCACTATTTTTCTTTTGATATTATCGAAATAGGATGTATATATCTTAAATAACATATTACATAATCATAAGATATGTTTTCATTTTTTTTATTTCCATTTTTTTTGCCTGCTTTAAAATTATTTTTTGCCTATATTTCTAATGAAAACTCTGGAAGAGTTCGTTTCCAACCAAATTTTAAAACCCTTATATCTCCAATAAGTTTGCTCATTTTTGATGTATTGTTTTCAAGAAAAGTTAACTACATGTACATCTATTCATCTTAGCTAGCTGATGAAATATAATTTCTTTTCAATTAGCAGAAATCAAATCAGATCAAAGACATGCTTTTAAAAATCCTTAACACTAACACTGCAAAACAAATCAAACGATTTTACCTTCTCATACTGCTATCTAGAATGTTATCTTTCGGTTCATTACTCACTTTACTTGAAAAATCTAAACTAAATCATTTTCTCATAAAATATGATCATGATTAAAATATGAAAATATAAACAATGTAACTGATAGTCATTTGATTTGATTTTTTAAGCTTCGAAAACGTATATTTATTTAGGACTTTCGGGTTTTTGGAAGCAGTGTTTACACTAGGAAACAATGTTGTTGAGTTTAATTTGTTCATATACTTTTTATTTACCCCCAGAAACACCCTGCACGATTATAAATTTCGTTCATGACAAGGATTGTGAGAACGGGAATTTTAAGATAGGAAACGTTTTTATACTTTATTCCTCAAAGGGCTGACCAACTATTAGGCCTATTGTTTAAATGGGGGGGTCGGAAAATACGGGAAGCCTTAACGAAACCATAATTCGAAATCAAAAGAGGCAACATTTTAATAGAGGAAACATTTACAAATAGACAGATGAAAAAAGTACAAGAAAATGAGCCCGGCCATGTAATCTAGGTCACAACCAATTCTCAATCAATATAAGAAAACTAAGAGTTACTCCCCTTTATACAGTAAAAAAAGTCCTTGTACTGAGGATACTGATTGACGTTATGTGAGAACGTGTGTGTAAGTAGACTCATACAGCAGACACCTGTAAAAAAACATAAACCAAAGCGTCAGCAAAACCATAATCCTAACTCACAAACTAGAGGCAAAATATGAACAATGGAAAGATTTATATTGAGACCTTATAAAAGTACAAGAGAATAAGACTATAGGTATTCCAGAAAAGTACTTTAAACGTCTTCTGCTCCATCGCAGACACCCGCCATGTGAATCTAGGTAAAATCAAAGTAAATATCATGGCTTCAAAGTTAGACGTGAGGCATAATTCTCAATCAGAACAAGCAGGCATACTTATGGGCATATTTAAAAACGTCCATCTTCATATCATACAAAGATGCAGAATATTTTTCAATGAGACCAAGATGGCCACCATAAAACTTGCTACAATCTTCGTGAACCTGTATCTCTCGAATCCCTTTGCCGTAAGTTTGCTAGTAAGCAGCGGACATCTATCACGACAATCTCGCTATTCTGAGCAAGCCTTACAAAAACGAACCAACTGCGACATGTAAACACCAAAGGATGGAGAAGCTGGCATGTTACTATCAAGAAAGGGTAAGTTCCCGAATCGGGAAATCGAAATCGTCACGCTGATCGTATAGCTTAGTTGTAACTGCGAAGCTGCCATGTAAGCACATAAGCCCGTGCTTGCACATCATTTTTCCAAAATATGTGAATTAAAGTCTAGAAATTTCAGAATTCTACTTATATTCTTAAAACTCCACTGACATTGTTACTCTTTCTAATCGAGTCGTCAGATTAACAGACCAGGTTGCAGGAAGTGTTTTTATTCGTATAATCATATGTCAAATCTGATTTTATCACATAACCGACCCGTTCAGTCATGTCATAGACCGATGTCATGAATATGGTATTCCACATAATGTCATAACACCATTGCGACACCATAACAAATGACGTCTTTATGACGTTACAATGTATATGATTGTCTCGGAAGTGATATTTGCCTTTTTATCAAGAAAAAAATTGAGAGTTTTGGTGGAATCTCATTGATATAAATTTTGTAATAAATAGAATCTCAAACTCGTGTCAATGTTATATGGAATTTAACGTTCAATAATTTAAGATGTCACTCGCCTAAAGGCTCAGGACATATTAAAGTATCTATCTCGTTTAATAAATCCATGTTACATTGACACTCATGTGCGATCCTCTATTTAATTCATCTATATTAGAATAATAAAAATGGCCAATTTCAAATATTGACTTTTCGGTCAGTTCGAACAAAATGACAGCAAAATAATTGATGATGAGCCTGTCCGAATCATGCGAAATTATGCTAGAGAAAATAAGCGAGATTTCTACCTGAGTCGAAAGCGGCAAAATTACAATACATAATACTTATTGACAGATCGAGGCGTGTATGTAACACAGATGGCATTTAAGTCTATGTTATTACCTACTGACGAGAAAATGACTAAAACAAGTATGTATATTTATTTTGTTTTCTAGACATCATGGAAGTAAACATATCATCGTATTTTATTTTTACATCAATGATTTGTAAAATGATACGACCAAATGGCACCATTTGAAGCAACTGCTTATAAACGCTCGCAGGGCTTGCACATTGAAACATCTCCAGCTACGCCCCTGAAGGTGTCCATGTTGGTACATGTACAGTGTAATAGCTTAAATAATGACCGAGGTAAATGTTTGCTGTGTCCTTGATTTAAAGTTCAGAAGTGTTTATACAATCGAATAGGTCAGGAAACGTCTTGCTGTTTATTGACAATACATCGTTAATATACCTGAAAGTGAAATTGAAAGATTTAACAAGGGTTTTGTTACTTGTCCTGATAAGCCCCCTCGAAAAATTCAGCTTCTTATATAAGATCAAACTAGTTAGCCAAAAGTGGGGCACAGTTTATTCCCATTGGAATGCAGACAGTTTGTTGGAAAATATTTTCTTCAAACTCAAAAAAGATTTTGTCAATGGCAATCAATTAATATTGAAAAAATATAAATAAAAGTTAAAAAATTGTTCCTTTCTAAAGATATAAATATATATAGATTGAAAGTCATCTTAAAATTTTAATAGCGCTATGAAAGTTCAGCGATTACATCCCTATTTAAAATGAAGACCGCATGGCTTTCAGTCCTTATGCAAAAAAGTCGCTAAATGACTGTGAAAAAACTTTGTAACTCGGATTGGCGTAATTTTTAAGGAAGCTTATATAATTTCTACAAAAAGATAATACATTTATATCCAACCAATTTGCTAATGCATCCACTAGAAATGGAGTGTCAGATGCATGACAGTTATTCGGGACTCCTTCCTGTATATGAGAACGTATTTTTTGTTTTTCTTTTCATAACGTTTTAGCAATCAGAATATAAACAGCATTTATTGTACTTCGTATATCTGTTCAGTTATTGGTGTAAGACGTACGCCGTGTAGTTCCCCTCTTTCTAAAGACAGTCGGGTATAACCGGAAGTTCGGTGATACTGTTTCCCTCGTAACCCCGGTGTAGTTTAAAGACAGTCAGGTATAACTGGAAGTAAGATGTGAATGTTTTCCCTCGCAATCCCATGTAGTTCCCCTCTTTCTAAAGACAGTCGGGTATAACCGGACGTTTTATGACGGCGTGTTTCCTCGCAGTCCTGTGTAGTTCCCCTCTTTCTTAAGACAGTCGGATATAACCAGAAGATCGGTGTGAGCGTTTTCCCTCGCAACCCCGTGTAGTTCCCCTCTTTCTAAAGGCAGTCGTGTATAACCGGACGTTTTATGAAGGCGTGTTTCCTCGCAGTCCTGTGTAGTTCCCCTCTTTCTTAAGACAGTCGGATATAACCAGAAGATCGGTGTGAGCGTTTTCCCTCGCAACCCCGTGTAGTCACCCTATTTCGTAAGACAGTCGGGTATAACCGGAAGCTCAATGATAGCCTTTTCCCTCGTTACCTCCGTGTAGTTCCGCTCTTTGGTAAGACAGTCGGGTAAAACCGGAAGATTGGTGTGAGTGTTTTCCCTTGTAACTCACGTATAGTTCTCCATTTTCTGAAGACAGTCGGACGTAACCGGAAGTTCGGTGGGAGTGTTTTCCCTCGTTACCCTCGTGTAGTTCTCCATTTTCTAAAGACAGTCAGGTAAAACCGGAAGTTTGATGTGAGTGTTCCCATATAATCCCCGCGTAGTTCTCCTTTTTTTTCTTAAGAGAGTCGGGTAAAACCGGAAAATCGGTGTGAGTGTTTACCCTTTTAACCCCCGTTTAGTTCTCCACTTTCCAAAGACAGTCAGGTAAAACCGGAAGTAAGGTGTGAGTGTTTTACTTTCGTATATGTTTGTTTCAGGGTTTGATTCCATCAGTGGTCTGACGTTATGTGACAGCACTAAAAAGTCCCGGAGCTCCAGTCCGATGAGCTTTCCGCGGAGTGAAATGTGTAATGATCTGCCGAACTGTAAAGGGAAGATATGCTCATTTGCCAAACTTTCTTGTCCGTCTAACTATTCAATATACAATCCGGAGGTTCTGGGACTACACTCGTCAGAGATGGGCACGTGTACTGGACAGACAATCCATCTGATGATCGATACTACCAAGTGTTACTGGACAGACAAGTGTACGATTAAATACCCGGAAGTGCCCATAATCGTGAAACATCTAGACGGGGAAGAAGACTGTCGTGGGAATTGTATACATGCCGTGTACGTAAGGGGTTGGCAATGCATTCGGAACACAAGTAAGACTCACATCAGTTTATAAGACTTTATATATTTACTGTCAATAAGCATACTTGCTGCACCTATCTATCATTTTGTGTCACCATGCATTACGCAACATTGATATAAGACATAACGCCAGTTATATAAACACCAGACGTAACGCCAGTTACATAAACACCAGACGTAACGCCAGTTATATAAACACCAGACGAAACGCCAGTTATACAAACACTAGACGTAACGCCAGTTATATAAACACCAGACGTAACGCCAGTTATATAAACACCAGACGTAACGCCAGTTATATAAACACCAGACATAACGCCAGTTATATAAACACCAGAAGTAACGCCAGTTATACAAACACCAGACGTAACGCCAGTTATATAAACACCAAACATAACGCCAGTTATATAAACACCAGACGTAACACCAGTTATATAAACACCAGACGTAACGCAAGTTATATAAACACCAGACGTAACGCTAGTTATATAAACACCAGACGTAACGCCAGTTATATAAACACCAAACGTAACGCCAGTTATATAAACACCAGACGTAACGCCAGTTATATAAACACCAGACGTAACGCCAGTTATATAAACATCAGACGTAACGCCAGATATATAATCACCAGACGTAACACCAGTTACATAAACACCAGACGTAACGCCAGTTATATAAACACCAGACGTAACGCTGGTTACGCTAGTTGTATAAACAATACACTGGTTGTTTATAAGGTGAACATAAGTCTTCATGTTTCATTTGATATAAGATTAACACAATTTTCATACTTCATTTGTAACTAGACGCATGCAAGCCTTCATGCTTCGTTTGGAATTAAATAAACACAACACCTATGCTTCATTGAAAATTAGATAAACACAAGCTTTCAAGCTTCATTTGACATTTGATTTCAACAAGCCGTCATGCTTCGTTTGAAATAAGATAAAAATAAGCCGTCATGCTTTATTTGAAATAAGATAAAAACAAGTCTTCATGCTTCATTTGACATTTGATAACAACAAGCCGTCATGCTTCGTTTGAAATAAGATAAAAATAAGCTGCCATGCTTTATTTGAAATAAGATAAACACAAGCTTTCATGCTTCATTTGACGTTTGATAACAACAAACCGTCATGCTTCGTTTGAAATAAGATAAAAATAAGCTGCCATGCTTTATTTGAAATAAGATAAACACAAGCTTTCATGCTTCATTTGACATTTGATTTCAACAAGCCGTCATGCTTCGTTTGAAATAAGATAAAAATAAGCCGTCATGCTTTACTTGATATAAGATAAAAACAAGTCTTCATGCTTCATTTGACGTTTGATATCAACAAGCTGTCATGCTTCGTTTGAAATAAGATAAACACAAGCCTCCATGTTTCATTTGAAGTTAGACTAACACAAGCCTCCATGCTTCATTTGAAGTTAGATTAACACAAGCCTCCATACTTCAATTGAAATTAGATAAACACAAGCCTTTATGCTTCAATTGACGTAATGCTTCATTTGAAGCTGGATAAGCACAAAACACCATACCCGTTTGACAAATATAAGCCGTTCTTCTGGGTAGATAAATATAAAAATGATATCACTTGGATAAAATACAAGCTGTCGACAAACGTCTGGCTTTATATATATACATTAGCTGTCTCATAAGTACGGTAAACATAACACATTATTAAGGTAGACATGGAATTCAAACTGCCATTCTTATTTAATACCGGAAACAATGATCACCTTGTCCTTTTTATTTTGTAAATGCACAATATGCAGTTTTATATTTTGAAAATAACACACCAATAACATGTTTAGATAAGTCGTATACATCCCAAATGAAACTGGGCTGGTGTTGCGCTCCATTGTCGATATTACCTTAGAAAGCTTTTAAATAAATCTTTCACGATAGAAATGACAAGTTCAATTTGAATCAAACTTATGATTGTAGTAGTGTCTTTTAATGAATATTTCATCAATTGAACACGTTTCCACCATTACACAGTGATCCACAAGATGTGTGACAATTCCAAAAGTTTCGTCATCGGCCAGACCGCGGATGGAGGACAGGGTGTGGTCAGGAGTCACGAGGAGTGGCCTTTTCTGTATGACGAAGATGACGTCATACCCGCGGGAGATACTGAGTGCAACAAAACGTTCCATCCTCACCTCTCGGGGGTTCACGGTGGCTATACCAGGTTAGCGTTAGCTGTGGCCTTCTTGGAAATCCGACCAGAGTACGAGATTCTCAGAGCTGTGTCCGACGACAAAGTAGTGGAGTTTAACAACACGGACGAACCCGCTGTACACGTGTTTCCACAGGGCAAAAAGGTGGTTCTTAGTCTGAAGAAGGTCGGGCTTGTGTACAAAAGAAAGAAGCAACTAGGAGGAGATGGGTTTGTTATCTGCTTCCGATGTAAGTATACATACAAAGCTTCGAACATTCACACCGCACGATTTTAATCATGAAATTACCTCCAATTTTTTTCTAATTGGTATTCATTAAAGTTGTGTAAAGGTCGTTAAAACACAACACACAATTTTCAATCATCCATTCGTAGTAATTAAATTATCCTATACATCGTTTGTTTTTGCAACTAGAGTAATACATAAAAATCGCAAGCAAATTCCAATATATAAGTGCAATTTGTATTATACCGTACATAAAGCACTAACTTGTCTTGCTTCTTGAGTGACTTCGAATATGATATAATAAGAACTTTAAACACATCATAAAGACGATCTATACTAATAATTTACTGATAGCTGTTGAAATGTAATCAAGAAGTTGCAATTTTTTTCATAACATCTTTATACAGTTTCTCCTGTGAAATTCCTAATTTCATGGTGCAATTTCACCATGTTGAGTTTAAATTCCATTGATGTGTTAATTTCCGTTATTTTAGTTTACAGTTATACCGACTGTTTTGTTGAACAGTCACTAAATTAGAAATCATGTGTTATTATTTGAGCTGTATTCGTGAAACTGTGCTAAAACCAACTTTATTTTGTACATTTTTATTACAGTGCCAAGCCGACATTTTATATTAAAATGAGTATTAATCATTAGATCAAAACCTGGCTACTGGCCTAGGTATCTTACCGTCAAACAACTGAATATATAATGATAACAGTTTCTAAAACCTGTAAGCTTCAAGTGCTTGTTTTTATAAATAAAGTGATTGTTTTGGTAACAGTTTTGAAGAAGGGAGAGTCCTCGAGTGTTGCTCACGTATGCAGTGCGCTGAAGCCCAACCGGAAAGACGCCAAATGTGTCAGTAAGTACGGTCAAGTCAAACCGGAAGGACGCCAAATGTGTTAGTAAGTACGGTCAAGTCAAACCGGAAGGACGCCAAATGTGTCAGTAAGTACGGTCAAGTCAAACCGGAAGGACGCCAAATGTGTCAGTAAGTACGGTCAAGTCAAACCGGAAGGACGCCAAATGTGTCAGTAAGTACAGTCTAGTCAAACCGGAAGGACGCCAAATGTGTCAGTAAGTACGATCAAGTCAAACCGGAAGGACGCCAAATGTGTCAGTAAGTACGGTCTAGTCAAACCGGAAGGACGCCAAATGTGTCAGTAAGTACGGTCAAGTCAAACCGGAAGGACGCCAAGTGTGTCAGTAAGTACGGTCAAGTCAAACCGGAAGGACGCCAAATGTGTCAGTAAGTACAGTCTAGTCCAACCGGAAGGACGCCAAATGTGTCAGTAAGTACGGTCAAGTCAAACCGGAAGGACGCCAAATGTGTCAGTAAGTACGGTCTAGTCCAACCGGAAGGACGCCAAATATGTCAGTAAGTACGGTCAAGTCAAACCGGAAGGACGCCAAATGTGTCAGTAAGTACGGTCTAGTTCAACCGGAAGGAGGCCAAATGTGTTAGTAAGTACGGTCAAGTCAAACCGGAAGGACGCCAAATGTGTCAGTAAGTACGGTCAAGTCAAACCGGAAGGACGCCAAATGTGTCAGTAAGTACGGTCAAGTCAAACCGGAAGGACGCCAAATGTGTCAGTAAGTACGGTCTAGTCAAACCGGAAGGACGCCAAATGTGTCAGTAAGTACGGTCAAGTCAAACCGGAAGGACGCCAAGTGTGTCAGTAAGTACGGTCAAGTCAAACCGGAAGGACGCCAAATGTGTCAGTAAGTACAGTCTAGTCAAACCGGAAGGACGCCAAATGTGTCAGTAAGTACGGTCAAGTCAAACCGGAAGGACGCCAAATGTGTCAGTAAGTACGGTCTAGTCCAACCGGAAGGACGCCAAATATGTCAGTAAGTACGGTCAAGTCAAACCGGAAGGACGCCAAATGTGTCAGTAAGTACGGTCTAGTTCAACCGGAGGGAGGCCAAATGTGTTAGTAAGTACGGTCAAGTCAAACCGGAAGGACGCCAAATGTGTCAGTAAGTACGGTCAAGTCAAACCGGAAGGACGCCAAATGTGTCAGTAAGTACGGTCTAGTTCAACCGGAAGGACGCCAAATGTGTTAGTAAGTACGGTCAAGTCAAACTGGATAAATTATAGATTTGTCTTCCGTCTAATGAAGTTTAATCAATTATACGAAACAAAACATCATAATATGAAGTCACAATAACAACTTGTAATTTATGTTATAATTTCTCTCTCAAAAAAAAAATGCATGTAATTTATTTATCTGTTGGTAGTGCTGACACTACTTCAGAGGGTACATTTTCTTTTGATTTGAACTAAATTATCTAAGATACCTCGATAAGAAACTAAATATTGAAACACCACCAAACAAATAGAAGTTGTAAGTTGTTAAGTTGTTTAACGCCATATAATTTCGCAACTAATAGTATATTCTTTAAAGATTATTTTGTATCAACACCGTGTTCAATTTTTTTTATGAAATAATTCGATGAAAATCGGGGTTGACAAGAACATTTAATCAATTGATCGATATGTATTAACTTGAACATTTAATGAAGTGTTATAATCGTTGAAACACATTTATTTTTATTTCTCGTTGTTGCTGCGTATTGTGGAGTTTGGTGAACAAAACCAGAAAACATCCAGCAAGCGTATATGTAAAGATTATTTTACACAACCTAAGACTGGATTGATGTGACGTGTACCCTGTCACCTTAATCAGTTTGTCTGATTTGTCTGACCTGGTACAATAAATCATACATTACAACCTGACGAATATGTTTACAAAAATCCCACACGGGTAATTAAAGCTTTTTGAGTGTTGATTTAATGTGGTATGTTTTTGTACAGACTGTAAATACAGGAAGCGTGGTAAACTTTTCCGGAGTTATTGTGGGGGCGACATGCAGGGAGGACGGGTATACAACGTCACTCTGACCAACCGGAAGAAGCAGCTGAATGACGGCTGTCGGCCATGGACCATGGTGGACAAACCGTGCAAGAAGAAAAAACCGCCTGGCAGTGAGTTTATTAAATAATGCATTTTTCTCTCTTAAAAAAAAAGAATTATGTATAATGCTAATTATTCAGTTTGTTTTAATTACTTTTGTTGTCCCGACTGGTTGCGCGCTGAGTGTGTGTTTATGGGCAGGGAACCGGTGTACCCGGGGAAAACCAACGTCGTCAGTTAAGCGGTCCCATATATCCTTACGTACGACCGGACAATCGAAACCCGGCTATCCACTGTGCCGCCGACCACCATTGTTAAGAAATTATTTATCAAGATTTGATAATGGTTTTTGTCAACTTACGAATGGTAACATATATGGATGCAATTAACTATGAAGCAAAGTCAGAATCAATCAAGATTTCCACTGATCAAGGTCAATGTCAAAGGTCAAATAGCAACGTCACAGTTCAGGTCAACTTTAACATTTATTATCTGGTTAACATTTTCCTATGACACTATGAAGTAATTTTAGTTGGTCCGAATTAAACAAAATAATTCAAGGTGATTGGGTCAAAGGTTAGTGTCAAATTTTAATGTATTTCTCGTCTGCCACATTTTATTGCATTAAGAAACAAAGTTAGTAAATGTAAAACCAGTTTTCAGATGACAATCCACAAGGTCAAAGGTCAAAGGTCAAGGTCAAGTTTTACAAATCAAGGTCGATCGGATCAAAGGACAAGCTCATGTTCCATATCTATATAAACTGCTAAGGCCATACCAATTTGATTTATTGTTCGTCGGATTTACCGCTCCTGTTTTGGAAAAATAAAATAAAAGTAAAAGTAAAATATTACCGCTCCAATTTTAGTGTCAATGAAAAATGACGAATCTGGATATATTTTACAATGATTCAAAATTTAGAAAACGACATTTCGGATCATTCGAATGTCTGAAATAAAGGTAAAAATGGTATTTTAAGCGTTTTTCGGCAGCAACACGAGGGAAATGCGCGAGGAGGCTTTTTCACTTGTGAATTAAGAAAACTGAGAATGTGTCAAAATTGCTTTCTTATCGTATTGATCACTACATAATCCGGTCCCCATAATGTATTGCAAAATACAGCAATAGATAATAATTTATCGTTCCAAGATCTCTTGATCAAATAAACAAAATACGAAACTCAAGCGGTCTCAATAAAAAGCGACTCCAATCAAATATCTTTTAAAATCCTGAATTAAGTAAGCGACATCAGAAGACATGTTGTTCATATTTTGAAATAATTATGTAGGTATTACCATTCGAACTCTCTTCAAGATGCCGTAGTTACTAAGTCATCAGTAGTCAGAACATTTAAATCCCGAATGGATGAACACTGGGTTCATGATGCTTATTCAACCACGAGATAAACAATAATGAACTTATTCATATATGTAACGTCAGCTTATGAACTGATATTAATCTTTCTGATTTGGATATATAGTACACAAATAATGCTTGTGTCCATTAATATCAGTATTAATATTATTGCAACTCAAAAGTTATGTCAGCAAAACACCTAGTGTCATACATCTAGCATTCAGGGTTTGTTTTATATAGCGGTACATCATACCACTGATTTAGATTAGACTATCTAAGTCCGTGATCATACATATATTTTGTCATCATTAATTTATATCAATTCAATAAAATATGCATTCTGCATGAATAGAAGCATCTTAATACCTACAAGAAAAAAATGTGGTTGCTAAAAGGTGTTTCCTGCGATTTTGGTTCAATCACTAAACTTGAATGAATGACCTTGGGTCTTCTATTAAGAAGGTAATTAAAGAAAGCTTTCTCTCAAATGTTGTTTTATTGCACAGCATTATGCAAGTAGTTTGCACCATGGAAATTATTTAAAAAAAACGCTACTTTTTGGTGTACTACTTGGTGTTACATTATATTAATAGTCAAACAAGTATTCTGACATTTAGTCTTTTGAAAACTACCGCTCGCTCGTTTTAAGGAATTCAAAATTTTTGTAAAAACAAAAAATTGCGCCCGCTCGCTCCAATTTTGAAATCTCATTTTCCGAAGAACAATAAATCAAATTGGTATGGCCTAATCTTTCATTGTCATACACACAGAAGGGCTGTTTCTGAAGCTCCGTACCCAGAAATTAATACTAATGCAATGCTCAGTCAGACTCAAACAAAACATGGTTTGTTGAACTCGCGATTATCACATTCTAATTTGACAAATCAAAGATGGGCAAATTCCTAACAGGTAAAATTACACTTTCTGGTTGAAGGCGTTCGTTTAACTTTTACAACGACAGTGATACAAATCCGATCTTACGCGTCTTCCTAAGCTCCCCGACGACGATGGCCCGTTTCAACCGTCAAATTACAACTACCTAATTGAAGTTGTTGTACATGATAGTGTTGAATGGGCTGTATTTGGAGCAAATAGATACTGGCAACCTATATAATATAATTGTATAAGACATATCATTATCTTTTTAATATACATTATATACTTAATAAGATATCTTATATAATAAATGAGATATTTTCTTAACCTGTCCTTATAAGATATATATTATATTTACTTCATGATATCATATACAGTTACGTGCCATAAGTCTTTCAATTTTTTTTATTTTGCTATATATTCTTTGTATTTCGAACTTTTTTCAATGAATTTTCCTGACTCCGTTTATGGATGGATTTTGACAAATTTTTGTCATTTGGTACAGAAATATACAAGGTTTCCTCTCGTAATATTTATTTAATTTTCCGTTTTGAATTTATGGAGCTATACAGAATTGTCTACACTGCTAATTTCCGTGTGACGCCATTTCTCTATATAACGTTACCAAAATGACGTCAAAATGGCGTCCCGAAAATTGGATGTTGTAGATAAATTATGATTTCTCTAATTATACACAACGGAAAAAATTGAAAATATTATGAGATGAAACAGAAAACAATTCTCTATAAGTACACAAAATTTCATTAAAAATGATCCCGAAACGAAGTCAGGAAAATTCAATGAAAAAAGTTGGAAATACAAAGAATATATAGCAAAATAAAAAAAATTGAAAGACTTATGGCACGTAACTGTATACTATATGATATCGATATCGTTAAGATATCTTCTATCTTTTATGACCTATCCTATATAATTGATAAAGACAATTAAATGGAAAATATTATTTATTATATGACATATTTCATACAATGTAACATTCAGAAATTGATCATCAGGATCTGGCAACACAATAAATAAATTGTATGTAAATTGTGATGTCATTGAAGATTTTATCAGGCGGATTCTACCGAAAGGGGTTAGTGATCTTCTGTTTCATGTCTTTATTAGTGCTTTTAGTTACATGTAAACTAATGTTTTATCGAAAATTGATTTTGGAATTTCATGAAGGCTAACACAAAATTGTATTCTGAGAAGCATGATCTTGTTCTTCACCACTGGAAGTTTATCCCAACTTCTAATATCAAAATCAAAATTGAAATTTTCCCAGCAGGCATTGGACGTCATATTAACGTCAAATTCTGACGTCAGTTTTTTGTCAAAAGTGAAAGTCACATTGACGACATTTTCTGACTTCAGAATAACGTCATTACTCGGACGTCAAGTTTACGTCAGTTATTGGTTATAAATTGACGTAATTTACGTCAGGTATAGGTCATATTTTGACTTTATTAATATTTCATTGTATTTTAATTCTGTCATTCTTCTCAAACTGCACTGGATTTTCTGTATCGACATCAACTACTGCCTTGGTACATACAATGTAAGTTTGAGTTCGCTCTGAAAGTCAAATAAAAGATTGTTTCATATTTAAATAATATTTTAGACGCTTATTTTATGCATGTTTGTGTTTTCGGTACATTTACACCATACATATGCGATTTATTACCGTTGCAAGATTTTTTTAACACGAAAGTATAATTTACAAACAACATTTTATATACAGAAATTTACAAAAAGTGTAGTCAATTAAAAACTTTAGCAAAAACTCTAGCTAAACAATTCTAGGGTAAATACATAGAAAAAGTGTAATTAAAATAATCAAATATTGAACAGTTAAACAGACAAACTTGAAAGTAAGAAGGTTAGTATTTATAAGATTGCTATTTTTACAAACATAAATCAGTGTACTAATAATTAATCATATTTACATACACATATACAGAGGACACACATTTTTGCACTTACTGATTTTATTACTGCGTTTGCTAATTTCTAAGTAAATATGTTCTTACATTATAATCTGAAACAACATAATTACGTATGAAAACAGTATTGTATATATACATGAATATAGAAATGTACTTACATTTTCAGTAAAATCTCTAGTAGATACAGCAACACGTGTGTGTATGTTGACCTCTGCAGCAGCACTGGTTTGAGCGGGGAACCGACCATATTTGGGCATGCACGTGCGTAGTATCTACAGTTTAGTAGGGCTGTATGTGTGTGTTATTCTTACAAATACAAAATTAAAAAATCTTTGTTTGTTGAGAATACGACGTAAATAAATCATATCCATTCTATAATTATAATATATACAACAAACTATATAACAACAGATTTCAAATATACCTTTGTTTTGAACGTTTATGTAAAATTATAGCTTTATACAGAGACGTATATAACACATATATGTCTCTGCTTTTAGAATTATTTTAGCGTCTTAGGTAAAACGAACTATTTCTAGTTTTTCGTCGGAACTTTAGTTCAGTTTGACATAGATTGACGTCAAAACCTGACAACAATATGACGTCGTTATAGTTACGTTTTATTTGCGTCAAATACTGGTCAGTGACGTCCTGACCTGAATCTGACGTAAATCTGACGTAAATCCGACGTCCAATGCATGCTCTTATCCACATATAATTATTTCCATGAAACCAAGTCAAACTGCTTTATTAATAGCATACCTGGAATATTTCTTTCTGCTGCATATTGCATAATGTCATGTACCGACTGCAATAATTTATCCAAAACTGTTCTAAATATACCTGCTATTGATCCAGACGTTATTTTATAGACTATATAGGTGCAGTATATGTGTGTGTTACGTCATCTTCAATAAACTTCGCCTTTTTATGAACTGCCTAGTGTTTTTTATCTCCCTTTGGAAAACATCAATAATACCTTGCCTTTGTGTTGCTAAAAGCAAATACATCCTATACCCACAATTTAAAGACCTAACGTCAAACTCTCCCATCTGTTTCCATCTAAAGTAATAATTCCTTCTAGACCAACAGAATCATTGTCATCTAATTTTTGGACATCAAAAGTATGAAGAGAGTATAGTACAATTGTAAATCTATATCATAAAATTATATATCTTTTGCATAATTGAATTTTTCATAAAATATACGAACCTTATTCTAAAATTCAATCCTGCTGTATAATAATAATATTATTATTATCCTTCTATCTCTTTGGTATTATCTTGCAAGTAAATTTCCTATTTTCTAGATTGAAAAAAGTAATTAGTTGGTTTCTCTCCTTCTCCCTTGCAACAAGACGTACATGTAATTATACTATCCTTTACTTTCTTCAATCTAATATATTCTTATTCCTGCTTCTTAGATTCTAATTCTTCTACTTTCTTCTGCTCATTTTCCTTCCTCATATATTGTTACCTCTAATTTCCATTAATAAGGTTTCAAGAGCTGGTCATCAATTGCAAATTATATTTCTGTATTGGGTATATTATTACCTCATCACTATTATATACTGGTAACGAGTACTGTGCTTTTGTTTCTGAAATAACATATTTCACCATTTGAAGATACTCTTCTTCACATAAAAGAGACGAATTAAATTTCCACAACCCCTTTCTCCGCTAAAATTATTTGAATTTAAAAGATCTTATAAGATATCAGAAGTAATATTTTATAACGTTATGAGATGTGTTTTGTCTTTATCAATTATATAGGAGAGGTCATAAAAGACGGAAGACATCTTATCGATATATCATGAAGTATATATACATCTGTAAGATATCTTATAAGGACAGGTTTAGGAGATATCTCACTTATTATATAAGATATTTTATTAAGTTTATAATGTATCTTATAAAGTATACAATTATATTATACATCTTGTCAGCATTTATTTGCCCCAAATACAGCCTATTCAACACTATCAACGGTGTTCCCATTCCATTGCTGTAACATTATCGCTTGCCCCGCCCACCGTAAACGGTCATGTACACTTTGTCAAGTTACTCATGTACAACGACTTCAATTAGGTAGGTGCAATTTGACGGCTGAAACGGGCCATCGTACCCCGAGACATATTTTTGTTAAGTACACCACACTGGCAGAGTTGTCCCGACAGACATCTCAATAGACGTAATACCCGCCAGATGTTAACGGTGTACGTGGACAGCAGGATCGTAAACACTATCGGTGTTCAGAGTTGAATGACCAACACATGCTCCTAACTTTCAGAATCGTACAAATGTCATTTTATCATTTCAGACAGCGGATCTAAAGGAAAGGGAAAACGTACCCGCAATAAGAAAAAGAAAAGGGGCAAAGGAAAGAAGCGGGGAGGACCGAGGGGCTGAGTGAAATGGGGCTATGTACATGTGGGGATGGGTAATGGACCGTTCAAAGGACGCGTGGAGTGTTAAAGGGCGGAGGCTGATATGGTAGTACAGAAGGTATACAATGTATAATGAAGTGCTGAGTAGGGATTGCGGGGGAGGGTAACAATAACTTCCATAAAATGAACGATAGAGAAAATGAAGACAGAGAAGTAGTAACATTTGATATAAAGGCTGAGTGATAGAAGCATGACGTCACTAGAGCAAGGGAACGGAGAAGTGGACAAGTTGGCCGAATGATCCCCACACCATAATAAAGGATAGCCAACATTATATAAAGTAAAATTGCATAAATATCTTTATTAAAAAAATGTACAAAAAAAAAAAAAAGAAAAACAAAACAACATAAACAAACTAGTACAAGTTGGCTGAGTTTGTCATTCTTTCATAAAGCTGACCAGCTGTCAAAGAACAAATACCGATCAGTTTATGAAAAGTGTGATCGGCTTAGGTACTGTACGATACCAACACATACAATAGAACGTGCAATCCGAATAATATCACTGATCAGCTTAGGGTAGAGACACAATCTGTGCGAGGTACAATTGGAAAATGGGATTCACAGCTGTTTTTTTATTGTGCATAAAGTCAAGGTCAAAACAAATGTTAACAAAACCAACATTAAAACTCGAGATAACACTATTGTAGACTATGTACAAAGAAGCAGGTAAGATTGAGAGCATTTGAATAGTCAAGATGACGATATAACCAGATGTTCCGGATGGTTAAGCGCCATATGGTTAATAGATGACATCGCTATGGTCATGTAAGTTATATCGAAATGATACCGTCCCACATTGCAAGAATCGGGATGTTGATCTAAAACTGTTTTACAAATACTCAATTTACATTTTCTCCACATTTTCATAGTATTATATGAAGATAGTCCGTATTAACTGTTATACGTCTTATTGATACGTTTTATTTCAATTTTCATGAAGACGCAATCAAAATAAGAATTGATTTGTTTCATTGTTAAAATACATTTTGAATCAACGAGAGAAAGATGAGTAACTTTGTTACACCAAGAAATATGAATGGTTCATCATAAGCTCAAGTGGTCCGAATGACCAAGGTCAGTTAACGCCATACCGTGGCGTCCGGCGTCTGCCAAAAATGGTTACGGAATTTTATTAAATTTGGTAGGAAGCATCCCTATGTGGCTGGGATTCAAATTTATACAAATGATTGGGTTGACCGCGAGGGGTATGAGGGGCGGGGCCAAAAGTGATCCATTTGGCAATAATCATTTAACGACTTCTTCCCTAATTATAAGCAAGGTACAACGTTTATATTTAAGTGGTAGCATACCAAGGTGGGTGTGATTCAAATGTGTACAAATGATGGGGCTGACTTCCAAGGGGCCTGAGGGGCGGGGTCAAAAGGCGTCCATTTTGCAATATTGCACAATGTACTGTTGTAGCAGATCCCATACGGGAAAGGTGTGTGTAATCTAACATACGAGAGGTGTTCCAAAAATAATGTCACTTGCATCGGTGCTCATATAGCGGAAGTGCTTTTGTTAATTTTAATTTGCTCTGCCCTTCAAAACACTCTCCGCCAGCCAGAACACACCTTTTTATCCGGTCAATCGATTTTTGGAAGCATTTTTCATACTCTTCAATGGGTACACCCACCAGACACTGATAAACAGCAGACCCAAGGGCATTTCTCGAATTGTATCTCCTTCCAGATAAATGATATTTAAGTTTTGGAAAGAGAAAATAGTCGCAGGGGGCCAAGTCTGGCGAAAACGGAGGGTGCGGAAGGACGGTAACCTTCTCTGACTCCAAAAAGTCAGTCACAATACGTGCCTTGTGAGCGGGTGCATTATCATGCAAAAGTCGGACATACTTAAGTCCTGTTTTGGGGCGGCGACTTTTGTAGTAGTTCTTCAACTTTCTCAGAACAACGTTTTTATAGAACTTGCCTGTGACCGTTCTGCCTTTTGGCACCGGGATTTGAATAGCTGGACCCTTATTAGTGAAAAAAATAGCATACAAAACCTTCTTTACCGTTCGTATTCGTTTGGCAATACTTGGGCGTCTGGCATTTTTAGTGGCCTATATTCGGTTGGCAACCTTCCGCTTTGGTTCAAAATAATACACCCAGGTCTCATCACCAGTGACTATATTATCAAAAGCCTTTTTACTATATTTTGGGTACATTTTGAGAAATTTTTTGCCATTGTTACACGCGTCTTCTTTTGCTCATCCGTTAGCAAATGGGGTATCCATCTTGCATTTATCTTTCTAACTTTTAGGTGTTTCTTCAAAATTGCATGAACTCTTGCTAACGACAAGTTTGTCATTCGAGCCAATTGTCTTACGGTGAATCGAGCATCAGTTTGGATGATATTTCGGATTTTTTCTATGTTACCTTTGGTCGTAGTTGTTGCAGGACGACCTGGGTGAGCAGCATCTTTCAGTTGCTGCTGCCCAGCACTAAATTTACCTACCCACCTATAAACAGTCCTGTGAGACATTTGGCCCTCCCCATAAATGTCACACACCTCGCGGTGAATATCTACAGCCTTTATGCCGAGCAATGACCTAACTTTTATATAGGCCCTAATTTCAACAACATTTTCAGCTCGTTTTCCTGTCATTTTGTGTCTAGTCTAACGGATAGGCTATGAAACGATATACACTGTACCGAGGCCAGTGAACGTGTGGACGAGATCTTTACCTGTGTCACGAGCCAGCGATCACTCAATCGACACGAGGTGGTTTTGTGCATAAATTGCACGATTTCCGCGAAATAAAGCACAGATGAAATTATTTATGGAACACCCCTCGTACACATGACTTTATTTTACGTTTTTTTTGAAATCCAGGTGAGTGATACAGGCCCTCTGGACATCTTGATTTCTTATTCCATTCATTGATAATAAACCATCAATAATCATTGTGAAAGATTAAATGTTTCATGTCCAGGGCATTACGTACCGAAGTAATATAAGGATTGGTAACAAATGTGGATGTTTAATCAATATACTGCACGCACATCATACATATAATGGTTATGCGAATATGGTGTTATACGGCATCATAAGAGAACTCACAGCTCCTGAAAACAATTATAGTAACTGTTTCACCGCATAAATTTACTGATGATAGTAAAACAATGTAAATCTCTAAGAAATCTCTAACCTATCATATATGGTCGTGGAAGTAATAGCGACAGTACGGATAAATTGTCAAATTTTCAAGGCTATTCGCCCCTTTATCAACACACATAAAATACACGTTACATCACATAAACAGAATATACATACAACATGAAACAATTTTAGGTTTAAATGCTAAATGTTGCATATAATCTCTTCGGCTGATGGGACGCCGAACGTCCTAACAAATTAGCAAAGAAATATCGTACCTAATTTATACGCTCAGTAGCTGTCCTCAACGATAAGAAACAACAATTTTGGCAAATTTTATATTGTGATGTAAACGTGTATTTTGTGTGTCTTGATAAAGGGGCGGATAGCCTTGAAAATTTGACAATTTATTTGTCCGTACTGTCGCTATTACTTCCACGATCATATATCTATTTCAAGTAATACTCATCCAACGAACATTTGTTTGTTAGGATCCAGTACATATAGTGGATCATACCGTCGATATTACTTACTAGACCATATGAAACTATCATATATATACAATGAGTTTATGTCTAGCAGAACTTCAATAACGTACAAAATTTGAAATGCTTTTTTGTTGTACTGAAAAAAGAATTGCGTATTAAAGTACATGACATGTATCTACCTAAATTTAATGACTAATTTTTTATAAAACTGGCATATATTTTTAAAGATTAGTTAAGTTGTCTAAGCAGCGCTGATTCGTATACGGGGGATGTTCGATAACTTTTGCAAATGACGTCTTGTTTTCTCAAAAAAGCTTATCAAAATGTGAAAGCATTTTTTCTGGTTATATTGTACCTTCAAAATATTTCCCTTTAACTTGAGCACACCGTTTCAATCTTTGAATCTATTTTTTGAAACAATTTTCGTACTCCTCTTTGAATGCACTAATCAGAAACTGCAGATCCCAGCTCACTTCTGGACCTATATTCCCGACCAGATAGGTGTATTTTTATTTTATTTTAAAAAGAGGAAAAATTTACACTGGGATAGGGCTGGGCTGTATGGAGGGTGTGGAAATACATTGACTTTTCCGACTTAAAAAAACTGGACTATAGTTGCAGTATATGGGCTGGGTTTTTGAATAGCAATTTGCATGATTGGTCCGTTATTTCTGAAGAATACTGTGTATAACATATCTTTGCTGTCAGTGTTCATTTAGCAATACTGGGCCTTTTGACATGTTTCAAAACCCATGTCCTATTGTCAACTTTCCTCTTATGCTCGTAAAAATGCACCCACGTCTCATCCCCCGTTATGAGACAATTAAATGCCCTTTTCTGATATTTAAGGTACTTCTTCAGAATTTGTTTACCCATTTGTACCCGTGTATTGTTTCTGCTCGTCAGTGAGTAAATGTGGAATCAACAAACATGTATTATCCTAACCTTGAGAATTTTCTTCAGAATGAAGTGAACATATGCTAAATCAAAGTTTGTCATCCGTGCTACCTGTCTGACCGTATAACACACTTCTTTCTCAATAATTGAATTGATTTTATTGACGTTCTATTTGGTAACCGCTGAACTAAGTCTTCCTTAGTATGAGACATCTTTGACTGATTCGTGACTAGAATGGAATTTAGTAAACCATCTATATCCCCATAACAGCTTATATCTCATCATGTATACTTTTGACGCTCAATCCAAACTTACAGCGGGCTTTGGTATAGCCCCTGCTTTAAGCGACATTTTCTACTCGTTTTCTAACCACTTTCAACAGTGTATATGACTACACCTGAAAGCAATCTAAATTATAAGGGAACCGCTTAGTGGATTTCAATGAAATGGATACACGTAATACAGCGATGACTGGTGAACTAGCTCGTACTGGTTTTGTACACGTAAATCACGTGATACTCGAGTATACAGTGCTTTTGCAAAAGTGTTCGAACACCCCGGTATTCAGCGCATAAGATTTGATACTATACAGTAAACAAATCCCAAATACAAATGAGTAAAAAACTGGACCGTTCAATGACCGTTCATTTTTTTCTGAATGATTATGTTCTAAATACCAACCTACACCATTTTTATACTAACACCTTTTTAAAAACAACTTACATTACTATGAGACACTTAGCTACTACATTGCAGTAATATGGTTGAGTACTTACATTACTATGAGACAATTAGCGACTACATTGTAGTAATATGGTTGAGTACTTACATTACTATGAGACAATTAGCGACTACATTGTAGTAATATGGTTGAGTACTTACATTACTATGAGACAATTAGCTACTACATTGTAGTAATATTGTTCAGTAATTATAATATGAGACAGTTAGCTAGAACATCGTAGAAATTATATGGTTGAGTACTTACATTAATATGAGACAATTAACTACTAAATTGTAGTAATCGGGATTTTCGGGATCGATGTCGACTGCTGACAAACAAACTAACAACACAAGGATTCGAGAGATGCAGGTTGATCAGAACCATGGGCAAGTTTTATGGTCGCTATCTTTATCTCATTGAGCAATATTCTGTATCTTTAAGTGATATGAAGATGGACGTTTTTGAGTATGCCCATTCATGTGTTTACATGTTGTGATTGACAATGATACTCGGTTCTCATTTTGAGAACTTGATGTTTACTTTGATGTGACAAAGAATTACATAAAAGCACAAGAGAATAAAACCAGGTGTTCCGGAAGCGTAAGCGTCTCCTGCTTCATCGACGACACCCGCCATGTAAATATTGGTCACATCCAAGTAAGCATCAATCCTCAAAATGAGAACCGAATCATTATTGTCATCACAGCAAGTAAACATACTAAATATGAATATACTTACACACACCTACAATAAAACACTTAGACGTCGACTCACATCCAACAAGGTTTTAAGTTGTAAGCTCACGTATCTTAGCTATATGACAATATCACAGGACATGGGCGTGATAAGGAAGCCCTTAATAGGAGAACTCTACATCCTTCCATGAATTATCGAAACACACCCTCTAAAATGGGTTTCATTTCTAATCGAAAATCCGAACATAACGTGATAATACAATAAAATTGTACATAGAAATATTCACAGAATATATTAAGCACCATGCCAATACAGCATGTTTCTTTTCATTGTTGTATTGTTGTTGTCGTTGTTGTTGTCGTTGACGTTGTTGCTGTCGTTGTTGTTGTTGTTGAAGAGTCTACCAAAGTCGCCATTGCTTGCACTTTATTAATTTTGATTGGCGTAAAACAGACATAATTATGTTCTGTACTTTCATCATTACAATATCGCGTACAGCATAATGGGCAATGTATTCAACGGGAAAAGTCCATAAAAGTGCTACTATTGGATACTGGTTGATGGAGTACGAAACAATATTGCATTGGTTAGTATCGCAGTTGGTAATTCTCGTCAATAAGTGATGCTTTATTTGGAACGGTTCTGTATCCTAATTTATTATACAATCCTGTGCATGCGTTGTCTACAATTTTGACGAAGTTCATGTTAATTTGATGTCTCCACTCGTTTGCTTCCCGTGAAGAGTTTGGGCGATTGGTGCATAACACCCCACAATCCTTTAGCTTTGTGCCCGATGAAGACATTTGAAAAATCTTTCCCTCTGATTCCTTGCTAAATTCAATTCCCAGAAACTGATAAATAATTTTTGAGTATTCTATTGGATTTTTAGCAACATCCTCATAAAATACAGGGATGATTCTATATGGAAACCGTCGTTGCAAATCTTCCCTGACAAAAACATCCCGAAGAACCCTGTCGCAGAACAACATGACGTTCTCAGTTACGTTTATTGTTTTATCATAAAACCCTCCAATTGTTTTCTGAGACCTTAGTGTGGCACGAGGATCTCTTATCAAATGCACGATTTTTAATCTTTGATGTTTCACCAACAGGCTTTCCATGCTGGCCATTGTCATTCGAATTGTTTTGATTACCACGTGGTTTGAGTGAAGACAAGTTTCCATGTAATCCGGTATACACCTTCGGAGTGACATGATTTGGCCGGATCCTAACTTTCGGTAAGATGTTTGACACGAAATGAACTTCTCGGATGTATCTCTGTTTCCAAACCCAACAAATCCATCGGTAAGCACCGCAACAGGAAGTTGATTCAGACTGCATGAAGCTATACTCCTTACCGTAAAGGTCGAAATGTCATCACGTGATGGAAACTCACTGTAATTAAAGAAAATATTAATAAACTACAAGTGTAAGTATTTAGCCGTACAATGGGTCGAATGCATACCACATTCAGTCAACCTCACTTATTTCAATAACAATAATACAAAAATAGAGCTTACCGAATTGTCAACAGTCATAATCCGAACACAATATTTGTTAAAATAGGGACAAAATATGAGCAAAAGACAGACTAAAACGGATACTCTTGAAAAGGTACATTACATTTAAGACGTGTGGCCCGGGAGAGTAAGCGTCTTCTTCTTCATCATCGACGACAACTACATGTATATATGTACCATATAAATCTGGGTCAGATCCAAGTAAATGAAACGTTCTCTAAGTGAGAACTAAGGCATCATTCTCAACCACAAGTAGGCATACTAATGCGCATACTCTAAAACAATGTTCACCTTCATATCGTACAATGATTCATTATAGACAACAAATCGTCGATATATCTGAAAGTGAAATAATTTGGCAAGGTTCAAATGGCAATGCAGCCCTACCAGAATGGAAATGCCTTGGTCTAACCATCGAAACATCACGGAAAGAGATTTTTTCCTAACCGCCGATGCATAATGAAAATACTTCATTCTAACTACCGAAACAACATGGAAAGAGTTTTCACTAACCGCCAACAAATAATGGAAATAGTTCATTCTAACTACGGAAATAAAGTGGAAATCGTTTTCCTAACAACATGGAAATGTGTTTATCCCTTAACATCGGACGTGAACGGAAGTGGCTTTTTCTCACAACAGAAACATAAGCGAAATGGTTTTACCTTTTTCAAACCACCGAAACAGAACGGAAATGTATTTCTTTGCCATGGAACATAATAAAAATAGTGTTTCCTAATCACCGAAATAAAATTGAAATGTCTTTTCCTTTTTTTTCATAACAACCGGAACATAATGGAAATGGTTTATTCTAACAACCAAAACATAAGCGAAAAGGTTTTTCCTAAAATCATTATAAAAAACCCTTGATACAAGTAACCTCTAATCCAATCTTTTTGAGGGCGGTGCCATTTCTATGTTCGTCATTGTCTGCGTCCCATTATTAGTGTATGTCGATTGTTACCAACACGTCAAACATGCATGTTACGAGACATACTGACAAGGTCAACTGGTACCGTCAGCGTAGGAACTGGAATATCAAAGCTACATACCGAGTGTCGCCGTTCAGAAATTTGAATCCATTGCTTGGTGAAAAATTCGACAAAAGCTTGTGCATTGGCTCGAACCAGTAAAACGCTGACGGGGCTGCATGCAAGATCTGACCCATGAATGAGGACCCACTGCGCATGTAAGTTAGGATTACAATGGGAACAGGACCTAAGTCAACAAAGGAAAAAAAACAGAAGATTAAGGTAAGCAATTGATAACTTGAAATGTTTGAAGTTGATATCATTATTTTTTATGCTAAAACGGATTTCAAACTGTTTTTGCAAAGCGTAGCGTGATACTTACAACTGAACCTAGTGTAACTGTAGTTCATGATTTCATGGTCTCCATGGTGAATGTGTGTTTGCATGACATGATTCATTTGCTTAACAAACATGAACTGTAAGGCATTTCCAAATATATAGTTCTGATTCAAAATTCTACACCCGAGAAAAACATACCTATAAAATCATGAACTACATCTCCAAGCATTTTGGTCTTTATTGACCACCCTCACTTTCAGTTACACTTATATTAGAAATGCGGCAGAGAAAAGCAGAATTTTCAGATTATCATGAGTAACATAAGGGAGACATAATCAGAGTATGTGGTATCAAAACAATCCCCTTAAATATTTTAGCAGTATGCAAAGAGTTTTTTTCAAAACTACTGCTTATTTCTATCAGGAATTTTTGGACGCTTGTGTTTGCAATGTTAATTCTCTTTTTATTTATCAAAATTCCATATTGACGACATCACCTTTCACAATGAATATACAAGTGACATATCGACCTTCACAAGTTGAAAAAAAAACATGTATAACGTAATGTCAGAAATACAATATGAAATGAACATTTCATTTCAGAAAATGAAAGATAACAGAGAAAGAACACTACCGTCCTAAGGGTTCAAATGATGATATCAACCTTTGAAAGACTCTTTGTAATTCCATAACACCAGGCAAAAGCCCTGTGCATAAACATCTTCTCCATAGAATTATGGCCCAGTATCTCAGCACAAGCGAGAATGTTACTCCAAAACTGTAACCTTATAATGATAGTACATCTGACATCTATGGCAGCTAATTATGATCAGAATGCCCGTATGTAGGAAAGAGATCTTACCTCGGTTATCTTCCGCACTCGTGTAGTGAACATTCTTAGAAATGTTTGTTGTTCCAGACGCCTGATTCCAGCTAGACGTCGTTTGTTTTCTTCCTAGAACAGCTGTGAATAAGTCACTGGAGGGAAGGGTGACGCTTTGTTGTGATACCTCCCTGCTGTATATCAGTTCTATATCTGTGTAATGGAAACGGAAACATAACCCTAAGTGATGATTATTCCTATGTATGATGTATCACTTACAGATATTAGTTAAGCATTGGCCAAATTAGGCTCTCTGGGTGAAACACCTTTTTAGCTTGAAGAAGCCACTTTAATTTCAAACTTGATTTTTGGTTCGAACGGAAAGAAACCTTGTTGTATGTATACATTTACACTTACAAATTTAGGAATGCTTCATGGTTATATTTGAATTCGATAAACATAAAAAAAACACACCTGTATCTAGACTAGTGTAAGTTAGTCCCTCACAGGTAAGATTGACACACCTGTGTCTAGATTAGTGTAATTTAGACGCTAACAGGTCAGACTGACACACCTATGTCTGAATTAGGAAGATTGATATACCTGTGTCTTGATCAGTATACTTTAGTCCCTCATCGGTAAGACTGACACACCTGACTTATACACCTGTCTCTAGATCAGTGTACATGTAATTTAGTCCCTCCCAGGTAAGACTGACACACCTATGTCTAGATTAGTGTAATTTATCCCTAACAGGTAAGACTGACACACCTGACTTATACACCTGTCTCTAGATCAGTGTACATGTAATTTAGTCCCTCCCAGGTAAGACTGACACACCTATGTCTAGATTAGTGTAATTTATCCCTAACAGGTAAGACTGACACACCTGACTTATACACCTGTCTCTAGATCAGTGTACATGTAATTTAGTCCCTCACAGGTAAGACTGACACACCTGTGTCTAGATTAGTGTAATTTATCCCTAACAGGTAAGACTGACACACCTGTGTCTAGAGTAGTGTAATTTGAACATTTACATGTAAGACTGACATACCTAGGTCTAGATTAGTGTAATTTAGTCCATCACAGGTAAGACTGACACACCTGTGTCTAGATTAGTGTAATTTAGTCCATCACAGGTAAGACTGACACACCTGTGTCTAGATCAGTGTAATTAAGTTCATCACAGGTAAGACTGACACACCTGTGTCTAGATTAGTGTAATTTAGTCCATCACAGGTAAGACTGACACACCTGTGTCTAGATTAGTGTAATTTAGTCCATCACAGGTAAGACTGACACACCTGTGTCTAGATTAGTGTAATTTAGTCCATCACAGGTAAGACTGACACACCTGTGTCTAGATCAGTGTAATTTAGTCACTCACAGGTAAGACTGACACACCTGGGTCTAGATCAGTGTAATTTAGTCCATCACAGGTTAGACTGATACACCTGGGTCTAGATCAGTGTAATTTAAACCTTTACAATTAAGACTGACACACCTGTGTGTAGATCAGTGTAATTTAGTCGCTAACAGGTAAGACTGACACACCTGTGTCTAGATCAGTGTAATTTAGTCCATCACAGGTTAGACTGATACACCTGGGTCTAGATCAGTGTAATTTAAACCTTTACAATTAAGACTGACACACCTGTGTGTAGATCAGTGTAATTTAGTCGCTAACAGGTATGACTGACACACCTGTGTGTAGATCAGTGCAATTTAGTCCATCACAGGTTAGACTGACACATCTGTGTGAATATCATCAGAAATTCTGGCCTACTTGAAGATTCAAATTCCGTTCAATATTTAATGTGTTAGATCTGGTTGTCCTTGCCGAATTCAAGGACACAATTCCAATATATATATATATGTGGTAGAGACCATATTGTCCAATAAAAAAACATGCATGGCAATAGTAGTATTTCTGTTACCCAAATGAGTTTGAACAATACAATCTGAAGTATGCCAGAGGTGAAATATAACCGATGACCATAGTAATAGCGTTAATCCTTTTATAGACCGCGATTGATATCAAAACAGATAAAGGGATGGAGACACCCATACATTTAGAAAAGATGATAAATATCGTACACAAATGTATACCTTAATTCAAAGTACTTTGATTTGAAATAAAAATTGATATAAATACTGAATAAAAACATTTCAACCGATCGCTGAAATAAGGTAAGTGGTTTCTTAGAAAGTGTAATTTGAATTTAAATATTATCGTGTAGTGAGTAATGGATACCACCGAATACATATGTTATTTGTATGTGTTTGCCTTGAAGTTAACATTTTCTTTGACTAACAAATTAAGAAAAGCAGTCCTCTCGGGGAGATATTGCGATATGGGGTTGATATAGAAATAGGCATGTATTGCACTCTAATGTTACTGCATTGCTGAAATGTTTCTAAAACGCAAACAGCAAATATATTGCTCAATGGATTAAGCATTGTTGATATTGACTGTTCGGGAGAAAAGGACTATCATTTGCAATTTGAACCCCAAGGTGCCGCAGCGTTTGATCTGCATAAACTTCGTCTAGTATTTGTCCCTAGATATCTCACTACATTCTGTAGTTTCTGAAATCATAAGAAACCTGTTATTTTTTCTAAATATTTCTTTCCGTGACTTATCTTAAATTTCAATCTATTTGAATCTAAACGTTGATATAACGTATAATATTGAATGAACATTTGTATCTTTATGTTTATTAGTATGCATTGTTTCGGAGAAGGAATATTTAAGTTGCTCTATATAATCTAGATAATACAAAATGCCT
Source organism: Mimachlamys varia (assembly GCA_947623455.1). Lineage (NCBI taxonomy): Eukaryota > Metazoa > Mollusca > Bivalvia > Pectinida > Pectinidae > Mimachlamys > Mimachlamys varia. Next base: position 37,627,163 of record OX392529.1, read on the forward strand.
GATGGAAGCTATATATTGACGTTCATCAAAATGTATAATATCACCTTCAGGAATGACATATTTCAGCAAATATTTGAAAATTTTGCTTGAAAGTTGTATTAATATAAATGGCGATAACAAAATATATTGCTTAAAATAATATTTTCAAACAATCACTACTTTCTAAGACGAACTCTGTTGACTTACGTGGGAAGAGGACTAAGCCGATACCGACTAAAGAAAACACGATGAGATATCCGTACACTCTAGTCAAATGGAATGACATTATCCTCCGTGGACGCCCAACGTTGATGTGACAGCGGATGGAGATTATTTTAGTTCTTAGCACGCCTGTATTCACAAGCGGTGAACAGCTGATCAGCCAATCGAAAATATATTTGTCTATTTCGCTTATTAGATTATTATCGAGAGCAAATACAGTTTTATTTATCTTCAATAACACTTACCTTTCTTCCGATTTTTTTTAGAGTCACTCCAATTAACTGTTTATTACGTTAATGTGATGAACTTGTGACCTGATATTAAACAAATCAGATAATACCGAATAGTCATAAACAAAACCATAATCCGATTAAACTAGGGGCAAAATATAAAGAAAGGAAAGATTTACATGGAGACCTTTATTAAAGTACAAGATAAGGTGTTCTGGAAGTGTAAGCGTTTTCTAATTCTATCGATGAAATCCGCCATGTTAATTTAGGTCAGATCAAAGTAAATGCCATGGTCTCAAGTGAGCACTGAGAAATGGTTCTCAATGACAACAAACAGGCATACTAATGAGCATATTCAAAAATGTCCATCTTCATATCACACAAGGATGTAGACTATTTCTCAATGAGACCAAGATGGCGATCATTTAGCCGTTTAGAACATTTGAACTGGGATCAGATAAGAAACAATAGAGAATACCGAAGCGTAAACAAAACTATCAACCTTAGTCAAAATCGATTAAAGATGACGTTACACACACATATGCTGCACCCTTTAAATTTAGTAATAGATACAGTATGCCGAATTAAACTACATCATATAGCTGTTTCGTCCTCCAAGGACTCTTCATTGATGCTAGGGGCCAAAAGGTGGGAATCCAAAATTTCTAAACTAATTAAGAAGAAGAAGGGTCAGATGCGTAAAACCCCCTAACTTTATGAATTTGGAAGTAACTACGAAAATGTGTATATTATGTACCGTGCCAAATGAGATTAACTGTGGCTATAGATGCTCCAGCAAACTTCGGGGACTAAAAATTACCTGGGGAAAAATACAAAAAAAGTAAAGATTCATATCATGGAGGACCTTTTAACAGTACATGAAAATAAGACTAGGTGTTCCGGAAGAGTAAGCGTCATCTGCTTCATTGACGACACCCGCCATGTAAATTTTGGTTACATCCGAGTAAACATCAAGTCCTCAAAATGAGAACCGATTCATCATTGCATCATTCAACACAACAACCAATCACACCGATGAGCATATTCAAAAACGTCCATCTTCATATCATTTAAAGATACAGAATATTTCTCAATGAGACAAAGATGGCGACCATAAAACCCGCCCCTAGTTATGATCAACATGCATCTCTCGAATCCCTGTTTTGATCACGAAAATCACTATATTAAGAGCAAGCAATATAATAACGAATTAACTGAGACAGGGATTGAAGATTGGGGCAATTATCTGCAATAAACTGCAAAAGTTTGTAGGCAAACCTTCCTTTCCTACCATAAACTTGTAAATCTCCTAAGAGTTTTGGTTACTATACCCTTTCTTATACTATGACCTCTGCAAGCTCAAAATTATAGAAATCTGCTGAAGTTCATTGAACATGTCATCCTTTCTCAATTAATAACCTTCCCTCGTACAAAACTACATATGTTTCAGTTATTGTATTAGTATTGATATTGGCTTTATTGGCGAATGGGGATACTTTTTCGTGGAATTATCGGCTAGATATAATAGCTGATATTCTACTTGTGTAAGATCTACAGAAAGGTCCATCATATACACGACAGAAAAACACGTACACTAGTATATAGAGGCCTATCCTATCAATGATCCATTGATTGGAGGCCTACTGCGTTACTTCAATTTAATTATCCTTTTCAAAGCAACACTTGTGTGGCGTTATTTTCCGAGCAGTATGATTATCCTTTCAGAAACATCTGGCTTTATAATCTTTCTTCTTTTTTTTCCAAGTCAATATTTCCATTTCCTACAGTTTGAAATAGTTTTATACGTCTGTGGTTTGGTTTTGGTTTTATGAGAATTTGTTTACGTCCATGTGAATGTACGTGTTGAGTGCACGTGCCGACGTTATAATGCCACCAACGGCCCCAGCAGAACATCCGTTTTTATTTTAAACGATGGCTTTGTAGACATTTACTGAATCTTTCTTCTTTTTCATTTGTTTGATAAATATCATTTCGTATATGCTTTTTCAAAAAAGTATTTTAGAACATGTTTCTTCCTTGAAATTGTTTTGACATTTCAAGCACCGCAAGATTTATTTTCTAAAGCTGACTAAATGTATTATTTTGTTATAAAAACAAGAATATTATGAACAAGTGAAAAATGTGTTTGTTTGTAATGAAATAATAATAAAAAAAAAACTACATTAATTAATCCCTGGATAGTTGATTTCGGTGACAATCGAAGCACAAAGTTAGGAGAATTATTTATTTTCATTTGCACAAAATGATGTTACTTATGTGGTTTAACTGATCCATGTATTAAAAAGAATAATGAATAATGAAATGCATATAATTATTGACAGTTATTGACTTTTGATAATACCAGGATTCGGTGAACATAGCTTTCCTTGGGTTGATAAATCCTTGTATTAACCTTATAATAAGTCAACAATAATTGTTTAATAAATAGTTGAAGAGTACAAAAAGAAATCCAGTACTTTCTATAAAAATGGTCATTTAGACGAGCCCCACATTTAATGCTGGAAAGCTAAAAGAGGGACATCAAACTTGATATAATTCTCTGAGTCAATTATATCTTTATACAAAATCTCAAATGATGTTGTTTCTCATAAAAAATCCCATGTGTTACGTATACAACACCTGGTCATTATGTCTGATATCTACCTTTACGTATATCTTTATAAAAAAATCTCCAATTACGTGGTTTCTCATAGAAAATCCCATGTGTTACGTATACAATACCGGGTAATTATGTCTGATATCTTTACAATCATTGATTTGAATTTATGTAAACATAAAATAAATCCAAAGAAACATTGAAATTCAATGAATTAAAAGTTTTGATGTCAGTGTCAAATAATGCTATCAGTTCTTACTTGTGTTATTTATCTTGACATATATTAAAAAAATGACGTATTACATTGAAAACACGTGTCGTCCTTGGATGTAAACATTAAAAGCATGAATAAAAAAGTTCAATAATTTATATTTGGATGTACATGTCGGCTGTTTACCTAGTGCATGTGTATATGTTGTAATGTGTATGTATTGTCTGTTTCAAGGTGTCGCATTGATGTTGGTTGTTTGTTTCTTACTGCTTCCTTATTTCGTGAAGTATAAATTCTCGTTTTAGTTTGGACGACAAACACGTACACGGACATAATGTGTAGTTTTATTGTTTTAATGAAGTAGATAGAGGATATCTAACAGTGTCTTTTTTTTGATATTTTTCACGACTGGGCAGCAAGAGTGAAAAATATCAAATATTAGCAAAGCTAGTGAAATATGTTCGGTATTATTGAAGATACTGTTAGATATTCTGTTTATACCATTTTTATAGCAAAATCTATAGTGGCAGCTTTTGATTTTCCTAAATGTCTTTTGTAAGCAGCTTTCTGATTGGTCAAATCAGAAAAAATGATATTTTTCACTAGTGAAAGATATCACTTTTATAGAACGGAATGAATGATTTTCGATATTCACTTATGAAAATGTAATAAATATACTTAATGTATGCCTTTTCCATTCATTATGTTCACCTTTGGTATTAATAAGATTATTTTCGAATGATATTATAATTATATGACTATTCGGAAACCGATAACGACTTATTGGTACATGTACAAAGGAATACATGCACGGCTCTTCGGGTGGTGGATTGGTGAGCGCACCTGCCTTTAACGAATGCGGCCGGGGTTCGAACTGATTTTGTTTCAGTTAATAGATGCCTATATTACAAATTGTAATCTTTATGCATGGGACTATTATTTCCTTAGTAAGGGATAGCCGATGTATGTGACATCCGATATATTGGGCAGCCGATGTATGGGACAGCCGATGTATCTTACCTGTGGGGGTTTACTTAGTTATGATTTACCTGTAATCAGCTGTACCTGGAAGACACGGATAATGATTTGATCCATTAAAACATTGATATTTTATTTGGCCGTTTAGTAGTCCAGAAGATGTCATCATAAGTTCATAATTTAACTTGTTTGTGTAGCATCTTCAGTTATCTATAGGTTTATCAACAGACAGGTCATTACCACCAGGCCTGCAGCATATATATGCCTGTCACACAGATCAATAGGAAGTGGACATGGAGAAAAATCACTCAGGAATGAAGACTTGGTCCTTTCCATAAAAATAATATAGTAGACGAATTCCACTGTATTCCTGTATGTGATCATGAGCTTAGAAGTAAAAAGCCATTTCTTTACCAATGAATCGAATTATTAACAAACGATAATACAAAATAATTAATTAACCTTTGTAAGTTCTTACAGCATGAATATTTCTAATGTGTTGGCTTCTAACCGGTATGATTTGCAAGCTGTTAGTACATAAAATACCTGTATTGGAATTGCATATTCCCTTTGATGATGTTATATCTGTGCCCATTTGGATTGTACATCTTCATGAAACTTTGCTTTGTATCGATGAGATGTATATGATCAAGATGTGAATAAGCCTCTAGCCTGCGATGTGAGAAACAGAAAGAATGTGACGAGGATTATTTATGTCAAGGTATATAGGCACAGAATTTAAACAATCAAAATCCGACATTCTGGTTTATTCTTCAGACTTTATATTAATTCAAATAATATTCACGCAATGCAGGTTATAAAGATTTGTTTGTCAACCATTCGTTTCGACGTGTTATGAAATATGCTATGGAACGGTACAATGTACGGAAGTGCTACGCAAACAATACGCTTAAAGTGGAACATTTGGTTTCGTTTCATTTTGTTTTAATCCTAAGATAACGTAATTTCAGGACGGGCTCCCTGTGTGTATAGCGTGAGGGTATGCGTTGATGACATGTGTATTTGGGAGGCGGTGGTATTTTTTTTAAGTCTCCTTTCGTTAACAGAACTGATGCCAACTTTAAAGTGGTACCATACTGAAATATCCTTAAAAGGTCATCAGCAGAACGTCTTATCCGGTCACATTATACTAACAACGGAAGAACCATTCGTTCCACTTCCATAAATTATGTTGAATGTCCAGCAGGGAGTAGTTACTACATTTTTGAGACTCTAGTATGTCTCGGCCAGGGACAGAACCTAAAGCTTTCTCCGTAGGGCGAAAGCTAAACTAAACACCAACAGAGGGGCGGTGTCAATGGAGATGTAAGATGTAAGGAAGAAGAGTGTTGTTTAGAAAAAGCGAACGTGTACCATAACAAGCGTCGTAATACGTAATCGTGGTTTCACAAAAATACTCAACGCACCTTTTAACATCCATAACCTGCAATAGGTGCCTTTAACACCACATGATTTGCCAATACAAACTGCTTTAGACGTTTTCTCTATTACGAAGTCAACTGTTTACTTTCTTGAGTTAATGCTGAAAGTAAAACCGATGGTGCGGAGTTATGTTAAAGGATCCAGCGATACCCTCCCACACCCTCGTTACTGTTTAATGAGTTGAATGACTTCTATGTAAAGGTAAACAGGATCATAAAAAGTAATCTGTAATGTGATCCTGTTATATACAGTCATGTACAATGTAACTAATAATTATGTTTTTTATATTTGTAAATTGTTTCATTTTTTTTTTATTTAATCTTTTTAAATCTGAAAATTTCATTTAGCTTCTTGAACGGAACAAAAGTAATTTTAAAATTATAATATATAGTTATGATTTGTTGTTTGCTTCTTATACAAAATATGAAAGTGAATTCAATTAGGAAGAGCTGGGATGAAAAAAACCTATACATTGATATTGAATACAAGTTACTCGTCGTAAACGAAGGCACAACATATGGTATAAAAATTAGTTTGAGATCGTCACTGACACCCAATTAAAAATATATGATATTCTACCATATCTATACATGTCGAAAGCCCACCAAAGAGTCTTATAAGACGGCTGCTCATCGTGATTTCTCTTGAAAGAGACAGGCTGTTGCCCCCTCCTGTGTTGATACAACCGTGTATTGAATTGCCGGATTAGCAGAGTGTTTAATATTTTGATAAATACAGATTTGACATTGTTTAGTTTCCAGTACGTAAAGAACTGACGATAAACTGCCGTACACGTGTCATATACATCAATCAAGCTCAGGAGAGACTGTTCTACAAACGAGGTATGCATACCTGTATTATACTGTAACTGTCTCTTTGAAGATGTACTCTCCTGAGGTTTCAGTCACGTTCAACTTACGTTTATATCTTATTTAAAGATTATAGATATGTCTGTTGCTTGTAGAACTTTGTTTACACGAATTTAGAATTACCAATTCGGTGGACATTTTGAAAATGCGCATTTCTGTCAATTTTATGCACTTCGCGAAAGGCCAAAATTTCACCTTTTTGATTCTCTAAATACATCAGTGTTTCGCCAGTTTTTATTATAGCAAGCTAATTTTTACTGTACAACTTTATATAATGTTCAATTTTATAGAAACATTATGCTACAGAGTGGATAATTAAACGATTTTAGTAAAAAATAATTATATTTGCTGTTACGGGAGAAGTTTTCATTTTTGAACCCGAAACTGAAAAATAACGCAAATAGTAAAGGAACAAAAAAATGAAACACACTACCCCCCCCCCCCCCCCCTCCCAATTTGTATGACGGTTTTAGACAGAGAAACCCATTTTATTTCATTTCGCTTAATATTTAAAAAAAATAATAGCAGAGGTTTTTTTATTAAGCCTTAAATCTGCCAACAGATGATAAAATAATGAGGATTTTCTCATTAGAAAATAAAGGTTAGAGGTAACTCAAATTGCTTTCCTATGTAAAAATATAAAGTTTCAATATTTTTCACTTCCATAAATTGAAAGAAAACACTATTTCTGCAAACATTCATACATTTCGGATTACAAATTCTGAACATATGGTATGCAATTGGTAAAAACTACAAAATTCACTTAAAATCGCTTATTATGTCATATTGGTATCTTTTAACGATACATTTATGTAATAGCACAAAAACGAGTCCACTGACATATCATTATCTTTGAATTTTTGTCATGTGCTGAACTCCCTTATGCAAAAATGTATATGAGAAAATAGGTTTAATACAGGAACATTTTGACTTTTCAGAGGTATACTTCCTTCAGTATTACATAGACAGGGTTCGGAGGAAAGATTTTCCAGCAGACTGTTGGCATTCCCATGGGAACAAACTGCGCCCCACTCTTAGCTGACTTGTTTTTTCTCTTACGAGGCTGAATTTGTGGAATAATTAATCAGGACAAATAACAAAATTCTTGCCAAATCTTTTAATTTCACTTTCAGATATATCGACGATGTGTTGTCTATAAACAACAAGAACAAGAAGTTTAATTTGCTGACCACGTCGATCGTATATACCCTTCTGAACTTGAAATAAAGGACACAACAGACTTTTCTTCATCAGCTGCTTACCTCGATCTCTACTTAAACTACGACCAACATGGACAGCTTACTACTGAGCTATACGATAAACATGATGATTTCAATTTTCCTATCATGAACTTTCCATTTCATGATAGTAACATCCCTGCTTCCCCAACCTATTATGGTGTTTACATGTCGCAGTTGATTCGATATTCTAGGGCTTGCTCTAAATATCGAGATTTTCGTGAATGATGTCGACTGCTGACAAACAAACTAACAATACAAGGATTCGAGAGATGCAGGTTGATCTGAACTATGGTCGCCATCTTTCTCTAATTGAAAAATATTCTGTATCCTTACGTGATATGAAGATGGACGTTTTTGAGCAGGTTCATTAGTGTGTTTACTTGTTGTGATTGACAATGATACTCGGTTCTCATTTCCAATTGGTAATTTGGTTATCAAGCAGGCCTAATTCTGTTCACAAATAATACATGTAGTAGCGTTAACAAGCAATGATCAAGTTGTTAGATGATTTGTCTGAAGACACAACCACATACGTGTCGTGTAGATCGTTGAGTGTTGTTGGAACACATGGGTCAGGTATAGAAATATCGACTTGTGTTTAAGTTTTCATTTTGCAACGCAAATTGCTTATTCTTTTCTGGACTTGATAGACTTCACCCAGTCTGAAAGTGAATCCATTTCAGCATGTTCACGTTTAGCCCATTGGCTGACGTATAATCTTCCACTGAGTCCATAAGAATCTTGAAATTACTTCAATTGATTGATGGGATATCTCGATACTATGAAATAATAAAAGAGTCTCCCGTAGCTTTATGTTGGGGTTTATATAAGATAACAAGTGACTATGTGTCCAGCTGGACCATACAATATGAAATGAAGAACATGAACATGCTTAAGGTGGAGTCATTCTAGGGTCATCTATATTCAATTGTGGCAGTGTTTGCTTATAATTGGTTATATAGGTACAGCATGAGTGTAGGAAATAATAGGGGTATTTGTATATCATGGTGGTTGGTTAGCTTGAACAGACTTTTGTTGTTAGACATCGATGGTGGCATCGATCCCCATGTTGGCAAATTCGATTTCCAAAAATAACAAATGCAAATATCATCAAACATAAAGAAATATATGTTATCGTGGACTACAAAGCTCACCTCAACCCCTCAGGTCCAGAAATATAAATGGGGTTGAGACCCATGTACAGATTTTAGAGAATACTAAAGTGTCAATAAAATAATAATCCGAACTAAAAATCGATTCAACTAAGGGCAAAATACGAAAAAGGGAAAGATCTACATGTACATGGAAACCCTTGTAAAAGAACAAGAGAATAAGACCAGGTGTTCCGGAAGAGTAAGCGTCTTCTGTCATGTAGATCTTGCTTGGCCACATCCAAGTAAACATCAAGTCCTCGAAATGAGAACCGACTCATTGTCAATCACAATCAGTAAGCATACTAATGAGCATAATCAAAACCGCCCATCTTCATATCACACAAAGATACAGAATATTTTTTAAATTAGACAAATATGGCGACTATAAAACTTGTCCATAGTTGTGATCAACCGGCATCTCTCGAATCTCTGTGTTGTTATGTTAGTTTGTTTGTCAGCAGTCATCATCGATCACGAAAATCACGATATTTAGAGCAAGCTCTAGCATAACGAATAAACTGCGATATGTAAACACCATATGTTGGAGAAGCAGGGATATTACTATCAAGAAATGGAAAGTTCACGATAGGAAAATTGAAATCGTCACGTTTTTCGTATAGCTTAGTAGTAAGCTCTCCTTGTTGGTCATAGTTTAAGTACAGATGAATGTTCCACGCTTCCTTAGATGCATCAGCCCTTTCTCTTAACCACAGTATAAGAACTCACCAAGTCCTCAACCATGGTCATTCAAGAAAATAACGTAGGTCAAATGCCCAGCATCCGAAAACTAGCATGTGTTATTTATCCTTATATACATCAGCCATGTAAGTTTAGTTGACCATAAATGACCTAAACCACAGGGACAAGACGCGGAACTATGTCACTATGAAACGATTGTCATATAGTTATTTAGCCTCTCTCAAATGTTCAGTTTGGTTTGGTTTATTTTGATTTACGTCCTGTTTAACACCCATGGTCATTTAAGAACGTGCCATGTTGTGGAGGTGAAGGAGAAAAACCACCGACCAACGGTCAGTATCTGGCAACTGCCAAACGTGGATTTCGAACTCGCAACCCAGAGGTCGAGGGCTAGTGGTGTAGAATGTCGGGAGACCTTAACCAGTCGGCCACCGTAGCAAACCGCTTCTTCTTGTAGAGACGGAATGAACTGGCCGAAAGTTACTCCATTTAGAAGGCTTGATTACTACATTAAATGGTGTGCATTTATTTTTGTAAATAGCAACTTATGATTGTTATCAATGCGGTTAGGTGATTTGAGCAGTGATTTCAATATAGACGTTTGTAAAGTTTTTGTAATTTGTTTGTTTGTTTTTTTGTTTTTTTGTTTTTGTTTTATTTTTGAAATCTTATTTGGATTTATTCTGCATATGTGGAGTGAGCTGCGATGTTTTTCCTTTTCATACTGGACAATTGTAAAATGAAGACAAGTCCGAGTGTACATTAAATATTTTGTAGCTGAACTATTCAGTGTGTAATGTTTGTACAAACTCTCCAGTAACTTGACATTGTATAGTAAAAGTCCACTGTAACGGTAGGACATCGATAATTCACTCAAAGTGACTAGAGTAGTTTCCCTTTAACTGCCCAACCACACATGGTGGCGTAACCCTATGAAAAACGATAAACGAACGCACTTGGACATATCCTACTTCCACCACATTATAGACGTATAACGTGTCATAAAATCTGTAGGTCTATATGGATTGACCGTGTATAAAAATAATTCCTTTTAGTTATGGACAACTCAATGATGGAGGCAGTTTTAGTGCATAAATATTTAAAAAAGAGGTTCGGGTTGGTTTTAATTTTGTCTGTCAGTTCCTTTTCAAAATTATACTTGGAGGGTCGGATTGTCCCTCAACTTTAATTTCTTGCTTCTTTAAAGTTTCTATAATTCTCAGAGGTTTCACAGTGTAGATATTGTGTCCATATTATTTAAAAAAAAAAAAAACGTTTCCCTAGATTCCATATTGATGTACTGTTTATGGAGTCTGGAGCTCTGCTGGTCTTTGCCTACCAGTATGTTTTCTTTTATTGCATGGTTTATTTATAATTATTATTGTATGTAAGATTTCCCAGGCATCGGAAACTCTTCGACAGTTTTCAAGGAATCTAAAGTCAATTTCCTTAAAGGTGTTGTTCACTGTTCAGTAATCTTCTCTTTGGAAGTTAGATCGAAGCATTTCGTTTTTTTGTTTTTGTTAACACATCATTTGGTGTGGGCTATAAATCGAATGTTAGAGTCAGCTGATGACCTTTACCAAAACTGGGAATGTAGGAAAGGTCATCTACCATTCCGTATTTATCAGTGAATACTAGGTCGATGACATGTCTGATTTAACCTTACCTAGGGTGTGTTACATGTTGGTATAGGTAACAGTCTGTACTCTTCAGATAAATGTGGACTGGGTGGTTTTCTCCAGTATTGATCGTATCTGTGTTCCAATGTATTTGTATATAGTTGAAGTCACCCAGTAGGAGTACATGGTTGTACCTTGCATCACAGACACTATTGAATAGCGTTTGGAGCTGGTTAATTTGGTTGTCTGTGTTATTTGGACTTCTGTATATATGGTATATCAGCAATTGATATTAGGTTTTATTAGGTTTCCTTTTTATTAGGTGGTAATCATCGAGCTTGTATAGTCTATCATCGTGGTTGAATGATATCAAATGATATCAGGATGGTTTCTATGTATTCTTCTAGCTCCACGCTCATGGTTGATGCTAGTACATCACAGTTTGAATAGTGTACAGATAGTTTCCTTTGAGCTGTTGTTTGTCTAGTAGCTCTAGTTTCTCGGTTAACAGGTATAAAACTGGCGTCCTATAGCTGATCGTTTTGCTGTTCGATTGACTGGACACTGCTTTGATCATCGTTAGAGTCTATATCAGAGACTATCATCATCATTTAGTATGCTAATGGTATTACAGTGCTATCACTGTAAATATCTGAAGTCGTTGCTCTTAGATCCTGTATTGGGCGGCTAGGGATATAATACTTTGATTTTGATTGGTGACTCTGACTGGCTGATCTACTATATCGATGGGCTTTGCTTTTTCGTCAGTCCTAGATTGGACCTTTGCTTGGAATAAGGCTTCATTTCTTCTCTTTGCATCCTTGTAAGATCTCCCGTTCTCTCGCTAGGACAGTACTCATAAAGACGACTGCTTGTCTTTCATTTAATATAACAAGCATTCAATTTCAATTGATGTTATTGTCAAAAGACAAAATGATTACGAGTCGTTCCAACTGGGATAGACTATTTCAACGCCCCGTCGACTAAATCAATGTAGTTGTTGACCTTTCTATTACACTTCGAGGCGGAAGTAAATATTGCGCAGACTCTGTAAGTTGCTGCTAACGAAATATGTATCTCCATGAAAAAGAGTTTCAGAAGTACATCTGTATAACACTTTGTGAAACGGATATTAATACTGTAAATCACCTATATTTTGCGAGGTATTCATTTTCGCGATAATAATGAAAAAGATTGCTCGTGAAATAAAATATTCGTGAAATCAAAGTGATTGAAGTAAATAAAATCGGATATCTACGGTACGTTTACGTGTCACTAAACGACTTTTTTTTTAATGAATCGGGATCCAGATTCATTATGACACATGAACAACTTAGATATATAGGCGTTTTCGTTAATGATGATAGAGTATCCATAAACCGTTATGTTAAAAGTCAAACGATTACCAGTTTAGATGCATGCACAGTAGTTATTTTACGGTATTTTAATTTCTTTTCTTGATTTTGAAATTTCTTACTATAAATCAAACACATTGAAAAAATTAATTCCCTTTGCATGTTGTCTTTAAATGTTTTCATTTTTTCATATCATATCTTAAAGTGTCGATAACAATTGTCTATTGCCATTTTTTCTCAACAAACAAACAAAACAAACCCGTGATGATATCGTGCATTAATTACTTCCAACTGGCTTGTAATCAACTCGATAAGTTGATTTACAAAGTTATGGGAGATAATTATGATTCAGTACGCATGCGTGGTCGTTAAGATGTTTCCCGTATTATATTAACAGAGAGTACAGTGTCATAAAGTAACAGGCTATATTTAGAATAAAGTGTCATAGTAGAATGCTATACAGAGAGTAAATTATTATAGTAACAGGCTATACAAAGAGTACAGTATTATAGTAACAGGCCATACAGAGGGTAAAGTTTTATAGTAACAGGTTATACAGAGGGTACAGTGTCATAGTAACAGGCCATACAGAGGGTAAAGTTTTATAGTAACAGGTTATACAGAGATTACAGTGTCATAGTAACAGGCTATATAGAGAGTACATTATTATAGTAGCATGCTATACAGATAGTAGAGTATTATAGTAACAGTTACACAGAGAGTACAGTATTATAGTAACAGGTTATACAGAGGGTACAGTGTCATAGAAACAGGTTATACAGACGGTACAGTGTCATAGTAACAGGCTATACATAGAGTACAGTGTCATAGTAACAGGTTATACAGGAAGTACAGTGTCATAGTAACAAGTTATATAGGGAGTACAGTGTCATAGTAACAGGTTATACAGAGGGTTCAGTGTCATAGTAACAGGTTATACAGAGAGTACAGTGTCATAGTAACAGGTTATACAGGTAGTACAGTGTCATAGTAACAGGATATACAGGGAGTACATCGTCTTATTAACAGGTTTTACAGAGGGTATGTGTCATAGTAACAGATTATTCAGGGAGTACAGTGTCATAGTAACAGATTATACCAGGAGTACAGTGTCATAGTAACAGGTTATTCAGAGGGTAAGTGTCATAGTAACAGATTATACAAAGGGTACCGTGTCATAGTAACAGGTTATACAGAGGGTACCGTGTCATAGTAACAGGTTATACATAGGGTACCGTATCATATTAACAGGTTATACAGAGAGTACAGTGTCATAGTAACAGGATACAAAGAGAGTGCAGTGTCATAGTAACAGATTATACAGAGAGTATAGTGTCATAGTAACAAATTATACAGAGGGTACAGTGTCATAGTAACATGTTATACAGAGAGTACAGTGTCATAGTAACAGGTTATACAGAGAGTACAGTGTCATAGTAACAGATTATACAGATAGTACAGTGTCATAGTAACAGATTATACAGAGGGTACAGTGTCATAGAAACAGGTTATACAGACGTTACAGTGTCATAGTAACATGTTATACAGGGAATACAGTGTCATAGTAACAGGTTATACAGAGGGTACAGTGTCATAGAAACAGGTTATACAGACGGTACAGTGTCATAGTAACAGGCTATACATAGAGTACAGTGTCATAGTAACAGGTTATACAGGGAGTACAGTGTCATAGTAACAGGCTATACAGGGAGTAGAGTGTCATAGTAACAGGCTATACATAGAGTACAGTGTCATAGTAACAGGTTATACAGGGAGTACAGTGTCATAGTAACAGGCTATACATAGAGTACAGTGTCATAGTAACAGGCTATACATAGAGTACAGTGTCATAGTAACAGGTTATATAGGGAGTACAGTGTCATAGTAACAGGTTATACAGAGAGTGCAGTGTCATAGTAACAGGTTATACCAGGAGTACAGTGTCATAGTAACACGATAAACAGGGAGTACAGTGTTATAGTAACAGGTTTTACAGAGGGTACCGTGTCATAGTAACAGGATAAACAAGGAGTACAGTGTTATAGTAACAGGTTTTACAGAGAGTACAGTGTCATAGTAACAGGCTATACATAGAGTACAGTGTCATAGTAACAGGTTATACAGGGAGTACAGTGTCATAGTAACAGGCTATACATAGAGTACAGTGTCATAGTAACAGGTTATATAGGGAGTACATTGTCATAGTAACAGGTTATACAGAGAGTGCAGTGTCATAGTAACAGGTTATACCAGGAGTACAGTGTCATAGTAACAGGATAAACAGGGAGTACAGTGTTATAGTAACAGGTTTTACAGAGGGTACCGTGTCATAGTAACAGGTTATTCAGAGGGTATGTGTCATAGTAACACGTTATACAGAGGATACAATGTCATAGTAACAGGATAAACAGGGAGTACAGTGTTATAGTAACAGGTTATACAGAGGATACAGTGTCATAGTAACAGGTTATACAGGGAGTACAGTGTCATAGTAACAGGATAAACAGGGAGTACAGTGTTATAGTAACAGGTTATACAGAGGATACAGTGTCATAGTAACACGTTATACAGAGGATACAGTGTCATAGTAACAGGTTATACAGGGAGTACAGTGTCATAGAAACAGGATAAACAGGGAGTACAGTGTCATAGTAACAGGTTATACAGAGGATACAGTGTCATAGTAACAGGTTATACAGAGGGTACAGTGTCATAGTAACAGGTTATACAGAGGGTACAGTGTCATAGTAACAGGTTATACAGGGAGTACAGTGTCATAGTAACAGGATAAACAGGCAGTACAGTGTTATAGTAATAGGTTATACAGATGATACAGTGTCATAGTAACAGGTTATACAGGGAGAACAGTGTCATAGTAACAGGATAAACAGGGAGTACAGTGTCATAGTAACAGGCTATACATAGAGTACAGTGTCATAGTAACAGGTTATACAGGGAGTACAGTGTCATAGTAACAGGCTATACCAGGAGTACAGTGTCATAGTAATAGGTTGTACAGAGGGTACCGTGTCATAGTAACAGGTTATTCAGGGAGTACAGTGTCATAGTAACACGTTATACAGAGGATACAGTGTCATAGTAACAGGTTATTCAGAGGGAATGTGTCATAGTTACAGATTATACAGGGAGTACAGTGTCATAGTAACAGGTTATACAGAGAGTACAGTGTTATAGTAACAGGTTGTACAGAGAGTACATTGTCATAGTAACAGGTTATACCAGGAGTACAGTGTCATAGTGAAAGGTTATACCAGGAGTACAGTGTCATAGTGACAGGTTATACAAAGAGTACATTTTCATAGTAACAGGTTATACAGAGAGTACAGTGTCATAGTAACAGGTTGTACAGAGAGTACATTGTCATAGTAACAGGTTATACCAGGAGTACAGTGTCATAGGGAAAGGTTATACCAGGAGTACAGTGTCATAGTAACAGGTTGTACAGAGAGTACATTGTCATAGTGAAAGGTTATACCAGGAGTACAGTGTCATAGTGACAGGTTATACAAAGAGTAAAGTGTCATAGTAACACGTTATACAGAGAGTACACTGTCATAGTAACAGGCTATATAGAGAGTACAGTGTCATAGAAACCGGTTATACAGAGAGGACAGTGTCATAGTAACAGGTTATACAGAGGGTATAGTGTCATAGTAACAGGTTATACAGAGAGTATAGTGTCATAGTAACATAGTATACAGAGGGTACAGTGTCATAGTTACAGATTATACAGAGGGTACAGTGTCATAGTTACAGATTATACAGAGGGTACAGTGTCATAGTAACATATTATACAGAGTGTTCAGTGTCATAGTAACAGGCTATACAGAGAGTACCGTGTCATAGTAACAAATGTGTACAGATCTGGATTCGTAAAAAAAATTGGTAATTAATATTTCAGAAGAAAACATTAATTTTGGGCGATGATACACTTTCAAAAAAGGTAAGATATTCTTCTTATGCAAGACTCCTTAATCAGCATGTTAAATACATACACAGTTCTTTGTAAACATGTACACATATTTGTTTCTCTTGCATGTTTGCAATGTTTAAATACTTACAGTAAACCCGTAAAGTCATGGTCAAAAGTTAATAAGATATACATTTGTAATACGCTTCTTATCAAACCTATTAACACGGCCGTATACCGTTACATCAGAACGAGTTTTTTGTGATGTCAAACACACATAGATTTTACTTAAAACTATTCAATATACGATTGGTTCTGGCATGTTATATTCATAAGTTTGTCAAAAGGATTTTCTTCCGCTCAGCTAATAACACAAAACCTGTTCTCACTCGGTCACACACCACCTACTACCCGATACAAATCTACCAGCTGGAATATCAATAAATGCAAGCATTATTGGATTTAAATGGATAATAGTTTATTTAAACCGCAGTATAACAAGGGAACAAAGCAGTTTATCCACTTACAGGGTACCTAACACTGGCCGGACACACAGGGGTACAAAAGCTAGTCAGGTACAACTCGCGGAAGCAAAAGTATACCTATTTAAAAAAAAAATACCTTGATCTACATATCACCTGCACGAGGTGAACTGAACGTTGTACAGGTTTACCTGTATGGATGTGTCCCCCTTCCCGAGCCCCCGGGTCGTACACACAGATACATAATCACTATCGTACGCCTAGGATTAACCAACTCCATATAGAGTAAATCTCAAGAAAACCCTATACATGCGTATCAATAAATGTTATTGTTATGAATGAGAATATTGTATTGTGCCCGACGATAACTGTGTACGTACCTTGTGTGAGAGGAAACAGGTTGTCCATTCACGTGACAGCGATGTCCCTCCATTCCATCAGGTACAGCGCGAACAAGGAAGTCTAGTGTGATGTAGAGTATGAAGTAGCAGTTCATTTCTGAAAAGGTAAGGAAATAGAAACTAACTTCCTCTTCTACTACAGTGTCATGTATCAAGATAATGGAGTGTTGACGATGTAGGCAAGCTAAATTGAACATACCAGGAGCTTCAGTGCAATTACAACAAGTTCGGTATCTACTTAAAGGTAAAGTGTACGGGAGTGTACAGATGTACAGCTGTACGTATACAGACATATAATACGGTAACCAGTCTAGTACAGGTAAGTGTACGGGAGTGTACAAATATATGTATACAGGCATCTAGTACGGTCCCCAGTCTAGTAGAGGTAAGTGTACGGGAGTGTACGGGAGTGTACAGATGTACGTATACGGACATCTAGTACGGTCCCCAGTCTAGTACAGTAAGTGTATGGGAATGTACAGATGTACGTATACAGACATCTAGTACGGTCCCCAGTCTAGTACAGGTTAGTGTACGGGAGTGTACAGATGTACAGATACAGACATCTAGTACGGTCCCCAGTCTAGTACAGGTTAGTGTACGGGAGTGTACAGATGTACGTATACAGACATCTAGTACGGTCCCCAGTCTAGTAGAGGTAAGTGTACGGGAGTGTACGGGAGTGTACAGATGTACGTATACGGACATCTAGTACGGTCCCCAGTCTAGTACAGTAAGTGTATGGGAATGTACAGATGTACGTATACAGACATCTAGTACGGTCCCCAGTCTAGTACAGGTTAGTGTACGGGAGTGTACAGATGTACAGATACAGACATCTAGTACGGTCCCCAGTCTAGTACAGGTTAGTGTACGGGAGTGTACAGATGTACGTATACAGACATCTAGTACGGTCATCAGTCTAGTACAGGTAAGTGTACGGGAGTGTACAGATGTACGGATACAGACATCTAGTACGGTCATCAGTCTAGTACAGGTAAATGAACGGGAGTGTACAGATGTACGGATACAGACATCTAGTATCGTCCCCAGTCTAGTACGGGTAAGTGTACGGGAGTGTACAGATGTACGTATACAGACATCTAGTACGGTCATCAGTCTAGTACAGGTAAGTGTACGGGAGTGTACAGATGTACGTATACAGACATCTAGTATCGTCCCCAGTCTAGTACGGGTAAGTGTACGGGAGTGTACAGATGTACGTATACAGACATCTAGTACGGTCCCCAGTCTAGTACAGGTAAGTGTACGGGAGTGTACAGATGTACGTATACAGATATCTAGTACGGTCCCCAGTCTAGTACAGGTAAGTGTACGGGAGTGTACAGATGTACGTATACATACATCTTGTACGGTCCCCAGTCTAGTACAGGTAAGTGTACGGGAGTGTACAGATGTACGTATACAGATATCTAGTACCGTCCCAGACTAGTATAGCCTAGTCAGTCTATATATGTAGCTCAACAACAAGTAGAGAACTACAATGTGGAATAGTTAGGAGGAGGGGAGGCCGCGAAGAGAAGCTCGTGTCCCGCGATAACCGGTCCAAGGGGGATAACTCTTCCGTAATTCACCACAATATAATATCGGCATTTAAATTTCATATTTATTAGAAACAAAAGTTTTCCAATAAATCAATCTTAACTAATAGACAGAATTTTCTTCACTTGAATGAATAGTATATTATACAGTTGTGCATAGTTGTGCACTGGCATTTTAACTTCAGATTTCGACTCCTTTTAAAGGAGTTATGGCCCTTTGTTGGAAATAAGGTGTTCGGAGAACTCCTCCTTAACTAAAAGACAAATTTTATTGAATATTCACTCGAATGATCAGTATATTATGTAGTTGTACGCCGACATTTGGAT
Organism: Mimachlamys varia; assembly: GCA_947623455.1. Classification (NCBI taxonomy): domain Eukaryota; kingdom Metazoa; phylum Mollusca; class Bivalvia; order Pectinida; family Pectinidae; genus Mimachlamys; species Mimachlamys varia. The sequence goes on from OX392529.1 coordinate 37,646,486, forward strand.
TTTAGATTACAACCCGTTCTTCGGGACTTTGCGATCCTTTATGCGAAATCAAATATACAAATCATCTCTAACGAGTTCCCATTTAATTAAAATGACACCAAGGTCACGGTCTAACAATGTTGTATAAGCTACCCCCTTTCCACCCCCTTCTGAGGGGGTTTTAGCATCCTATGGATGACAGTTCTTGTTTGTGTTACATATACACGTGTACAGAGTTCACAGGCTAAAACTTTTTACACAAAAAAAATGATTAAAAAAATACAGATTTTTGTTGTCTTCTACTCAAACAATGTACAACCCACGACAACTTCCCGTCCATTATAATGATTATATCTGTTCTTAGCTCTATATGTTAAATACTTTATGTGAAGTAGTGTTACAGAGGTACACGAGACCTTGCTCTAATATCACTGTACATTGTAGACAGCTTATGGCGCAAGTTAACAAACATGGGGGTCGATGCATTTTTTGTCTACAGTTACTCATTAGTTAAATCTTGTGTTTTAGTTAATGGAAAATGTTCAAACTGCATTTCTAATAATGTGGGATTGATGCAAGGAGAAATTCTGTCACCGTAACTTTTTCTCTGTTTATAAATGATTTTAAAAATAATTTTATTATAGAAAATGGCGCATCACATTTCGACTTTGGTGAATTAAGTTTATTTTTTCTTAGGCACGCAAAGGATTTAGTTTTATTTTCTGAGTCAATTGAAGGCTTAAAAAGCCTTTTGAATAGTCTTAACGAGTATTCTAAAAAGTGGGAAAATAAATAAGAGAATATCATAGCGTTAACAAAATCATCATCCAAACTCAAAATCGATTAAACTAGAGGCAAAATATGAACAAATGACACCCCTGTTAAACTACAAGAGAATAAGACCAGGTGTTCCGGAAGAGTAAGCGTCTTCTGCTTCATCGACGACACCCGCCATGTAAATTTTTGTCACATCAAATAATTGGAAATTAACAATCAATACTGATCAACCAAACTTTAGACTTTAAATTTTAGTGGTTTTCAGAAATAGTGGCAGGATTAAAGCTGGGTATATAACGGTAACAAAATTTCAGTTGTTAACCAGTTCTGTTATTTTCATAATGTATTTAACAGTTATTTTTTTCCAAATCGAATCATGTTCATGTTTTGTTTGTACTTTTTGAGATGCTGATGACGATGATTTACTGAAAATTGGATTTTTTTACCCATAATCCATTGTGCGTGAGTTTATTCAGCAATGGAGTGAGCGAGAATCGGATGATTTTTCGAATGATTACGCGTTAAAGAGAAACCAAAACCTGGCATGTCCTTAAATGACCCTGGCTGTTCATATGGCGTTAAACAAAATAAACCAAACCAAATAAAGAGAAAACACCTTGACGTTAGGTCGCCCGTATCCATTCATAATTCGCTATTCTAAAATCACCTGAATTACTTTATTTTATCAATATCCGTATTTTTCATCTTCACTTGCGGTTTTTTGCCTATGTATATGTATTTTTTTTTTTTGTACATTTAGAGCCAAATGAAGGCTTTGCGCTATCCACAATATTGAAACTGAGATGTTAATACTCAGCTACATATACGTCTTAATTTTGAATGAAGTATTTACTGAGAGCAGAATAAGGAAGACTCGATTTATCAGTGTTGTGGATAGAGACAGTGGCCGCCATCCCATATATGATGTGGTCAGTGTAATTTACTTAAGAGGTTTACCGAATGTATATTAGGTAAAATTCCTGTGACAGTTATCCGGTCATAGGTACGCTGACCTATGGTCACTTTAGTTTATCGTAGAATTCGTTAATTATATGATCCACCGGACATGGACAGGTAATAGGTTACGCCCCTACGTTGATAGGACATAACAAGGTCAAACGGTCAAGTCTGTATCACAGATACCCGGAGTCAAGCTTCTGTGACGCTACAGTCTATATCTCACCAAAGTGTCGTTGTACACATACACACAAAACGATACAGATTGTAACTAGGTTTTCTCCGGGTATTCCGGCTTCCTCTCAAATTAAAATATCCTTCAGAATTACATCACGACTAATCCCAGCTAACAACAGTGTTCATTTAGATAAGAAAAAGATAAATACTAGTTTATTAATGTGTAACGCATTGATCGACAATAAAATAAAAATCACAATCATAAAATATACAAGTAAAAGCGACCAGTATCCAGCCATATCATTGGTTGACTTTAAATTTCTGTTTCATATTGGGTTTAACCGTAATACTTTGAAAAATGACATAATTTATGGGATATAGATTGCTCCATGGACAGAATATCTTATTATTTTTGTTCTGTCAGATATAACCCATGATCGATGATCACAAGTTTGATATTCTATTTCTCCCCTTATCCGAAAAGAAAATAAGTACACTTTACATTACTTACTATTCCTAAATAACGGGGAATGTGACCAAAGTAGCTATTTCGATTTTTTGTTTGCCTGGAAACATAGCAATGGATAGTTCATGTTTTCTAAAGAAAAATGATAAATAACATTTCCTGTCCGAACAACAGCAAAATAACAAATCTCCGAATTATTTACTCGCCCCTCGGTTTTACGACTGAAATGTCTAAGCGATCAAGTACTAGGCTGGTTCCCAAATCAGCTACATTTATAGAGTCACGAGACATTTTTCTTATTTGATGTCACGTCCGTGTCAAACTACAATTATCTCTTTGTTTGCGATTCGTTTATTTGTAGTATTAAGATTCTAATGACAAAGACACCGTGGATACTTCTTACCAGCCAGGACGTCACTGACCGCGGCTATCACCGGGCGGAAGTACCGGGTTGTCATTGGTAACTAAGGTACAGCTATACATGGCAACACCCATCGTCTATTTGTCATGGCCTACGTGTTAAATTGTTATGGCGACGGAATGGAAACCACATCCCCTGGTCTCGTACATATATAGGACATTAATGGCCTGTAAATTACTGGCCTTGATCAAATGACTCTGGAATGTATTGAACATTCTGTAAACAGGTTCCAACTATTCCTACGATGGTGGTCGGTTTACGTCACGGAGTCATGCCAAAGATTACTACGTCATTCCTCAAATCACATTTTCTTATACCTAGTTTATTTCCTTATTTTCATCACATTACATCCAGACAGAGTGTGTTTGTATGGTTGCTATGGTAAAAACGTTCCGTCCATGTATTCATTGTACTTTGTGTCCTTCACATCATTTAATATAAACTGTAACAGTAACTGTATTCAGTCCGAGCTTAAAATCGGAGAGTTTGGACAAGGTCAATATTCAATCATTTCCTGAAAATAATCGAGTATTCGAATTTCCATCTGGAATCAATAGTAGACTTCAACCAGTAATCGAACCGATGGTCTCCAACAATTGGGCCAAATGGAAATTCCATTTTTACGCGAAGATAGAAAGCGATCATTGTCTTATATACAAGAGATGCTTTCAGCTGTTTTAGCGTATGCAAAATACAATTTTGCTTTCGTGTACTTGTAGCTTTACCTTGTCATCACTTCCGGTTCGTTGTTATTCACAGGTAACCATGGATATCCTCCGGGCAAGGCGACAGCAGCTGATGAAGCCGAAAGAATTCTCAGCGGCAACTCGTCAACCAAACAAGTACTACAGGATTGCGCCGTCGGATACCCAGTCCCTCCCGAGGTCGTCCATGTCAAGGTCAGGACGGACACGGGAACAAACTGCTGCTCGGAACAACCGTAACACATGTTATATCCAAACCAATCTCACGAGAATTGGTCGGTCGCTGGAGCACTTACAAACAAACTTTGAGGAAGAACAAGCAGAGATATCGCGAGAGTTAGAAAGGAAGTTAACTAACGTAAGTTCGTCCATCGGAGCCAGTATAAACGATATTCGAGATAGACTCATCACTCTGACGTCATTACTCGGGAGGAATGACGTCAGTCAGGACTCCGGTCTCACCGAGTCCATATCTAAGAGTGAAAACAGTCTCGATCAAACAGACGACGGATACTTGATGTCCCAGTCACAGTCTTTCACCCTGCAATCTCCATTCAGTCCGAGCTTAAAATCGGAGAGTTTGGACCAGGTCAATATCCAATCATTTCCTGAAAATAATCGAGTATTCGAATTTCCATCTAGAATCAAACATACACGATCGAATAGTTTCGATCACGTAAACCCTTTGTGCGATGCAAACAATTACTCCACACAGCGAATTCCTTCAAACGTAAATACTAGTGTGAAGTCCAGCGACAGTGGACTGGGAAGTTTAGAATATAAAAGTTATGACCGTAATAATAGCCCCGGCACCACATACCGGACAATAGCTGGACTCGACTATCCGTACGGGAGGCGGAGAGACTGGCGGCCAATGAGATCAACAAATTACCTGGAGCTCATGAAGAGAGGGTACTGTAACTGGGTGCCGAAGTCTATGTCCAGTACCCCATTAACTAGCACTAGCGGTGACATCACATTCACGAAAACAACGCGTGACCCACAGAACCATCCAAGAAACAACACTAAGGTTGACAGCGATCTAAAAATGGAATCTGAAGGACCAAACGATGGAACTTCAAGAAACGGTGACGTAACTGACAAAGGAAAATTCGAAGAATGTCCAAAAACAGATAATAGTGAGGTGGTAATCCCACAGATTTCTGACGAATTAAATTCCGGTACCGCAATGGAATGGCGCTCACACAACCGTCTCAATCCGAAAGACTTCACAGAGTTATCTTCCCTGAAGGTGGAGCCCCCGGCCACGCGGTACCCGCCTTGGTTATTCCCGGACTTCTACAGAAGGCGGGCTAGCGACGACGAGTACCCGGATGTTTTTGAGGAAGAACGACGAACAAATAAAACAGGCACGTCTTGTACAAGACAAGTGGGAGAATCCTGCGGTGAGCCCCGGGAACAGTGGCAATGGGGCGTGGCCCGGTCACTATGGCAGGGCTGGACGTTACCGGGACTCAGCGAGGAAGTGGAGAAACAACTCGTTATTAAACTTCAAGGTAAAGTCCCTATTTAGTTATACATATTGTATTTTTAAGGTCTTCTACGGATGACTTTTCACAGGGACCTGAGAATTTGTTACAGCTAGTTTTGGACCTAAAATAGGGTTTTTAGAGTAATTTTACACATTTCGGGGGGTTAAGATCAATTTCGATAAAAATGCCCCTCCGTGGTCATAAAAGCTAAAGGGTGGAAAGCTCTCCAGATCGAAAAATCGACCCCCACCCACCTTTCTTGCATCAAAAATCACATTTCTAGTTGAGGTACGAAAAAACGCTTGGTACCGTTGGAAAGATGGATAATTTTTATTTCATAAACCTCCTAAATGCAAGTCAAAAGTATCCTCCTTCCGCAGAAATAATCTCCATTTCCTCCAAAAACAGGCAAAATTTCCGTGTCTCATAGTTGTCGCGGCTTGCAGGCCACTTCGTTACATATTCATTAGGTTGACGTCACCCCGCGTGCTGGTCTTTTTCTGTCATTGGATGGCTAAATTTAAAGGAAGACCGCCATCCAATGACAGCACTCCTAATGCTTAAAACGCGTAGCTTACTGTTTGCTGTGTACAGAGCCGAATGCAATAAATTTGTGTTTATGTGACTCCAGTGGATATTTCACTGATCTTAAAACCAAGGTGAAAGTCATCTTGAAATGTATATACTTGTGCAATCTGTGATGTCAAGAAAGCTTAAGTTGTGCCAACGCTATTATGTCGTATAAGTTTAACTACGATTGGTTTTCAAATTCATGTTCTTTGTTTTTTCTGGAAAGAAATGCTTATTTTGACTCAGTATCATTATTCAATTTGCTTCCCTAAAATCAGAACTGACCAACAACGACGGGAAAATGACGTTTCGTACTGTAAAATACACTGAAATATTTGGAATCCTTTGCTGTTTAAACTAGGCGATTTTATAACACTATATATAAAGAGTACAAATTTGCCACGTACATGTATGTAGTAAGATATATATTCTTCGGATCTTACACGTATAGAAATATATATACTAGTATATTTGCAGCCACATTTATTGTTTACAATATTTTATTAAACTTCATGGAATTTAAAGTCTATTTCGTTGGCAGTTAAGGAATAGTTAATCTTCATTTCAATCCGATACAAAAGTAAACACTTTTTATTCGTTTGTGAAATAGGGAGTACAGACTCGGTTATAAGTTAATGTTATTTTTGTATGCCTACATTTAGTTGTTTGCAAAGTCAGGTATGCACCCTGAAATAAAAGCATTTCATAAAAAAAACCCAAAAGCGATTAAACCATGTAAAGCGGTCCAAATTATTTGTGAGAAGCTATAGAAGACATAAGGTGATTCCTTTATGTAAAAAACCTGTAAAAATACCAACAGCAGTGTTTCGACATGGATTATTTATAAGCGACATCGTACTACTTTACTACTAAGAAACTTTGTTATAAATACAATACCTTACGTTAACTGTCCTTTTAAGACAAGCCATGCTGCCGAATAAACAGGAGACATTCATACAACATCAAATATTCAACGTCTTCGAGCTCTTAAAGCTACTCTGCTGACTAACCAGAATGTAAGAGAATGGTTTGCTGGTGTCATATGATGTTGAGCATGTTATTGATGACGAGGATGTGTGTGAATACGAATAGACTAGAATGGAAGTATACATGTGTTCATTGTCGGAAACCCACGGTACGCTTCTCTGACGCTTGCATACCGTGGGCTAGAATCGATGGAAACCCTTGTTTTCGTACTTAAATAGTAGCCAATCATATCGATGGTTCCATCCGTGACTACATCCAACCGGGATATCCAAACGGGGTATTCCGTTTAATTTCTAGCACCTGTCGATTGTGATTAAGATAAAAGGTCCTGCTATACAGAGATTGACATCGGCGTCATGCCTTCAAAATATACTGGTTGTGGTCACGGTAAAATGATCTAACAGAATGTCACGAAAAACGACCATTCTAATTGGTCGAAATCTCCCACGTTATGCAAGCGTCAGAGAAGTGTACCGTGGATTTCCGACGATGAAATGTGTTATGCTAAATATAAATATACATTTTAAAATAGAAAATGTCTGAAAATAAAACAAATAAAAAAATATAATTTTTAAATTGAAAATGTCTGAAAATAAAACAAATTAAAAAAAAATAAAAGATTTACAATAACGTATTACTTAAACGATTCACTACAGATTAGTGGTTTAAGGTGGTGTGAAAATATGAAGGAACTGATAAATATTATTATTTTGTAAACTGATATATCTTTTGTCGTTATATATACCATGTAGCCATGGTTCTGATATATGTATTAGGAATATGCCTCAATACGGAATTTACTTATGTTGGTATATTATAATAAGGCTACTAGGTGTTATTAGAGATATTGGAAATTGTAGAGGATTTACAAGAAATGCTTTACTCTTCCAAACGGAAAACACAGAAAAAGAAAACAAAAATGATAATTGATTTCGAAAAAGGAGGAAGAATTCAGGCCTAGCCTTAACGTGATTGGGTGTCGGACATAAAAAGTCAGTGTGAATATAACGAGTATTTATTGAACTACATTTATTTATTTGTTATATGTAGGCGGTATAAATAAAAACAAAGACATGCAGCTGGGGTATTAGAAAGGCAATTTTCGTTTTTAATGACTGCACCTAAGCACAAAATAAGAGTCATATGTAAGATAATGACCCTTTCAAACTTTTAAATGAAAATGGAAGCCTTTGGATCCTCGCAAACATTGTACAACGTAATGCTTACAAACACCACCTATATAAAGATATACGTACACTCTGTCACTCCAGGTGTTTCCTTGTTTTAATATTGCGTGTTTCGATGTATAGTTTGCCTAGTGTCACAAAAAGTGACCTTAGGAAATTACAATAAGAACGTAATATAGGTATATAATATGTGAATGACCGACCATTTGTAACAGTCGGACTAGAGTATTTAGATAAATCAGAAATAATCCAAGATTAACTTTTGGAAGTAACACCTGCGTGACCGTTTAACCTGCCATATTTCCCGACCGCAACCCGTGTACTTCAAACGGGTAGAGAAAGGAGATAAACGGCTAACCTGCTCGTTAGTAAGTCATTGGTACACGGCGACACTGACGTCATTTCCGGTATGTCAATACCATATTATTTATCCTTGAAGAATGGCAACATGCTTTTTGAAATATTTAATTTACTATTGATTCCATGCTAAATATCGCATTGTAACCCAAACGTTACACGTATTTTGTACAAAGGCAAACTACTTACAATATATATAATATTCTTAACAACAACGTACACAGGGATAGTTTCATTAACGGAAGTGTGAAGCTGTGTACATGTACCATTTACATGTACATAGCTGTAGCTGTCAACCCTCCCTCATTTACATATCTGTCAACCTTCCCTCATTTACATATCTGTCAACCTTCCCTCATTTACATATCTGTCAACCCTCCCACATTTACATATCTGTCAACCCTCCTACATTTACATATCTGTCAACCCTCCCTCATTTACATATCTGTCAACCCTCCCACATTTACATATCTGTCAACCCTCCCACATTTACATATCTGTCAACCCTCCCACATTTACATATCTGTCAACCCTCCCACATTTACATATCTGTCAACCCTCACACATTTACATATCTGTCAACCCTCCCACATTTACATATCTGTCAACCCTCACACATTTACATATCTGTCAACCCTCCCACATTTACATATCTGTCAACCTTCCCTCATTTACATATCTGTCAACCCTCCCACATTTACATATCTGTCAACCCCCCCACATTTACATATCTGTCAACCCTCCCACATTTACATATCTGTCAACCCTCCCACATTTACATATCTGTCAACCCTCCCTCATTTACATATCTGTCAACCCTCCCTCATTTACATTTCTGCCAACCCTCCCACATTGTAAGTGAAGTGAGGGTAGTTCATGTAATTATGTACATGTAACATGCTGGTACGCGAAACAATACCAATACCAGTCCTGTCTGGACCTACATGTACAAAGACATGGCCTACCAAGTCCAAGCCCTATACCTATTTGTACGTACATGCACCGAGGCCCTGTTGTTGAGCTACATGTACCCAATCCCTGCCCTGGAACTACTTATACCGAGGTCCTGCCCCGCCCTGCCATGACCTACGAAGGCCCAGTCCTGGACCTACGAAGGCCCTGCACTGGACCTACCATGACCTACGAAGGCCCAGTCCTGGACCTACGAAGGCCTGCACTGGACCTGCCAAGACCAAACAATGGATCTACCAAGACCCCATACTGAACATACCAAGGCCCTGCCCAGGCCTAGCAAGGTCCATTCTTTCATTTACAGGCATCAAGGCCCTTCCCTCGGCCTTCATATGCCTAGGCGCAGCCCTTGACCGACCAAGGCCTTGCCCTGGACAAACAAGGCGTAGCCCTTGACCTACCAAGGCCGTGTCCTTGACCTAATGTACCAAGGTCCTGCCCTGACCTAACATATCAAGGCCCAATCCTTGACCTGCGTGTACCAAGGCTTTGTCCAAGACCTACCAAGGCCCAGCCCTTGACCTACCGATGTCTTGCCCTGGCCTAACAAGGCCCAGTCCTTGACAAACGATGTATGTGTATCAAGCCCCAGCCCTTGACCTACCAAGGCCAGCACTGGACTTACCAAGGCCCTGCCATGGACTTGCTCCTAAATGAACCTACTTCGAACAAGGTTTTCCCCCCTCACAATTAAATAATTTCCTTTCTGCCACGAATGAGATGTTTTCACCTTGAATTACGTAACGACAAGAGGAATTGTTACATGAAATCAATACACTGACGACGAGGCTTTTAGCCCGACTACTCCAAGGCAAGGTGGAACACGAGTACGTGATGACGTCACTAACTGCAGAATTAAGTCGGGGCGCTTCGATTTCTTATGTGTTGACGGGGGGAAATCGGGAAAATTCGAATGAATTGCAAGTCTCTTTGGGAAGGGTAAGTAAATGGTCAAGGGAGTAATCGAGATAAGCGTCGATGGAGAGATTAAGGGCAAAGATTTTGGGACATTTCGGAGAGGTGTTAAATGCAATCGCTAAACCTCGGAGAAATTTCCGACAATCTTCGGAAATCAACGTACATTGCCAGAAATGATAGAGATGTTGCTGTTGGTGCCGAAGGGTAGATAAAGTGATAAAGGGACATGAAGAGTATCGGAGTGAAATTGAGAGGAATGTCGAAAAAACAGATTGAGAGGAGTGCCGGAGAAAAAAATGGAGAGCAGTGTCGGAAGGGCGGTGAGGGAGGGGGTGTTGGAAAACAGATCGAGAGCAGTGTCGGAAGGGCGGTGGGGGAGGGGGTGTTGGAAAACAGATCGAGAGCAGTGTCGGAAGGGCGGTGGGGGAGGGGGCGTTGGAAAACAGATCGAGAGCAGTGTCGGAAGGGCGGTGGGGGAGGCGGCGTTGGAAAACAGATCGAGAGCATTGTCGGAAGGGTGGTGGGGGAGGGGGCGTTGGAAAACAGATCGAGAGCAGTGTCGGAAGGGTGGTGGGGGAGGGGGCGTTGGAAAACAGATCGAGAGCAGTGTCGGAAGGGTGGTGGGGGAGGGGGCGTTGGAAAACAGATCGAGAGCAGTGTCGGAAGGTTGGTGGGGGAGGGGGCGTTGGAAAACAGATCGAGAGCAGTGTCGGAAGGGTGGTGGGGGAGGGGGCGTTGGAAAACAGATCGAGAGGAGTGTCGGAAGAGTGGTGGGGGAGGGGGTGTTGGAAAACAGATCGAGAGGAGTGTCGGAAGGTTGGTGGGGGAGGGGGTGTGGAAAACAGATCGAAAGGAGTGCCGGTGGGGGTGTTAATGAAGTGTTAGAAAGAGAAATGACAGAAACAAGTCTTGGAGGTAAGACAAAGGAAAATGTTGCAGGACAGTTAGAGGAAAATAATGCAGGGGTAAAGTCGGGATGCAGTCACATCGGAAATAATGAAAGCTACAAGGAAAGACAAACATTGGAAGACCTTCCGAAATACAGAGCTTTGTACATCCTCTTAGCTTCCTCAAAAGTGTACATGTAGTTTGTTTGTTTTTTGTTTGAATAAATACATCTGGTGATTTTAAGTTGGTTTGATACACGGCATGCAGAACGTGCTAATTGTAACCGTGTACCCACCTATAGTTCTGGAGGGGTCTGGGTGCATGTGCGTGTAAAATACAGTCGGTTTTAATTAGTGAAAATATAACAACTGCTGCTAATAGCTTACCTACTTAAGTACAATACTGGATTATGTTTTAAACAGCGCTGGTGTGTGTATCTCTTAACTTCAAGAATGTGAGCGTGTCTACTTACTTAAATATGTGTTGGTGCGGCGAGAATCGCGTCTTGGAAATGATATAATGATTTTACTTGGGAAGGGGTCGGGCAAGATTCAACGTTAGTCTGGGAGATAGGGATAGAAACTCTTACATGAGATTGAAAACGTAATATGCTTGTCGCTGTCCGCGTGGTTTATTAGTAGAGCGGTACCTGCAGTTTTTGAATTTTCCCTTAGCGTATTTTCCAATTGTGGATTTTTTTTTTCTAGAAAAAAAATGATTAAAATGTTTTATACCATTCTGAATACCTCGACGAATTCATACTACGATCGAACATCCGGGTCGTTGTACACAAATGTAGCGCGTAATGACATTTCAGGTGGGTTACTACATGTAGATATTTTCTGTGTTACCTATGATAGATATGTACAGTTTCTTTACAAAGGGTTGTTAAACAATATCTGTTCTATTGACGCTCCAAGACACGGTAAACAATGAGGCTTGTGCATTGATATTTTGGTTTGACATTGTTGTGTTTCGTTACAGGTATATAAAACTATTTATAGTAGTATTTCGGTAGGGAAACCTGATTCTTCATGACATACATCGCGGAAACAACAAAACGTGTTTTCCTAAAACAAAAACATTTATTTTACACTGTATACTGTATTGAAAAATAGCAGAACCCTGATAATCTTGTTTGATATAAAACCCCATCCTCTCCTACACCTTAATATAGATTATAACTAAAATTATGACCAGGCAGCACCGAATTAGTCACTTGCCCAACCAGTACCCCCATCTGACTAAAAATTGCCTCAGCAATACCTTTGAAACTTTCATTGACTAAATCGTTACTGGCGATCGTACCATTTTTCGCGTTCATCGCCTTTCTCTCATTCATTTTATAGAAACTATACAGACCAGGGTTATGACCCCCCCTTTTTAAGAGGTACGCACTGTACGTGTATTATAATAACGTATATACAACCCCGTACATAAGTCAGTAAGTAAAATGTAGATGAATGTACCGATATTGTTACTAAAATCATAATAGCACATTAAACTCGAGCCCAAATCTATAAATCCAGGTTTATACAACCAACAGAGATTGGAACTATAGTAATGATAAGGTGGAGCGTCGTGAAAACGCAATAAATGGCCAGACCAGTCGTCGTTATGCGCATGCGCCAAGGCCTAAGACAGACAGGATGAGGTACGATAGCCGCCCCGCACTAATCCTGGATTAAAGCGCGCCACGATACTGGTTTTATTGCCATGGTATTACCTTATTTGCAGTAAAGTCGCACCTGTGAAGCGTGCTTTATATCGAAAAGATGACATGTTCACGGGTGATGATTGGAATCCGTTTGACCAGCGTTACGAGGAGGTTTTTACGGCGGTTTACCATGGAGTACATTGTATATATTAAAAATGTTGGCCATTAAATTGCGTAGCCATGTACACGTACGGCTTTCCCGACTACAGAACCTCGACTGATTAACTATAACGATAACATTATCAAGATAACAAGATTCAGAAGCAATCCTAGTTTGATATCATTGATGCATTTCCAATTTATTTGATTATAATCTTTTTTCTTGTCGTTCTGGCATTTTCGATTCTCTGGTAATTCCTTTGTAGTAACGACGCGAGTAAGTGGAATATAAAATAGGAGTTGTTCTAATGTTTAAGTTAAGGACGCATGATTGTATGTTTACGGGTTATTATGCTCGGTTCAAGACCCATTTTGAATGTTTTAAGTTTAAGCCGTGAACTTGGACACTTCCGGTTCACTCCGGAAGGATATATATATATATATTGCCTACACTGTATGTGCTTTACAAGTTATCTACATACAGTAATTGGATGCCCCTCTCCGTTGTCGCTATGGACATCAGACATGTCTTATTTAGCGAGGCTATCATTTTAATATTTAAATATGTATTACATTTTAAATGCAGTTTAGGTCTACATGATGTCGTATCTGTTTTCATATAAAGTTTCTAATTTTGGTTAACACCAGACATCATCTTGTTACATGAACATTTTATTTAATGTTATTCAATTACGTTTGTTGAATGACGTTACAATATGCCTATAGTGGTACAGTATATGTGTGTGTCCCGTAGAGTGCCTAGACGCCACGTGTTGCGTGCTACCAGTCTGTTAGCCGGTTCCGATCAAACCTGATATTTATGCTGCTGAACAGTGTGCGTGCACAACGTCATTCAATCCATAAATGGAAGCTTTTATGACTAACGAAATAAGTTATGTCATGTTATGTATAGAAAACAAACACTTCTGTTCAGGTGAAAGTTTGTACGTTACAACCCTCTTACGATACTTTACACTCCGCACATTTACCATGGCAACGTGCAAACATTCTGATAACGCAGACTCGCGAACACACAGTCGGTTCACCGGTGACGCTTGATTCGGTGAGAAAAATCGACAAATTGCTGTAGACAGACGGCTGAGTAGACCTGCTGGTTAGCACCAGTCGCATACACCGGTCTGAACGTCTCGTCGCTGGATGTAGCCTCACAATCACGACAGGGTTAAACGCCAAGTCGTCTTAATGTTGGATTAGTACATGTGAATGAAGCGTGGTTATTTGTTTCTAGGTTCAGAGATGCGATTAGATTCATGCTAATTACATCCCTACCCATGGACTCGGAAGGTAAGTTGTCAATACTCTATGAAATGTTACCATTACAACGTGACCGACCAATTTGGTTAACACGATCTTTACTTTCATTATCAAAGTTTCTAGCTTGTTTTTAGCACAGTCACCACTTCACACATGTGATATAAGGATAACCGATAATAACAAACTATTTTAAGTATGACCTATACCCCGTTAAGTATGACCCGACCCGCAAAGAGCAAAATCTCGGAGTTGTCTTAAGCAATTAGCGTAAGATTCGGTTTAATCTACACGAATAGAACATGAAAGAAATGTTCGCTCAAGGTGAACTTTTTGTATTTAGCAGGTTTGTTGAAGTTAAGAGAATATATATTTTTGAGCAGATAGTAAATGAGTGACTTGTGGAGAAAAGGGTAATCATGTGTTTTGCTAAGGCCGAAGGAATCTTTCAGTTTTTTCGTTTAATTCGAGCGAATCGTTGTTTTTTGTTTAGGCTGAAGACTTGAGGCTTATTGAAGGCTGAATGAACTATTTTGAGTGGTTAAAGCCTTAATGCAGGCTAAGGGAACTATGGGATTGGTTGAGCCTTACAGTAGGCTAAGGGAACAATTGTGATTAGTTGAGCCTTAATGTAGGCTTAGGGAACACTTGTGATTGGTTGAGCCTTAATGTAGGCTAAGGGAATTATGGGATTGGTTGAGCCTTAATGTAGGCTGAGGGAACTATTGTGATTGGTTGAGCCTTAATGTAGGCTGAGGGAGCAATTGTGATTGGTTGAGCCTTAATGTAGGCTGAGGGAGCAATTGTGATTGGTTGAGCCTTAATGTAGGCTTAGGGAACACTTGTGATTGGTTGAGCCTTAATGTAGGCTAAGGGAACAATTGTGATTGGTTGAGCCTTAATGTAGGCTTAGGGAACACTTGTGATTGGTTGAGCCTTAATGTAGGCTAAGGGAATTATGGGATTGGTTGAGTCTTAATGTAGGCTGAGGGAACTATTGGGATTGGTTGAGCCTTAATGTAGGCTGAGGGAGCAATTGTGATTGGTTGAGCCTTAATGTAGGCTGAGGGAATTATTGGGATTGGTTGAGCCTTAATGTAGGCCGAGGGAGCAATTGTGATTGATTGAGCCTTAATGTAGGCTGAGGGAGCAATTGGAATTGGTTGAGCCTTGATGTAGGCTGAGGGAACTATTGGAATTAGTTGAGCCTTGATGTAGGCTGAGGGAGCTATTGGGATTGGTTGAGCCTTGTTGTAGGCTAAGTGAACTATTTGTTCTTTATTGAAATCGAGGAAAATATTTGCGCCTTGTTGAATTTAGAGTGAACGTCAAGTCTTTCCTATACCAGACATAACTACTTGATCTAACATACAGCTACCAGTCACCCGTTCGCTGTGACTCCCTCATTGTTTACATACTGGATTGATTTTCACTGCCGTTCAGTTGACTTGGAGATGGAAGAGAAGATTGTTTGTCCCCAGTGTCTCCGAGCCTAGTTCTGGCGTACTATAGACCTATATGGGGACCGAGTGTCAAACGGACGGGTCAGTGCAACAGACCAAACACTGAGGGTCCCACTAGGACCCAGGAAGGACAAGTTTGGTTCCGGGAACAGGAGATCCATGGATAACACGGAGGTTCTCTCCACGGAAAATGCATTGTGTGTATGGGATTATCGATACCACGTGGCTCACAGACGACGAAAGAGTTCCGATTGAACAAGGGGAAATTATGCATTTAAAAATTAGGGGTTAAATGGCCCGGGTCCCAACAAGGGAAATGTGTTTGTGAGAGAGAGAAGTGAGATTTTAAGGTTCAGGAACGACAAAAAGTCCAAACCATGGAAAAGTTTGTGTGTATGTGAACCCTTGACAAAAGGTTCACACGCGGCAAACTGATCCACACCCACACAAAGGTTTTGTTTATGTTATTGTTTGTGTGACGAATCGGGTCACGTGGTTCACAGACAGCAAAATTGTTTCAGTGACTTCCGTCAGATTTCATCATACAAAGTACACATACTGTCCATGTTCGTTTGTAAAAATTGACGATGGATTTCCCCGGTATGAATGAAGATGCTACTTCAACAAAGGAAGAAAAGGTTGGCAATTCATCCAATAATTTTATTGACAAACAAACAGGGGCAAGAAAGTACAGATTTCACGGTGAGATAACCTGATAGAGACGCTGAGAGAAAGCGTAAGGATAGAACAGCCCATCAGATAAGGTGTAGCGATAGTTCGATAAGATTTGCAATACAGCGATGGAGGGATGTATCTTATACCGTTCTTCTCACAGACCTCCTGAGTTTTATCAAATTGTCATGATCTTAATTTCGTTTTATTGACTTTGTGCAAATCCACACCGGATATATACGCTACTGTCCCACACAACTGTTTGTGGGGGTGCCAAATCGTACGTTACACCGAGCAGTGCCATATACACTCGGTACTAAAACCTCGCTCGTACAAAATATACCACACTGTATATACAATGGGCTGTCAACTTGTCAGTAAAAGTGGCTAGCCTTCAACTTATGTTATTATTTCACGAAATAATTTCACAAATTTTTAAAATTTCATTTTGACCTTGACAGTATGGTTAATATTCCGTTTGCGCGGGAAGATTACGTTTGTTACAGGGACGCCCTGCATGGCCTCCCTTCGGGACCCAGATCTTCTAAATTCTTTGATTAGGTTAGCCAACATTTCTTTTTACCACAAGAAATGGAGTTTTAATTGAACCAGCGTGTTATCCAGGCCGAACAGCGAGCGAGGGTTGTTAGGCCTGAGGATCTGGCGTAGTTCTACCTACCCACACTTAATTGACGGAAGAATGTACATTTTAAATTTCATTTTCAATTAAATTCATTTAAATTCGCAACAAATAGAAACTAACCACCATAGTTTCAGTAAATGAAATATGATTGTATACGAGAAGGAGTTGGATAAGAAAATATTTTATGTGTCTTATTCTTGGACGGGGCTCTGTTAGTTAAATTCAACACGTAGGAAAGGAATTTCTTCAGCATACCAAGAACTTAAATTGGAATTTCTTCAAGTCTAAGAATTTATTTTATGAGAACAGGCAGGTGAAGGAGATGGCATTAAAACGGCACTCATTATAGAACGATATTCAGTCGATAGTTGACGTATATATCAATGAATACATTAAATGTTATTAAAGTTTGTCATAGTTTATTAATAATTGAGACTAATCAGTCTAGTGTAAATATTTTTAAACATAGAAAAATGTTAATATCAAAATAAAGAAAAATATGTAATAAAACTGCATATCACCATACAATCATAGTGTGTACGCAATCCTAGTGTATCACTATACAGTCCTAGTGTATCACTGTACAGTCCTAGTGTATCACTACAGTCCTAGTGTATCACTACAGTCCTAGTGTATCACTGTACAGTCCTAGTGTATCACTACAGTCTTAGTGTATCACTACAGTCCTAGTGTATGACTACACAGTCCTAGTGTATCACTACACAGTCCTAGTGTATCACTGTACAGTCCTAGTGTAAATATTTTTATAACATATAGAGCAATGTTAATACTAAAATATAAAAAAACAATGTAAGAAAACTGATATCACCATACAGTCCTACATGTAGTGTGTACGCAATCTTAGTGTATCACTACAGTCCTAGTGTATCACTACAGTTCTAGTGTATGACTACACAGTCCTAGTGTATCATTACACAGTCCTAGTGTGTCACTACACAGTCCTAGTGTATCACTGTACAGTCCTAGTGTATCACTACAGTTCTAGTGTATCACTACACAGTCCTAGTGTATCATTACACAGTCCTAGTGTGTCACTACACAGTCCTAGTGTGTCACTACACAGTCCTAGTGTATCACTACACAGTCCTAGTGTATCACTACAGTTCTAGTGTATCACTACACAGTCCTAGTGTATCACTACACAGTCCTAGTGTATCACTACACAGTCCTAGTGTATCACTGTACAGTCCTAGTGTATCACTACACAGTCCTAGTGTATCACTACACAGTCCTAGTGTGTCACTACACAGTCCTAGTGTATCACTACAGTCCTAGTGTATGACTACACAGTCCTAGTGTATCACTGTACAGTCTAGTGTATCACTGTACAGTCCTGGTGTATCACTACACAGTCCTTGTGTATCACTACACAGTCCTGGTGTATCACTTCACAGTCCTTGTGTATCACTGTATAGTCCTAGTGTATCACTACACAGTCCTTGTGTATCACTACACAGTCCTGGTGTATCACTGTATAGTCCTAGTGTATCACTACACAGTCCTAGTGTATCACTACACAGTCCTTGTGTATCACTGTACTGTCCTAGTGTATCACTACACAGTCTTAGTGTATCACTACACAGTCCTAGTGTATCACTGTACAGTCCTAGTGTATCACTACAGTCCTAGTGTATCACTACAGTCCTAGTGTATCACTACAGTCCTAGTGTATCACTACAGTCCTAGTGTATCACTACAGTCCTAGTGTATCACTGTACAGTCCTAGTGTATCACTACAGTCCTAGTGTATCACTACACAGTCCTAGTGTATCACTACACAGTCCTATTGTATCACTGTACAGTCCTAGTGTATCACTACAGTCCTAGTGTATCACTACAGTCCTAGTGTATCACTACAGTCCTAGTGTATCACTGTACAGTCCTAGTGTATCACTACAGTCCTAGTGTATCACTACAGTCCTAGTGTATCATTACAGTCCTAGTGTATCACTACAGTCCTAGTGTATCACTACACAGTCCTATTGTATCACTGTACAGTCCTAGTGTATCACTACAGTCCTAGTGTATCACTACAGTCCTAGTGTATCACTACAGTCCTAGTGTATCACTACAGTCCTAGTGTATCACTACAGTCCTAGTGTATCACTGTACAGTCCTAGTGTATCACTACAGTCCTAGTGTATCACTACACAGTCCTAGTGTATCACTACACAGTCCTATTGTATCACTGTACAGTCCTAGTGTATCACTACAGTCCTAGTGTATCACTACAGTCCTAGTGTATCACTACAGTCCTAGTGTATCACTGTACAGTCCTAGTGTATCACTACAGTCCTAGTGTATCACTACAGTCCTAGTGTATCACTACAGTCCTAGTGTATCACTACAGTCCTAGTGTATCACTACAGTCCTAGTGTATCACTACAGTCCTAGTGTATCACTGTACAGTCCTAGTGTATCACTACAGTCCTAGTGTATCACTACACAGTCCTAGTGTATCACTACACAGTCCTATTGTATCACTGTACAGTCCTAGTGTATCACTACAGTCCTAGTGTATCACTACAGTCCTAGTGTATCACTACAGTCCTAGTGTATCACTACAGTCCTAGTGTATCACTACAGTCCTAGTGTATCACTACACAGTCCTATTGTATCACTGTACAGTCCTAGTGTATCACTACAGTCCTAGTGTATCACTACACAGTCCTATTGTATCACTGTACAGTCCTAGTGTATCACTACAGTCCTAGTGTATCACTACAGTCCTAGTGTATCACTACAGTCCTAGTGTATCACTACAGTCCTAGTGTATCACTACAGTCCTAGTGTATCACTGTACAGTCCTAGTGTATCACTACAGTCCTAGTGTATCACTACACAGTCCTAGTGTATCACTACACAGTCCTATTGTATCACTGTACAGTCCTAGTGTATCACTACAGTCCTAGTGTATCACTACAGTCCTAGTGTATCACTACAGTCCTAGTGTATCACTGTACAGTCCTAGTGTATCACTACAGTCCTAGTGTATCACTACAGTCCTAGTGTATCACTACAGTCCTAGTGTATCACTGTACAGTCCTAGTGTATCACTACAGTCCTAGTGTATCACTACAGTCCTAGTGTATCATTACAGTCCTAGTGTATCACTACAGTCCTAGTGTATCACTACACAGTCCTAGTGTATCACTACACAGTCCTATTGTATCACTGTACAGTCCTAGTGTATCACTACAGTCCTAGTGTATCATTACAGTCCTAGTGTATCACTACAGTCCTATTGTATCACTGTACAGTCCTAGTGTATCACTACAGTCCTAGTGTATCACTACAGTCCTAGTGTATCACTACAGTCCTAGTGTATCACTGTACAGTCCTAGTGTATCACTACACAGTCCTAGTGTATCACTGTACAGTCCTAGTGTATAACTACAGTCCTAGTGTATAACTACAGTCCTAGTGTATCATTACAGTCCTATTGTATCACTACACAGTCCTAGTGTATCACTACACAGTCCTAGTGTATCACTACACAGTCCTAGTGTATCATTACAGTCCTATTGTATCACTACAGTCCTAGTGTAACACTGTACAGTCCTAGTGTATCACTACACAGTCCTTGTGTATCACTACACAGTCCTAGTGTAACACTGTACAGTCCTAGTGTATCACTACACAGTCCTAGTGTATCACTACACAGTCCTAGTGTATCACTGTACAGTCCTAGTGTATCACTACACAGTCCTAGTGTATCACTACACAGTCCTAGTGTATCACTGTACAGTCCTAGTGTATAACTACAGTCCTAGTGTATAACTACAGTCCTAGTGTATCATTACAGTCCTATTGTATCACTACACAGTCCTAGTGTATCACTACACAGTCCTAGTGTATCACTACACAGTCCTAGTGTATCATTACAGTCCTATTGTATCACTACAGTCCTAGTGTAACACTGTACAGTCCTAGTGTATCACTACACAGTCCTTGTGTATCACTACACAGTCCTAGTGTAACACTGTACAGTCCTAGTGTATCACTACACAGTCCTAGTGTAACACTGTACAGTCCTAGTGTATCACTACACAGTCCTAGTGTAACACTGTACAGTCCTAGTGTATCACTACAGTCCTAGTGTATCACTACACAGTCCTAGTGTATCACTACACAGTCCTAGTGTATCACTACAGTCCTAGTGTATCACTACACAGTCCTAGTGTATCACTGTACAGTCCTAGTGTATCACTACACAGTCCTAGTGTAACACTGTACAGTCCTAGTGTATCACTACAGTCCTAGTGTATCACTACACAGTCCTAGTGTATCACTACACAGTCCTAGTGTATCACTACACAGTCCTAGTGTATCACTACAGTCCTAGTGTATCACTACACAGTCCTAGTGTATCACTACAGTCCTAGTGTATCACTACAGTCCTAGTGTATCACTACACAGTCCTAGTGTATCACTACAGTCCTAGTGTAACACTGTACAGTCCTAGTGTATCACTACACAGTCCTAGTGTATCACTACAGTCCTAGTGTATCACTGTACAGTCCTAGTGTATCACTACACAGTCCTAGTGTATCATTACAGTCCTAGTGTATCACTACAGTCCTAGTGTAACACTGTACAGTCCTAGTGTATCACTGTACAGTCCTAGTGTATCACTACACAGTCCTAGTGTATCACTACACAGTCCTAGTGTATCACTACACAGTCCTAGTGTATCACTACACAGTCCTAGTGTATCACTGTACAGTCCTAGTGTAACACTGTTCAGTCCTAGTGTATCACTGTACAGTCCTAGTGTATCACTGTACAGTCCTAGTGTATCACTACACAGTCCTACTGTATCACTGTACAGTCCTAGTTTATCACTACACAGTCCTAGTGTAACACTGTTCAGTCCTTGTGTAACACTACACAGTCCTATTGTATCAATGTACAGTCCTAGTGTATCACTGTATAGTCCTAGTGTATCACTGTACTGTCCTAGTGTATCACTACACAGTCCTAGTGTGTCACTACACAGTCCTAGTGTATCACTACACAGTCCTAGTGTATCACTACACAGTCCTAGTGTATCACTACACAGTCCTACTGTATCACTGTACTGTCCTAGTGTATCACTACAGTCCTAGTGTATCACTACACAGTCCTAGTGTATCACTACACAGTCCTAGTGTATCACTACACAGTCCTAGTGTATCACTACACAGTCCTACTGTATCACTGTACTGTCCTAGTGTATCACTACACAGTCCTAGTGTATCACTACACAGTCCTAGTGTATCACTACACAGTCCTAGTGTATCACTACACAGTCCCAGTGTATCACTACAGTCCTACTGTATCACTGTACAGTCCTAGTGTATCACTACACAGTCCTAGTGTATCACTGTACAGTCCTTGTGTATCACTACACAGTCCTAGTGTATCACTGTACAGTCCTTGTGTATCACTGTATAGTCCTAGTGTATCACTGTACAGTCCTTGTGTATCACTACACAGTCCTGGTGTATCACTGTACAGTCCTAGTTTATCACTACACAGTCCTAGTGTAACACTGTTCAGTCCTTGTGTATCACTACACAGTCCTAGTGTATCACTTCACAATCCCAGTGTATCACTACAGTCCTAGTGTATCACTGTTCAGTCCTTGTGTATCACTGTACAGTCCTTGTGTATCACTGTATAGTCCTAGTGTATCACTGTACAGTCCTAGTGTGTCACTACACAGTCCTAGTGTATCACTGTACAGTCCTTGTGTATCACTGTATAGTCCTAGTGTATCACTGTACAGTCCTAGTGTATCACTACAGTCCTAGTGTATCACTGTACAGTCCTAGTTTATCACTACACAGTCCTAGTGTAACACTGTTCAGTCCTTGTGTATCACTACACAGTCCTAGTGTATCACTTCACAATCCCAGTGTATCACTACAGTCCTAGTGTATCACTGTTCAGTCCTTGTGTATCACTACACAGTCCTAGTGTATCACTACACAGTCCTAGTGTATCACTGTACAGTCCTAGTGTATCACTGTACAGTCCTAGTATATCACTACACAGTCCTAGTGTATCACTACACAGTCCTAGTGTATCAGTGTACAGTTCTTATGTATCACTACACAGTCCTAGTGTATCACTACACAGTCCTGGTGTATCACTACACGGTCCTAGTGTAACACTGTTCAGTCCTAGTATATCACTATACAGTCCTTCTACATGTATATCATTATACAGTCTCTGTTTACCATGATACAGCAATTCTGTATCAGACCTCCTTCAGGACAAACCTATCCGATGACCACACCGCGGTCCTGACACATACGGTAAATTACGATTGGTATTGTGTATCGACTATTGTAGTATTAAGTGTTTCCGATATTATGGTCTTTGCCTACGTATCAAAACCCGATCAGTCACTCTTTAATCACGGCGAGGGAGGGGGAGAAGTGCGGCTGAATATCTCCATCCTTTGTTGATCGTCTCCTCACGTGGGCCGGGTTTTATTGCCGTTCGTTTAGGCCGGGCCGTGATTAGCTGTGATAACGAGAATGTTTTCATTATTGATCAACACTGCCAGATCGGCAGAGAACTTGGCGAAATCTGGACGTTTGGTTTGTAATTTAGATATAACCCCGTATATGTGCCCGTTACCACATTAAGGACTTTATCTATTTGTACATATATAACAGTAACATTAATCAATACACAATTAATTTTTTGTTGAACAGATTAAATCCTGTTCAAACCAGTTAAGTCTATAAATGGCTATTTCAAACGCCCCTGCAGGAAGAAAGGGTATTGTTTTATCATCTGCTATGTGTACGATGGATAAGAATTAGTGAGGTTTGGTTGGTGGTTTGTGAAAGAGGGTAGGAATTAGGGCGATTTTGTTAGATGCATACAGGACGGGTAGGAATTAGCGCGGTTTGGTTGGTATATATGTGAAAGAGAGTAGGAATTAGCGCGGTTTTGTTAGATATAATCAGATAGGTAGTAATTAATTAGCGCGGTTTGGTTGGTTGTATGTGTAAAAGGGATAGGAATTAGCGCGGTTTTGTTAGATGTATGTGTACAATGTAAGAGGGGTAGGAATTAGCGCGGTTTTGTTAGATGTATGTGTACAATGTAAGAGGGGTAGGAATTAGCGCGGTTTTGTTAGATGTATGTGTACAATGTAAGAGGGGTAGGAATTAGCGCGGTTTGGACGATGCATGTAAGTTATTATACAACTCCCACATACGAAATGTCACAGCTGGTGTTGGAATGCCACGGACTGAAGGTTACATAAATATGATGCACGTTATAATTTGGAACGGTATCATATCCGTCAACTGCTTTCGCGCTTACTGTTGCATCACGTATACAGCATATAAATATGAAATAGTCGGGGGAGGGGAATAGTTAAGTCGTCTGACTGTCTATTAACTAGCATCCCACTACTACCTGTACAATGTAGGTCGTGAGTTCGAGACCTGCATGAGGGTCAGTTACCAGGTACCAGGTATTGGCATCAGGTCGGCGTTTTTTTCGGGTACTCCGGTTTCCCTCATCTACCAAGAATAGACGCTTTTGAATGATCATACATTTTAATACTACGTTGAAAAAGACACAAACAAATCTTATCAAACTAGCTTGCATCACCTTTATCACAAAACAGCATGGTATAAACTGGTGCATCTCATTTCAAAATATTCATAACCATAGCAGATAGCTTGCAGAAATAAAAAAAAAGAACAGTGCCAGATACAACACTTGTTAACCCCGTACCACATTCTATACAACATATACGGTAAACGACCAGGTGTCTCTGGACAAGGTCCGCTTCAGTAAACAGTTGATTGTGCCTGATGGATGAGAGAATCTTTTCGTTTCTCCGTCACACTTTTTCCAGACGCCAGGCCGGCTGGACAGCCCGTGACATGAATGCTAAGTACATAAGCGTCTGGAAGATAACGACTGGCCGTATCTTAACTTCCTACATTCCACCGATAAAAGGTCATATTGCGAGTCCAGTGATTGTTCTCCGTAAACTCTATTAAGTACACGAACTCAATTCTGTTCCTAAATAATCTCTGTCTGATAGTACTTTAATCAGCTAGTGTTGAAAAAAACATTTTATATTTTAGAACAATTATCCTTTTGAAGTTCTATAATTACAACAGAGCATTGTGGGTAATCACCTACAAACAGTATATTGGTCATATAAGTCTGTGTTGGTAATACTTTCGGGAGTCACTGGGTCAAGCATACATTTTAATAAATTAGACTTTCGGAAGTCACTTTTAGATGTCACTGCGCAAAATAAGCACTTTCTGAAGTTAGTGTGTTACCTTACCCCCCCCCCCCCCCCATGTCAAACTTTCCTCCAGTCCCCCCCCCCCCCCCCTGTCAAACTTTTTTTGCCCAGCCCAGTCTAAATACCTCCACCCCCATATCAATTTTCTTGATTTTACTTTCGGAAGCCATTAGACACAAATAAAATCACTTAATGTTTCTACAATCTATAAAAGTCAGTAAATATGTATCAAAGTAATATGAAGGAACTGCCCCCGAAGCGTCGTGTGACCTCGCCATGTTGGAATATGAAGGGCGGACTGTTACCATGTCAATAGCATGTGTATATAATTGTTGTTTTCTAACATCAGATGTTGATGATAGGGTCTATGTACATGATATATTAGGTGGACGGGGTAATATCAACACTACCTGACGGTTACTGACAGTGTATTGTAGATGGGTTAACCCTTTTGTTTTACTGAGTATATACCCAGCATGCCCATAACTT
This sequence comes from Mimachlamys varia, assembly GCA_947623455.1. Lineage (NCBI taxonomy): Eukaryota > Metazoa > Mollusca > Bivalvia > Pectinida > Pectinidae > Mimachlamys > Mimachlamys varia. Next base: position 37,671,990 of record OX392529.1, read on the forward strand.
AGAGTTCATATGCTAATAATTATCGCCTTTCGGACTCCGTACGGACAAACACGAAATGGTCAAAATCAATTAGTGGATGTATGACAGACAATGATCTTTAGGCTAACGTCTTGGGTTAGTAAATATACAGTGTATAGTGTGTAGGGTAAGATACTCTCTATTAAATGTTAGTTAATCACTAGCCAATGTTATCACACATGTGTTCAAGGACTAGTTAGATTAAGCGTGAAGATTCAATTTTACTGAGCGAAATAGTGATGTTAGTAGACTTCATTGCCAATCTTCATCGGCAATATTAGTTGTAGGTAAGTATTGGTATGACCTACCCTACGTATTAAAATATGTCCTTTAGTTTCGCAATGTGTAATGTTGATTTTAAACAAGAATTTGTTTTTTAGGTTTTCAGGTTAACAAGCTGTTAAATGGTTGTCGAATTGCTTGTGGAAGAAGCTGCCTTCTCTGCATTTACATTTTTATCGGTTATTGCTAAGAGCTTCCGAACACTTCCTAACCAACATACCGTCTTAGACTCGTACGTCGTGAGGTTTGATAGTGACTTCCTGCAATACTGAAAGACGGTTTTACACTGCTTAAGTGACATGTGACGTCATTGTCTGTTAGGATTGACCTCGAACCCCGTCCCCCTCCTCCCGTCCCCCTCCTCCCGTCCCACTCGTTCCCCTCCACGTCTCCCCCTTCCCGTCTCGAACCATTGCAAAATCAATCTCAACACAATTTGGACAGTTCACAAACTTCAAAATAGAAAGACTACCTGCATAGTTTACTAACCATGTAGTGAAACAACCATTGATAACCATAGAACAAAGTCTGTCATTGTAACCAAGGAACGACCCGAGTATTGCCAAAATATATCCAAGGTAAACCTATGTGTTGTCAGCATCAGTGTACAAATGTATGTGTGATGGTGTTGTGGCGGATTTAGAACGGTGTGTGACAGCTAGTTTTAGAACAGCTCATTGATTTCTTTACTATCTTGAACTCTCAAGTCTAGACGGTTACACACAATTTGTCAATAACACATCATGGTGTAAACTACCGTTCATAACAATCGTCATTTATTTACCACGTGTAAACTACAGTCAGTTATATATAACGTGTAAACTACAGTAGGTTATATATCACGTGTAAACTAAAGTCAGTTATATACCACGTGTCAACTAAAGTCAGTTATATACCACGTGTAAACTACAGTCAGTTATATACCACGTGTAAACCACACTCAGTTATATATTGCGTGTAAACTAAAGTCAGTTATATACCACGTGTAAACTACAGTCAGTTATATACAACGTGTAAACCACAGTCAGTTAAACAACACGTGTAAACTACAGTCAGTTATATATACAAAGTGTAAACTGCAGTCAGTTATACAACACGTGTAAACTACAGTCAGTTATATACCACGTGTAACCTACAGTCAATTATATACCACGTGTAAAATACAGTCAATTATATACCACGTGTAAACTACAGTCAGTTATATACCACGTGTAAACTACAGTCAGTTATATACCACGCGTAAACTACAGTCAGTTATATACAACGTGTAAACTACAGTCAGTTATACAACACGTGCAAACTAAAGTCAGTTATATACCATGTGTAAACTACAGTCAGTTATATACCACGTGTAAACAACAGTCAGTTATATATCACGTGTAAACTACAGTCAGTTATATACCACGTGTAAACTACAGTCAATTATATACCACGTGTAAAAAACAGTTAATTATATACCACGTGTAAACTACAGTCATTTATATACCACGTGTAAACTACCGTCAGTTATATACCACGTGTAAACTACAGTCAGTTATATATCACGTGTAAACTACAGTCAGTTATATACCACGTGTAAACTACAGTCAATTATATACCACGTGTAAAATAGTCAGTTATATACCACGTGTCAACAGCAGTCAGTTATATACCACGTGTAAACTACATTCAGTTATATACCACGTGTAAACTACAGTCAGTAATATACCACGTGTAAACCACAGTCAGTTATACAACACGTGTAAGCTACAGTCAGTTATATACCACGTGTAAACTACAGTCAGTTATATACCATGTGTAAACCACAGTCAGTTATACAACACGTGTAAGCTACAGTCAGTTATATACCACGTGTAAACTACAGTCAGTCATATACCACGTGTAAACCACAGTCAGTTATACAACACGTGTAAGCTACAGTCAGTTATATACCACGTGTAAACTACAGTCAGTTATATACCACGTGTAAACCACAGTCAGTTATACAACACGTGTAAGGTACAGTCAGTTATATACCACAGTCAGTTATATACCACAGTCAGTTATATACCATGTGTAAACTACATTCAGTTATATACCACGTGTAAACTACAGTCAGTTATATACCATGTGTAAACTACATTCAGTTATATACCACGTGTAAACTACAGTCAGTTATATACCATGTGTAAACTAAAGTATATATATAACATGTGTAAACTACATTCAGTTATATACCACGTGTAAACTACAGTCAGTTATATACCATGTGTAAACTACATTCAGTTATATACCACGTGTAAACTACAGTCAGTTATATACCATGTGTAAACTAAAGTATATATATAACATGTGAAAACTACAGTCAGTTATATACCACGTGCAAACTACAGTCAGTTATATACCACGTGTAAACTAAAGTCAGTTATATACCATGTGTAAACTACAGTCAGTTATATACCACGTGCCAACAGCAGTCAGTTATATACCACGTGTAAACTACATTCAGTTATATACCACGTGTAAACTCAAGCCAGTTATATACCATGTGTAAACTACAGTCAGTTATATACCATGTGTAAACTACATTCAGTTATATACCACGTGTAAACTACAGTCAGTTATATACCACGTGTAAACTACAGTCAGTTATATAACACGTGTAAACTACAGTCAGTAATAAACCACGTGTAAACTACAGTCAGTAATAAACCACGTGTAAACTACAGTCAGTTATATACCACGTGTAAACTACAGTCAGTTATATACCACGTGTAAACTACAGTCAGTTATATACCATGTGTAAACTACAGTCAGTTATATACCACGTGTAAACTACAGTCAGTTATATACCTTGTGTAAACTACAGTCAGTTATATACCATGTGTAAACTACAGTCAGTTATATACCACGTGTAAACTACAGTCAGTAATAAACCACGTGTAAACTCAAGTCAGTTATATACCACGTGTAAACTACAGACAGTTATATACCACGTGTAAACTACAGTCAGTAATAAACCACGTGTAAACCACAGTCAGTTATACAACATATGTAAACTACAGTCAGTTATATACCATGTGTAAACTACAGTCAGTTATATACCACGTGTAAACTACAGTCAGTAATAAACCACGTGTAAACCACAGTCAGTTATATACTACGTGTAAACTACAGTCAGTTATATACCATGTGTAAACCACAGTCAGTTATATACCACGTGTAAACTACAGTCAGTTATACAACACGTGTAAACTACAGTCAATTATATACCACGTGTAAACTACAGTCAGTTATATACCACGTGTAAACTACAGTCAGTTATACAACACGTGTAAACTACAGTCAGTTATAAACCACGTGTAAACCACAGTCAGTTATATACCACGTGTAAACTACAGTCAGTTATATACCATGTGTAAACCTCTGTTAATTTCAGATCTGAAAATTTTAATATCGGTCAATTGCTGCACTGAGTTCACATTCACAAGTTGTTACTCCTTATTCGACGATTTACAATCTGACAAGGATGACTTGCAAAATAGAATTTCTGGAATAGTTTGGCTGGGGTTTGGAAGGCACCATGTTACAGTTATGTAACACGGAGTGATGTTTGACAGCTGTAAGCGGAGAGAGTAAAAAAACAAGTTAGACCCAAAACATTTCCATTAACAAAGTATTTCGTCAATAATGCCGAATTCTTTTCCCCATTTTCTTTTATATACAGTGTATATATGTGTCTAATTGTCTCATTTCTCAGCACTGACATTGACGTAGAGTATATGTAATATTTGATGACTTCTTTAGAAAATACCGCGTATGTTGTTCATTCAATCGGTAAGTATGGGATTCGGGAGGGGGCATAACTTTAGTTGTACTCAGTATATAGGGTGATAAAATGTCTATACCGGCCCTTTAATATCAAGATTTCTGTGTATATATTTTTACATTGTCAGGAAAAAGAATAAAATAAACCTTGGTCAAAGTATTTCTGTGTATGTATTTTTACCATGTCAGGAAAAAAGAATAAAAGACACCTTGGTAAAAGAACATCAGCCGCCGACCAAGGTGAACAGTAGCCTTTCTAGAAATCCCCACAGATCCCACTGAGCAACCTCACCCTCACGGCGCGTCCGAAAATATTCACACTTATCATCAGTTCAAGATAAGAAAAAAGAAAGAAAACTTGATCTATCTCATCTAAGCTTGGATGGGCTGCCCTGTCCACTAGAAATTTACCTTTTAGACATCCGTTTTTTACCCTTCCATCGTGATCGAGACATTACATGTATATTTTATAGATTTTTATTTAGGGTACTATGATTTTCAAATAAAATGAAGCTTTAAAACATACATGTATCGTATGTAAATGAAATTATAAAAAAAAACCCACTGAAATATGCTAAGAATGCAGGGTTTTCAGTCTATATTTCACGTAATCTAGGGGAAACTTATCCTGCTCTACCTCCCTAGCGAGAGCCACAATCCCCCTACTGCCTACCCTCCACCCCCTCCTACCCCCACCTAATCTCTCGTCTCTTCAGTTTCACCTTCCACTTCTGCTCATGATGAAGTAATGACTTAAAAAAGTCGTCTTTAGTTTCCGGAAATCCTGATTCAAACATTCGAGATTTTTATAACTCTTAAATGTTACACAAAATATCCGCCTTCAAATCATCCTAATAAGTGCCAGATGGCGTGCTGTGTTATTAACAGAGATTTTGAAAACTCTTGTAAAAAAATGCCAAATTATTATCGTGGTTTGTTTTAATCACATACTCAGAACGCGGAACAAACCTGTAAAAACATCAAGATTGTTGAGTGTCTCTATATCTGATTATCTGATCAGAATTCAGTTTTCGTGTGTTGTACATTACATATGTTTATGTAAGTAAACCATGGTTAGTCATTGTACGTTGAGATATTATTTTTTTTTGTATTGTCATCGAATTGCGTTTTGATTGCAATCTGATTAAAATACAGATCCTTGTTCTCACTCCGTTTTACAAGGATCTGACAACATCCCATAAGAGGTCACGTTCAGATGACCTTTGTCGCCTCTTTACTTAACACTGAAATAATTTTTCAATGGCCTGTCATCTTGCAGCAAGGCATTTCGTCACATTATTCAACATTAACTTTTTGGTGACGAAATGACTAAACGGACAAATGCGAATATGTAAGCTTTGTCGCCTCAAAATTTTACTGTTAAGATTCTGACAGTAGCAATTTGATTGGCTACTGCAAAAGGTCATCGGGACATGACCCCCTGCGGGATTATCTCAGATCTTAACGCAGCATAGAGGAGTTTACGGAACGGCGCGGAGATCAAGATATGATTTTAATCAGATTGGTTTTGATTGAAGACGAGTTTTAATTGAATTGCGATCTAATTTAATTATAGATCCTAATTGACGCTCCGTCATTCTCTGCATGCCTTTAGTGAGAGCCTGCATTTTAATTTGATTGAGTTTTAATCGTCCTGTGTAAATTGCTCCGAAACTTTGATCACCTTATATTGTCTTCGCTGCGAAAGTTACTCCCTGTCCCACACTTCAAACGAATCAGGTTTGTTGTTGTATCAGAGCTAAAGCTACATGTACCGTCTGTGACTATGCCTGACAGGGTAAGATGCTATAGGTTTTACCGAGTCTACGTTATAGATGTGTGTAGCGACCTAGTGACCTTACTCTACGCCAGTACAAACAAAAAGCTTACATTCATAGTTACATTACTAGTCGTGTTGGATCTTATCAAAACAGCGCGGAAAGGAGATACTGATATTTTTAAACTTTGCTTAAGTACTTCCGGTGATGTCCGATTTAGTTTGTCTTGTTGTATACTGTCCTGTTCGTTGTTTACGTGAAGTAATAATCAGTATGTGTTGTATACTGTCCCGTTCGTTGTTTACGTGAAGTAATAATCAGTATGTGTTGTATACTGTCCCGTTCGTTGTTTACGTGAAGTAATAATCAGTATGTGTTGTGTACTGTCCTGTTCGTTGTTTACGTGAAGTAATAATCAGTATGTGTTGTATACTGTCCTGTTCGTTGTTTACGTGAAGTAATAATCAGTATGTGTTGTGTACTGTCCCGTTCGTTGTTTACGTGAAGTAATTATCATTATGTGTTGCATACTGTCCCGTTCGTTGTTTACGTGCGGTAATTATCAGTATGTGTTGTGTACTGTCCTGTTCGTTGTTTACGTGAAGTAATAATCAGTATGTGTTGTATACTGTCCCGTTCGTTGTTTACGTGCGGTAATTATCAGTATGTGTTGTGTACTGTCCTGTTCGTTGTTTACGTGAAGTAATAATCAGTATGTGTTGTATACTGTCCCGTTCGTTGTTTACGTGAGGTTATAATCAGTATGTGTTGTGTACTGTCCTGTTCGTTGTTTACGTGCGGTAATTATCAGTATGTGTTGTATACTGTCCCGTACATTGTTTACGTGAAGTAATAATCAGTATGTGTTGTATACTGTCCTGTTCGTTGTTTACGTGAAGTAATAATCAGTATGTGTTGTATACTGTCCCGTTCGTTATTTACGTGAAGTAATAATCAGTATGTGTTGTATACTGTCCCGTTCGTTGTTTACGTGAGGTTATAATCAGTATGTGTTGTGTACTGTCCTGTTCGTTGTTTACGTGCGGTAATTATCAGTATGTGTTGTATACTGTCCCGTACATTGTTTACGTGAAGTAATAATCAGTATGTGTTGTATACTGTCCTGTTCGTTGTTTACGTGAAGTAATAATCAGTATGTGTTGTATACTGTCCCGTTCGTTATTTACGTGAAGTAATAATCAGTATGTGTTGTATACTGTCCCGTTCGTTGTTTACGTGAGGTTATAATCAGTATGTGTTGTGTACTGTCCTGTTCGTTGTTTACGTGCGGTAATTATCAGTATGTGTTGTATACTGTCCCGTACATTGTTTACGTGAAGTAATAATCAGTATGTGTTGTATACTGTCCTGTTCGTTGTTTACGTGAAGTAATAATCAGTATGTGTTGTATACTGTCCCGTTCGTTATTTACGTGAAGTAATAATCAGTATGTGTTGTATACTGTCCCGTTCGTTGTTTACGTGAAGTAATAATCAGTATGTGTTGTATACTGTCCTGTTCGTTGTTTACGTGAGGTAATAATCAGTTTGTGTTGTGTACTGTCCAGTTCGTTGTTTACGTGAAGTAATAATCAGTATGTGTTGTGTACTGTCCTGTTCGTTGTTAACGTGCGGTAATTATCAGTATGTGTTGTGTACTGTCCTGTTCGTTGTTTACGTGCGGTAATTATCAGTATGTGTTGTATACTGTCCCGTTCGTTGTTTACGTGAAGTAATTATCAGTATGTGTTGTATACTGTCCCGTTCGTTGTTTACGTGAAGTAATAATCAGTATGTGTTGTATACTGTCCCGTTCGTTGTTTACGTGATGAAATAATTAGTATGTGTTGTGTACTGTCCCGTTCGTTGTTTACGTGATGAAATAATTAGTATGTGTTGTGTACTGTCCCGTTCGTTGTTTACGTGAAGTAATAATCAGTATGTGTTGTATACTGTCCCGTTCGTTGTTTACGTGAAGTAATAATCAGTATGTGTTGTATACTGTCCCGTTCGTTGTTTACGTGAAGAAATAATCAGTATGTGTTGTATACTGTCCCGTTCGTTGTTTACGTGAAGTAATAATCAGTATGTGTTGTATACTGTCCCGTTCGTTGTTTACGTGATGAAATAATTAGTATGTGTTGTGTACTGTCCCGTTCGTTGTTTACGTGATGAAATAATTAGTATGTGTTGTGTACTGTCCCGTTCGTTGTTTACGTGAAGTAATAATCAGTATGTGTTGTATACTGTCCCGTTCGTTGTTTACGTGAAGTAATAATCAGTATGTGTTGTATACTGTCCCGTTCGTTGTTTACGTGAAGAAATAATCAGTATGTGTTGTATACTGTCCCGTTCGTTGTTTACGTGAAGTAATAATCAGTATGTGTTGTATACTGTCCCGTTCGTTGTTTACGTGATGAAATAATCAGTATGTGTTGTATACTGTCCTGTTCGTTGTTTACGTGCGGTAATTATCAGTATGTGTTGTATACTGTCCCGTTCGTTGTTAACGCGAAGTAATAATCAGTATGTGTTGTATACTGTCCCGTTCGTTGTTTACGTGAAGTAATAATCAGTATGTGTTGTATACTGTCCCGTTCGTTGTTTACGTGAAGTAATAATCAGTATGTGTTGTATACTGTCCTGTTCGTTGTTTACGTGAAGTAATAATCAGTATGTGTTGTGTACTGTCCCGTTCGTTGTTTACGTGAAGTAATTATCATTATGTGTTGCATACTGTCCCGTTCGTTGTTTACGTGAAGTAATAATCAGTATGTGTTGTATACTGTCCCGTTCGTTGTTTACGTGAAGTAATAATCAGTATGTGGTGTATATTGTCCTGTTTGTTGTTTACGTGAGGTAATAATCAGTATGTGTTGTGTACTGTCCTGTTCGTTGTTTACGTGAAGTAATAATCAGTATGTGTTGTGTACTGTTCTGTTCGTTGTTTACGTGAAGTAATAATCAGTATGTGTTGTGTACTGTCCCGTTCGTTGTTTACGTGAAGTAATAATCAGTATGTGTTGTATACTGTCCCGTTCGTTGTTTACGTGAAGTAATAATCAGTATGTGTTGTATATTGTCCCGTTCGTTGTTTACGTGAAGTAGTAACCAGTATGTGTTGTATAGTGTCCTGTTCGTTGTTTACGTGAAGTAATAATCAGTATGTGTTGTATACTGTCGCGTTCGTTGTTTACGTGAAGTAATAATCAGTATGTGTTGTATACTGTCCCGTTCGATGTTTACGTGAAGTAATAATCAGTATGTGTTGTATACTGTCCCGTTCGTTGTTTACGTGAAGTAATAATCAGTATGTGTTGTGTACTGTCCTGTTCGTTGTTTACGTGAAGTAATAATCAGTATGTGTTGTGTACTGTCCTGTTCGTTGTTTACGTGAAGTAATAATCAGTATGTGTTGTATACTGTCCCGTTCGTTGTTTACGTGAAGCAATAATCATTATGTGTTGTATACTGTCCCGTTCCTTGTTTACGTGAAGCAATAATCATTATGTGTTGTATACTGTCGCGTTCGTTGTTTACGTGAAGTAATAATCAGTATGTGTTGTATACTGTCCCGTTCGTTGTTTATGTGCGGTAATTATCAGTATGTGTTGTATACTGTCCAGTTCGTTGTTTACGTGAAGTAATAATCAGTATGTGTTGTATACTGTCCCGTTCGTTGTTCACGTGAAGTAATAATCAGTATGTGTTGTATGATGTCCTGTTCGTTGTTTACGTGAAGTAATAATCAGTATGTGTTGTATACTGTCCCGTTCGTTGTTTACGTGAAGTAATAATCAGTATGTGTTGTATACTGTCCCGTTCGTTGTTTACGTGCGGTAATTATCAGTATGTGTTTTATACTGTCCCGTTCGTTGTTTACTTGAAGTAATAATCATTATGTGTTGTATTCTGTCCCGTTCGTTGTTTACGTGCGGTAATAATCAGTTTGTGTTGTATACTGTCCCGTTCGTTGTTTACGTGCGGTAATAATCAGTTTGTGTTGTATACTGTCCCGTTCGTTGTTTACGTGCGGTAATAATCATTATGTGTTGTATTCTGTCCCGTTCGTTGTTTACGTGAAGTAATAATCAGTATGTGTTTTATACTGTCCCGTTCGTTGTTTACGTGAAGTAATAATCAGTATGTGTTGTATACTGTCCCGTTCGTTGTTTACGTGAAGTAATAATCAGTATGTGTTGTATACTGTCCCGTTCGTTGTTTACGTGAAGTAATAATCAGTATGTGTTGTATACTGTCCCGTTCGTTGTTTACGTGAAGTAATAACCAGTATGTGTTGTATACTGTCCCGTTCGTTGTTTACGTGAAGTGATATTCATTATGTGTTGTATACTGTCCCGTTCGTTGTTTACGTGAAGTAATAATCAGTATGTGTTGTATACTGTCCCGTTCGTTGTTTACGTGAAGTAATAATCAGTATGTGTTGTATACTGTCCCGTTCGTTGTTTACGTGAAGTAATAATCAGTATGTGTTGTATACTGTCCCGTTCGTTGTTTACGTGAAGTAATAATCAGTATGTGTTGTATACTGTCCCGTTCGTTGTTTACGTGAAGTAATATTCAGTATGTGTTGTATTCTGTCCCGTTCGTTGTTTACGTGAAGTAATAATCAGTATGTGTTGTATACTGTCCTGTTCGTTGTTTACGTGAAGTAATAATCAGTATGTGTTGTATACTGTCCCGTTCGTTGTTTACGTGAAGTAATAATCAGTATGTGTTGTATACTGTCCCGTTCGTTGTTTACGTGAAGTAATAATCAGTATGTGTTGTATACTGTCCCGTTCGTTGTTTACGTTCGGTGATAATCAGTATGTGTTGTATACTGTCCCGTTCGTTGTTTACGTGAAGTAATAATCAGTATGTGTTGTATACTGTCCCGTTCGTTGTTTACTTGAAGTAATAATCAGTATGTGTTGTATGCTGTCCTGTTCGTTGTTTACGTGAAGTAATAGCAGTATGTGTTATATACTGTCCCGTTCGTTGTTTACTTGAAGTAATTATCAGTATGTACTGAAACTTCAGAGCAGCTACTGTTTCTAACATATGATAGACTGGAGACAGATAGTTTAGTTAAACTTGTAACTTACAGGTTTTGATAGGATCTGTGATTATTAACTTTTCTGAAATGTCGTAACTATGTAATCCGTATTGTGAATGATTGTTGATATACTGACCAATTTACAAAATAAAAAATAAATACAAGCCACGTGTTACTGAAATGTCGTCTGGATACAAGGTCACGGGTTACACCGAAACACAAGGTCACGGGTTACACTGAGATTCAAGGTCAGGGGTTACACTAAGATACAAGATCACATGTTACACTGAGATACAAGGTCACGAGTTATATAAAGATAAAAGGTCACGGATAACTAGGCATTCGGCAGTAAACGTAAGTAGGTAACTAGGCTTGTGACAGTAATTAAACGTGAGTAGATAACTAGGTATGTGACAGTAAACGTAAGTAGATAACTAGGTCTGTGACAGTAAACGTAAGTAGGTAACTAGGTCTGTGACAGTAAACGTAAGTAGATAACTAGGTCTGTGACAGTAAACGTAAGTAGATAACTAGGTATGTGACAGTAAACGTAAGTAGATAACTAGGTCTGTGACAGTAAACATAAGTAGGTAACTAGGTCTGTGACAGTAAACGTAAGTAGATAACTAGGTCTGTGACAGTAAACGTAAGTAGGTAACTAGGTCTGTGACAGTAAACGTAAGTAGGTAACTAGGTCTGTGACAGTAAACGTAAGTAGGTAACTAGGTCTGTGACAGTAAACGTAAGTAGGTAACTAGGTCTGTGACAGTAAACGTAAGTAGATAACTAGGTCTGTGACAGTAAACGTAAGTAGGTAACTAGGTCTGTGACAGTAAACGTAAGTAGGTAACTAGGTCTGTGACAGTAAACGTAAGTAGGTAACTAGGTATGTGACAGTAAACGTAAGTAGGTAACTAGGTCTGTGACAGTAAACGTAAGTAGGTAACTAGGTCTGTGACAGTAAACGTAAGTAGATAACTAGGTCTGTGACAGTAAACGTAAGTAGGTAACTAGGTCTGTGACAGTAAACGTAAGTAGGTAACTAGGTCTGTGACAGTAAACGTAAGTAGGTAACTAAGTCTGTGACAGTAAACGTAAGTAGGTAAATAGGTCTGTGACAGTAAACGTAAGTAGGTAACTAGGCTTGTGACAGTAATTAAACGTGAGTAGATAACTAGGTCTGTGACAGTAAACGTAAGTAGATAACTAGGTCTGTGACAGTAAACGTAAGTAGGTAAATAGGTCTGTGACAGTAAACGTAAGTAGGTAACTAGGTCTGTGACAGTAAACGTAAGTAGGTAACTAGGTATGTGACAGTAAACGTAAGTAGGTAACTAGGTCTGTGACAGTAAACGTAAGTAGGTAACTAGGTCTGTGACAGTAAACGTAAGTAGGTAACTAGGTCTGTGACAGTAAACGTAAGTAGGTAATTAGGTATGTGACAGTAAACGTAAGTAGGTAACTAGGTCTGTGACAGTAAACGTAAGTAGGTAACTAGGTCTGTGACAGTAAACGTAAGTAGGTAAATAGGTCTGTGACAGTAAACGTAAGTAGGTAATTAGGTATGTGACAGTAAACGTAAGTAGGTAACTAGGTCTGTGACAGTAAACGTAAGTAGGTAACTAGGTCTGTGACAGTAAACGTAAGTAGGTAACTAGGTCTGTGACAGTAAACGTAAGTAGGTAACTAGGTGTGTGACAGTAAACGTAAGTAGATAACTAGGTCTGTGACAGTAAACGTAAGTAGGTAATTAGGTATGTGACAGTAAACGTAAGTAGGTAACTAGGTCTGTGACAGTAAACGTAAGTAGGTAACTAGGTCTGTGACAGTAAACGTAAGTAGGTAACTAGGTCTGTGACAGTAAACGTAAGTAGGTAACTAGGTCTGTGACAGTAAACGTAAGTAGGTAACTAGGTATGTGGCAGTAAACGTAAGTAGGTAACTAGGTCTGTGACAGTAAACGTAAGTAGGTAACTAGGTCTGTGACAGTAAACGTAAGTAGGTAACTAGGTCTGTGACAGTAAACGTAAGTAGGTAACTAGGTCTGTGACAGTAAACGTAAGTAGGTAACTAGGTCTGTGACAGTAAACGTAAGTAGGTAACTAGGTCTGTGACAGTAAACGTAAGTAGGTAATTAGGTATGTGACAGTAAACGTAAGTAGGTAATTAGGTGTGTGACAGTAAACGTAAGTAGGTAACTAGGTCTGTGACAGTAAACGTAAGTAGGTAACTAGGTCTGTGACAGTAAACGTAAGTAGGTAATTAGGTCTGTGACAGTAAACGTAAGTAGGTAACTAGGTCTGTGACAGTAAACGTAAGTAGGTAACTAGGTCTGTGACAGTAAACGTAAGTAGGTAACTAGGTCTGTGACAGTAAACGTAAGTAGGTAACTAGGTCTGTGACAGTAAACGTAAGTAGGTAACTTGGTCTGTGACAGTAAACGTAAGTAGGTAACTAGGTGTGTGACAGTTAACGTAAGTAGGTAACTAGGTGTGTGTTAGTAAACGTAATTATGTAACTAGGTCTGTGACAGTAAACTTAAGTAGATAACTAGGTGTGTGACAGTAAACGTAAGTAGGTAACTAGGTCTGTGACAGTAAACGTAAGTAGATAACTAGGTATGTGACAGTAAACGTAAGTAGGTAACTAGGTATGTGACAGTAAACGTAAGTAGGTAACTAGGTATGTGACAGTAAACGTAAGTAGATAACTAGGTATGTGACAGTAAACGTAAGTAGGTAACTAGGTATGTGACAGTAAACGTAAGTAGATAACTAGGTCTGTGACAGTAAACGTAAGTAGATAACTAGGTCTGTGACAGTAAACGTAAGTAGATAACTAGGTATGTGACAGTAAACGTAAGTAGGTAACTAGGTATGTGACAGTAAACGTAAGTAGATAACTAGGTATGTGACAGTAAACGTAAGTAGGTAACTAGGTATGTGACAGTAAACGTAAGTAGATAACTAGGTATGTGACAGTAAACGTAAGTAGATAACTAGGTATGTGACAGTAAACGTAAGTAGGTAACTAGGTCTGTGACAGTAAACGTAAGTAGATAACTAGGTATGTGACAGTAAACGTAAGTAGATAACTAGGTATGTGACAGTAAACGTAAGTAGGTAACTAGGTATGTGACAGTAAACGTAAGTAGATAACTAGGTATGTGACAGTAAACGTAAGTAGGTAACTAGGTATGTGACAGTAAACGTAAGTAGATAACTAGGTATGTGACAGTAAACGTAAGTAGATAACTAGGTCTGTGACAGTAAACGTAAGTAGGTAACTAGGTATGTGACAGTAAACGTAAGTAGATAACTAGGTATGTGACAGTAAACGTAAGTAGATAACTAGGTATGTGACAGTAAACGTAAGTAGGTAACTAGGTATGTGACAGTAAACGTAAGTAGATAACTAGGTCTGTGACAGTAAACGTAAGTAGGTAACTAGGTCTGTGACAGTAAACGTAAGTAGGTAACTAGGTATGTGACAGTAAACGTAAGTAGATAACTAGGTCTGTGACAGTAAACGTAAGTAGGTAACTAGGTATGTGACAGTAAACGTAAGTAGGTAACTAGGTCTGTGACAGTAAACGTAAGTAGGTAAATAGGTCTGTGACAGTAAACGTAAGTAGGTAACTAGGTCTGTGACAGTAAACGTAAGTAGGTAACTAGGTCTGTGACAGTAAACGTAAGTAGGTAACTAGGTCTGTGACAGTAAACGTAAGTAGGTAATTAGGTATGTGACAGTAAACGTAAGTAGGTAACTAGGTATGTGACAGTAAACGTAAGTAGATAACTAGGTCTGTGACAGTAAACGTAAGTAGGTAACTAGGTGTGTGACAGTAAACGTAAGTAGGTAACTAGGTCTGTGACAGTAAACGTAAGTAGGTAACTAGGTATGTGACAGTAAACGTAAGTAGGTAACTAGGTGTGTGACAGTTAACGTAAGTAGGTAACTAAGTCTGTGACAGTAAACCTAAGTAGGTAACTAGGTCTGTGACAGTAAACGTAAGTAGGTAACTAGGTCTGTGACAGTTAACGTAAGTAGGTAACTAAGTCTGTGACAGTAAACGTAAGTAAGTAACTAGGTCTGTGACAGTTAACGTAAGTAGGTAACTAGGTCTGTGACAAAGTAAACATAAGTAGGTAACTCGGTCTTTGACAGTAAACGTAAGTAGGTAACTAGGTGTGTGACAGTTAACGTAACTAGGTAACTAGGTGTGTGAAAGTAAACGTAAGTAGGTAACTAGGTCTGTGACAGTAAACGTAAGTAGGAAACTCGGTCTGTGACAGTAAACGTAAGTAGGTAACTAGGTCTGTGACAGTAAACGTAAGTAGGAAACTCGGTCTGTGACAGTAAACGTAAGTAGGTAACTAGGTATGTGACAGTAAACGTAAGTAGGTAACTAGGTCTGTGACAGTAAACGTAAGTAGGTAACTAGGTCTGTGACAGTAAACGTAAGTAGGTAACTAGGTATGTGACAGTAAACGTAAGTAGGTAACTAAGTCTGTGACAGTAAACGTAAGTAGGTAACTGGGTCTGTGACAGTAAACGTAAGTAGATAACTAGGTCTGTGACAGTAAACGTAAGTAGGTAACTAGGTCTGTGATTGTAAACGTAAGTAGATAACTAGGTCTGTGAACATTTTACTAGTACAGACGTAATAACCCTATACGACCATGCTTTGTTGGCGTTGACCCGCCGTCAGAGTCGATGGGATTACATCGAATTGGGAGGCGTTAGAGGTGGTAGGCACCAACGAGGGGTGTAGGCGTAAATCAGGATTGTAACAGAATGTTGTGATTAAACAAATCAATTCCATATGATGGTCTGGGGAGCTTTGTCTGCTAGGCCGACGGTGTACATCATGATGGCGTTGATGTCGGGGCCGCGCAGAGAGTATTGAGTAAAATTGTAGCAGGCCGTACGATCTTTTAGAAAAGAAATGTGTTTAGAGTAAACAATTGATTTCCGGATCATGTGGTTTCTCTTATATCATTCTAAAAACGCATCTGTTTTAATTCTTTTCTCGTTTTATTTTTTTTGGTAGAAAACAGAGTTTTCCGAAGACAGTTAATTGATGCCCACAATGCATTACGAGGTAACCATGGAAGTCCGAATCTTGCGGAAGTCGACGACTTGACACGTGATGCGCAAATGTGGGCAGATATAATCGCAGAAAAAGGGTTCACCCAATACAGTGAACTGCCTGGTATGTACTGTAGTGTAATAGGCTAAGAACAGTATAGCATTATAAGCGAAGACCAATGTAGTATTATAGGCGAGGACCAGTGTAGCATCATAGGCAAGGACCAGTGTAGTATTATAGGCGAGGACCAGTGTAGTATTATAGGCGAGGACCAATGTAGCATCATAGGCGAGGACCAGTATAGCATTATAGGCGAGGACCAGTGTAGTATTATAGGCGGGGACCAATGTAGTATTATAGGCGAGGACCAGTGTAGTATTATAGGCGAGGACCAGTATAACATCATAGGCGAGGACCAGTGTAGTATTATAAGCGAGGACCAGTGTAGTATTATAGGCGAGGACCAGTGTAGTATTATAGGCGAGGACCAGTGTAGTATTATAAGCGAGGACCAGTGTAGTATTATAGGCGAGGACCAGTGTAGCATCATAGGCGAGGACCAGTGTAGCATCATAGGCGAGGACCAGTGTAGCATCATAGGCGAGGACCAGTGTAGTATTATAGGCGAGGACGAGTGTAGCATCATAGGCGAGGACCAGTGTAGTATTATAAGCGAGGACCAGTGTAGTATTATAGGCGAGGACCAGTGTAGTATTATAGGCGAGGACCAGTGTAGCATCATAGGCGAGGACCAGTGTAGTATTATAGGCGAGGACCAGTGTAGCATCATAGGCGAGGACCAGTGTAGTATTATAAGCGAGGACCAGTGTAGCATCATAGGCGAGGACTAGTGTAGTATTATAGGCGAGGACCAGTGTAGTATTATAGGCGAGGACTAGTGTAGTATTATAGGCGAGGACCAGTGTAGTATTATAGGCGAGGACCAGTGTAGTATTATAGGCGAGGACTAGTGTAGTATTATAGGCGAGGACCAGTGTAGTATTATAGGCGAGGACCAGTGTAGCATCATAGGCGAGGACCAGTGTAGTATTATAAGCGAGGGCCAGTGTAGTATTATAGGCGAGGACCAGTGTAGTATTATAGGCGAGGACCAGTATAGCATCATAGGCGAGGACCAGTGTAGTATTATAGGCGAGGACCAGTGTAGTATTATAGGCGAGGACGAGTGTAGCATCATAGGCGAGGACCAGTGTAGCATCATAGGCGAGGACCAGTGTAGCATCATAGGCGAGGACCAGTGTAGTATTATAGGCGAGGACCAGTGTAGCATCATAGGCGAGGACCAGTGTAGCATCATAGGCGAGGACCAGTGTAGCATCATAGGCGAGGACCAGTGTAGTATTATAGGCGAGGACCAGTGTAGTATTATAGGCGAGGACAAATAACTTTGGCTATACAGATATAACAATCCATAATGTTTCTCTATTAATAAACAATGAGTCAAACCTCGCCATTCATTTTCAAAAATTCCCTCCATTTTCATTGTCATTGCTGATGAGATAGTTTTACATCTTTTGTGTTCATTTTGCTGACAATTTTTGTCTGCCCCCCTCCCCTATATTTGTTTCGGTATAGAAACGTAAGACTCTCTATTTTGAACACGTCTTGAGGCTGATAGAGAAAATCAGCCAGATGTCAGATGCTTCCGTTTTTCACCAAACCTTCATTGTTCGTGTTTTGTATTGCCAACTGCCGATTTTTCTGTATCGCGGCAATATCGGACTAACCCCCCGGTAGGTATTTTAAACTGATATAATCACATGTGGGTTCCTTTATTCATTCAAAACGATTTAAATAAAAGACAAAGTAATAGAGGATATCTAACAGTGTCTTCAGTAATACCAAATGTATTTCACGAGTGGGGCTAATATTTTGATATTTTTTAGCGATTGCACAGCACGAGTGAAACATATCGAAATATTAGTCACACCAGTGAAATATATTTGGTATTACTGAAGACACTGTTAGATATTCTGTTTATTAATTTTTATAGCAAAATCTACAGTGGCAGCTTTCGATTTTCCCAAATGTCGTTTGTGAGCAGCGTTCTGATTGGTCAAATCAGAAAAAAAGTGATCTTTTTCATTTCTCACTAGTGAAAAATATCACTTTTATATGTACATGTAGAATGAATAATTTTCAGTATTTCACTGGTAAAATGTAATAAAACGTTTTCTTTTAACAGAATCGTATTATTTTAATCAATTAGGCTACAGGTACAGATAAAAAATGTAGTTAAATAGAAACTGTGTGAAACATTTCATAATTGAACTATATTTCCCCAAATAATCTTTCAGGTAGAGGAGAAAGCATCGCCCTCCTCGACACTAATGGTTTGGAACTGGACGGCGGTGATGTGTCAAAATTGTGGTACAATGAAAGGGACCAATTTGATTTCAATGACCCAAAGTGGCGGAAAGGTAATCTACAGAAATCTAGTTCTATAATATATTTTTCGAATGTTCAGAGACTTCTACTACATGTATTGTTTATGATCGTATATTTGACATTTTCTGTTAGTTCCAGAATTACAGAAAAATGTCAATTCAACGATAATAAACATGGAATAGAAGCACAGGAACATTCGAACGAATATATTCTAGGACTATACTGAAGTTCATTATGACATAACTATATCCAGCAGTAATAAAGTCCTGCTAATTGCCAAGTCCTGCTGAAATTGCCAAGTCCAGCTGAAATTGCCTAGTCCTGCTAATTGACAAGTCCTGCTGAAATTGCCAAGTCCAGCTGAATGTAAATAGAAACATCAGAGCAAAAGACAAAAAATACAAGTCAAAACAAATTCCACTCAGCCCCAAGCTTTCTGTACAAAGTGTACTACGTTATGGTATATCGTGGTGTGTGTCTCCCGTCCATTCCAGGATAGGTCACTGCCCATTATACTGGCTTAGTGAGGGGTGTTATGTGATAGTCTGGCTTAGTGAGGGGTGTTATGTGATAGTCTGGCTTAGTGAGGGGTGTTATGTGATAGTCTGGCTTAGTGAGGGGTGTTATCTGATAGTGCATTAGATTTTTCAGTTTTACATTGTGACATGAAGGCGACCTTATTTCAAGAAAAGGCAGCATAAACAGCAGCATTATTTTAGTTAGCACAACCATCTGATCAAAGGGTCATATACTACTCTATATAATATAAAACCTAAACTCCATTACAGATTTATCAGTTTATGGTAGGATTAAAATAAATGTACAATTACATGTAGTCACGTGTGTGTTGTAGAATTGTTTACTAAAATGGCATTTGTTACATAATGGACTAGGCCTAATGTCATACATCTCTGAAACGTCATTCAAGTTAACTAAAAGTTACAAACTTCAGAATATTTAACAATACACAAAAATGGATTCCATATTCACACATCATGTAGGGTATGGACTTATGTTTGAATATTTACATTTACCATGCATCGTTCAATTTTAATGCATTGTGAAGGCAAATGTTGTTACAAGACTGTAACAACAATTGCTATTGTGACGTCACCAATCTTTATTGTGACGTCTTTTTTTTCATTGTGGTCAACACGTGATTACCTGCGCTTTAGCAAATATTTGCTTTATGTAAGTTTGTCATCAATAGCGATGGGTGTTAAGGAATGTTACAACATTTGCTAAAATATTCATTTGTTAAAAAATGTAACCTCTTTTTGGGTTATCGTACAGGTATCCTGTTAATTATAAACACGAGTCTGTATTGTTCGTTGTATACCTTGTCATAATGACATCTTGTCTAGGACAAATATGATCTCTTTGTTGTTCACTAATTTATTGAAATAACCATTTTCATAGCTATAATTACTTTCCAGCCACCATGAACTTTACACAGATGATTTGGAAGTCTTCGACCGATGTCGGAGTGGGCGTGGCCAAGGTTAAGGACAAGGACAAATGTGTAGTGGTAACACAGTACCGACCGGTCGGTAACGGAAACAGACCAGGAGAGTTCCGAAAGAACGTTCCGGCGCCAAAATGATGTTTGTATTGACTATGGTTTTTGTGTATTGATTGTATACAGAATTACATCAGCATTGAGAGGAAGTATGGAGTGAACCACTTCTCTCCTCACTGTCCCGTAATGTCGGCTGCTGACAGTATATAGGATGTCTCACTACAACGGTAAGCGTTGGCAGAGATCTCGTTGTTATGACGACCGATACTGGGAGTATGCAGCCAACGACTGAACCGCAACGGAGGCAAAGCTACACGTTGATATTGTTTACATGTTGATATTGTCTTTACGCGTTTCGTTGTGTAAAGGTTTTTTGTTAATGTGTTGATTCAGTCCATCATATCTGTTCACCTTGTGACGTGACTAGATGACCTTGTGACGTGACTAGATCACCTTTTGACTAGATGACTTGTGACGTGACTAGTTCACCTTGTGACTTGACTTGATCACCTTGTGTCACCGAGTCCTTCTCCTCGATTGTCTTCCTTCATTTTGATTGGCTAATCTTACTTGTGACAATTCTATACTACTGACATGTACAACTACATCACATTGTTTTACTTACACGCCCTTCTCAATGGTCTTCCTTCACATTGATTGGTTTATCTTAATTTAGACATTGTAACTAGCTCACCCTTTTCACTGAGTAGTCTTGCTAACTTGTGAATTATTCAGCTCACGTGACCCGTGACTAGTTCAGCATATTTGTGAACAGTTTACCATAGGTGTGACTATTTTACTATGATTAATGCAGCTTAGTTTGTGACTTGTTCACCGAATGTCTTAATAGTTCACTAGTGACTAGTTCACCTGACCTGTGAGTAGCTCAGCATACGAGTGACTACTTCATCTTACCAGTAACTAGTTCAGCATACTGGTGACGATTTTACCTTGTGATAAGTTCACCTTATTTGTGACTAGGTGCACCTTACTAATGACTAAGTCACCATTCTTGTGACAAGTTTATCATACCTGTGACTAGTGCATCTTACTTGTGACTAGTTCACCATTCTTTTGACTAGTGCATCTAACTTGTGACAAGTAAATTACCAATTCACCTTACTTGTGACTAGTTCACCATTCTTGTTACTAGTTCATCTTACTTGTGACTAGCTCACCATTCTTGTTACTAGCTCATTATACTCGTGACAAGTTTATCATACCTGTGACTAGTTCACTATTCTTGTAACTAGTTCATCTTCCTTGTGACTAGTTCAACTTAATTGTGACAAGTTAATTATACATGTGACTAGTTCATAATACTTGTGACTTCTTCATCATACTTGTGATAAGCCATTGTTGCTTCACTGATTATTTCGCATGCACCGTGACTTATCCAGATAACTTATTTGATCACCTTTTTGTGACTAGTTCATTACTGTAATTGTGACCTATAGTTCGTCATTGGTTTAATTAGTCAAATTTATCTACTCGTTCACCTTACATATATATGCGACATTTTATTTTTGACTAGTTCATCTTGCATGTGACTAACTTATGGTCTTTGTGTTTATTCCACCTTATGAGTTACCGAAATGTGGCTAGTAATTTTCACCTGGTTCTGGCTAGTCAATCTTTTGTTTGTAATACATGTAAGTCCATCATCTGGCCTGTAATTGGTTCACCTTTCTTGAGTCAAACCCACCTTACTGAGTTCACATGTCTTGTAACTAGTTCACTTCACTGTCATGTTTTCGTACTTCTGACGCTAGTTACAAGATTCGTGACAATCTCTACTGTAACTGTTGGGGTTCCGTAGCGTGTTTGTGAAGATAAAACATGGATTTCTGTTGTTATTCGTATTTCTAAGCATTATTGATTTTCGTTTCTTGCTGTAATGCTTTTAAACGGAAACAAAGATCATATACGGATGTCATTTTATCATGTTATTGCATTTCGATAGCTTAAAGATAACCATGCCTCAATTTTACGAACGTTTCTTGATTTAAGGAAAAATCATTTTACTTAAAATCTCCATAGGAAAGCAATACAGAAATTAAGAGCAAGTACTCTTAAGTTAAGGAACTTAGGTCTACCTTAATTTCAGTGATGCTTTCCCTTGGAGATGTCAAGTAAAGTGAATTTCCTTAAATCAACAAACATTTACGAAAATGGGGCCATGTGATTTGTGAGATACAAAGAATAGGGTCCGTGGTCATGAAACCGTTCTTGTGCTCAAGCATGCAATTTGTGCTCAAATCTTATTTCTTGTTCTGGCTGTAAGTTATTGAAAACAGTTTTTTTGGCAAGGTTTTTGAAAAAAAATATGAAGAGGCATGAAGCCGAATACTGTTTTCTATATTTATATTTTACTTTTCGGTTGTTGATATTAATAAGGCGAGTGCATTGAACACAAAAATCATCCTTGAGCATGCGAACGGTTTCATGAATACGGGCCTAGGTCTACTTTCAAATACAAAAGTTCTAAGTTTTTATCTTCCACATAAGTTCAGTCTAAAACCACATCTACCATTTTTAATTCTTCCATTTATCCAATGATATTTAAGTGTGAAAGTGATTTAGTTCAATGCTGACTTAAGTTGACCCGCATGTGAAATATGACGGAAGTTCAATTGAAACACTTTACTTAAAACACTACACTCTATTCATCTGACTATCTAAGCATGCTAAAATGCGAACGTACTCCAATAAACCTTTCTTTGACTTTAAGTAGTTGTGTTATTTTTGTCAACGAAAATCCCAAATCTCGTGTATCTTAATATTGTACATGGATTAACACGAAGATCGCTATGTATACGTAACTAGGGAAGACTATATGAGATCGGAGAAGGTCTAAATGTTCGGTTATGTTTTATTTTTATCCTCTCCAACAATCTACAATACAATCTAGGATACCATGTGTGACCTGCCAGTGGACTGGTATGATAAGGTCACATCAGACAGGGGAGTCAATTAAGACCGGTTTTACCCCCGACATCCAAATGTACATATCTAGATTCATTAAAATACAGCGAGTATACGATGAAGATACACTTAATTGCGCTTGTAACCATTGACATTGATTTTGTTATCATTGTCATTGTTTTTGTTACCATTGACAGTGTTGATGTTACCATTGACAGTGTTGATGTTACCATTGACATTGTTTTTGTTATCATTGACATTGTTTTTGTTACCATTGACATTGTTGATGTTATCATTGACATTGTTTTTGTTACCATTGACATTGTTGATGTTATCATTGACATTGTTTTTGTTACCATTGACATTGTTTTTGTTACCATTGACATTGTTGATGTTATCATTGACATTGTTTTTGTTATCATTGACATTGTTTTTGTTATCATTGACATTGTTTTTGTTATCATTGACATTGTTTTTGTTATCATTGACATTGTTTTTGTTATCATTGACATTGTTTTTGTTACCATTGACATTGTTTTTGTTACCATTGACATTGTTTTTGTTACCATTGACATTGTTGATGTTATCATTGACATTGTTTTTGTTATCATTGACATTGTTTTTGTTATCATTGACATTGTTTTTGTTATCATTGACATTGTTGATGTTATCATTGACATTGTTTTTGTTATCATTGACATTGTTTTTGTTACTATTGACATTGTTGATGTTACCATTGACATTGTTTTTGTTACTATTGACATTGTTGATGTTATCATTGACATTGTTGATGTTATCATTGACATTGTTGATGTTATCATTGACATTGTTTTTGTTACCATTGACATTGTTGATGTTATCATTGACATTGTTTTTGTTACCATTGACATTGTTTTCGTTATCATTGACATTGTTTTTGTTACCATTGACATTGTTTTTGTTACCAATGACATTGTTTTCGTTATCATTGACATTGTTTTTGTTACTATTGACATTGTTTTTGTTACTATTGACATTGTTTTTGTTACCATTGACATTGTTTTCGTTATCATTGACATTGTTTTCGTTATCATTGACATTGTTTTCGTTATCATTGACATTGTTTTCGTTATCATTGACATTGTTTTTGTTATCATTGACATTGTTTTTGTTACCATTGACATTGTTTTTGTTACTATTGACATTGTTTTTGTTACCATTGACATTGTTTTCGTTATCATTGACATTGTTGATGTTATCATTGACATTGTTTTTGTTACTATTGACATTGTTTTTGTTACCATTGACATTGTTTTTGTTACCATTGACATTGTTTTTGTAACCATTGACATTGTTGATGTTATCATTGACATTGTTTTTGTTACCATTGACATTGTTGATGTTACCATTGACATTGTTTTTGTTACCATTGACATTGTTGATGTTATCATTGACATTATTTTTATTACCATTGACATTGTTGATGTTACCATTGACAGTGTTGATGTTACCATTGACATTGTTTTTGTTACCATTGACATTGTTTTTGTTACCATTGACATTGTTGATGTTACCATTGACATTGTTGATGTTACCATTGACATTGTTGATGTTATCATTGACATTGTTTTTGTTTTCATTGACATTGTTTTTGTTACCATTGACATTGTTGATGTTATCATTGACATTGTTTTTGTTATCATTGACATTGTTTTTGTTATCATTGACATTGTTTTTGTTATCATTGACATTTTTGTTGTTTCCATTGACAGTGTTGGTGTTACCATTGACATTGTTGATGTTACCATTAAAATCATTGTTGTTCTCGTTGTCATTATTGAAAATGAAAACTACAGTGAGTAGTGGTTTTATTTGCTCACGTTTGTCATGGATTATTTCCCTAAACACAAACCCAAGCTCATCCAGTTAAAATGTCTTATCATTACCATCAAAAAACGTTGGCATTTCCCCCAGTTATCAACAAAATTCATTTTCACATCGCCTCTTCCTCAATTTGGTCAATGTGTGATGTTTTTCCGGTTCTTGAAGATTCCAAGCCATTCCTTCGATGTCTTGAACTAAGAATTTGGTCAACTTGAATGCCTTACTTGGTAGAAGTGGTCCTTTCACACCAGAACGCCTGGAAACGGCTTTACGAACACTGGCTAAGGTCAGTTCAACGAACCGGAGATGTTAGTATGTGGTATTTGGTATATTATACACATACACAACGCCATTTCCCAGATGGAGAAACAAACCACCTCGTTTATTAAACTTACCAAAGTAAGTGACAACATCCTGAACGGGTAGACACGCATTTGATAGTTGTTATCTAGGAACGCTAAAGTTAAATCTCGAGTAACTTTCAATTTCCGAAGAAATTCGAGCTAGTTCGTTTCAAGCATAAGAGTTGCAGCTGTTTGACTGTCATTCTTCTTATCTGCAGGGCGTAAGAATTGTACCTGCTGCCCCCTTTGCATGATCGTAAGAGGCGACTAAATTTGGGACATATCGTTCTAAACAACTTTCTCCTTCCTAATGTTTCCATTGACACTGAGCGGTCGTCCCTGAGAGGAAGGCTTTTTATTCTGTATCCTGGCCGAGGCATACCTGTCTCTAACACTGGTAGTTACTACTCCCTGCTGGACGCTTAAGGACTAGGTACAGCAATATTGGTTGCTACCTGGTTGAAAATTGTAATATTGAAAGTTTAATGTTTCCTTCCAATATATGGCATAAGCTTTATCCCATTATGTTTGATATTGATATCAAATGCAGTTCAGCCCCAAAACTAAAAAAATATGTATATTCAGTAAATAATATCCAAATGGGAGTGCGCAAATATTTTTCATATACACTAATGTAGTTATTTGAAACATTTCAAAAAAATAATACAAAGTTACTGCAATTTTCATAGAATGATAACCAGTGTTAAAATTTCGATATTAGTCTGTAAATCATAGTATCAGGGAGAAATACACAGTTACCCCCTCTAAAAAATGTCGTCCATTGCATGCTGTTTTCAGTTCAGGTAAAAGTAGGCATCATTTTATAATAAAATGGGTTATTTGTCATGTAAATGTAAGTTTCGTGTCAAATAAATGTATAAAATTAAAATAATAACACCGACAAAACGTAATTTACTTTAACGATACGGTTACGTAATTACTAATCAAGTTTGAGAAATGTATTTTGATTTCCATGTGCCTCAACTGCCACACATGTTTAAAATGGCAACAATTTACGCTAGCGATGTTTGACAGGTGCGAAGCCGAGAACGAATCGGTATATAATCTGTGAGTTAATACTGTCCGATCCACGTGGAATTGTATCATACATACGAATTCCATCAGAATTTATCCAACACAAATAAAACTTTGTTGACAATTCTTGCAAAATCATTAAATTACCTAAAAAAACACCGCCGGAAGTGCCGAAGAACATCTTTTCACTTGCTATACATTCGCCCAAAAAAGGAAAACTGACAATCGCTAAAAACATCTTATCGTGATAGGAATAGACAGTTTTTCTTTTTGACGATATACCAAGTAACATTTACCTTTACTGCATGCTTTAATTCAATTTAATTGTTAATTTTGTCGATGTTTCACCATGCCTCTAAGTCAGGCGTATGAATATCTAAAAAAGTAAATAGTTGAAAATGGAGGGTAGAAGAGTATATTTCGCTACATGCAACGGGAAGATGTATGATTTAAGTGATCTGACATAATGTCATAACTCGTCATACCGCAGACGGTAAGATTTTTGTTTTGGCTCTGCGGCGTGCCACACACATTTGTCGATCGGCGATGGATAATTCAAAAATCTGATCCAGATGTGATCGGTGTTCAGAATGTTGGTAAGTTGTGACGAGTAAGTTCTCTTATTTTGCGGTTTTCAATTGAAAGAGAGATTTATTCAAAAATCGATGGCTCGTCTATCATTCTGTGTATATTTAAAAAATAAACAAAAAATGATATTCATTGTTTTTATTATCTTTCGCAGTATTCTGCAAACGTGCACGCGTTTTAGGCATATAACACCAAATATCAGAAAAAACCACCAAACGTACCAAAATATGGTTGAAATTATCGATTCTCCTTCACAAAATGTACTTTGTGGTCTATTTTGGTCATGTATTTTGCAGTATTTAGTAAAATAACAAGTTTTGGTAAAAACACCTCCGCCATATTGAATTGTCCTGTACCTAGTCCTTAACATTACGGGAGTGGAAAGACCGGTTCACTAGTTTTCAGTAAAATGTGACCAGGTTGGGTGTCTTTAAAGGGTTTATAAAGTCCTTTCAAAGGCTTTACTAATTCCGTGGTCCTTTGTAGAAGCATTATTGTTAGGATGTGGTGGATGTGTAATACACACTCACAACACGATGTTTTTAAATGGCATTTCCTATTTCCTTTCTTAAGTTTACAATTACATATCTATATTTTTTTCAAGGTATTTTATTGGTTAATCAATAGAATTTAACAACAATCAAGATCGACTTACATGTCGAAATCAATAGGCGTTTTTCTACTTTCTTCGTCAATGTACCACTGATCAGTTTACCTGAGTCGATCCGTTGTGCTTCAATGACGTCACAGGTACCACGTGACCGGTCAGCTCATTAAAACTCTCGCCAGTCGGGAGCGGTCAACTTTGACTGTCAATATCTAGATCCCGAGACACAATCGAATGCTCGTTGATGGGCTAATCAGTATTTATTGAAATGTAGTACAAGTTTCATAACTTTTTACAAGATTTTCAAAATCGTGGCCAAAACCCTTTAATGAACTAAGATGTTAATAGGACATAAAAACAACCAAACAAAACTCTTCCAGTCTGCAACACTCATCTTGTCGGGGTCTCGATTTCTTTAGCCACCTTCGTGGCTCTATATAAAAGCACGTGCAAGGGGAGAGAACTCAAACTCGTGTCATTTTCAAAAACATTGACTTTTGAGTTTGAATTACGTTAAACACTTCAAAAGTAATGATATGTTGACAAAAATGGCGAATTTAACAGTGAAACAACTGATCTATTAGCTCATTTTTTTTTAATTAAAAGAGTGATTCGATTTTGGTATTTAACTGAAGGCGCTTTTCGTATTTTAATGTTTAACATTGGGAACCGCCGTCTCCGTGCGGGAAACATCGCCTCGCAACCTTCAATGTCATGTCACATTGAAACCTTTTATACGGCACAGGCACATTTAGTTTGTCAGATATATATTAGTATGTCAGAGACGTACATTATAACACACATACATACTAGACACCATATCTCTCCTAGGAACGCGAGATTTGCTGGCTATCGGATTCATATTTAAATAATCATTTATATTATCACTATGTACCTACCAAATAAAGCATTCAGAAAGTATGATAATCAGTAAAGATTTGGACTACATTTTTAACTCATTATTCATTAATTCAGTGTTAAAAAACAATGTAGAAACACTTTGCGGTCAGTGTTTCGGTTATATAAGTTAGCTTGATAAATTGCAATTCGGCGTCTCATCAAACACAGGAAATCGAATTTTGCATTGTAACAATTTGCAAGGGATTGAATACACAACTTAATTTATGTCTAAATGTTATAAAGCTTTACTTTTTAAATAAAGCGGTGGTTTGTTCATCAACGTGATGTTGCTGTGTATATGGACGTTATGCTTGCCATCACCACATCTCTATGATATCCCGACTATATTAGTTATATAATTCAACTGTGATATGTCATATTCTCTCGCCTAATTACGTCAGCATCTATAACCAACCATCCGATCTCGCTTACCCTTCCCTCGCCTGCTACAAACTACAACCACCCCAACCACACACCCAACAAATTACAGAGTATGTAAAGGTCTATCCCCTCCTAATTACGTAACTCAATCAATCATCAACATTGACGTATATCAATCAATCATCAACATTGACGTGGCTCAACCAATCATCAACATTGACGTGGCTCAACCAATCATCAGCATTGACGTATATCAATCAATCATCAACATTGACGTGGCTCAACCAATCATCAACATTGACGTGGCTCAACCAATCATCAACATTGACGAAGCTCAACCAATCATCAACATTGACGAAGCTCAACCAATCATCAACATTGACGTAGCTCAACCAATCATCAACATTGACGAAGCTCAACCAATCATCAACATTGACGTATCTCAACCAATCATCAGCATTGACGTAGCTCAACCAATCATCAACATTGACGTAGCTCAACCAATCATCAACATTTACGTAGCTCAACCAATCATCAACATTGACGTAGCTCAACCAATCATCAGCATTGACGTAGCTCAACCAATCATCAACATTGACGTAGCTCAACCAATCATCAACATTGACGTAGCTCAACCAATCATCAACATTGACGTAGCTCAACCAATCATCAACATTGACGTAGCTCAACCAATCATCAACATTGACGTAGCTCAACCAATCATCAGCGACAGATGTATGCCCTCAGCCTCTTGTGAGATCCCTCAGTAAACCAGCCTCAAGTATAGGTAATCTCCCTCAACATCAATCCTCAACTAAATATTATGACCCTAAACTACATGTAAAGTGTGCTCTCTAATCAGCCACACATTAATCGTCCTCTAGCAACCACACATACTTATATGTACATGTTATCATCAATTACCAAGAACATAATGTATGCAGTCCATATATTTTCTATGGCAGAAATCCCAAATTTTAAACTATTCATTGTTTTCTTATTAAAAAGCGGAATTATAACTCTTGCTAAATTAATACTATACTCAAGTAGTCATGCCTTAAAAACCAGTTTTTATCTAATTATGTATCATCCTCGTTATACAGGGGCTACGCTCACATTCGCTCTCTACATCCCTGGAATATGTCGAGGCAAAACTGAAGGCTTAGTGTGCGCCATCTTGTTGATGAGACCAATCTGATTAAAATACAGATTCTCACTATTACTATCGTGTGTAGGATCTGACAGCGATCGGTAGAAAGTCATGTGCAGATGACCTTTTTATTCACCAATCAAATTGCTGCTTACCAGATTCTGAAAGTGAAAAATCAATTTTGATCTGTTTCAAAACTTGTCGTTAAACCAGAGTAAAGTAGCGAGAAACCCGAACGACCGTATACAAAAATGGCGGCACCCAGTCCAGCGGTCTCTACGCCAAGGGGTGTGTTCTTTTTAGACATTATCTGTTTGATTTGTATTTTTTTTTTTGTAGAAATAACAACTGAAGGTAAAGAATTATCACAAAATATACCAATCCAATTGTTATATAACGCCTGGAATGATTTTTTTTCTTCTTCGCTTCGATCCGCCGCCATTTTTGTTCGTTTACCAAACACCGTTTACAAGGTGCATTTTGATATGCTATTCATTTCCGAGATATGGAAATAATAAAGGTCAACTGCACATGACCTTCTATTGGTCGCTGTCAGATCCTACACACGATAGTAATAGTGAGGATCTGTATTTTAATCAGATTGTGATGAGACAAGAAGACTAGTTCCATCCATTGATGTACACCAAAAGAATCTCGTGGTCACATAACGGTAACATTTGAAGGCTTTGAAGTCGATTGCGGCTCCTTTGTAATCTTCAAAGGACAGGCATGCAGCCTAGCGATTGGTCATGGTTTTCTTTTACAAGAGAGCCATGACCCTCCAGGGGTGTAGAGAGCATAGGTGATCGTAACCCCTGAATATCGAGGATAATTATTTTACTTCTGGGGCTAGACCATAGTTTTATGCATTTATATGTATAGGGGAAAACCTATTTTTATATGGTAGTGTAGATTCTAGGCTTAAAAAAATGGGTTCTCCTTCGAAATCCTTATATTTTTTCACCAGCATGCCCCAAATGTTTCCCTTTGGGTGAGATACCATACTGGTCATTTAAAACCACAAAAATGATACGGTGGCACTTCCCAGTGATTCAAATGTCAATCAAAGGATTCGAACCATTTTTTCACACATTTACCCATCAATTAAATAGAATGAATAAAGATATTGAAATGTAATTTGGTATGTTGATTTATCATGATATAATGCAAGTCAAGTAGTTATTTGGTGACGATTCAATAATAAATTCTAAAGTTACGCTGATTTAAGTTGAGACACAACATGGAACCTTGTCGAACTCCAGTATTTGTGTAAGATTTTCCCAAAAGATTTCTTTCTCTTGGACGAATTCCCATAAACTTTCAGTGTAATATTTAATGCCGTCAGGTTGAGTTTGGATGCAACAACTGTTTTAAGATTGTAAGAAGTTTTGCATATACATTATCACCATTTGTTTTAATAAAAGTCATGATTGTCATTTGTCAATGTGTTTTTAGGTTATGTTAACCCTTTTTAACGCAGATTAGAACTGACTATCATGATAGAAGCGATCAGTCTTGGCGCTGCGAGTGATGCTGCGGGTGAGTTTGATGAGTTGCTTGGTATTATTAGCAAACAAAGTACACCCGAGCTTTGTATTATTGTCAGCACCGCAATTTGTCGTGTCTCACTTTCAGATTTTTTTCTGATTAAACCCATGTCGGGCACACACCAGTTTATCTTGGGTGTACGTTTTTGCTAATAATGCAAAACTACTCATTAAACTCAACCAAAGCATTAATCGCAGCCCTAAGATTGACCGCTTCCCTCGTGGTAATCAGTTCTAATTGAGTTTAAAAGGTTAAAAATAGCTTAAAAACACATGGACAAATGACAATCATGAATATATTAAAGCTAGAGGTGGTAGTATATATGTAAAACTCCTTACATTCTAACAAAACTCAACCTGGCCGCATTAAATAGTATACTGAAAGTTTTATGGGAATTTGTCCAAGGGAAAGAACTCTAAGAAAATTCTTACACATATTTGACTGGAGTTCGACAAGGTTCCACGTTGGGTCATGCCCTAAATAATTAAAATCAGCCTAATTTTGAATGTATTAGTGGATCGTCACCAAATCAATACTTGACTTGCATTTTATCATGACGAATCCTTTGATTAACATTTGAATAACGGGAAAGAGACTCCAAATCGATTTTTTATGGTTTTAAATGTGTTCCCCAGCCCAAATACCACTATCTGGAAAAAGAAGTTTGCAAAAATCTCCCAAAACATGGCCGAGATATGACAAGTATGGTTTCTCGCCCAACGGGAAACATTTGGGGCATGCTGGGAAAAAAATAAAAGGATTTCTAACGGGAACCCAATTTTTTGTTTGTTTGTTGTTTTTTTTTTTGCCTAAAACCTACACTACCATATAAAAAAGGGTTTTCCCCTAGATACATATCAATGCAAACAACTTTGATCCAGCCTATATAATGCAAAACATTGTGAAGTTAGCGGAATGTAACTTATGATAAAAGAGAGATAACTCCCATATACAATAACCTTGAACGCTACGACTGCTAACTGAACAGAAAGTTATTTTTCTATAGCGCTCGGCGGGCTAGACTGGCAAACTGAAATGTTTGTGTTGGTTTTTTTTTATGACGTAGTAGATATAGGACAGTTATTTTCTTTCATTTATCGTATCGTCGAAAAAGCTTGTGAGAAAATTATTTGAAATACCTTACCGGTTGAAAAATAAATCCTGAAACCTTACAAGTTACTTGTCACGACAGATCGATAGCAGGGACATTGTATCAGACGCTCATTTTGTTACGTTAATAATTCATAGTTTTGCATAACGATTCGGCAATGCCTGGCGCTCAACGCGTCAATCAGATCGTTATATTATCTACAGGTAACCATTCACATAATGTTCATCTGATCGTGCCACTCAGGTCTATGTACATCTAGTCACCATGTACTATAGTGTACACCTGATCGTGTCACTCAGGTCTATGTATATCTAGTCACCATGTACTATAGTGTACGCCTGATCGTGTCACTCAGGGCTATGTATATCTAGTCACCATGTACTATAGTGTACACCTGATCGTGTCACTCAGGGATATGTACATCTAGTCACCATGTACTATAGTGTACACCTGATCGTGTCACTCAGGGCTATGTACATCTAGTCACCATGTACTATAGTGTACACCTGATCGTGTCACTCAGGGCTATGTACATCTAGTCACCATGTACTATAGTGTACACCTGATCGTGTCACTCAGGGCTATGTACATCTAGTCACCATGTACTATAGTGTACACCTGATCGTGTCACTCGGGGATATGTACATCTAGTCACCATGTACTATAGTGTACACCTGATCGTGTCACTCAGGGCTTTGTATATCTAGTCACCATGTACTATAGTGTACACCTGATCGTGTCACTCAGGCTATGTATATCTAGTCACCATGTACTATAGTGTACACCTGATCGTGTCACTCAGGGCTGTGTACATCTAGTCACCATGTACTATAGTGTACACCTGATCGTGTCACTCAGGGCTGTGTACATCTAGTCACCATGTACTATAGTGTACACCTGATCGTGTCACTCAGGGATATGTACATCTAGTCACCATGTACTATAGTGTACACCTGATCGTGTCACTCAGGGCTATGTACATCTAGACACCATGTACTATAGTGTACACCTGATCGTGTCACTCAGGGCTATGTACATCTAGTCACCATGTACTATAGTGTACACCTGATCGTGTAACTAAGGGCTATGTACATCTAGTCACCATATACTATAGTGTACACCTGATCGTGTCACTCAGGCTATGTACATCTAGTCACCATATACTATAGTGTACACCTGATCGTGTCACTCAGGTCTATGTATATCTAGTCACGATGTACTATAGTGTACACCTGATCGTGTCACTCAGGGCTATGTACATCTAGTCACCATGTACTATAGTGTACACCTGATCGTGCCACTCAGGGCTATGTACATCTAGTCACCATGCACTATAGTGTACACCTGATCGTGTCACTCGGGGATATGTACATCGAGTCACCATGTACTATAGTGTACACCTGATCGTGTCACTCAGGGCTTTGTATATCTAGTCACCATGTACTATAGTGTACCCCTGATCGTGTCACTCAGGGCTGTGTACATCTAGTCACCGTGTACTATAGTGTACACCTGATCGTGTCACTCAGGGCTATGTACATCTAGTCACCATGTACTATAGTGTACACCTGATCGTGTCACTCAGGTCTATGGACATCTAGTCATCATGTACTATAGTGTACACCTGATCGTGTCACTCAGGGCTATGTACATCTAGTCACATGTACTATAGTGTACACCTGATCGTGTAACTAAGGGCTATGTACATCTAGTCACCATGTACTATAGTGTACACCTGATCGTGTCACTCAGGGCTATGTATATTTAGTCACCATGTACTATAGTGTATACCTGATCGTGTCACTCAGGGCTATGTACATCAAGTCACCATGTACTATAGTGTACACCTGATCGTGTCACTCAGGGATATGTATATCTAGTCACCATGTACTATAGTGTACACCTGATCGTGTCACTCAGGGATATGTACATCTAGTCACCATGTACTATAGTGTACACCTGATCGTGTCACTCAGGGCTATGTACATCTAGTCACCATGTACTATAGTGTACACCTGATCGTGTAACTAAGGGCTATGTACATCTAGTCACCATGTACTATAGTGTACACCTGATCGTGTAACTAAGGGCTTTGTACATCTAGTCACCATATACTATAGTGTACACCTGATCGTGTCACTCAGGCTATGTACATCTAGTCACCATGTACTATAGTGTACACCTGATCGTGTCACTCAGGGCTATGTACATCTAGTCACCATGTACTATAGTGTACACCTGATCGTGTCACTCACGTCTATGTATATCTAGTCACGATGTACTATAGTGTACACCTGATCGTGTCACTCAGGGCTTTGTACATCTAGTCACCATGTACTATAGTGTACACCTGATCGTGTCACTCAGGGCTATGTACATCTAGTCACCATGTACTATAGTGTACACCTGATCGTGCCACTCAGGGCTATGTACATCTAGTCACCATGTACTATAGTGTACACCTGATCGTGTCACTCGGGGATATGTACATCTAGTCACCATGTACTAAAGTGTACACCTGATCGTGTCACTCAGGGCTTTGTATATCTAGTCACCATGTACTATAGTGTACACCTGATCGTGTCACTCAGGGCTGTGTACATCTAGTCACCATGTACTATAGTGTACACCTGATCGTGTCACTCAGGGCTATGTACATCTAGTCACCATGTACTATAGTGTACACCTGATCGTGTCACTCAGGTCTATGGGCATCTAGTCATCATGTACTATAGTGTACACCTGATCGTGTCACTCAGGTCTATGTACATCTAGTCATCATGTACTATAGTGTACACCTGATCGTGTCACTCAGGGATATGTATATCTAGTCACCATGTACTATAGTGTACACCTGATCGTGTCACTCAGGGCTATGTATAGTTAGTCACCATGTACTATAGTGTATACCTGATTGTGTCACTCAGGGCTATGTACATCACGTCACCATGTACTATAGTGTACACCTGATCGTGTCACTCAGGGATATGTATATCTAGTCACCATGTACTATAGTGTACACCTAATCGTGTCACTCAGGGCTATGTACATCTAGTCACCATGTACTATAGTGTACACCTGATCGTGTAACTAAGGGCTATGTACATCTAGTCACCATGTACTATAGTGTACACCTGATCGTGTAACTAAGGGCTATGTACATCTAGTCACCATATACTATAGTGTACACCTGATCGTGTCACTCAGGCTATGTACATCTAGTCACCATGTACTATAGTGTACACCTGATCGTGTCACTCAGGGCTATGTACATCTAGTCACCATGTACTATAGTGTACACGTGATCGTGTCACTCATGTCTATGTATATCTAGTCACGATGTACTATAGTGTACACCTGATCGTGTCACTCAGGGCTTTGTACATCTAGTCACCATGTACTATAGTGTACACCTGATCGTGTCACTCAGGGCTATGTATATCTAGTCACCATGTACTATAGTGTACACCTGATCGTGTCACTCAGGGCTGTGTACATCTAGTCACCATGTACTATAGTTTACACCTGATCTTGTCACTCAGGGCTATGTATATCTAGTCACCATGTACTATAGTGTACACCTGATCGTGTCACTCAGGGATATGTACATCTAGTCACCATGTACTATAGTTTACACCTGATCGTGTCACTCAGGGCTATGTATATCTAGTCACCATGTACTATAGTGTACACCTGATCGTGTCACTCAGGGATATGTACATCTAGTCACCATGTACTATAGTGTTCACCTGATCGTGCCACTCAGGGCTATGTACATCTAGTCACCATGTACTATTGTCTACCCCAAATCGTGTTTTTAAGGATTATGTCCATCCACAGGGACCTGATAATGTATTACAGGTACAAATGTAGTTAAAGTTTGGGGCCTAAACTAAGGTGTTTAGAGTAGTTTTACACTTATGGGGGTTCAGATCAGCTTTCGATAAAAATGCCTCCCTCGATGGTCATAAATAGCCTTTATGACCATTGAGGTCGGCATTTTATTTACCTTTGATGAGAGGTTGGGGCATTTTTTTTATGAAAAATTGATTTAAACTCCCAAAAGTGTAAAATTACTCTAAACACCTAAACCCAAAACTAGCTACATGTATAACAAGTGCTCAGGTCATGTGTAAACATTTAGTCACCATGTACGTCTTTGACTCGGCATCCGGCCTCGCCTCCCATAGTTCGTACTGACCCCTTGTATACATTGACAAACTTCATATCTATCAATATAATGTAATATAATAGCAGAGTTTTATTTTGAGATATTATATAAATAAAACATGAATTTAACAAGATATTGTGAAAATAGAGCATGCATTACACATTTTACAAAATGATACAAAAGTCATTTATATTTTAAAAATGCCAATCAAAGAAATGTTGTATACAGAAAAAACTAAAACATTAGTTATTACTTATTCTAAATCACCATGTTTTAATCTTTACTATACTTTTTCACAGTAGGATTTATCATTATCGAAACCGGAAGCGGAAATGATACGATTAGTATCAGAATCGAGTTTCTTTTGTCCAGAAATTTTCAGTTTACCGAAATGTTCCAATGGCACTTCCTCTGTCCTGTTTCCGTGGTAACCGGCCAGACCGGAAGTGGCTGCCATGTTTTCGCATGCATCTCGTAACACTTCTCGAAATTTGCGTGCAAACACACAATACACTAGGAAGTTAGCGGCA
Source organism: Mimachlamys varia (assembly GCA_947623455.1). Classification (NCBI taxonomy): domain Eukaryota; kingdom Metazoa; phylum Mollusca; class Bivalvia; order Pectinida; family Pectinidae; genus Mimachlamys; species Mimachlamys varia. Next base: position 37,709,106 of record OX392529.1, read on the forward strand.
GACTGGGTCACGTACAACAGGCGAATAATCGTCAAAAGTTTGGTCATCAAAGAAAAATTGAGAATGTAGTTTTCTTTTGAAATGAAAACCACGACATTAATGAATATGTACAAAGGAAGCTGAAAGAAAATCAGGATTACTATTATTAAAGTTACGTTTATTTCCGTATGTTTTGTTTTTCTCAAATGTCTGATCGAAGCATATCGCTTTTGTAAAACAGTTACTTTTCGGAGAATTTTCACATTCATGATAAACAGAATAACACAAAAAAGTAAACTAGACACTGTATAGAACCTCTCGTAATCTCGCCTCCATGACGCAATTAGCAAGTCTCCGGATTCCGGTTGGAGTGTTTCCGATCTGTTAACAGCACGTGCTATTTCCAATATAAGTTGAGGCAAGTGGACACAACAACAGACGACGGCTATTCCAAAGACGGCCAGACGAGTTCGGCGTACTGTGATAAGACAGGCAGCTTTTAATGGCATACAAACTGCAATACATCTTTCAAGCGCCAGACCCATTGTAACCAATAAACCAAAATAAACTATTGTGTAGGCAAAAAATCGTTCAACCGCTTTCCTAATAAAAAATTCGATTTCGATTCCTTCGTTGGCTGAACCCGAATCATTCCCTAGAAATGAATATTCAAGCAATGAGAGATTTCCGAGTAGATGTCCTGGGTGATTACCCTGTCCTTTGGTCTGTATTGTGGTGTTACTCCGGACTTGTTGTTGCTCAGACGAGGCACCGCCACACACACCAGTCCTAGTGACGTCACTGGACGAGTTAGATGAATCCAAATATTTGCAGGCAATCATAACCTGTATACACGATGCTGATTTATTTTCTACCGTATACAAGTCACACATATCTACAAGTATATTTTGTGTAAGACGAATCACATTGAGGGCCGCCATATAGGACCGAATGGCAGGTTCGATGTCCGAATACACTGCATACATCATGTTCACTAAAGCATGCACCGTTAAACACTGCAACAGACACACGGGGGCGCTGCGTAAAGACTTCCGGCAAAGAATAACAAGGGTAATTGAGTTCCCTATTATCCCTATGCCGACAACAATTGACATGATTATACCCGAACATACGAATATGAAATAGAACTGGGAGTATATCTCCTCAACTGTTAGATTAGGAACGTCTCCTGACTCGTCCATGCCACGCACGGCGCGATTCCAATGGCCAAAATGTCTTTGTCACACAGATGCTTGCGATACAGGGTTCGCCGCACTGTCCTTGTCACCCAGAGTTTGAATTATTTCAAAACTGTCGGGCCTTTGTGAATCGCACAAAGACTTTCTCTTAACTTAGACCTGTCACATATAAGCTAGCTTCATCGGACGTTTCCCAATCAGTGATGAACTAGAAAATGAAGCGTAGAACACAATCTTACATCTATGATATAGATATCATATTAAACACATAACCTGCCGTGATTAGATTTCCGTTGTTCCCAAGAACAGTTAGAATCACAACTCCCTCGATAAATACAATGTTTTACAGACTGGCGTATATTATCAACTGTTAATATCCCATCAAGGAAATGCTACATTGTATCCTAGGTATGTTCGTGTAAATTGGTATCAGTCGAATCGTTCGAATTATCACGTACGGGATCCAATGTGTTTCATTAGCACTATCTGTGGCACTGTTTGGCCAACTCGTGCGCCTTTGAGTCATATGTATAATGATGCCAGATAAATCTGTCTCATCAGCCCGATGTCTCGGAGAGATGTATTGACGAACAGCACCGTAACATGCTCGTCCACGAGAAATCATGGAATCAATAAATATCATAAGTTTGTCGGAATAGGCAAAATCCTTTCTGATTAATTCGTCTACCCTAATCAGAGTGTATTTAGATATTCGTCTACATAAGTCTCTCACACTAATGTTGTACGACTAAATTTGTAGGTCAAATCATCGACGATTTTGACTGATGTAACATATCCACTAGTCCGCATGTCTGTACATCTCCATACCCAGACATGCTACGTGTACAGCGTGGATTTCCGTGAGAAACATTAGGTCATTCGAGACCGGATATAGAAGTCTAACTATCATTACTTATTGCATTTTTCGCGATAACCACCTTTCAAAATTGGAACAACATTTTCGAAAGGAATAACTCAGAGCTCTATTACACAAATCAATGTTTGACAACAACACATAAAACATTTTATTATTACTGGTCTGCTAGTAGCACATAGGTCTGTATCCTCGATAAAAATTGTTGTCAATGTCTTGGTCATATCTCCAAAAGTAACTTTAACATCAAAGCAGAAATATACAATTTGATCTATTGTTTGATGCCGACCAACTTTGCTTCCTAACGTCGTTACAAAATATCAAGAAAAAAAATGTGCAGCTTAACCTTGATTTTTGAACCAATGGCCTTGAGGTTTGGTCAATTGACACTTTGATTACAAGCAACTTCACTTCAAGAAATGTCGAAATTACGCTAACAATTTGAGATTTGTTCTGATGGGTATAATAATCTAATACCATTCGATCAACTAGAGATAATGTTCTGGGATCAAAAACGTATGTCTGCCCTTTAATGGTTTAAAACATTATGGCTCGGACAAAATTTTCCCGAGACTTTTTAGTTTTGGCTGAACAAGACCTTATTGTAAAGTGGACCATAATAGAAGTTCTCGAAATCGTGTGAAATGACGCTAAGACAAAGTTTCAATGTCATCATATAGCATACAAAGTTAAAGAAAACTATAACACTGACCGGTCAGGATGGATCCACAATGTTATCTGATATCTTAATACTACCCTAGTAGCTCAGTGGGCAGAGATGTACAATATGACACATTGTTTGATACATACCAACTTTGATTCATTATATCATAACAAAATGTCAAGCTATTAATAAATGTAAAATTTGACCTTGACCTTTGATCCAATGACCTTGAGGTTTGGTGTGTTGACAAATTGTTTGGTTACTACCAACTTTGCTTCATAATGCGAAAACAAAATGTTTGGCAGTTACGAGATGTTATAATTGACCTTTAGCTTTGAGCTAATGACCTTGTATTTGGTCAGCCGACACCACGTTTGATCCTGATTTACTTTACTTCATAATATTATAACAAAGTGGTAAACACTTAAGTGGTGTAACACTTGACCGTGATCTTTGATCTGATGACCTTCAGGAGAAGATGTTAAATATGAGTTTGACCTTTGACCGATGACCCAGATGTTTGGTCAATTATTATTACATTTACACATTTAGTTTCATTGAGGGGCCGTTGGCATATCCTTAGCGGACACCTTTGAATGGTTGAACTGACCTCTGACCTTTGGGTGTAGGTATACTGCAAGTTTCATCAATATATATCCGTAAAGGTTTGAAAGGTATCGCCCGGACATACTTGTTTGGTAATATCACACTTATTTGTCATTTCGCCTTTAGTTAACAGGTCACAGTGACATCATTTTATATTTGCACTGCATTGTAAAATCGCTTTAGGGTATGTAAATAAACCAAAAACGTCAAGAGATTTTCAGTGGCCGAGATGTGGTTGTCAATACTAGAAATTCTAAATAAAGAAACGGTACTAATGTAATATGTCTCTCTTCATCGAAGGAGAGACAATAATGATGTTTAAAAAACATCGACAACTTTCAGGATCTAAGCCTGTTTCCCTGTGTTAAAAGTTGATTATGCCGTATATAGTTGATTGTAAGCTGGCACATTTAGGACATGCTCGACATATTAAGTCAAGCTATCGAGAAGTTATGTCGAGCGCTCGAGACAATTAGTCGAGCACTCGGTAAAACTAAGGTAGAAAATATCATTATGCATGTCCTTAATGTGCAACCGTAGGATTGGCCTAACGGCATCAATTTATGATTTCTATCCTTGCACGAATGACATCACAATGGCAACTCTACTCTCACAATATTAGGAGCCCCGTAACCCAACCAATTCATTGAAAATCAATTGACGTGTATACAACCGGCACTATTTATGATGCACTACACAAATGTCGTACAAAAGACCCACCTCTACCGTAAAGGAACTTATTTTATCTGATCAATAGTCAGGGCATATTGAGTTGACGGTAAACGTTTACCTCTAATACAATAAAGGAATGTTTATGTACACTATGATAATGCCGCCAGTTAAAATTCGGGCAGCATGTTCACCTGCAAATAGACGCGACAACGATCATACATGTACTTCTATTGAGTTGGAAAACGGATAATTTTTTTCTGCTTATCACACCGTATAGAAATACCCGCATTATTTTTTATCCTACACAAAACTATTAATCAAAATCCTGGCCAAGTGTACGTACTATTTAAACGTTGAACATGCACATTAAGCATGATTCTTCATAAGTAGCATCAGATAAATTTTCTCAGGTACAAATAGTATTTATTTGTTATAACACATGTATCATACAGTACTTGTTCAAATGATCTTTGAGTGTATAATGTTCATATTTTATTAAAGTACGTAAATGTCTGTATAATGTTCATATTCTGTTAAAGTACGTAAATGTCTGTATAATATTCATATTTTATTAAAGTACGTAAATGTCTGTATAATGTTCATATTCTATTAAAGTACGTAAATGTCTGTATAATGTTCATATTCTATTAAAGTACGTAAATGTCTGTATACTGTCCATATTCTGTTAAAGTACGTAAATGTCTGTATACTGTCCATATTCTATTAAAGTACGTAAATGTCTGTATAATGTTCATATTCTATTAAAGTACGTAAATGTCTGTATAATGTTCATATTCTGTTAAAGTACGTAAATGTCTGTATAATATTCATATTTTATTAAAGTACGTAAATGTCTGTATAATGTTCATATTCTGTTAAAGTACGTAAATGTCTGTATAATATTCATATTCTATTAAAGTACGTAAATGTCTGTATAATGTCCATATTCTATTAAAGTACGTAAATGTCTGTATAATGTCCATTTTCTTTTTAAGTACGTAAATGTCTGTATAATATTCACATTCTGTTAAAGTACGTAAATGTCTGTATAATGTTCATATTCTATTAAAGAACGTAAATTTCTGCATAATGTTCATATTCTATTAAAGTACGAAAATATCTGCATAATGTTCATATTCTATTAAAGTACGTAAATGTCTGCATAATGTTCATATTCTATTAAAGTACGTAAATATCTGTATAACGTCCATTTTCTTTTAAAATACGTAAATGTCTGTATACTGTCCATATTCTATTAAAGTACGAAAATATCTGCATAATGTTCATATTCTATTAAAGTACGTAAATGTCTGCATAATGTTCATATTCTATTAAAATACGTAAATGTCTGTATAATGTCCATCTTCTATTTAAGTATGTTCGTGATGGGCGGATGTCGTGCTTTGGGCCCTTGGTATGGTGTTTCAGTGGGACAGCACTATCACAAAGAGGGAAGTACACCAACATACCTCGTCCCCAAGACATATTCACACATACACAGTTACGCGACAGACATGGGGCCCGTCCCTAAATGACATTAGCTGCTGTTAAAAAGGGACGTTAAACGGATAAAAACACACCACTTGTAAAGTATGTAAATGTCTGGCTAATGTTCGTTCTACTGAAATAAGTGTGTCTATCCTCGTGACGTGTTATGTGCGTGATGACTGGTCATGATCTGTATCCATCCTTGTGTCGTTCTGTTATATCCGCATGGTGTATTGTAATATAAATCCCCTCGTCCGTCCTCAATATAGCACGTACATTCTAGTGACGCTTTATGTTATAAAACTTCTTAACCACTTGGCCATTAATGATCATAGCTGTCATTGGGCCGCAAAACACAAACAAACAAACAAACAAACAAATAGATATAAAAAAAAAACAACTGGTTTACTCCGAGTGTAAGCTGGCGCGTGTCTGATGTGTCTGGTGTCCCGGCCAGAGTAGACCCACCCCTTTTTATTTATCATTAAAGACATTCATCGCATCATGAATTCACGTTTTAACAAAGTACACAAACTCGCTGAAGTAATGAAATAAATAACAAAATACCTGGCAATAGGAATCAGTATGATGTAAGCCGTGCAGAGTGTATTTATTAGATTTAGGATAGTTGTGTCGCTCACCTCGGTAGTGTTCTCTCTCCCTATACAGTTCACAATAACCTCTACTGATAAGCATACATGTACTTGTGAATCGTTCATTGACTAAATACCCCGTGAAGAATTATCGGGCTCTTATCGAGCATTATATGATCTGGTATTCAACGTGAGTGCACAAACTCCATGAATCTATTGAAGGCTGTAATTTGTTTAATTGACATTTTTTGTCGTCTTTTGTATGACAAAAATACAACAAAACATCGATGTGTTCCATAATGTACAAGTTGAGTTTGGCTACCTCGAATTTACTTCCGCGTTAGTGTATCGAACGGATTGAACAGTGTACACCAACCACAAGTACCCCCTCTGATCAGGTTTATAAAAATTCTACATCAAAGTCGGCAGAAACAATACAATATGTAAGCTGGTAAGTATCATTTGTTGATTTTCCCCAAACATTCATGTCCAGCATGTCTATCTTTATACCCATTATATATATTGTTTCACGGTGTACGTTTCACGACTGTATGACGATTTTAGAACAAAACACTCTACGTGTTATATAGATGTCTGCACATCTGTTGTCATTATTTGTAGCTCTATACAGCCATGTTGTCATTATTTGTAGCTCTATACAGCCATGTTGTCATTATTTGTAGCTGTATACAGACATGCTGTCATTATTTGTAGCTCTATACAGACATGTTGTCAGTATTTGTAGCTCTATACATCCATGTTGTTATATTTGTAGCTCTATACAGACATGTTGTCATTATTTATAGCTCTATACAGACATGTTGTCATTATTTGTAGCTCTATACAGACATGTTGTCATTATTTGTAGCTCTATACAGACATGTTGTCATTATTTATAGCTCTATACAGACATGTTGTCATTATTTATAGCTCTATACAGACATGTTGTCAGTATTTGTAGCTCTATACAGACATGTTGTCAGTATTTGTAGCTCTATACAGCCATGTTGTCATTATTTGTAGCTCTATACAGACATGTTGTCATTATTTATAACTGTATACAGCCATGTTGTCAGTATTTGTAGCTGTATACAGCCATGTTGTCATTATTTGTAGCTCTATACAGCCATGTTGTTATATTTGTAGCTCTATACAGCCATGTTGTTATATTTGTAGCTCTATACAGCCATGTTGTTATATTTGTAGCTCTATACAGCCATGTTGTCATTATTTGTAGCTCTATACAGCCATGCTGTCATTATTTGTAGCTCTATACAGCCATGTTGTCATTATGTGTAGCTCTATACAGCCATGTTGTCATTATGTGTAGCTCTATACAGACATGTTATAATTATTTGTAGCTCTATACAGCCATGTTGCCATTATCTGTACAAGCTCTATACAGCCATGTTGTCATTATTTGTAGCTGTATACAGACATGTTGTCAGTATTTGTACCTCTATACAGCCATGTTGTCATTATGTGTAGCTCTATACAGACATGTTATAATTATTTGTAGCTCTATACAGCCATGTTGTCATTATTTGTAGCTCTATACAGCCATGTTGTCATTATTTGTAGCTGTATACAGACATGTTGTCAGTATTTGTAGCTCTATACAGCCATGTTGTTATATTTGTAGCTCTATACAGCCATGTTGTTATATTTGTAGCTCTATACAGCCATGTTGTTATATTTGTAGCTCTATACAGACATGCTGTAATTATTCATAGCTCTATACAGCCATGTTGTCATTATTTGTAGCTCTATACAGACATGTTGTCATTATTTGTAGCTCTATACAGACATGTTGTCATTATTTGTAGCTCTATACAGACATGTTGTCATTATTTATAGCTGTATACAGACATGTTGTCATTATTTGTAGCTCTATACAGACATGTTGTCATTATTTGTAGCTCTATACAGACATGTTGTCATTATTTGTAGCTCTATACAGACATGTTGTCATTATTTGTAGCTGTATACAGACATGTTGTCATTATTTGTAGCTCTATACAGACATGTTGTCATTATTTGTAGCTCTATACAGACATGTTGTTATATTTGTAGCTGTATACAGACATGTTGTCAATATTTGTAGCTCTATACAGACATGTTGTCATTATTTGTAGTTCTTTACAGACATGTTGTCATTATTTGTAGCTCTATACAGACATGTTGTCATTATTTGTAGCTCTATACAGACATGTTGTCATTATTTGTAGCTCTATACAGACATGTTGTCATTATTTATAGCTCTATACAGACATGTTGTCAGTATTTGTAGCTGTATACAGCCATGTTGTCAGTATTTGTAGCTGTATACAGCCATGTTGTCAGTATTTGTAGCTGTATACAGCTATGTTGTCATTATTTGTAGCTTTATACAGACATGTTGTCATTATTTATAACTGTATACAGCCATGTTGTCAGTATGTGTAGCTGTATACAGCCATGTTGTCATTATTTGTAGCTCTATACAGACATGTTGTCCTTATTTATAACTGTATACAGCCATGTTGTTATATTTGTAGCTCTATACAGCCATGTTGTCATTATTTGTAGCTCTATATAGCCATGTTGTTATATTTGTAGCTCTATACAGACATGTTGTTATATTTGTAGCTCTATACAGCCATGTTGTTATATTTGTAGCTCTATACAGCCATGTTGTCATTATTTGTAGCTCTATACAGCCATGTTGTCATTATTTGTAGCTCTATACAGCCATGTTGTTATATTTGTAGCTCTATACAGCCATGTTATAATTATGTGTAGCTCTATACAGCCATGTTGTCATTATTTGTAGCTCTATACAGCCATGTTGTCATTATTTGTAGCTGTATACAGACATGTTGTCAGTATTTGTAGCTCTATACAGCCATGTTGTCAGTATTTGTAGCTCTATACAGCCATGTTGTCATTATTTGTAGCTCTATACAGCCATGTTGTTATATTTGTAGCTCTATACAGCCATGTTGTTATATTTGTAGCTCTATACAGACATGCTGTAATTATTCATAGCTCTATGCAGCCATGTTGTCATTATTTGTAGCTCTATACAGCCATGTTGTCATTATGTGTAGCTCTATACAGACATGTTATAATTATTTGTAGCTCTATACAGCCATGTTGTCATTATCTGTACAAGCTCTATACAGCCATGTTGTCATTATTTGTAGCTGTATACAGACATGTTGTCAGTATTTGTAGCTCTATACAGCCATGTTGTCATTATGTGTAGCTCTATACAGACATGTTGTCATTATTTATAGCTGTATACAGACATGTTGTCATTATTTATAGCTGTATACAGACATGTTGTCAGTATTTATAGCTGTATACAGACATGTTGGCATTATTTATAGCTGTATACAGACATGTTGTCATTATTAATAGCTGTATACAGACATGTTGTCAGTTTTTACAGCTATATACAGACATGTTGTCAGTATTTATAACTGTATAGAGACATGTTTTCAGTTTTTATAGCTGTATACAGACATGTTATTTATATCTGTATACAGACATGTTGTCATTATTTATAGCTGTATACAGACATGTTGTAATTATTTATAGCTGTATACAGACATGTTGGCATTATTTATAGCTGTATACAGACATGTTGTCATTATTAATAGCTGTATACAGACATGTTGTCAGTTTTTACAGCTATATACAGACATGTTGTCAGTATTTATAACTGTATAGAGACATGTTTTCAGTTTTTATAGCTGTATACAGACATGTTATTTATATCTGTATACAGACATGTTGTCATTATTTATAGCTGTATACAGACATGTTGTCATTATTTATAGCTGTATACAGACATGTTGTCAATATTTATAGCTGTATACAGACATGTTGTCAATATTTATAGCTGTATACCGACATGTTGTCATTATTTATAGCTGTATACAGACATGTTGTCAGTATTTATAGCTGTATACAGACATGTTGTCAGTATTTATAGCTGTATACAGACATGTTGTCAGTATTTATAGCTGTATACAGACATGTTGTCAGTATTAATAGCTGTATACAGACATGTTGTCATTATTTATAACTGTATACAGACATGTTGTCAGTTTTTATAGCTGTATACAGACATGTTGTCAGTATTTGTAGCTGTATACAGACATGTTGTCATTATTTATAGCTGTATACAGACATGTTGTCAGTGTTTATAACTGTATACAGACATGTTGTCAGTTTTTACAGCTGTATACAGACATGTTGTCAGTACTTATAACTGTATACAGACATGTTGTCATTATTTATAACTGTATACAGACATGTTGTCAGTTTTTATAGCTGTATACAGACATGTTGTCAGTATTTATAGCTGTATACAGACATGTTATTTATATCTGTATACAGACATGTTGTCATTATTTATAGCTGTATACAGACATGTTGTCAGTTTTTATAGCTGTATACAGACATGTTGTCAGTATTTATAGCTGTATACAGACATGTTGTCATTATTTATAGCTGTATACAGACATGTTGTCATTATTTATAGCTGTATACAGACATGTTGTCAGTATTTTTAGCTATATATAGACATGTTGTCAGTATTTATAGCTGTATACAGACATGTTGTCAGTATTTATAGCTGTATACCGACATGTTGTCATTATTTATAGCTGTATACAGACATGTTGTCATTATTTATAACTGTATACAGACATGTTGTCAGTTTTTATAGCTGTATACAGACATGTTGTCAGTATTTGTAGCTGTATACAGACATGTTATCATTATTTATAGCTGTATACAGACATGTTGTCATTATCTATAGCTGTATACAGACATGTTTTCAGTATTTATAACTGTATACAGACATGTTGTCATTATTTATAGCTGTATAGAGACATGTTGTCAGTATCTATATCTTTATACAAACATGTTGTCAGTACTTATAGTTGTATACAGACATGTTTTCAGTACTTATAACTGTATACATACATGTTGTTATTATTGATATCTGTATACAGACATGCTGTAATTATTTATAGCTGTATAGAGACATGTTGTCAGTATTTATAGCTTTATACAAACATGTTGTCAGTACTTATAGCTGAAAACAGACATGTTGTCATTATTTATAGCTGTATACACACATGATTTTTATTATTTGTGTAGCATCGCTGAAGCAAAGATATATTTTTGCCATCTTGGCCTTTGATTTCAGATCACAATGTGACGTCATGTAAGCAATCATCCAAATGACCTTGACCTTCAGACAACGTCCTTAGTCCATTGCTGCACTGTGACGTCACCATGACGATAGTTACGTTCAACCCAGCTTTAAAGGGGAGATTCACCAGATTAGCGCATGCGTTGTTGATATGCAGCACCTTTGCAAGGGTTCGTTGTATTTAATTTGATCTCCTTTAATTAATTTTGTTTTAAAACGGTTCACATCGAGATAAAAATGCTGAATAGAAGTAGGCTGTAAAGTTTGTTGACAGAAAATGTATTTTTGGAAAACAAAACTGAAATTTCTTAAAATATAGTGTCTATGCATAATACTAGAAGAATATGTGATTGTGAAAAAAATTACCTTGTTTAGATTTCAGAGAACACAAACCCAATTGATTATTGATTGGATATTAAAGATTGTTTTAAAGACTATGTTTGCTTGAATATCAAGAAATATTCCTCGGGCATTGTAAAGAAATGATCTTAAAATGAATAGTTTTTAAAACTTTATATGATGCATTTGCATGTACGTTACACAACTGAAGAAGATATTTTCGTGTTTTTTTACCGGTTTGTTAATATTAATGATCCCCGGAGTGTGTTGTTTGGAATCGATTCCTTCATTTAGTATCTAGTTCTAAACGTTAAACACGAAATGAAATTCAATGTACTCAAGGTCCAAAGACAAGTGACAATGATTTCAAACAAAATTAGTGAGTTTTAGTATCAAAGACAGTAAACAAACGATAATAAAGCTATTTTCCAACTTTAGCAAAACGGAATTGTATCTTCGGCTTTAGGATTGTTAGAGAATGTTTATTATTAAATATTCAAGTGACCAATCAATTACCTCGTGTAAAGATTCTATAAATAGAAAGCTGTCCTTGACATTCAGGGCGTGAGCGTGACGTATCTGGTGATTGTGTCTTTGATGATGGGACGGGAGGGCGTGCTGAATAATGGCCAAAGGATGGTCTTCAATCAGTTCTCCGTGTATGGACTTCAGCTTGGGGATCTTTCCGAGGGCGTGGCCTACACACTTTTCTTCATGTTACCCCTCCACACCGTCTTCGGCGTCATTGGGCTTCTAGGCGTTCTATGTAGAAACAAACTGCCTCTCTTACTGGTGAGTGCTCAGACTTCGTCGTCCTGTGTAGGAACAATATCCCGCATCAAGGTAAGTTATCAGACTCTTGTAACTTTGATGACAAGCGTTATCGTCCTCTAGTTAAGGAATCCTATAACGAGATCTAGCTCTGAAAAGTGTACTAATACACCTATTCTAACCATTTGGAACTAGCTTTAAAAGATGAACTAGAATCCCACCGCTTCCACCAAATGTAACGTGCGGTCGGTAGCACACCCAGTCAATGGCCACATTTTGGCGTTGTAGAACTATATTAACCGAGTCCAGGGCAGAAATGCTATATTTCCAGTAGGACAGGGGTCTACCTGTTCACAGATAAGTTATGAATGTGATGACGCTGTGTTAGAGAAAGCTCATCGTCTAATACTATTTCTAAGGGAATCCATGCATGTATATAATGGCAAAGTTTTAAAACTCCGTTTCTATAGGTGTATATGAGTTGTTGAAAGAAACAAAATGTCTGACGGACTTCTGACTGACCGGTTACGGGTGACACCGTCACTAATTTTGAATTTTGTGCAAGATCAGATAAACATGCTTCCTTTGTCAATGTACTGCATCTAATAAACATGTTGATAAGCATAGCTACACTACGCCGTACATATTCAATACAGTATATATTTTGATAACGGAAACTTGTGAGCACCCTTTGTCTGAAAGTGCGCCGTTTCTATGTTTAAGTCGGGATATTTTTCCTCTGTTCCAGTACACCGGTTTCCTGGTCATGGCTCTAGCAATAGATATCGTGCTCCTAGTGCTAATCTCGATTCTACTAAACGGGGTAAGATTTAAGCGTCAACGGATAAGATTCAAATGCCAACGGGGTAAGATTCAAACGCCAATGGATGATATTCAAACGCCAAGGAGGTAAGATTCAAACGCCAGTGGATGAGATTCAAACGCCAAGGGGGTAAGATTCAAACGCCAAGGGGTAAGGTTCAAACGACAACGGGTGAGATTGAAAACGCCAAGGGGGTAAGACTCAAACGCCAATGGATGAGATTCAAACGCCAACGGGTAAGATTCAAACGCCAAGGGGGTAAGGTTCAAACGCCAACGGGTGAGATTCAAACGCCAACCAAGTAAGATCCATGCGTCTTTTTTAATTAAAGTTTGCTGAACTATTTAAGTTCCTTTGACATGGAAGACATGAGTACGATTTCGAGGTTATGTTTATCGTGCTATCAAAGAGAAGGTAAATGGGTATGTGACGGTGAAATAAATGTACACGTATTATAAGTCAAAACATAGTCGGTATGTCACAGGAAATTAGTTTGTTACAGTGATGTTAGTCAGTGCATTGCATGAATGTGACAGGGAGTTAGTTTTTAACATTGATATTAGATATCACATGATATACATGTGACAGAAAACTTGTTTGTTAACAGTGATTTTAGTCATATACATATGTGCATATATGTGACGGGGAACTAGTTTGTGATAATAGTGTTAGGCTGTACATAGTAGTATACAAAGGTAGTTTGTAAAAGCAATAAAAGACATGCCATGGTACAGTGTATGTACATTGTATATGACAGGGAGTTAGTTTTTGACATTACTCTTAGCCTATAAATAGATATATATGACAGGGAGGTAGTTCTAACATTGCTCTTGGCCTATAAATAGTTATATATACAGGGAGTTAGTTCCGACATTGCTCTTAGCCTATAAATAGTTATATATACAGGGAATTAGTTCTGACATTGCTCTAAGCCTATAAATAGTTATATATACAGGGAGTTAGTTCCGACATTGCTCTAAGCCTATCAATAGTTATATATACAGGGAGTTAGTTCTGACATTGCTCTTAGCCTATAAATAGTTATATATACAGGGAGTTAGTTCGGACATTGCTCTTAGCCTATAAATATTTATATATGACAGGGAGTTAGTTCCGACATTGCTCTTAGCCTATAAATAGTTATATATACAGGGAGTTAGTTCCGACATTGCTCTAAGCCTATCAATAGTTATATATACAGGGAGTTAGTTCTGACATTGCTCTTAGCCTATAAATAGTTATATATACAGGGAGTTAGTTCGGACATTGCTCTTAGCCTATAAATATTTATATATGACAGGGAGTTAGTTCGGACATTGCTCTTAGCCTATAAATATTTATATACGACAGGGAGTTAGTTCCGACATTGCTCTTAGCCTATAAATAGTTATATATACAGGGAGTTAGTTCCGACATTGCTCTTAGCCTATAAATATTTATATATGACAGGGAGTTAGTTCCGACATTGCTCTCAGACTATTAATAGTAATATATGACAGGGAGTTAGTTCTGACATTTTCTCTTAGCCTATAAATAGATATATATGACAGGGAGTTAGTTGTGACATTGCTCTTAGCCTATAAATAGATATATATGACAGGGAGTTAGTTCCGACATTGCTCTTAACCTAAAAATAGATATATATGACAGGGAGTTAGTTCCGACATTGCTCTAAGGCTATTAATAGTTATATATGACAGGGAGTTAGTTGTGACATTTTCTCTTAGCCTAAAATAGTTTTATATGACAGGAAGTTAGTTGTGACATTGCTCTTAGCCTATAAATAGATATATATGACAAGGAGTTAGTTCCGACATTGCTCTAAGGCTATTAATAGTTATATATGACAGGGAGTTAGTTGTGACATTTTCTCTTAGCCTAAAATAGTTTTATATGACAGGAAGTTAGTTGTGACATTGCTCTTAGCCTATAAATAGATATATATGACAAGGAGTTAGTTCCGACATTGCTCTAAGGCTATTAATAGTTATATATGACAGGAAGTTAGTTGTGACATTGCTCTTAGCCTATAAATAGATATATATGACAAGGAGTTAGTTCCGACATTGCTCTAAGGCTATTAATAGTTATATATGACAGGAAGCTGGTTGTGACATTTTCTCGTAGCCTATAAATAGTTTTATATGACAGGGAGTTAGTTCCGACATTGCTCTTAGCGTATAAATAGTTTTATATGACAGGAAGCTAGTTGTGACATTGCTCTTAGCCTATAAATAGTTATATTATATGACAGAGAGTTAGTTCCGACATTGCTCTTAACCTATAAATAGATATATATGACAGGGAGTTAGTTTGTTACAGTAGTTTATTTCTAGTTAGAATTGTCACCGCTAAATGAACTATATTTTCAGCTGACTACCTGGATCCAGCAGAGTTTTGCAGACTCGTACCTATATTACAGTCAATCTTGGATTAACTCGGACCTCAAGGCTGCTTGGGACACTTTGTTTGACAATGTTAGTCTATTTTTCACTTTCTTCAAAGGGACTAAACGGTTAGATTTCGGTAATTTCCTTTAAGTATTTGCTTTCAGGCAAGTGTTTTAGTACTTGAAATAAGACTTTTTACAGCATTTGATATGTAAAATTGTGAAAGTTTGACATGTTCAAATTTCCGCTGGTCGACACGCAATGTTTTGATTGAAGACAGTCGAGTACATCACATGTTTTTTCGGAACCTCGTTTCCATCTGCAAAGAATGGAATCCGAGGTAAGTGTAAACATTGTAAATACAACTCCCACGATCTCCAGGTGCATCTCTTCACGCTTTGAATTCGCTATATGGATCACTGTTACGGATAAAGCGTACAGCACTTGCTGTAATCTATCAGTATGAATTGATTAAAAATATTGACATTCCACGATGGGGGCCCCGACAGGGAAGAGAGAACTGTTCGTAGCTAGAGAAAATAATTCTACTGTCCAAGTATCCAGGGTGAATGCTGGTTTTCTTATCGAAATACGTTTAGATTAATAAGGTGGCCTGTTTAATATTGTACCAACTTCCATGACAACATTTTGTATGACGATTTCAACTTTGAAATATTTGCTATCAGCAGACACAGTCTATCGAACAGCCAGCTATAGGTTGTTTTTTAAGGCGTCAGTAACGCCGTGCATATAGCGATCAGTTAAAAACCGGATAAACGGACTTTCAGACACCTAGCGATAATCTCTGTAATTACTCTAAATAAGGGAGGCAACTTTTACAGTATCTGGTGCTTTGTTCATAATACTATGGGAGTATTTGGTAAATACGGACACGTCTTACGTGGATCCTATATAAACTTCACAAATAATTAAATATAACTCCGTTCATGTTAAATGTTTTTAAACGAACATTATAGGATCATACAGAATGCCCATATAAGGAAGTGAAAACACATCCAATATGGCTGACGTATAAACGATCGCTTCAAACCACAGACTATGAAATATATATAAAGCAGCGATCGTGATTGTTGAAATCTCACATCTGATTAAAACCCTTTGGCTGCTAATCTCGACCAATGAAGATGATAAATACCTCGGTTCACAATATTACAATGTTCCCGTGATGATAAATACCTCGGTACACAATATTACAATGTTCACGTGATGATAAATACCTCGGTACACAATATTACAATGTTCCCGTGATGATAAATACCTCGGTACACAGTATTATAATGTTCCCGTGATGATAAATACTTCGGTACACAGTATTACAATGTTCCCGTGATGATAAATACCTTGATACACAGTATTACAATGTTCCCGTAATGATAAATACCTTGATACACAGTATTACAATGTTCCCGTGATGATAAATACCTCGGTACACAGTATAACAACGTTCCCGGGATGATAAATACCTTGATACACAGTATTACAATGTTCCCGTGATGATAAATACCTGGGTACACAGTATTACAATGTTCACGTGATGATAAATACCTTGATACACAGTATTACAATGTACCCGTGATGATAAATACCTGGGTACACAGTATTACAATGTTCACGTGATGATAAATACCTTGATACACAGTATTACAATGTTCCCGTGATGATAAATACCTTGATACACAGTATTACAATGTTCCCGTGATGATAAATACCTGGGTACACAGTATTACAATGTTCCCGTGATGATAAATACCTTGATACACGGTATTACAATGTTCCCGTGATGATAAATACCTTGATACACAGTATTACAATGTTCCCGTGATGATAAATACCTTGATACACAGTATTACAATGTTCCCGTGATGATAAATACCTTGATACACAGTATTACAATGTTCCCGTGATGATAAATACCTTGATACACAGTATTACAATGTTTCCGTGATGATAAATACCTCGGTAAAGTATTACAATGTTCCCGTGATGATAAATACCTTGATACAAAGTATTACAATGTTCCCGTGATGATAAATACCTTGATACACAGTATTACAATGTTCCCGGGATGATAAATACCTCGGTACACAATATTACAATGTTCCCGTGATGATAAATACCTTGATACACAGTATTACAATGTTCCCGTGATGATAAATACCTCGGTAAAGTATTACAATGTTCCCGTGATGATAAATACCTTAATACAAAGTATTACAATGTTCCCGTGATGATAAATACCTTGATACACAGTATTACAATGTTCCCGGGATGATAAATACCTCGGTACACAATATTACAATGTTCCCGTGATGATAAATACCTTGATACACAGTATTACAATGTTCCCGTGATGATAAATACCTTGATACACAGTATTACAATGTTCCCGTGATGATAAATACCTTGATACACAGTATTACAATGTTTCCGTGATGATAAATACCTTGAAACAGTATTACAATGTTCCCGTGATGATAAATACCTTGAAACAGTATAACAATGTTCCCGTGATGATAAATACCTTGAAACAGTATTACAATGTTCCCGTGATGATAAATACCTCGGTACACAGTATAACAATGTTCCCGTGATGATAAATACCTGGGTACACAGTATTACAATGTTCACGTGATGATAAATACCTTGATACACAGTATTACAATGTTCCCGTGATGATAAATACCTTGATACACAGTATTACAATGTTCCCGTGATGATAAATACCTTGATACACAGTATTACAATGTTCCCGTGATGATAAATACCTTGATACACAGTATTACAATGTTCCCGTGATGATAAATACCTCGGTACACAGTATAACAATGTTCCCGTGATGATAAATACCTTGATACACAGTATAACAATGTTCCCGTGATGATAAATACCTTGATACACAGTATAACAATGTTCCCGTGATGATAAATACCTTGATACACAGTATAACAATGTTCCCGTGATGATAAATACCTTGATACACAGTATTACAATGTTCCCATGATGATAAATACCTCGGTACACAGTATAACAATGTTCCCGTGATGATAAATACCTTGATACACAGTATTACAATGTTCCCGGGAAGATAAATACCTTGATACACAGTATTACAACGTTCCCTGGATAATACCTTCTTCGTTTACTATAGATGCAGTGCTGTGGTGTAACAGGGGTATACAACTCCTGCTCTGGGATCTCCTACACTGTCGGCTGCTGGGACAAGTACTACGCCCCCATGACGGGCTACCTGTGGTCACTGTTCCTCCTGTTCATCGCCAGTATCGTAATAGACGTAAGTGTCCCTGTCGATTAATATATCACATCAATCAATTAGTGTTTTAAGATACTGTAACTTCCTGCATCATAAATTGTATTAAAAACGAAGGTACTCGAAATGATGCATTGTGTCATGCATTGTTCAAGTGACTGACCATGACCAACATATAATAATATATAATAAGGTAAAAGGGAAATGCCATTTGTTTGTTGTCTTTAAAGTACTGTTTTTATAGATCGTGGGCATTGTGATCTCCGAACTAGCCTTCCAACATATGGACGACAAACCAAAATGTTCCTCGGGCATGTGTTCACAGTTCGGCAAGTTTGTATACAGATCATGGAAGGCGTAAGTAATGGTCATAACTGATCCTGTGTCATTAAAAACTGATGTGGTTAGGATATGATAAGTTCCCTCCCCATCCTCTATATCCAGGGGTTACCATCACCTACGCTCTCTACACCCCTGGACTATGTTATGGCAAAACTGAAGGCTCCGTGTGCGCCACTTTCGTGATGAGGATAGAAGAAAGAATCTCGTGGCCACATAACGGTAAAAATTGACATGTAACGGTTGCAGCTCCTTTGTAAAAGATAGACATCAGCCTAGCGATTAGCCAGTTCTGTTTTGCCTGAGCATGTCTTTAGGTCTTCAGTTTTGCCATGGCATATTCAAGGGCCTGTCAATAAATGTTTGATTTATCCAGGTACTCAAATGTTTCTGATGCTAGGAAGCCATGGAGACTTCCGTCAACATTTTTGTTGTTGAATAAAGGTTAAATCATGATCAATATCAATTTCTTCTTGCTGTATCTTGATTTTCTTTAGTTTGTAGGTAACACAATATTTTCGAAGGTTTTTCACATAGTCTAAAGTGGCGACATAGTTCACACTGTAACATATATAACTACACTCTTATGAGTTACTGGTTTTCTGTACTTACTTCACACTGAACTGACTAAATATACAATCATTTTACATTATATAACTCTTTAGAGAAACTTTTTTTTATGATTTCTTGTGGTACTGTTATATATCCTGATTTAATTCATTAAACTCTGGGTAAAGAGTAAATTATCATTATAAACATATTTTGGTTGTGTTAAATAAACTTTACATGAAATAAATTATCTTGTCACATCAAGCAATTTTTAAAACAAAATATTATTGCAAACTTTCTGAATGGTAAATGTATTTTGTTGGTTCAGGAGCAAAGGGAAATTCGTCTTTGCTGTCATCACAACCATAGATACGGTAAGTCACATGATCACCTGCATAGATACGGTAAGTCACTTGATTACAACAACAGATACGGCATGATTTAATCTGGTTTTACTTCGCTTTACACCATAGGGTCATTTAAAGAGTAGACTCCCGGTATATGCGATGTGCATGTGTGTGTTGAGTGCGTGTGTGTTTGAGAGACTGCGCTATGTTCGGGTAAGCCTCCTTGCGACAGTCTGGATATTTTGCCGATTTTAAGTGCTACCACACTGAAGTATAGTACCGAAGGTCCCCACGAGAAATCCCACCTAAACCCGTTATTCCACCTCCCAAAGACTGAGCGTCGAGCAGAAAGTAGATACAACCATTTTTGAGACTCTGGTATGTCTCGGTCTGGGGACAGAACCAACAGCCTCCTCACAGGGACGAACGCACGACTAAAGTCCAAAAGTGAGGCAGTGTCATGGGAGACATTAGGAAGGAAATAGTTGTTTTAATAAAGAAGATTCCAAATTTGGTCACCTCTTACGAATCATTAAAGGGGCAGCCGGTACAATATTCGTACATGCATGTGATCCATAGCTACAGTAAGTTATATGATAAATTGTGTTGATGACCTCAGTTACACACATGTGTAATCACAAACACAGATACTGGATGTTATATACGATCACATCTTAAATAGTGTGTCACAGTGTTAATTACATATGCAATACACATATTAACACCAGAAATCGAAGTCATTAACATAATCAGTTTCAATTTACAAGTACAATGCATGACATATGACGAAATAAATAATTCCAATACAATAAACCGTTTCTCATTTATAGTTTTCTTCATGTCTTTTACAGATGGCTGGCCTTGGACTGATCATCGCCGGAATAGTCACTCTCCAAGGTGACTTTGTAGCCAACAGTTTCCTCCGTCCCTTGTTCGGGAACCTGCGCTTCTTCAACATGTACCTACCCGAACTGATGTTAGGACTGGGTGTTACCATGGTAGTGGTCGGGGCTCTCAACACGGGCGCGTGCGCTCTTGGATATAACTTACTCTGTTTTAAATCCAGATCAAAAATTATTATCGTAAGTTGAGTTTAATGTTTCTTGTGTCTTTTTGAAAGTATACTTCAAAAAGTAAACAAGTAAAATCAACAGTTCTTTTTAGATATACCTACTGCAATGATAGGTTGTTGTGTTCCGGTTTGTCCCTCCATTATGAAACATATTCACTTTCGGTTTTCACATGATTGCTGTGTGTCGAGCAGTTCTCTAGATCTCCGTGTAGTCATAGTGACCTAGGCGGTACTTTTGTTGTCAAGAGAAAGTGGTTCTTTAGTACGTAGACTAGTTTATTGTTCAGTCCATGTGTTTGCAACAGCTGAAGTCATGTGAAACGTTAAAAGATATTTACACAAACTGTATTTTCTCATAACTAACGGAATCTTCGTCCGCTTTCTCTGATGTAAAAACCATCCTATGTGCATTAAATCAAGATTATGATATACATTGTTGTAATATTGTAATTGTGTACATTCAGTGATGCTTCACAATATCATCTTGGAATATCTCATTATTTGTCCTGCCCTTTCAATACATTGCAGAGTGTTGGACGGTATTATAATGTCACATAGCCAGTGAATATGATGAGGAATTTCAGACATTCACGAGCATGTCCAGCGACATAACATCATTTGTGTGTGTTTTTGAACATTTTATTTGTGCATAAAGTGTTTAGCATGCTGTTATATAACTGATTAGGGTGAACAGTAGAAGGTTGTACAACAGATCGGCTTTATCATATTTTTACCAGGGAGGTTTGTTGAATGGTGACGAAATTATCGTTCGTGAACGTGCCTTTAACAGCTTAGAGGTCCAACATCCCAATTATATTTCGGTCGATATATTTGTGTTGTTCTGTTATGCAAAAACGTTACGAGTATTGTAAGTGTCTATGTGTTAGTCCGATGCTTTGAATAAATGTATATGCGACATTTCTGTTTCTGCTAATGTCCAAGTGATCACCCGGTGATGTAGGTATCTATGAAATGAACCGACCATAAGATTGCCCGATGATTGAATTTTCATCCAATGGCTAATGTTTCTTCCTATGGTTCAATAAAAGTTACGTGATCCCGTCATTGTTATTTGTCACCTTGACGTGACTTGCATCACCTTTAGGGAGCTTCTCTGTAAACGGTAGCATGGATTTGAATGTGCAATAATAAGCCAGACACACTGACCAAAAAGCTTTGTAGTAACTAATACATGTAAGTTGACCTAGTGTTTTGTAGGTATACCGTGCCGTAAATGTTGTCTCCATGACCTTTTGTTGATGTTACAGGCGCGGGTCATCCAGATTATCATGATGGCGGTGCACATCGTAGTGTTTGTCTTCTGGTTTATTATGTTATACGGGGTAGGTGTACATTGTTGTCGTGTCATACTAAAAGCTTCGTATTGGATATACTAGTACGCATCATGTAAACTTCAGAAAACTCATACTAATATCTTTTATTATGAATAATACAGTTGATGGAATCAAAGGAATTGTACATTCATCTCCATCGTTTAAGTGGACATTGTAATGTACTAACTTACTAAGACATACAACACATAAAACAAGGGTACCTGTTATGCAGGTGCGACGCGGATTGGAGTTCCAGCTGTATAAGGAGTTTGTGGGGTACAATAGTCAGCACGACGGCGGGTACTACTACACCAAGTCGTGGCAGGCACTCTTCGTCACCGTAAGTAGATGCCTGACTTTAACACACGTAACTAATGTAATGAAATATTGTCCCCTCTCCTATCTGTCTTACTTCCTTACATGTACCGATATTTTATATTAAAGTATCCTCCATATTGTTCTGTATCAGTATCCATGTCACTGTTCATTCTGCAATGTTTGACAAATTGTGAGCCTTAGATAATCTGTCTTGCTGTCATCACTGCAAACCCTTGTTGTATCAAATGCATATTATGAAATGTCATTGTGAAATCATATTTAAATCAAACTACATCTGAAGACACTCTATCGTGCTTCATTTTGTCACCTTATTTCGACTTTAATCTTACATAATGCTGTAGTTGCTTTCTCTGTTCGACATGCTAGTAACGCTACCATCCCTAAATCTCCGATGGTTCCTAAGCCATTGACTCGTTCATCCATGAAGATAAATTTGAACTCTTCAGTTCATACGTTGGATGTATTATGTAATTTCAAGGGTAAAATGAGGAAATGTTCATTTCTCATATTGAACGTGTGTACTATATGTTTACATGTATATACAGTTTCTTATCCACTTTTTTATTTCCCCCAACCTCAGTTTACTTGCTGTAAAGTGAAAGGATTAGAGTATGGCGGTGCTTATGGCCAGCCTATAAGTGCAGGCATACCAGAGCAATGTTTGTATGAAAGAACACCTGTCAACTCTAACTTAGACTACCTGGGCGCCACCATCGCCACCGGAAGTTACAATCAAGAGGTAGGTTTATCCCGGTTCTGACGTTTTTATTTATGCATTTTGTGGAGAGTCTCATAGAGAAGAACAAACCCACTCAATCCAAGATAGCGTTTCATAGTACAAAAATATAATATTTCAAACTGAAAATGATCAATAAATGAAAACAAATTGTCTTACTGATATAACATTAAGCAGATATTTTTTTCTTTTAAGTTCTGCGAGGAGAAACTATCGGACGAGATTTACAAATACCAGGTGGCTGTATCCGTACTTTTTGGGTTTGCTATTTTTACCAAGGTAAGGTTTAAAGTGGTTTAATTTTGTTTAGCATCGTATTAACAGTTTAGGTGACTAAGGACGTGTCCCCATGTGCATTACACATGCGCCCATGTGTATATGTGTGCCAGGGACAGGATATGTAGCTTTCCTTGTAATTACAAGGATACTATGCTGTATAGTGTTATCTCACTTAACATACCGAAGCACAACATTCTACCCGATTACATTACACTGACATCAGGTGAAACCAGGTATTGTCGTTACCTGTTAATACTGAAAGTTAAGCACGGAGAACCATAGCTACCAATTTTATAGACTTCTGTTATGTCGACCACAGAACTGAACCCTTAACATTATTCACGGCGGCAACTAAAGGTCAAAAGTGAGGCAGTGTCAGAGAGACATTGGGATGGAAAACGTTGTTCAGAAAGATGGGAAAAGTTAAAATTCCATCTCACAAACCATGTACCAGGTACAATTCTTACGCCATACTTGTATTGTAATCAAAGCCAGAAGCCAGGAGCTAGAAAATAAAATGCTGATAGAAAAATAAGGAAACATGACAACCCAAAAAGTGACAATGGGTGCAGCTTATTTTCTATGGTCGCTATTGTGTCCCCATAAAAGGCACAAACATGTAGACAAAAATAAAGCCCATTTGTCGGTCACATTTACGATACATGCAGCAGGTAGGAATCAGATGTATTAATTTCTTTATCCCCAACCGCAAGGTTGATCCCCAACCGCAAGTGAGGAAGAATCCGCATCATGATTTGAGGAAAGTAAAACAGTTTAATACAGTACATTTAAAATGACATATATAAAAGCAGCTATAAGCTGTTTAAAGCAATCAGCTATACTGCGCGGTATTGGCAAGGTATAACGGGAACTGGACCTGTAACCATGGTACCAATTCATGCTCAATCGTGAGCTCCGTAATCAATCCAAATTGTACTGTTACAGGTGTATACTTTCGGGTACCTGTTCACGAAGAAATATCAAACAGGTGACGGAAGTCCTCGAGTCCCGTGCTCCGTATACTGCCGTGGACTGAAATCGTAAGTAACTACACACACGATCAAATAAACAATTGGAAAGGTTTTCATGCCAATTCCACCCGAGGGGTTTTCAAATTTGGTGGAATTTCCTTATCTTACACTTTTGGTCATGAAAGAGTCTTTTTCTCTTGTTTTCTCTTGGTTTATGGTGTTTATGGCGCATTAATGTTACGAAGGAATGATGAAACTTTGATAGACCTTGTCTGGTTTACAATGTTGCAAAGTCTCTCGCATGAGTAATGGTATCTTTCAATCTGATTAAAATCATATCTTGATTTCCGCTCCGTTCCGTAAACTTCTCTCTGCTGCGTCAAGATCTGAGGACATCACACAGGGAGTCACGTTCAGATGACTTTTGTCGCCTCTTTACTTAACACTAAAATAATTTCGTCACATTATTCCACATAACTTTTTGGTGACGAAATAACTAAACGTTCAAATGCGATTATGCAAGCTTTGTCGCCTCAAAAATCCGCATTTCAGATTCTAAAAGTAGTAATTTGATTGGCTAATACAAAAGGTCATCGGGACATGACCCCCTATGGGATGTCCGCAGATCTTGACGCAGCAGAGAGAAGTTTACGGAACCGTTCGGAGATCAAGATATGATTTTTATCAGATTGCGTTTCTTTGAAAAGATCCTACAGTAACATTGCCTTGCACATATCCTCGATTGTGAAGTTCAAGCTGATGATACTCCGGTGCCCCGCATTGCCTCAGTCATCAACATGATCATGGATGTACATGTGGTTTTATTGGCAGTGTGTTGTGTCATGTGTTTAATGATATTAAGGAAGTAGTGAGCATGAACCTGACAAAGAGATCATTAACAGAAAGATTGTCCTACCCTGGACTTTAGAAGCTTATATTTTCACTGCAGTGATGAGCAGTGAAAATATAAGATTTTGCCGTGAAAATATAAGATTTTGCAGTGAAAATATAAGGCTTTTTCAGTGTAACGTGAAAAAGTGACCCGACAACAAAATACCACACGGGTCATTATTCTACGTTGCAAAAGTTACCCGGGATCGTTATTTAACAGTAGAAATCGTACACGGCCATCTGTAGAAAAATGACCCCATTCGATTTTTCCGTAATTCGTCCCGTGAAAAAGTGACCCGCCGTAGCTTTCAACGGTGGTTAGTTTTCAACTGGGTCATTTTTTTCACGTAACACCGAAATTTTTGTATGAGTTGTTCCCCTTGATCGGATCTTGGAGGCTCGCCATTGTTGTCGTCTGCTAGAACTTGTCTCTTGGGGAAAGATGGTCTTGAAGAAATGGCATCAATAGTACATATTCATAGGAACTGCTGCAGGATTAAATATGAAATGAATTGAAAGATGAGAATGGTTCAACTTTTCCGATCAGCTTATCCCAATCAGCTGTGTACTGGACCCGATCTGTTGTGATTTCGACGGATTACAGTAGACTTACAGTGTAGCTCCTTTGCAGTAGGCAAGTAGACCAAGAAAAACTAATGAAAGTATCTTGGTCCTCTTTCGAAATGTAATAAAAAGAAAATTCAATGGTTTGCCGTTTAATATCGAATATATTTCACTTGTATGGCAGATTTTTTTTTATATTTTCACTCGTGCTACGCACTCGTGAAAATATAAAAAAAATCTGCCATACTCGTGAAATATATTCGATATTAAACGGCAAACCATTGAATATCCTCTATATATTTATGATGTGTTTTTATATAATCGTAGTTATACATTTACCTCAACCATTCAAATCAAATAGAGATAACTGCATCATAATTAGAAGTCGTTCTACATTGTAAGGCAATAAAAACTGATATGGCGTTAGAAAGTATAACTCGATTTTTCTTGCCAATCTGGCATGCTACCTAGTTTATATTTCCATGCATATTGATATATACTATAAATAAACAGTGTACCTTGATCCAATGACCTTGATACACCTACTGAAATGCTTAATGATGATTTAGCTTCTATTTCTGAATGGGCCGATAGATGGCAAATTCTTTCAATCCTAATAAAACAATAGCTTTTAACTTCACTTAAATAAGGATTTCCATCCCCATCTTCTATTTAACACTATTTCAATTGCACAACATGAACATCACAATGATTTAGGCTTACCATTTAATAGTAAAGGAACATGGGCGGATCATATCTCAAATATCTATCATCAAGCTAACTCAAGACTAAGTATACTTCGTGTTTTAAAAAATAGATGATAGGAAAACTTAACTATCTTTATATACTTCATTTATACGACCAGTATTAGAATACTCTGATGTTGTGTGGGACAACTGAAATATAACTGAATCTGACCTTCTTGAATCTGTCCAACTTGAAGATATGCGATTAATATCAGGTCGCCGAAGAGGAACTCCTCATCATATTCTATGTACTGAAACACAACTTGAGTCATTAAGCTCAAGAAGACAAAACCACAAACTTATCTTAATGTTTAAAAATATGAATAACTACACTCCAGAATATCTCTTCAATATCATACAGCCATTTCTGAATGTAAACAATATATATACCTGCAGAAATAACAGAGTATTTAATATACCTCAATCAAGAACTAATAGTTATATGAAAAGTTTCTGCAACTATGAATATGTGGAATGCACTTGATAGTACCGGGATTTCTTCTTTTAAATGTAAACTGAATGTATCTATCGACATGACGGTATCAAACATGTTTATCAATTCCATTCCCAGGAAACTTAACATAATGTTATGCCAACTTAGGAATTTTAAAAGCTGGGATAAATTTCAGGATCACCTGGTTGATAATGCTTCCTGTGCTTGTGTTGAACCTAGAGAGGACACAGTGCATTTTTTCTTTCAATGCCCCTTTTATTCTAATTCCAGACACCACATTACATCTATTTTTAATTAATTAGGTTATGTAAATTTGAAAATTTTTTGTTTGTTTTATATTATTTTTTATGTGTTGCTTCTGTAACAATATAATTCAGGATTAAAATAGGGAACATAACATCTTTCTATCAGGTCTAACCGGAAGTATTTCTAGAAGAATGCTTATATAAGCTTAGCCTGTTGTTTTATTCTTTTGGCAATGCTATATTTGCATGCATAAATATTTGTATGTATTATATATGTATTGTTAATAAATTGTTTTAAAATGAAACAGTGTACGTTGACTACATTTCAGTAAGAAGATACAGATGGCGTTGATTGGGGTGCTTGTGCTAGGGTTGGTAAGTTGTTCAGCTTGGCGCACAAGGCGGTAAGAGCTTAGTGGGGTGTACACATTTCTTTGTGAGGTAGTTAAATGTCCACAAAAATCATTGTGTACTTTCGTAAATTGTTCATTTGTTATCGCCTTACACAGGTGACGTCATTGGCTCCTGAACACGTATGAATGAATGTTATGTCGCCTCCAATATTTGTCGTCCGCAGTAATACATATAATTTGTAATAATTAACCATTGTCTTGGCGAATCTTCGATTTATGGAGTTGATTTCCGCAGATGTTTTTATAACGAAAAACGCAATATCATGTTTAAGATTTATCTCCCTTTGCAGTTGGTGTCGGTCGGTATCCTCATCACGGGGGCGATACTGAGGTTCGACAATGTGTTTGGTCACAAAGACATCCAAGGGCTCTTCACCTATGTGTATGTGGCCGGGGAGAGCCTGGCCGTCTGGATGCATGTACTCACTTACTATATGATAGGCGTGGGATGTGTGACTCTGGTGGTATTTGGAATCGCTTGCGTTTCGGCAGCATCGGGATTACCAGCATGTTACATACTGGTGCGTAGTTAGAGTCTTTAACTTTCGTTTTCAGTTCTGATTGTAAGATTTTAAAATCTGTATTCTATTTTATATTTGACATGTTAACATTAATATTCCTCATTGATCAGCTCATTTGGCATCTTAGCGGTATATAATTTTAGTGGAAAGTACTAAAACATAATATGACTCAATGCAAAGCAAAGTGTTTGTTGAACATTTGTGTTATAGGTATGTGGTATTAAAAAAACAAAACAAATAATCTGTGTATTTCATACATATTTTAGTCTTAAAGATTTCTCTCCTTCAAGTCAATATTTACATAATTATATATTTAAGAGTCATTCATTTTAAGATACATTGTACATAATACGCATTTCCGAACATATGTTTGCATTTATTTTATCGATATCATTAATCATTGTTGAATGTTTAAGTCTGTGTAAATGTCCTTCGACTTGAAATGCGATACCTGACTACAATCAGAACAAACAAGTGTTTTTCTAATCTTACAGACTTTGATAGGCCTCCTTCTATCTATTGTGGCCGAAGTCATTGGAATCTGTGTGTGGATTTACGTCCGCGTGGAGGTAAGGTTACAGCGGTATTAAGGATTTATGTCCGAGCGGAGGTAAGGTTACAGCGATATTGAGAATTTACGTTCGAGCGGAGGTAAGGTTACAGGGGTAATGAAGATTTACGTCCGGGTGGAGGTAAGGTGACAGTGGTATTAAGGATTTACGTCCGAGCGGAGGTAAGGTTACAGGGGTAATAAAGATTTACGTCCGCGTGGAGGTAAGGTTACAGCGATATTAAGAATTTACGTCCGAGCGGAGGTACGGTTACAGGGGTAATAAATAATTACGTCCGGGTGGAGGTAAGGTTACAGCTGTAATAAATATTTACGTCCGGGTGGAGGTAAGGTCACAGCGGTATTAGGAAAGCTAGCTCATGAGGATGTGTGTAATTAACTTGACAGGAAGGTTTTTATTGTTAATATCATATATGATTCATTAAAAATGACCAAAATTATTGCTAAGTCATTGGGCATATTTCTTAGGGGATATAATAGTTTTCAAAGGTATTGTTTTGTCTGGTTTTTTTCCGTTTAATTTTCATTATTGAACTCTAACATCATTTAATTCCAAAAATAGATTGCAAATGTAAATATTTGGTCAATTTTTGGTAAATTTTTACATTGTTTTTCAAGTAGCAATCCTAGAGCGCATTCTTGAACAAACTTTGTATTTCTCCTAAAAATCTGGTATAGGTGTCCATATATTCTCATTTGATATTAAGTTTGTTCAAGAATACGCTCAATAGTTTCCAGTAGAAAAACTATCCAAAAATGGGCCAAAATTGATGGTCAAATTTTCCTAATTTATGTATACATGTATTTGAGATGGTTGCCATGACAACCAGAGTTGAAACAACAAATAGTTATTGTTTCAGTTTTATCAGGAATGTATTCCATATTTATCCATATTTATTTATAAATATATTGTTTCAAAATTTGATGGTTTGGAACCCCCCCCCCCAAAAAAAAAACCCAAATCAGACAGTCCTTTGGCTGGAAAAGAACTATTCTAGAATTTTGTTATAAAAAATACATGCGATATTTACTTTTTGATAGCCATGGGGAAATGGAAAGGAATAAGTAGGTTTAGGTTTTTCTGACAAAAGATTCTTTAGGATCTACTTTTCGATAATATAAAAAGAAAACCTGGGCAACTGGGCATTTTTATAATTGTTGAGGTTCAGAGGAGTTCCGAAAACACTGGCAGAGCCTACTCCTGTGTGTAGTGACTGATACGTGTATAAAGTTAAGTGTTTTTATATAAAATGCTGATAGCAGTATAAAGGTTGGTGTCTAAAACATTATCCTGGTAGCTGTATGAAGTTTAGTGTCTAGAACATTATCTTGGTGGCTGTATGAAATTTAGTGTCTAAAACACAATCCCGGTAGCTGTATGAAGTTAAGTGTCTTAAACACAATCCTGGTAGCAGTATAAAGTTTAGTCCCCTTGAACATAAGGCTGATAGATGTCTACAATAAAAAGACATACATGTATAGCGATATAAAGTTTTATGTCTAGACATATTGATAATTAGCTGTGTATAATTTAGTGTCTTTTGAAATATAATACTGATAGCTATATAAAGCGCAATGCCTTAAAACATAGGGCGGGCAGCTGCCTTTCATTTAGTGTCTGACAATCTTATGCTGATAGCGGAAAACATCTAGTGTCAAAAGATAATGTTGATAGCTGTAAAACGTTAAGTGCCTATATGGCTGATAGCTGACAAGAGTAATAAAGCATCTATAATAATTACAAGTCATCATTCTTTTTACTTGCAGATTGATTGGAACCTTACGAATGAATTACGATCAGTTCTACTGAACTCTTACCAGACCGACAGTTCTGCTTATTCTCAGTACTACGGTACTGCCAATCTTGGCTTTAATTTCCTATTTTACGAGGTAAGTGTTCGCAAACAGACACAGTTGAACAGTAGTGTGACTATTAGAAGCGTTATTTGACGTTTTGAAGTCTTACATAGAAACATTTTATGGTTGTTTTAGTTCTATGATGACAAAATATCATTTTTATTTATAAACGCCAAGTTATTCCATGGAACATTATTTTTTCTCAAATCAAATTTGAAAATTTCTCTCTACTTACAATTTCTGAATGGCTATCAAATGTAACCGATACAAGTTATGCTGACTTCCAAACATCGTTCTTCTCGTGCGTTCTCATGGCTCACTTTCAAACTTTCTTTTCTTTTCTATACGTTTTCTTTCACGTCTAGTTACATCTTTTTCTTACTTGATCTTTATGTTCTATGTCATAATCTTTTATTATATAATACAAAATAGATGCTTAATGCTATTGTAAACCTTTTTCAATTTGTTTCTTGGTCCAGTTTGCTCCTAATCCTGACCAACTTTGATCGGAGTTAGATAGAATTTTTCAACTTGCTTTCATATTCATAAACTACATTTTGTCAAGTTTTCAAAACTTCTTCAGTTTTTTCATTCCTTTTCTAATATGCTTATCTGTTTATGTTAGTTAAAAGTAGGAAAAGACATAACAATAAAACAGTACATAGCTTATGAACATATCATCTTTTAATGAAATAAGATTGTGCGTTAATATTATGTTACACAAGGAAACACCATGATATACTGCAGTGATACGAGACCCTTAAGAACGTGTTTGACTCCCAAAAATGAGCCATGACTCATTGATGTCTTAAGGAGAAGTCTAATTAATATACACCTAACTCTTAAATTCAGGAAAAACTCAAATTACTTTCTTATATTATCAAATTGCAAGGTTGATTGAAACCCCTCTGATATTAGTTGAATAGTGTTGGTCAGACAATGTCCCCTGTCAGAGGAGAATTCTTCAATTTGCAGTGAATATATACAAAGAAAATATAACGGAGAACATGTTCACATAGACTTGTTTGTGTATCTTAGATAACATAATGGCTGATTTATGTCAATGTTTTGTAAATCACTATAACGATATGTCCTATACTTACAGGCGGATTGTTGCGGCGTTGATTCGTATGGGGACTTTTATTATGTCACGTGGGTTCACTCTGTCTCTATTCCATCAGACCCAACGACGTGTCACCTGTCCTCGGATACTGTGAGGTGGTACACTAATAGAGTACTCTCCACAATGAAGAATACTGCTGACTTAAAAGTAAGATATAAGTTTAGGAAGTTTTGTTTGTTTTAAAGTTTACTCAAAACAAAGGAAACTAAGGCAAACGAAGCCGTAGTTCCCCTCTGGTATTGATTTATATTTGTAATAAACACATACACTAAAGCCAGGATGTATTTACCGTTTTCATTTTCAGAACTTGATGTTCACTTGGATGTAACAAAGATTTACATGGCGAGTGTCGTTGATGAAGCAGAAGGCGTTTCCTCTTCCGGAACACCTGGTCTTATTCTCTTGTACTTTTACAAGGGTCTCCGTATACGTCTTTCTTTTGTTCATATTTTGCCCCTGGTTTAATCGATTAAGAGTTCGGATTATGACTTTGTTAACGCTTCGAAATTCTCTAATTTATTTTTACTATTAGAAAAAGTTACTCTGATACACAATACAATGATAAATGCTTCATTAAATGGTAAATTAGTTTGTTATCAATAAAGAATATTTGTATTAAGGTTGAATAAAGTATCAAGAGCTCATACATTCTGTCTAATTCGTTAAGGGAATGAGACTTTGTCAAAAACGATTGATACGGTACAGTGAGCTGATTCTTGCACCCTGTACTCTGCCGCCTTAATATGCCTTTTTACACCGAACCGGGCTACTCTATGCGAAATTGTATCGAAAACAGTACCAGACAAACTTTATAAAAGGTAAGGTCAAATGTTCAGGTATGGACAACATTGAGATCATAAAAATCATGTATTTTACTCTGTCATCCAAAGATGTCCGTGTACACTAAATCTGGCCCGAACATACGTTTAGGACGGAAGCGCGGACGGAGTGCAAATAAATTAGAGGATACCGAAGTGTTAACAAAATCATAATACGAACTCAAATAGGATTAAACCAGGGGCAAATTATAAACAAAGATAAATCCACATGGAGACCCTTGCAAATGTACAAGAAAATAAGACCAGGTGTTCCGGAAGAGTAAGCGTCTTCTGCTTCATCGATGACACCCGCCATGCAAATCTTTGTCACATCTAAGTAAACATCAAGTTCTTAAAATGAGAACCGAGTAACATATACCCCTACTGGAACCGTTGGAGGAATGAACATTTCTTGAATGAGCATAAGCCTCTTCTCCTTATATAAATTCATCAAAAACTTAAATAAAATACCGCATTGAAGACTTTCTATGATAGATTGTTGGTCAAGGAAGTGTAAGGAGATTGAAGATGTTCTTAAATTATCAATGTTCTGTTTATAATAACATATCTATATATGAAGTTAAAAATCTATATTATGTTCTTTGATGGTGATAAATATTAAAAAAAAAACAACATCCGAATTATCTTAGTTATGTTATGATGTATTTATGACAGGGGTGTGGCCCTGAGGTTCGGAACTCCATACACAACTATGACATCACAGGGTTCGTCCTCTTTTCCCTGGCCCTATTTCTGGAGGTAAGTTTGATATAACTTTAATCCCGGTTAAAGAGTTTTAGTTTCATACTTAGTATAGTTTTAACAGAGAGATATTACGCCATATCAGTTGGCATGTTTGATAATTAGTGATTTCCTGTACCCGAGAGTGTACTCTAGTGTGCCAAAATCTTCTGTCATTTGTTATCTTTGCCCTTACGTAATATTTTCTTCCGTACGTTTGATATTCTTAACTTTAAATCCGATCTTGTCCTTTACCATGATTACAATGTTACCATTGGCCCAAACGTTATGATCGGTAGTTTGTCCTTTACCATCAACACAATGTTACCATTGGCCCAAAAGTTATGATCGGTAGTTTGTCCTTTACCATAAACATTATGTAACCATCGACCAAAACGTTATGATCGGTAGTTTGTCCTTTGACGTAAACATTATGTGACCATCGACCAAAACGTTATGATCGGTAGTTTGTCCTTTACCGTAATCACAATGATGCCATTGGCCCAAAGTATATTTTTGCTCTGATTGGCAGTTTGTCCTTGACCCTCAATGGAATGTTGCCTTTGGTCCCAAGTCTTTCGCTGTCATGATGAACAGATTGTCATAATAGAATAAGTGTTTGCTGTCCTAATCCCCTTCCTGTTAGTGGATGAACTCTCCTCTGCCCTAAATTTAGTATAATAGGAGGACTTGTATTGTTGTTTTCATTAGGCATCCTGCATCTATTACCAAATTGTAAAAGTTTCAATCAGTAACGTGAATAATTGCCTGTCAGTATGTTAC
The DNA here is from genome assembly GCA_947623455.1 of Mimachlamys varia. Classification (NCBI taxonomy): domain Eukaryota; kingdom Metazoa; phylum Mollusca; class Bivalvia; order Pectinida; family Pectinidae; genus Mimachlamys; species Mimachlamys varia. The sequence continues at coordinate 37,743,695 of OX392529.1, forward strand.
GTTGAAATGTATTTCTGTTGTTTCCACGTTAGATAACTGCGGTTGTGTTACTAGATCGGCAGTATAAACAAACTGTTTCCCCTGACCAGGAGAGAGGGGCATTTTCTTCCCTGGTCTACCACTTGAAGGGACAAAGGTAGAGTATTGGTACAATGATCTTACATGGGTTTCCATTTCAAATCAGATTTATAAAACAAGTCTAAGGATTTGTCACTTCAGCGAGCCTCTAGCGATCTAAAATAAAATTTTGACGAGTGACGATTACTATGACATCAATGTGCATCGAAAATTATATGTACCAAACAAAACATTTGAAGCATTTACATTTTTAAGAAAAAACTTTTATGGGGACAGTAATTGCATTCGAATGTTGTGTGAAAGTAAAGATACATTGTATAAAAATACTAAATGTTTTAATTCACTACAGAACATAAATAAACATTTGTTAATAATTAACTTTGCATATTTATAAAGGACTAAGTATACAGGGAACATGCGCTGGTACTGGCTTTCTGGTTATACAAATAGTTTAAAGTATTTAAATTGTTTGCTTACTTTTCCTAATGAGGTTTTCATTGCTTGCTTAATGAAATTGTTGACAGGGTGAATGGTATCCACTTACCTGGGCTGAGTGCCAGAATCCTAGCGTTCGTAGGCCTTACTGCTTTCTTGATGGTGAGCTATAATATAACGTTGGTGTTATTTTAACGTGGATTTAAAAACAATATGTTGGTCTTCTCCGGGTCCTTTCCTGTATCATCCACTGTACAAACCTGTCTCTTATATTGTTGTTAATCAAATAGCGTTTATTAAAGGTGTTTCACACACCTGGCCCTTCTGCTTCTACATTAAATAAGAAATTTTGAATTCCCACCTTTCGGCCCCATAGCATCCCGGAAGACTGGAGGAGGAGGAAACAGCTGTATGGTGCAGTTTAATTCATAGCTCGGCATACTGTATACATTAATAAATTTAAAAGGTGCAGCAAATGTGTGTGCTACGTCATTTTTGACATCAAGAAAATTGAATTTTGTAATTAAATTTTATTTTGCAGTTTGCCGAGATACTGCTGTGGTTTGGCGTGCTGATGCAGACATTTGCCCCGGGATATATAAATAATGGTTTCCTGGAGACTTTGAACGCTGCCGAGGACATGTATAACGACCAGTACCCACATTTGGGCTACCTTATGTACGGAATGTTGATTTGTGTGTTTGTGATGGAGTTGGTGTTTGTTATTATACACGTGGTCACGATATTTGCCATAAGGACACTTCGTAAAGGTTTGATCTATGTGGTAAGTACATGGATGAGAAAGATGGTATTATCTTACGCCTTATATAGTTATGTCAATTAATTAAAATTTCTTTCCAGAGTTTAAGGTTAGAAGTCCATAAATCAAACGGTAAAGTCATTACGTTAAGATATCTGCATGTTGGAAGCCAAAAAAGATTACAATATTACATTTAAGATACTTTTAATGTATGTTTACAATTTGTTTAAAAAGTGCTTTCATCTTCAGAAACGATTTTGATTATTCTCTAAACATTAAATTAAAACTTGTACTAGTTCGAAGTTTGGTTGGAAAATAGATTTGCATATCTACCGATCATAACGTTTGCGTAATTAAATGATATGTAATAGATGTAGACTACTGTACTGTTAAGAAAAAAACAATGGAGAATAATCCATAATCAAAATCGATAAAACTAGGGACAAAATATATGAACAAAGGGAAAATAAATTCGGAAACCCTTGTAAAAGTATAAGAGAATAAGATCAGCTGTTCCAGGAGAGAAAGCGTCTTCTGCTTCATGGACGACACCCGCCATGTAAATCTTACATGTTACATCCATGTCAACAACAAGTCCTCGAAATGAAAACCGAGTCATCATTCTCGATCACAACAAATAATCACACTAATGAGCGTATTCCAATATGTCTACCTTCATACCATACACGGATACAAACTATTTCTCATTTAGACAAAGATAGCAACCATAAAACTTACTCATAGTCCAGATTAACCTGCATCTCTCGAATTTCCTAAAATTTGACAATGTAGAGAGATTCTCAAGCTACGGCCTTATCTAATATCTCTAAAGAACCAACTTGATTAAGTTAGCACAGTTCCCAATGAACACACAACATTATTAAAAACACACTCACTCACTCACGCCCTCACACACAAATTATTATACTCAGCAAACTCAGACTTCAATACAAACAACAAAATATATTTCATTATTTTTGTCAGACTTTCTTTGCAAAACAACAACAAATAAATAATCCAAACAAACAAAAAACAAAAAAACAACACTTCATTTTATTAAATTAGTTCAGACTTCAGTATGCATACAACAAAAAATAAGCGTATCATTATACTTAACATTGTTCAGATTTTGACACACGTACGTTATGTTTATAAAACGGAGATATTTTGAAATTTCGTTGTAAATTTTCTGTAAGAGTTATGTCCCTTGAAACATTAATTCACCTTGTTATATATCAATTTTATCCGTTTTCAATAACGTAGTTCAACTGATTACAAATTACGTATTCCATTATATGACGTTTTAATAAAACGCCAATATTTGAAAATTAAAAAAAAAACCTCCTATTTTGAAGAAAAAAAACCCATTATATTTTGTTTGGGGATATTGTTGCTTTGCATGTTTTTATTTTCAGGCCGCCGTACTGCTGGTTTTTATGATAATCTGTGATATAGTGACCCTCTCACTTGCATCACTTCTGATTAATAAGGTAAGTGAAAATAGTGTTTTAAGATAAAGGTAGCTGATGATAACTCTGTATGTATCACTCTTCCCGTGACAACATCACTTCTCAGGTAAGATATACCTTTATATAAACCGCTTTTCGTTTGCACGTCAGTCACACTCTTCTGCTATCTTATCTAGCATACGACATATCCTTAATGTCTTTTTTTTACAGAAGTCAGTTACATGTATCTATCACACTTCCCAAGTTTTGATGTCTCTGATATTGATGTCTTTTACGTCATTTCTAATCCCAAGCACCCCTGTTTTGCCTTGTTGGTGATAGCATTTCCTTTAACGCCACCGTCATTGCCTGCAACATTTTTTAATGTTAATGATGACCTTTGACCCGTCTTGTGCGTCGTCTCTCATTGGCCTTCGCACTTCTGTTGTTTGTTATAACATATCCTTTGTGTTATATTTCATTGCCAACCAATCCGTTGGTGGTGGTGAATTTATCCTTGAAACATTTCATCTTTATGGTAGCTGTACACAGTGAAACGTATGTTACTGTTTTAGTAAGGGATTCTGATATACACATACCTGTCTCCTGTGCTGTTTTAATCACAATACATGTATTTCCTTTGATATACAGGCGGGGTACAACTGCGAAAATACATTCCCTTCGACGGTAAGTCAAAAACAATTATTATCTGTTATAAAGACCAACTAGATGTTATTCTTTTTAGACAGATAATATCATGACAGAACGACGGTATCGTATATACTAAAATTGTCCTCTTAATGTAACTGTTTCTTTTTGGGTAGACATTATTAAAAAACATTTAAAATCTTATTAACACTTAATTTTCTTCTATTTATTGCAGCATTTAATGTATAGACTTTTCCCCAAACTTTTTGTTATTCCCCTTGATAGGCAACAATGGTGGAAACAAAATGGACTTCCGGAAGTGTTTTGTGAACAATTGGTGACATGCGACAATCGGATGACGTAATTTCCATTATGATATCATAATTACATATAGCAAATTTTCGCCATGGGCTAATGACATTTCTTGTGTTGATTTGCCGTTAAGCGATAATAATAATAATTACATTGCACAAATTAGTTTCAAAAACACTTCCCTTGGTTGTCACGATGAGGCAAACAAGGGAGATAACAACACTTTTGAGATTGGCCTATTGTTCCTATTTTGCCTCTAGTTTTATCGATTTTGAGTTCGGATTATGGTTTTGTTGTCGCTTTGGTATTCTATACTGAATAATTCTTTCCAGTCAGATATTATGATCAAGCTATATTATCTTATCTTATATACTCTGAATTGATCCCTTCTTATTGAAGACTTTTTAAACAATGTTGTTTGTTTCCTCTTGCAGGAATTCTGTTCAAGCAACGCAGCAACACTGTTTATTTTGATGGGGTTGTTTATAGGGTTCAATGTCGTACACATACTTATCTTGGTAAGTGACTAGGACAGATATATGTACAGTGCTATTGTTAAGTGCCAAACGTTTCACACATTTTCGAAATACATGCATATTCTTGTTCAGTTATTTATTACAAATCGAATATCCACATTGTATGAAAAAAACTTAATGTGTCCGTTTCATTGACATATGAAATGCATTTAACTATTAAAATGCAATATGTTGTCGACAATAAACACCAGCATCACTGAAGAATCCCAGAAGGACGAAACAGCTGTACGGCATAATGTATCTATAACTAATTTTAAAAGGTGGAGCACACATGTGTGTGTGTGTGTGTTCGTCATTATAAAATGGTCTAATTACTGCCATTTATACCACTAAGATTGAAGTCTATCTTCGACACTTAGAAGTCATTGGAGAAAGCGATGACAATAAGTTGTGTGGGCAGTTTAATTGATTGATCGAAACTTGTTTTAAACATCTTAAAATATAAACATTACTTTGGACGAAATCGCAGTATGTATAGTTTTGTGCGTTTCAAGTTAAAGATCATATATATGAACTTTATATGAAACATAACATGAACTTTATGGACGACGTTACATGAATAACCGAAAATTTGTATTTTCTCAACCTTTATATACAATTCATATTTTACGTTATATAAGTAAAAGATAGTTAATATTTTGATATCACCTTGTAATTTCTTTGTCAGTAAAGTATCTATTAAGAAAACGATGTAATTTATTGTATGATAGGTCATGGAAGGGTCAAGGTTACTTTTGGTCAAGTGTCATATAGAATGAGGAGTGCTATCGGCAGTATTTTATGACACTTATGTCTTTGTGGTATTTTTCTATGATGATAAATTATGTGTAATCTGAATTATTTGCTTCCTGTTTCAGTGTGTACTGATTGGCCTAGGTTTAAGTGTCAGTAAGGAACATGCTACCTCACTGACGGTAGTAGCACCTGTAGAGGAGCTTGACGTCATATCCCTTTCCCACTCCGACTACGAATCATCCTCGGGAGGTAATGTCAGGAATGCATCTGTAGTTAAACCTTCGAAAGTACAAGACACTTCTACAAATAAACGCCGTATATCTGTTGCCCAATCAACTTCCAGCCGCCGAACATCTATAGCCCAATCTACCACTGGACGCAGACAATCTATAGCCCAATCAAATGCCGATCGTCGGATCTCTGTAGCCCAATCAACGACTGACCGCCGATTGTCTATAGATCAATCTAACTCTGACCGACGTTCATCGGTCGCATCGGTCGCTAATTCAATAGACGCCCAGTCACCTGAAGAAGATGCTATTGAAAATGATGACCTAGAAACAACATACGCCTAAAGAACATCAATTTACCACAATACAATTTTATATTGAACTCCGTAGGGAAGAATGGGTTTTTTCTGTTCTTTTTGGTTTTGTCATATTTTTTAGGAGGAGGAGGGTGCGTTATTTTACATGTTTACATATTATTTCGAATTCAGCTACCTGGACCAAAGGCCAAGTATTATTTTGAAATTAAGATGTATCACCTATTATACATGTATATGTCTTAAAGACCTATTCTCACCTAGTATTCACGTCCATTTTTTACATCTCAAATATTTTAAAGTCTATTTTTTAAGCGATATAGACGTTAGTAAAAGCAAATCATCATTGAGAAATTACATCTGCTTTAAATTATCTATCAGAAGACAATATAATATTTTTTTCAATCATGGATAAATGTAGCATTACAGCTAGAGAAAGTACCATTTAAACAACTGTAATGTATTGTCTATAGGGTTTATTGGTCATTTTAACTTCAAGATAATGCACAATTGAATAAGTGTTGTTTCATAGTGATGGTTCTGCCTCCAAATTTTAACTTGTTCTGCAGAGGTGTTTTTAAAACTTCTTTTTTTGTACTGGCAAAGATCCCCACAGCGTAACTATGAGATTAAGTACAAATATAATACAACTTGTTATAAGATTGATTTGAAAAATTAAATAGCTACAAAGTAAAATATCACAAAGTTAAATGTTAACTTGTGTTTGAAGTGTTATATTAATATTTGCGGTGAGAAGGGTTAACATATCTTTTTTTTTAACTTGTTTGTTTGATTTTTAGAAGTAAATTTCATGTATCTTATTTCACGTCCTTCTTGTTCTTTTCGAGTATGCTGTCATTTTTAGGAGCCGAAATGGGCATAAATTTGTACACCTGCAATTGCAATTCTTCAAACGAACTGCAACAATATTGATTAATGATAAAGCAAAGCATCAGTTGTGATTTAACCAAATCAATTTTAAATTGATATGTTAAATGAAACATGTAGCTTACCTTTTTTGTTTTAACTTTTCAGTAGAATTGTAGTTGACACTGGTAGTACACAAACAAATGAAACTTTTCCGAAAGAAATATATAACTTACGTGAATTTACTTAATAATATATCTAAAGCACCTGTGATAATAAAGAAATGCACATTATTGTAAATACGGTTAGTTTTGTTGTTTTTATTTTATTCCTTTACATACCTTCATAATAGACAAAGAAAGACACGCGGCTTCAATTAAGGAATGAATGTTTTAGAAAATGTACACATTGATATTGATGAAAAAAATTGATAAAGCCTGTAGGCCGACAAGCACACCGTGTTGATTACGAGATAATATTCAAAAGTTACCAAGAAGTATTAACAAAACCATAATAAAAGCTCGAACAAAATCTAAAAAACTAGGACAGAATATGAACAGTGGAATGTTTTATTGGAGGACCCCTGAAAAGTACCAACAGAATAAGGCCAGCAAAGCAAAACGTCTTCTGACTACAAAATAGCATTTGTCTGTCTTTCTTACATCTACCATTCACATCAATAAACACAAAATAATTCTGTAAGACTTTGTTGGGGCTGTCAAACTTTATGATTCAACAGTTTGATAAGATGAATTCTGATAATAGTTGTTAAATACGAGTGCTAATGCAGTAGTATTTATATAGGTACAGACTGTCTTAACAAACTGACACGAATCTGCAAAACTGCCAGGGAGATAAACAACGTATTATTCTTCATGTGTTAAATCCTTCATCATTCTAACAAAACAATATTCTTTCGGATATCAGGTATGTTTTTACAGCTGACACCGGATTCAAATGAAAATAAGATTTTATGTAGATATTCCTGAATATTATCATATCTTGCTTACGTCTAAGCTGTTTTATAAACGTGACGATTTCGATTTTCCTTGAAAGTAACATCCCTGCTTCAGCATCCTATGGTGTTTACAGGTCACAGTTGATTCGTTTTTCTAGGGCTTGCTCTGAATATCGACATTGCCGTGTTGGATATCAACTGCTGACCTGAAAGATGCAGGTTGATGAAGACTATGGGCAAGTTTTATGGTCCCCACCTTGATCTCATTGAGAAATATTCTGTATTTTTGTGTAATATGAAGATGGACGTTTTTGAGCTTGCTTATAAGTGTAGTTACTTGTTCTGATTGACAATGATGACTCGGTTCTCATTTTGAGGATTGATGTTTATTTGGTTGTGACCAAGTTTTACATGGTGGGTGTCGTCGTTGATACACAGAAGATGCTTACTCTTATGGAATAATTGTTCTTATTCTTTTGTACTTTGGCAAGGGTCTCCGTGTAAATATTTCCTTTGTTCATGTTTTGTCCCTAGTTACATCGATTTAGAGTTAACATTTTTGTTCAATTGACACTGCGATGTTCTATGAAATTTTAATGTTAACAAACAACCCCAACGCCAGCAGTTGTCGTTGTAATCATATGTATTGTAACTACAACAACAGCTATCGATGTAATCCTATTTACTGTAACAACAACAGCTATCGATGTAATCCTATTTACTGTAACAACAACAGCTATCGATGTAATCCTATTTACTGTAACAACAACAGCTATCGATGTAATCCTATTTCCTGTAAATACAACAACAGTTATCGACTGTAACTACTACAACAGTTATCGATGTAATCCTATTTACTTTAACAACAACAGCTATCGATGTAATCCTATTTACTGTAAATACAACAACAGTTATCGACTGTAACTACAACAACAGTTATCGACTGTAACTACAACAACAGTTATCGACTGTAACTACAACAACAGTTATCGACTGTAACTACAACAACAGTTATCGATGTCATCATATTTATTGTACCTACAACAATTATCGGTGTAATCATATTTATTGTAAAGATGACGTAACACACACATATGCTAATGCTACACACTACGCCAACAGATATATAGATGTAATCGTATTTACTGTATCTACAACAACGCTTGTCGATGTACACGTATTTATTGTAACTACAACAACGCTTGTCGATGTACACGTATTTACTGTAACTACAACAACGCTTGGTGATGTACACGTATTTACTGTAACTATAACAATGCTTGACGATGAGCACGTATTTATTGTAACTACAACAAAGCTTGACGATGAGCTCGTATTTACTGTATCTACAACAACGCTTGTCGATGTACACGTATTTATTGTAACTACAACAATGCTTGTCGATGTACACGTATTTATTGTAACTACAACAACGCTTGGTGATGTACACGTATTTACTGTAACTACAACAACGCTTGTCGATGTACACGTATTTATTGTAACTACAACAACGCTTGACGATGAGCACGTATTTACTGTAACTACAACAACGCTTGGTGATGTACACGTATTTACTGTAACTACAACAACGCTTGTAGATGTACACGTATTTACTGTAACTACAACAACGCTTGTCGATGTACACGTATTTATTGTAACTACAACAACGCTTGACGATGTACACGTATTTACTGTAACTACAACAACGCTTGTCGATGTACACGTATTTACTGTAACTACAACAAAGCTTGACGATGTACACGTATTTACTGTAACTACAACAACGCTTGGTGATGTACACGTATTTATTGTAACTACAACAACGCTTGTCGATGTACACGTATTTACTGTAACTACAACAACGCTTGTCGATGTACACGTATTTACTGTAACTACAACAACGCTTGTCGATGTACACGTATTTACTGTAACTACAACAACGCTTGACGATGTACACGTATTTACTGTAACTACAACAAAGCTTGTCGATGTACACGTATTTATTGTAACTACAACAACGCTTGACGATGTACACGTATTTACTGTAACTACAACAACGCTTGGTGATGTACACGTATTTACTGTAACTACAACAAAGCTTGACGATGTACACGTATTTACTGTAACTACAACAAAGCTTGTCGATGTACACGTATTTATTGTAACTACAACAACGCTTGACGATGTACACGTATTTACTGTAACTACAACAACGCTTGGTGATGTACACGTATTTACTGTAACTACAACAACGCTTGACGATGAGCACGTATTTACTGTAACTTCAACAAAGCTTGTTGATGTACACGTATTTACTGTAACTACTACAACGCTTGACGATGTACACGTATTTACTGTAACTACAAAAACGCTTGTCGATGTACACGTATTTATTGTAACTACAACAAAGCTTGTCGATGTACACGTGTTTACTGTAACTACAACAACGCTTGTCGATGTACACGTATTTACTGTAACTACACCAAAGCTTGACGATGAGCTCGTATTTATTGTAACTACAACAACGCTTGACGATGAGCACGTATTTATTGTAACTACAACAAAGCTTGACGATGAGCTCGTATTTACTGTAACTACAACAAAGCTTGACGATGAGCTCGTATTTACTGTAACTACAACAACGCTTGTCGATGTACACGTATTTACTGTAACTACAACAACGCTTGTCGATGTACACGTATTTATTGTAACTACAACAAAGCTTGGTGATGTACACGTATTTACTGTAACTACAACAACGCTTGTCGATGTACACGTATTTACTGTAACTACAACAACGCTTGTCGATGTACACGTATTTACTGTAACTACAACAACGCTTGTCGATGTACACGTATTTACTGTAACTACAACAACGCTTGTCGATGTACACGTATTTACTGTAACTACAACAACGCTTGTCGATGTACACGTATTTATTGTAACTACAACAAAGCTTGTCGATGTACACGTATTTATTGTAACTACAAAAACAGTTGTCAATGTAATCGTATTTACTGTAACTTCAACTTCAGTTGTCAATGTAATCGTATTTACTGTAACTTCAACTTCAGTTGTCGTGTTATCCTATTTATTGTACCTCCACCATTAGTTTACTATGAAATCAAATAACTGTAACTTCACCAATAATTATTGATATTAAAGTTTTTACAGTAACTTCACCAAGACCCATGTTTATGGTTTTACTGTAACTTCACCAAGACTTATGTGTATGGTTTTACTGTATGTAACTTCACCAAGACTTATGTTTAGGTTTTACTGTAACTTCACCAAGACTTATGTTTAAGTTTTTACTGTAACTTCACCAAGACTTATGGTTATGGTTTTACTGTAACTTCACCAAGACTCATGTTTATGGTTTTACTGTAACTTCACCAAGACTTATGTTTATGGATTTACTGTAAGTTCAGCAACAGTTTATGATGTTTTCTACTATCCAAAGTCAGTGGTATTAACATTATTTTTTCTGTTCGTTTTACACTAATGTTGTTGAATCACGTGTCCTGGCGAATCAGTTAATATGATGTTATTGTCTTAGCCGTTTTATTGTCTAGGTGATGCATGCAAATCGCAGAAATGATATGACCTACTCGTCTGAATCTCACTCAGCCATGCAGATAATCTACATTGTTACTAGTCAAGTTTTCATGTACCCGTTGATCGCTTGTGCTTTGGAATCGGTCGATTCTAGAATATAAGGTACATAGATCAATAATGTCTGCAGGAAGTGGCTCCAGCGCTCACCTACACACAGGTGACCCACACAGGCAGGACAAGTGCGCGGTACTGTTACACTCGATCGAAGAGAGTATGGAATGGAATGATAACCACAATACAAATGTTGAGTGCAAGCTATTGTCATAGTTAGAATGTGGAATCCTGTTTCTGGGTGAGGCTATTGACTAGAGATTTGAAGTGACTTCTGTGGATAGTGCCTGGTACAGGTAGTGTGATCTACCATCGCTGCAGTAGCTTAAGTATCTAGGGGAGGGGCCGTCAGTGATATCCACACGTGTCGGAGACAGACCGCAACTATCATATCTGGTAAGACCTTCGATACCTAAACATGTCATGTCCAAACTCACAGCAAATGATACTGTTACAGCTTCATTTGGTAGGCTTCTGATATTATCGTATGATATATCAAGCAAGTCCATGGTCCTCAGCTCATGTCAAAAAGTGTACCAAATATCAACAAGCACGCGACTGTTATTACCTTGTCAGGAAAGTGTCTGACAGTGTAGCATGTTGTAGACATGACTCATGTGCAGTAATCCCGTGTTTTAGCTTGTTACCACTATATGAAATGAAGGTTTATCGTAATTTGTTTTATTGATAGTCCTAACTTGATTCTAGTAAGTCGTGTTAATACTGAAAGAATTTATAGAGTTAACATGTGTCTGTGATATTTACCATTGATCAGGTAAGTTTACGTCAGCGTGGTATGTTGTAATCATTACATACATAAAGTAAACATGTGTCTATGACAGTTACCACTATATCAGGTAAGTGTACCGCAACGTGACATGATGTAGTCAATACATAGATAAGTAAACATGTGTCTATGACTGTAACCACTAAATGTATATCATGGAAGGGTACGGCAATGTGGCATGTTGTAATCATTACAAACATAAAGTAAACATGTGTCTATGACTGTTACCACAATATCAGGTAAGTGTACCGCGATGTGGCATGTTGTAGTCAAGACATAGATAAGTTAACATGTGTCTATGACTGTTACCACTATATCAGGTAAGTGTCCCTTGATGAATCGATTTTGAGTTCTGTTTGTGGTCTTATTAATGCTTCAGTATTCTCTGATATTTCTATAGACAATATTTTAGTAACTGTTATGCAGATCATTTTAACCTTTCCTCTTGTTCATATAGTGGGTTGCAGCGCAAATGTAAATATACGGTAATTATACTGTACATAACAATGGCCGGAGATATTCACGATGGCTAAGTTTCTACGGTAATAATGTAAAAAAGATCCTTTATTTACTGATGAAAATAAAAATACATGATATATTTATAAACTGTTTAGTTTATGATACTATCTTACTTACATGGAATATAAGTACAAGATAAGAGTGTTGCCACATGCTATAACACAATACTTGAAAAGATAGTGCCATCGTGACCAATATTGTGTGAGGTGGCGGTTGAATGAAGAAGTAAGTTACTGGTACCTAATATGTAGGCCATTTTGTATCGATTGACGTGCTGTACCAGCACATAACATTTACACGCCAACAGGAGAATAGAACAACACCCTTTGGGTAGTTAGTGTGAGTTTTAAGCCACTCAGGTCCCATCGTAGAAACTTTCCTTGCATATTACAGATATACCTATGCTTCATTCTGGTAATTTGCCCATCGATTTTATAAATGTATGGACATTGTTGGTCTTGTTTTAGAAGCTGTTTTTGTTTAAACCACAGAGTATCGATTGGCCAAGTACTATTGACTAAAATAATTTGTACCAATGTTAGTCATTTTCTAGTAAGAAATTTGCGATGTTGTTTAAGGATTTTTAAATGAAAACCTTTTCTGAGGATGAACTGGAACTGTTTGTATTGCTAAAGGAAACTCCTAAACGTTTGTAAACTGTAAGAGCACATTTATAACAGTCTATCGCAGAAACCGTTGTTATTTTGGGGTACTCAAACTGTTTTTTCTCTTTAGATTTGTTCCAACCTGCCAGAACAAGTACGTTTTTAAAAGAACTTCCAGGTGAACCCGATAGTGTCATTAGCATAGTAGCGAATGTTTATTTCCTTAAAAAGATATCATTTGAACATAAACCATAACATACTGCTCTTGTTTGTGAATTGCACACACACGCACTTAGGATGACATAACACACACATGCTGCACCCTTTGAATTTAGTTATAGATACAGTTTGTATGTCGAAAAATGAATTAAACTGCACCATACAGCTGTTTCGTCCTCCTAAGACTCTTTTTGATGCTAAAGGCCAGAAGGTAGCCTCCAGCATCACTGAAAAGTAAAAGGAACAAAATTGACGACAATATTGTAAATTGTCTAGATAATGATTTGTCAACCGTATATTTTTTATGGAGACATGAATTTAATGGAAACTGAAACAAAGATTAGACATTTGTGATGTTTATTAAAACAATTAAGCATATTTGATTAAGGATTAAAGTAAAAGATGAAAGAAAAAAATGAAATACTTATAATGTCCTTATCGCATTTCATTCCAACGTAATTCGTCAAATAATAAAATGGCATTTTCCCCTCATAAACCTCGGACTATTTATCATAGATAATATCTTTCAATGATCTGATTGCCTTTTCATCTCAGTGATGCAGAAAGTAACTACATCATTATAAAGCAATATTATTACATCAAAGTGCATGGTCCATTTGCTAAACATGGCCAAGGATATTGATTAATAAAAGGCGATGCTTTTATTAGAAACTGTACGGCTAACGTCGACAAGAATTGTTGGTCAGAACTACATGTTACATCTGTAAAACTGTTCTGCTTCCCTCTGATACCAAATGAATTCGGAAACCTTAACATCACGTATACATCCTCCATTTGTCTCTGAAAAAAATACATTTTTCTCTATCAACACTTAGAGGTATGTCAACCATCTTAAAGTTTTTTTCTTTGATTATCATGTAATGGGGGTCTATCTGTAACAAACAAATCAGAGAACACCGAAGCGTCAAGAAAACCATAATCCGACCTCAAAATATATCTAACTAGGGACAAAACATGAATAAACGACATATTTTGCACAAAGACCCTTGAAAAAGTACGAGATAATTAGACCAGGTGTTCTTTTGCTGCATCGACGACAACAGGAATATAATGTACATCTAGACTACATGAAAGTCAATATCATGTCCGCAAGTGAGAATTTTGGCTCCAATCTATTATGATGTGTGTGTCATTTTAAGACTCTTTTAAGCGTTCGTGTTTGATTAGCAACACATAATTTATAAGATAAATTAACACGTTTAACGTAGTTCGTTTATGACTTATAAGATTGTTCTGGGAACAGACGACATCGGAAGAGGAGATTTGCTTTAAGAACTTGTATTTTCGAATTTTCATTTGAAAGGAAATTATTGTTCTGTACAGAATCCATATAATGCTGCAATACATGTTTTATCCATTTGTGTATTTGTCCGTATAGAACAAAATTAGACAGTAATAATGTTCTTGTCTTAAATTGTAAGGTAAATTGGAAGAATAGGTCATATGACCATTTTTTCCATTAAGAATTTCCAAATTAAGACCATTCTAGAGTCTCTTCTGTGTTACCGGGTTTCGTTATTAGGACAAGTCATTTCTCCCATGCGTTTGTCATGGTTTTGCTGGTTGTCCTCAATGTTTCCTATTTCGGATGGAAATATCCTGAAATCTTTATTGTCTGATTGTTTATTATTATTGATAGCTAAACGAAACGGTATATCCATATTTACAGTTCTATAAAAGGAAAGTAATAAAAAAAGTCTTGCTGTTTGTTGATAATTCATATCCTTGCCTACTGCACGTCCAGCTACAAAAGAGCAGTTTACCTGGTGACATAGCTAACAGCCCGGGGACAAGTCCTACACTCCCGTGTTAATAAAGCCAATATCACCGTAATCTGATGTAGTTTAACTTCGAAGAATCAATAGGAATATTGATTGACTTGTGAATATTTGATTACCTGGAATGATGTGTACGCCATTTAAAAAGATTTACTTGGTGAATTCCCGCCATGATACAGCAGTTTCCCTAATAAATTGGTTTGTTCAATTAATTTTGTCCTCACTCCAGCTGATAAATTAGCGTTGGCACTGTATATTTATCCTTGTCAATAATATAAACGTTTCCTGTAGATTGACACAGCAGTTAAACGGCGATTTATTGTTGGCGTTGATTCGACTTCACGTCGCCTGTAGCTTTCTTCTTACACTATGTATTAATGTTTGATGTTTGTAATGCACACCATAACACTGTACTACTGATGCACCCCATACACATAACAACACCAATCTTCACCGACACACTGTTGCGTATACCGTTTACCTCGAGGTAGAGTAATACCATAATAGATAGTCGATTGATGAGAATCCACACATATTACATTATCGAGGGATCAACATTGTTTTATATTTCGGCCACGTCAAACTGGGTTAGGTTTATCACGTGTTAACTTTATTTTCAATATCTATTTTCAGTGCTCTTATGTTGCTTGATTTACATTAATGTAAATGGTTTTTCACTTGAGAGTTTAATGATAGGTGTTTGTATAATATAGAAGAAGAAATACATCGATAACGAAAAAATGGCGTCAATTTTCAAACGGCCAGAATCGTTAGTTAGGGACCACTTAAGTAACAATTTCTGTTTACCTAATACCTCTGTGTTTGAATAGACAGCCTATTGGTCAATAAATTGAAGCCATTGTGTTATAAAACGGTTTTAAACACTTACACATAATACCAGTATAGAAACAGCTATAGCAATGACGTCTGATCGAAGCCGCGTTAATGTCTGGCTAAGCAGCTAATTGGGCAACAAAATATCTGTCCATGAAATTGTGAATAAAGGAGTAGCTTCTGGAATGGCAAATAAACTCTTTAAGGAGCGACTATAATTGTGAAACTATACGTCATATCACAGCAAATTGAGTAGTGACAAGTACGTTGTACATGTATGTGTACTTGATGCTTACTTGGATGTGACCAAGATTTACTTGGCGGGTGTCGTCGATGAAGCAGAAGACGCTTACTCTTCCGGAACACCTGGTCTTATTCTCTTGTGCGTTTACGAGAGTCTCCATGTAAATCTTTCCTTTGTTCCTTTTTTGCCCCTAGTTTCATCGAGTTTGAGTTCGGATTATGGTTTTGTTGACGCTTTGGTATTCTCTGATTCCCCCCCTCCCCCCCCCCCCCAATATATGATACTGTAGAGGAATGACGCTAGTAAATATGATTTTGCGAATAAATATCATGTGAAAGTTTCAGACAATTTTTTTTATTTTTTGCATTCAAGGTCAAAACATCGTTGAAATTTCTCAGTGTGATATTCATAAGACGGGGCAAATGTCTTATTTTATTAAGCAAAGTATTGTTAATACAAACTTAAATACAAAAACATCAGAGAATACCGAAGCGTCAACAAAACCATAATCCGAACTCAAATTGGATTGAACTAGGGCATTGAACAAATTAAAGAAAGATTAACATGATGGCACTTGTAAACTTACAAGAGAATATGACCAGGTGTTCCGGAAGAGTAAGCGTCTTCTGCTTCACCGACGATACCCGCCATGCAAACTTGTCCGCGAAGTGAGTACCAAGTCATCATTCTCAATCACAACAAGCAATCACACTAATGCACATACTGAAAAACGCCCACCTTCGTATTTATAGCATACAAGGATGCAAAATAGTTCTAAAATGGCGACCATAAAACTTGCTCATAGTTCTGATTAACCTGCATCTTTTGAATACCTGTGTAGCAAGTTTGTTTGTCAGCAGTCGACATCGATCACGAAAATCTGGATATTTAGAGCAAGTCTTATAATAACTGTTACTATAATAACAATATTAAAAAGAATAATGGCCAGACAACATAAAATGAGGAGTCTCATTAAGTTTAATCCATGTTTCTACCAACAAGGTGGGCGTTTGATACGACAAGCAGGTTTCATATAGGTCACGTGACTACACTAGCGCAACTAGGACTTTAATCCTCAGCCTGATGATGCTTTTGGATCTTGTGACACATAAAAGAGTATAAAAATACTTTAAAAAATTGAATTCATGATCCTTATCGTCGTGTCAAACATAACTGATAAGCTGTAATCTTTTAAATGTTGACGCATGTAATACCTGTATCATATTTTGGCAAGCATTTTGATGTAAATATCAATCTGAAGCCCTTGAAACCAAGTTCATAATATAATTCATTATTAATGGATTCCGTCACGTAACAGAGTGACTGATGATAAAATGTCGTTATGGTTTGGATACATTCATTGGTAAACTCAAAATTACGAAATAACTGTTAGCGATGGTTGAATAATTGATGACTGCTATATCATATTATAGAAATAATGACGGCAGTTCCAGTTGATGATGATATCATTGCCATACATTATTGATACAGATATTTGTATATGTATTACCTGTTATTACATCCATGATAACATGTGGGCGTTCACTAAATGTATATACATGTACAAATAATATCATAGCAATACGTGATGCCATGCAGGGAAAGAGGAAACTCGGGTGGGTATAGCTCCGATTTACAACTAGAGTACATGCATGGGGGCGAATCAAGGATATTAATGAGGTAGGGATACTGTATTTACTATTTAGAGGTATCAAAACCGGTAACTACACGCGGTCATATCAAATGTATATATCCACGGTGGTGCAGTGGATAGCGCACTTGCCTTTCACCAAGGCGGCCGGGGTTCGATTCCAAGAAGTGAAAAGGTATGGGGACACCTGCCCAACCACGTGGGTTTTCTCAGGGTACTCCGGATTCCTCCCACAATAAGACCCCTCTCGCGCAAAAATCCGGGCCAGCAAGAGTGTTTAATATAAGTTTGATAACTTGTTTCATAATTGTTGTAAAATATATAAAGTTTAAAAATGTAAATAGTCTCAAACGAAAGGCAACAATAACTTTCCATTAATGCTATGATTTTTTAATTTGATTTAATAATGAACCAAAAGTGCTCTAAGTATATAAGGTAGTATACAGGTGGGATAACTAGTGAAGAGAAGTTACAAGGTGTTAAGAAACAGATGGAAGACAGTCCAGAAAGCCCCACGGACGGACGGACGGACGGACGAATTGATGGACGGAGCCCCATTTAACATTATCCGCAAACAACGAGTTTTGTGGAGTGTAAAATAGCAGTAGCATTATCCTGGTCACGTATCCGGCTATGTTTCTGGTACTACGGTTTCTTCCCACAACAAAACCCCCTGTGCGCTAACATCAGTGTCAACAATAGTGTTTATATAAGTTATGTAACCATTTCCACAATTCTTTGTAAAATAGATAGATTTGATATAGTCTGATGGGTCCACTTTCACATAAACATACTTTAAGTGCAATCCTAGTAATGGAATTAATTGATTTGATACACAACTGCCAAGTAATCATGAAAATCTTAATTTGTTATTAGGTGACATCAAGTAGTGTTTGCCTTGAGGTTTCGATCGCTAACAGTTAAGCCATCAACGTGATTCCTGCAACTCAATATCCGTTTGTTGGGACAAATGTTAAGTTTTTCTATGGTCGTGGTAGTGGTGATGTGTAACGTCGATACATTTCGCAATATCCGTGTTCTGGATAGGTGGGGAGACACTGAGCAAACAAATCCGATATCGATCCCTCCACGTGCAGACCATAATGTCAATATTGCATGAATTATTGAGACGTCAGCAAAGGTAAACGCGACAAATCCTCACAGCATTGGCACCACTCCCCAGCCATCGAAACAGGCACACCGCGGCCCAAAGCTCACCGGACAACGGTCAAACGTGAGTAAGGAACGTGCGTATTTAACCCTAGGTAGTTACATGTTTCACTTTACTTTTAGTGAAAATTATGTGTTTCAGCGTTACAAAACGTTATTTGCTCCCTGATATACTTGTGTGGGTGCCATTGGTTTAATATATTTCATCTCAAGAGTACTTCTATCGATATCAAAATGCCAATTTGCAAACTAAAAAATCAAACTAACGATGCCGTTTATTGGATTGCGTGCTGTAAGTCTAATAGAAGAATGGGCAATTATAAGAAAGTATGAAAAATTAGAGCAATGGAGAGATTCGGTGTGTATATAAATATGGCAACTTTCCTCACTCCCCTCTGTTCAATTACAATGCGTATTTTAGAGAAATTCATTACCTTCTATTAATCTTAAACACAGAACCAGGTGAATAGTTTATATGGTAACTTGTTGAGAGTGCAGTCATACCAATGGAGTGTCTTAATGAAGATATGGTCGTTCTCATGGACATCGACACACAACAGTGAGATCAAATTTAATGTTTCTTTTGAAGACATGATTGTAGTCGCTTTTTCTCTTCGTATTATGAACAGAACAAGATGATTCGACAAATATGTTCGCAACTTCGATGAAAACTAAGACCCAGTCGAACACCTAGTAACTGGAAAACTAAACAGTATCTATCGGATAAAACTAAAATCAATGACGATTTCACTTATACGGACGCTTTCGTGCTCTAAAAATGTATTGTTGTGGACACTGTTTGATTGTCTTTGTGTTAAATGGTAATTAGGGTAACAAAGGAAAAGATAAAACACTCCAAGGAGGAAATATTGTGTTAATGGAAATAGTTCAATGGCTGGTTGACAAGCTCTACGTAAAATCCGGTCGAAAGATTTTGGTGTTGCTGGTTTACCTTTCTTAGCCATTTGTTTTTTATTGTTTGTTCATTGCTTATTTTTTGTTTATTTCAGAAATAATTGTTCTTTTGATGTTTACTGGTGTGTAAAATGATTTTCATTACAAAATGTTTAAAGGCCTAATAAACTTAACTTTCGGCAAAACTTGAAGTGAAAATCAAGCCTAATAACTTTTTATATTTATAGATTAACTGATATCAGCAATATTCAAGATGAATTCTTACGCGGTCACCGATACAGCAGTAGTTGAAACTATTTGTAAACACGCGTCCATTTTGAACCGTCTTCTACCTTCGGTTTGTTGTTGAAGTGGGCCCCACCTGCATTATCTTCAATTCTTCGGAATTTTCTGTAAAGAGTTTCTTTTAAGTTACCGCTCATGTTTACTTCGTTTTAGACTTATTTTTGCATGGTTATCAACTGGATTTTTTCAGAATTTTTCAGACTCACGAAGACTTTCCTGAATTTACGTATATTGGGCCTTAAATTAAGCGACAGTAAAACAGCAAAAATGATTTTATCTCTTATACTTACATTTTGACAGGTTTTTTTTATATACGTTACAAACTAATCAATGGGCGTTATATATACTCACTGACAGAAAAGCTGAAAACTGATGGAATAGCAAAACAACTGATTTCAATTTTGCGGCGGGAAAGGTTCCCAACTACAAGAAGAAAACAGAATATAGTCCACAGTAGCACCAATTTAGAATAGTTTTTATTTTCATTATTAATTTGCTTCCATTTGTTAACCTTAGTTTATCAAATAAGTCAAATGTAAGAATGTAAAGTAAAACAAAGCTTTAAATGAATGCTCATTCATATCAATAAGTCAACTGTTATACTTGTATTGGTCCAACATGTATTCTGAACGTTAACCGATGTGTAAACGCTAATTTCGTTTGAAAGGCCATATAGGGAACACTTTGAAATGTAAATGTTGTTTGGTGATTAAAGGTTTAGTTATTTATTTGGATTATTTATTGTTTATTTATTTACTATTCTATTTGTTGTTATTTATTTGCTTGTTTATTTTTTCCATTTTTTATTAATTGTATATCATTTCTGATTGTTTATTGCTTATTATTTATTGATTGTTATTTAGTTATTGTTATTGTTTCCGATTGTTTATTAATTGTATATCATCTCTGATTGTTTATTGCTAATTATTTATGGATTGTTATTTAGTGATTGTTATTGTTTCCGATTGTTTATTAATTGTCTATTGCCTCTGAATGTATATTGTTTATTGACAGGTACTTAGTGATTGTTTATTGTTTTAGATTTTGTTTATTAATCTCATTTCAACAGAACCCAAGAATCAAATTACAGAATATATAGTATTGATAACAAAAGTATTATAAAAAGTCACTGATACATACAGCATAATACTTATCTAAAACAAATTGCCTTTAGGCGAGACTTGAAATAAGTTACGTACAGTGAAAGGCATTTCTATGCAAGGTCTTACTGTGGGCTCAATAGTGATATAGAAGTCTTTTAGAGGACAACTAAATTGCAAAAATGCAGAAGAAAGTAAATATTTTCTCCGGGCCTTGGATACATTTAAAAGGGAACAAATATCACGATATAGTCGTCTTGCTTCATATTTTGCGCCCTGGTTTAATCGGTTTTGAGTTTGGATTATGATTTTGTTAACGCTTCGGTATTCTCTAATTTATTGTCCAAAGAAGGCAGACTGGAATGTTTTGATGTATCAGAATAAGAAGACTATCAAAAATTAAAACACACACACACAGATGTCCTTATTCTTGATGGTGTTTAATGTACTTTGGTGCGGTGACCAGATCCCACTACAGTACTCCAATTGACTCCTGGCTAGACTTGTGAACGATTATCTTATCACTGTTTCTCAAAATATTTACATGAACGTGTAAAAAATCAAAGCATTTACATACTTTTTGACACAACTTTTTAACATAGTGAGAGAAGTTAATTTTGCCAAATATATATTAGGCAACAGCAATTCATCTCGGGTTTTACCTACGACAAGACCAATACGACTGGCTACCACTTAGCATAGACGAGAATGTATCGTATCTGCTCCCGTGGCTACAGCGCTTACATCTCGTAGTCAATTCCACAGCATTGGCTTCATATTCGGAAATGTATTTACACATAGAAAACAATAGTGAAATATATACAGAGCATTACATACTAAACCCAATTGTGTACCGTCGGCTGGCTATAGGCCCCCGTACCTGTCCAGACAATAGCAGATTCTGGACTACCTAAAGCTTGTTAAGAAGCATTAGAGATTAAGTAAATACTCAAGCTCACTTTCGGTGTATGCAAATATGCCAATCTCCAATCAATTTGAGGTATTGTTTCGAAGGTAAAACCCATCAGCTCATCTACAGCAAAGTACCAGGCTGCATCGGCATCACCTTTGTTCTGCAATCCCAACAGACAGATCCAGTATACAATGTAGCATTGTTTTATCACACGTCGTATAATTATACACTACGATGGTTTTAAGTGGTTCGAATTAGTAATTACCGTAATCTGAACAAGGTAGTCTGCAGAAAGAGGTATCTGATTGTCTACGGGATCAATGGAAATAATTCAAATGAAATAAAACATGAAATATGTACACTCGTATGTTTTATAGTCAATCGTACTATCTTTTTTCACTGTCAATAAATCCTGTTGTCTCTCAGTCTGTCAACCAAATATGTTATCAGGGGTTTCCTTTACCTGAGCTCATTGGTCAGGGGGTTTCATTTACCTGCGCTCATTGGTCAGGGGGGTTTCCTTTACTTGAGTTTATTGGTCAGGGGGATTTCCTTTACCTGAGCTTATTGGTTAGGGGTTTCCTTTACCCGAGCTCATTGGCCAGGGGGTTTCATTTACCTGTGCTCATTTGTCAGGGGTTTCCTTTACCTGAGCTCATT
The DNA here is from genome assembly GCA_947623455.1 of Mimachlamys varia. Classification (NCBI taxonomy): domain Eukaryota; kingdom Metazoa; phylum Mollusca; class Bivalvia; order Pectinida; family Pectinidae; genus Mimachlamys; species Mimachlamys varia. The sequence continues at coordinate 37,766,386 of OX392529.1, forward strand.
GGTCAGGGGGTTTCATTTACCTGCGCTCATTGGTCAGGGGGGTTTCCTTTACTTGAGTTTATTGGTCAGGGGGATTTCCTTTACCTGAGCTTATTGGTTAGGGGTTTCCTTTACCTGAGCTCATTGGCCAGGGGGGTTTCCTTTACCTGAATTGATTGGTCAGGGGTTTCCTTTACCTGAGCTCATTGGTCAGAGGGTTTCATTTACCTGCGCTCATTGCTCAGGGGTTTCCTTTACCTGAGCTCATTGGCCAGGGGGGTTTTCTTTTCCTGAATTTATTGATCAGGGGGTTTCCTTTACCTTCGCTGATTGATCATGGGGTCTCCTTTACCAGTGCTGTTTGATCATGGGGTTTCCTTTACCTAAGTTTGATTGCTCAGGGGATTTCCTTCGCCTACGCTGATTTTTCAAGTTTTTTTTACCTGAAACCAGTCAAAAAGCAAACCGGGTGGTCTATTTAGACAGGACGTGTCGGAGAGGTACTGAGAAAGTAGGTGAGCGTAAGATATCGAGGGTGAATAAATAAGTATTCATTCTTCTTACATTGTTCTTTACATACACAGGTCACGCTGAGAGTCTTGTGCCCATAGAAACACGCGCGTCGGTTTATTTTGTGTATTTCCTTATTCGATCGTCTTTTGAATAATTAATCCATTGCGTTTTTTGTCTGAGGAAACTAAAGATAATGCTGTTTGTACAGGAAATAATATTCTATTTTCGGCTAAAAGCATGCGGTTACGTATCAACACGCTATACAATATTCTATCGTTTATTCAAGTGATGTACACTTCGGTTTACTTATAAATTATTACTTATTTTACTATTTCGACATTTCCATCAGACCCTTAGGTTAACTTATCAATTATTTACAATTTTCACTTTTTTGAGGTTTCCGCTAGGAAATATATCAATTTATTCTCAGGATTCGTCTGTCAAAGGCACATTAAGGATGTATCCGTCTGAGGTTTAAGTAACGTGTAAGTCTCGTGTCGATCTCGTGTATAGGGATTTGCAAAATTTAACAATTATCAATAATAACAATATCAATGTTAGCAAAACCCTTCTGGAAAATGTGTATTTGGTAGCCAATTTGTATCGGAATGTCAACATTTCACCTTTTTTGATATTATAGTGTTTCCTTTTTTGACCCTGAAACGGTGAAAATAACACAATTTATGATGGGACAAAAGCACACCGGCCCCCCTTTTATTGCTGTTTTAGAAAGAGAAACTCGTTCTCTTTGGCTGTGTTAATTTTTCAAAACAGTTTATTGGCAGAACTTTTTATATCAAGCGTTAAATCAGTTAAAATATGGTGTAAGAAAAGAGAAATTTTCCGTTAAAAATATGAGGTAGGGGTAACATAAATTACTTTTCCGAGTTAAAAAGTAATTGAAGAAATTTCAATTCCATTATCTAAATTTGTTCCTTGTTTTTTTCGTCAATTTCACAAATATTTTTAATTTTATTTTTTGGAAATGTTGTACCTCCTTTTACAAATGTAATATCTTTAGTTTTATCAAGCACTCGATTGAATTGTTTTCAAATGTCTTGTAATCAAAATGGAGTGACACGGTTGAGGAGTTATATAAAGGATGCGCTATCTTATTGAATTCCCACAACCACAGTAAGAAGGGTTAATAGTTTTTATATGATTCTGATAGTGACGACATTTACCTAAACAATACATCCCCTTTTTGTTGGTTTGTCCCACAAAAACCCATTTACATCAGAACATACATTTGTATATTGTTTACTTTAGAATGATTCATGTTGACGAGCTACGTGGCAATGTATTTTTTGCGAAAATCACTTTTATGAACTACAGCATCCAGAAGGGTAAACATTTCCAAATTTGTGCTATTGAATTTTAATTGATTGTTTTGAGTTCGGATTATGGTTTTGTTTGAAACTTTAGTATTATCTGTGAGGTTTTAGAAGCTTCTGGTGACCTAGTGGTCATAAAATTCCAAAAATGGTTTAAGGTATGGGCTTTCTTGCTGCTTGTGAGATCATCAGGCCGTGTAACAGTTTACTCCTAAACCGTTTAAGACCAGAAGTCAACGTTTGATTCTAATCAGAGGTCAAACTTTAAACTGAGCTATCACCCGTAGTAATTTTTAAAACCCTTGATGTCGTTAATGCCTGAAATTGTGAATTATAAAGACCGTGATATTTGATGTGTGATGGGCTACTGTTTCGGTCTTCACATCCCCTTCTTTTCAGCAATGCCTGTGGAATACAGCCCTAGTAACCCGTCCTCATATGACAATAGATGTTTGGGGACGTTAACCCATGACTGATCCCGAAACGTCATAAATTTGACGTCCAAAGCTACTGCGTGGCCCCACAAGACCAACGTAATTTATTGGCACCGCACTGAGTGTCTACTCTGAAATACCTTGTTGTATGAATGTTTAATGAATGTTTCAAAATAAATAAAGTTTATATACGCCACAACAAAAATAGTTTGTGTTTGAGCAGTAAACAATAACGAATAATGAATACGAAGCTGTACTGTTCCTGATTGGTTGGATATAGCACGTGTTTTTATGATTTCTGCTATTTTACTTCCGTATCTCCAAAATAAAAAAAAAATATCCATGGTTACTGGGGAAACCTAGGTGTGTGTATACAACTGTATTGCGGTAGTTCATTTATTATTACTTGTTTTGCCGACTGATTCGAGGTACAACAAACCCATATTATACTGCCACCATTGATCTTGAAACAATTGGTGCCATAAAATGAGTTAGGAAAAAAAACTTTGAAATATGTTTAATGAAGCGAGGGACATTATATCGAGGTTTTACCGTACAGAAGGTGCTTCCTGTTACAAAATGGGCATGTTGATATGATATATCACGGTAGCTGTACCATCTGGAAATAAGTAATTAGCCTATGTGCTGTGTTGATTGAAGTAAACAAATAGTTAATTATGTCTCTGTCTATTACATCAGTAAACAGGGGCAGGGTACAGTATTGGTCAGATGATTAACACCAGCTGGACAACAATTATTAATGCAGACGGCACTACTTTGCACACGAAGGGGGTTAGTAATTATAAGTATGAGCTAGTATAGTGATAGAGTCAGTCTGTGATTTGAAGACCATGGATTAGGTCCTTGTACAGTCTGTACTGGGAAAAGACGATGGAGTAGGTCTTGTAAAGTCTACACTTGTGATGGCTAAAGAGTACTAGGTCTTTGACAGTCTACACGAGAGGCTGCCAGGAGGGCTACAGGCTAGTGCTAGTAAAGATGTATAAGACTTACAAGTTGACAATTGACTTAGCCAGACTGAGACACAACGCCGAAGTACTTTTAAGTTTAATGATGTTATAATACCATGAACATGTACTTGTGATGTCGGTGTAATTTACGATCACGAATAAACTGTCTATTATCCAACAGTATGTGTCGTTGCTGAGTTGTGTCACATTCCTTGATAACAAAAACATATTAATATTATAAATATAAGTTCACCTGGCTCCTCGGGGCAGCTGAGCTATACGTTGCATTATTTCCTGTGTATGCAAGTTAACTTTAATGTTTATTTTGTATGTTTCAGATCAAACATGCCTGCCAACTGGAAACATGACCTCGCGGTGTTTATACACGAGTCTTTTGAGGGCATGTACAAAGATGGACGACATACGGACGTGGAAATAATCGTCGGAGATAAAACATTCAACTGTCACAAGACGGTTCTAGCAGCGGTCTCGCCCTACTTTGACGCCATGTTTTCCTCTGGTATGCGCGAGTCACTAGATGGGGTTGTAACATTACACAACATAGACAAGGGCATTTTCGAACGCATTCTTAATTTCGTTTATTGTGGAGAACGAGTAGTCACAGTGGAAAACGCCCAGGAACTGATAAAGGCAGCCGCGATATTCCAGGTCCGATATCTCCACGACAAATGTGAACAATTCCTTTTGGAGAAAATATGTGCCGAAAATTGTATCGGTGCATGGAAACTGGCCAAGTCACATGACTGCCCGCAATTGTGTGGGAAGGCTTGGTCACTGATACTCGAACACTTCAATGACATATGCCGATCTGAGGACTTCACGTGGCTTGACGTTGATGACATCATAGCAATCATAACTGACGACCATTTAATGGTGGCGAACGAGGAGGTAGTATGTGACGCCGTGTTTCGCTGGTACAACGCCAAACCACAAGAGCGGAAGGAAGAGACAATTCGTTTGTTTGAGCACCTCCGACTTCCGCTGTTAGGTTCAGAGTACCTCTTACATGAAATCGAGCCAATGCAAATTGTAGCGGAAAGTCCTCGCTGTAGGGAAATCGTTAAAGAGGCCATCAGTTACCAAATGCTTTTAGCACGACGGCCTGAGTTTAATTCACCACGAATTGCCTTCCGACAGTTTTCCAATTTGGAAGAAGTATTGGTCATCATAGGCGGGTACAACGCTGTGGGTGACAAAGTGTCCGACCTGCTAGCGTACAGTTTCCACCAGGAGCGCTGGTGCACCCTCACGCAGCTTCCTATCCTTCTGGGTCGAGAGTTCGCTACCTGTGCTTACGGAAACGATATCTTCGTGTCGGGAGGATCTCAAAGGCTCGACATTCTGCTTCGGTACAGGTCAGAAAACAATGACTGGTATCGATGCACATCTTTGATTCAGGGACGGCGACGTCATGCCATGGTTGCGGTGGGTGGGTCCATCTACGTCATCGGTGGCTATGACGACAACGTTAAAGAGGAACTACATCGAACATTGTCATCCATCGATGAGTACAACATTCAAACACGTTCCTGGTCGTCAATAGGAAACCTTAAAGTTGCTGTCAGATCCATGACAGCAGCGGTGTCCAAGGAAAAGATCCTTGTCTTTGGGGGCATCCTTCCCGATGACAAGGAAACCGATGCAGTCCAGTGTTTTGATACGCGACTCGGTGTGGCATGTTTTTTGTCGGGAATGCCTTCCAAATGCAAAATGGCGAAAGCAATTGTGTTAGAAAAACAATTATACGTTGTGTGTACGGACGGCAGTATTTTAGAAATGTCTGAGGACGGAAAGTGTCGGACGATAGAGACACTCGGTGCCTTCAATAGGCGGCGGTTCGGACTTGTCCATCATAACGGCTCCGTACTGGTGATTGGAGGCGAGAGCTCAAGTGTGGTACATCAGGACATCATATCATTTAATCCCGAAAAGAAGAATGTTCAGGTGCTTTCGTCTCCCACACTGCCTTCCAGGGCAAACTTCGGGGGACTTAAAATAGTAATCCAGAAGAAATTCTTGACCAGAGACCATAGGAGGGACAGGGAGCCGACCCCGAGGCCTCCAGCGAACGACAATTAAAGGACTCACGGTCCGAGGGGAGGGGGGGGGGGCTAGTTCCAATAGTTAAGACAAAGGACAATTGATCATCCAGAGTGTTGAATATCACATTAACTCGAGTAATCGTGTATGTTAGGCAATCGTGTACCGGACACATAATGAGTTTTTACTAATACTAAACGAGAAAGCGTTTTGGGTCACTTGTCCGTGCACGTGGGTGTTTCCAGGTACTCCGGTTTCCTTAAATAATAAGACCCCTCGTGTGCTAACATCCGGGCCAACAAGAGTGATTAATATCAGTTGGATAACTTGTTTCATAATTGTTGTAAAATAAAAAAAATATATTTTATAAATGTATGTACTGAATAATCTGTAACGTGTAGATTTCTACAAAAACATAATGAAGATATACAAGTTTTTATGGTGGGATGTAAATTTTGAAATTACTATAACGCGTTTCACAGTACATTTATACTGTAATATATAAATGTGTATATTGACATACTTGTATCAGGTATAAAAATCTACACTACTGAACTTGAATGGATTTTGTTTAATATTTATGTGAGCAACAAATACTTGGTATTCACAAGACTGTTCGTGATGCTCAGTAATTAGTTTCTGTATCTCTCCTGTATCATTTCTATGAACGTAATGAAACACATTTAAGCGTCTCGCTATAGGTCTAGATGTAAACAGAGGCACGTTTTAAGACACCATTAATGACTTTGGTGCGTGCTTATTATTTTACTAATTGGCTGTTGTTTTCATTTTGTAAACACCGGTTTCTATATGCGATGTAGCTGATCTACTAGTTTGGGATTTGGCAACATCATTTACATATATCCTAATGTTAAATGACATATCAAGGTACACATCTCAAATGTTTTTACCGACCTTCATCAATTGGAAACTTTGGAAAAATCATTACACAAGTAAAGGAGACAATCTAAATCTAAGGAACTTTCCTTAAATGATGTAATGCTTTCCTACGGAGAATGTTAAGTAAGGGAATTACCTTAACTTAGGGAGCGTTGACTTAACCGGGACCAGAACAGACATTCTTGTTTGGAAATCATGTGTCTCGTTTTGAACGGGACTGCCATTCTACCATCACGTCTGTTTTATCTATAATTGTGAAGCAGATCGTAGTCGTTTGGTACAAATAAACCAGTTCATTTATTATTAATTCATCTGCTACTTTATCCTTTATCATGATCAAATTTCTGTTTCTTGGTATAGATAAACCAGTTAAGTGTGCCAGCGGGGAAAATATAAAAATAATCTACCGCATGTGTCGATAATAATTATAGAGTTTTGCCT